>CM054125.1:101391968-102623468 GCA_028751855.1 Ambrosia trifida | reverse complement strand
ATACAATTGTTCCCCCGACTTGCACACCTATAGACTGTGCATTTCTGTACTATTGTCCATATATGTCACATACTGTATGTGTTGGAAAAGCTTGTTTTTTGTCATTATTGTGACCATGATTAACCATTTGTGGCAAAACAGTTGTCATTGCTTTCCTATATGTTATCATCTTATATATTTGTGTTAGTTATTTGTACCCAAAAGTGACATATGAACATGTTTTTGGCCATTTTGTATAAAAGATAACATATACATGCGTTTTGCCCTTGTTAATACATACACTTTGGTTATTAATATATGTTTTCCAAAGGTTCTTGTGTTAAAGCTTAATTAACATATGTTTTCGGTTCTTTAACATATGTTTCCAAAATCACCTTTTTATCAAGTATGTTATGGTTTTGAGTTCAAAATCATTGTTTTGTGGCTTGTCTCGACCCCATACATACACGCACACACTCGCATGCATGTGTTTGTATGTATATCGTATGTATGAATGTTTGTGTGTGAGTATATATTGAACTAATGACATAAAAATTGAGTGTTTATTCAATTTCAATTCATTCTACTCGTGTTTATATGTGTGATCAATGGTGAGGGCTCAGGTGAACCATGGTTGGGATCTAATTGACGAGATAAAAGGAAGTTTGGCTCGGTTCGATTTACATTAGCTATAACCAAAGGAAAACAAGATGAATGCTATGGTTCCCTCCATAATGTGGCTTCCAAACACTCGGTTGATGCTTGTAGCTAGTGATTGGTGATGCTACTCAATCAAAACAGCCCACTTGGGCTTGTTTATGGTTCGGCCAGAAGTAATACAAGGAAGGAAAGGTTTGTATTAGTAAAATGAAGTGTTGAGGTGATGTTCTTGATGTTGTGGATGATTATATATACACGAAGGAGAGGGAAAGAGAGGTGGGGGATTGGTTAGTATTATAGGAAAGTCAACATGCTTGGATCTTTGGTGTAGAAAAGGTGTTAACTACGTTTGGTATAGAGAGTTGACCATGGAAATTAGTGTAGTTTGTCTTGGGAATATGCTCGCTAATTTCTAGTGGGTTTGGGTGACAATTTGGGAAGTCAAATGCACTTGGGTTAGTGGTACAAGAGTGTAGAGTGCATTGTTGGTGAAGAACATGGGAACTTGTGATCATGTGAAGGGTTTGATATGTTTGTTTGTGTAGGTTGGCCCTTAGTCGTACATGTGTAAGTGTTATGTGAGTTTTTGGATAGTAAACATGTGTAAGATTGGCTTGGTAGAGTGGCTATAGGTCTATGTTGGTGTATAGTATGGATTGGTGTGATGTGAATGTGTGTATGTGGTGTTTATGTATGCATTTATCATGCGTGTGTATGTAATCGTGTGTGTATATGGACATACATATGGATTGTTTATCTTGTCCCAATCACACTTACATATGTGTGTGTATGCCGTGGATATATACATATATGTGTAAGAGATATATGGCAATTTTGATCAATTATCATGTTAACTCACACCTATGCATCACATATATGATAGTTGTTTGGTCTTTGTTATCTTTGTGTGTGAGTATGGCCGATTTGTGTTCATGATCAAGTGCATATAATATGCTTATGGAAAACATCTGGTGGTCTTGTATTGAAATTGATTATTGTGTATCCACATGGACATCTATAATCAAATTTGATAGTGATAGCATTGTATTTGTTACATTATAATATTCACATGTTACCATTACCATATGTTAGTTATCTATAAACATGTGTTTTTGGAGAGTTTTCAACCTATGTTTATATAAGTTGGCATCTTGATTTTGGAGAGTTTTCAACTTATGTTTATATCCAATATCCATAAATGCTTTAGGAATTGTTCAGTTTGATTATATACTAGAATAGTTTTCCAATTAGGTATAATCTCGGGTGATTTGGTTTTACTTGTACGTTGTAAATGGACACTTGACTGCTCTCTCTGTTGAGCATGTGATTGTCTTGACTGTCGTTGTCAATTGTTCTGTATTTGGTCAGGTGTTGCATGAGTAAATGGAAATATGTAATGAGTCTTGAACTATCTCGGGCCATACTAGACTCAGGGTGACACATTTATTGTACAATGTCTAATGCATAACTGGAAATGACAAAATGGTGAGAGTGTGTACGGATCTTGACCTATGAATTCTGCGGGTGTCACACCAAGTCATGGTGTTCATTTTTCCAACAAAGGTGACTTGAAAGATTTTGGTTAAGAGAAGGAGATCAGCTATTTACCGGACACAATCTTGGACACCATTCGGATGACACGGGAAACACTCAATATTTGGTCAAATGGGACAAAAAGTCGATAGAAGAATCAACTTGGGAAGACAAAACAACACTCGAGGAACTCATGCCTCATTTCACCGCCATTGAGGTCAATGGAGATTTTCAAGGGGAGAGAGATGATATGGGCCAGGCACCTCAAGAGCATAGTGATCCAGTCCAAAAGGAGATGGCCCAGTGGTACAGAATTGGCCCAAGAGAACCATCAGAAGCCCAATTCGCTTTGAGCCTTGATCCGCAAGAATAGGAATTATTTGCTGTTTATTTATTTTTATGTTTTATTTGCTTTGGTCAAGTAGTTAGTCCATGATCTCAAGTAGTGAGTGTTTATGGCTGAAAATAAGGGTGTGACATGGTGTATGTGCCTTAGTGGCATAGTGGACATGTATTCCTAATTTTCCTATTTAAGTTGTAATGTTTTGTTTAATGAAGATGATTAGAAAATTGTCCCAAATTGTCTTTCTTTCTCTAATTTTCTTCTAGCACCTAATCCCCTCTAAGGATTATCTATCAGTTTCGGTGATAAAGATGTCAAGTATAAGTGGAAAAACAAAGATGATTTTGTTGATCAAAGATGATTATCATGAGTGGAAATTGAAGTTTGAGTTCTTCATTGCTGAATTGGATGCTAGTTTGTGAAACAATGAGAGCGATGGATGATGGATCATGTAACTAATATTATATATGATGATACCTCATAAAGTGATGAGACAAGTTTTCAAGTTAGAAAAGCAGTGATGTTAATATGAACTTCCACAAAATTTAAATAAAAATTAAGAGATTTCAGATGTTAAAAGGAAAATTCAAACACAATCATTTATTGGCCGGTTTTGTTAGTGTTCCAGATAAATATTATATAGGTGAAAGTTCTAAATATAAAATGTTCAACAAATTGTTAATGAAAAACAAAATTAAAAAAAAAAAGTTAAAAATTCTCAAAGATCTAAAAAACAATTTTGTGGTTATTATAATAATGCATCATCACCAGCATCAAATCATAACACCTCACATACTTTCAACAAATAAATGAATAATACCGCATATGTGTTGTGTGCATATACCACAATGGTGTGAGAAACACCTTGCTGCTAATTGTTTCTAACCGTATAAAATAAAAAGAGTTGTTTCATTGTGAAAGATTGTCCCTACAAATCAAAGGAAAAATCTACTGATTTACCTAGTAAGTGCTTGCCATATTTGAAAACAAAAGAAGTAAAATAAGGTCGTAAACGAGTATACCTCCATGCCCGAGTATATACTCACGGACCTGAGGTATTGAGTAATGAGTACCTGGCTGGTATATAATGCATATGAGACGGTTTTAAAACTGGGGATGTGACTGAGATTAACAATAGTTGCCTTGTGTCCAATCTATTTACATCCATGTTGGTGTTTGTGAATCTGAGAAGAGATACACATTTCAGAAAGTCATTCAAAAGCATTCATAAAGGAGTGGCGGCGCAGCTTGTTGCCCATCTATCTTCTATTGTGATGTAACGTTCGTATTTCGTTTTAATTATCGTTTATATGAATTTGGTAAAAAAAAATTCAAAAGCATTCCAAATTAATCAACCCCTATGGTTTATGTAAGAATATACAAATCCGATAAAACTCTTTCCCCTATCTCTTTTCCCTATCACATATGGGAGCTTGTTATTGATTATAATCATTCTAGTAACATTTATATGCTAGCTAAATGTTTGTAATTATATTTTAACAAACCCAATACCTTGTGACAGTCGTTTCATGACTTGATATGCATTTTTTCCAAAGTCCTAAAAACAAATTTGAACCCTCCATGACCTTCTTTCCAAAGCGATAACTGACCTTTGCTCATTGTTCCAAAGATGGTGAGTAATGAAAAATGCACTATATTTTCGATGAACACTTAGGGTGGTAAATTTAATGGATCCAAAAACAACATTTAATGAAGAAAAAACATCAGTTGATGAATACCAACATGCACAGCGTCATGACGATGAACAAAAGGAACCCGCTACTGAAGATTAACATCTACAGTTTCATCAAGATGAACAAACATAGTTTGATGAAGATGAACAAACACCAGTTCATGAAGAAAAGGAAGCAAAGGATCATGAAGAAAAGGCAGAATTAGAAGCTAATCCATACGACGATTATGATCCTGAGGTGTTGGAAAAAGCTTAGGATTACAGTCCGGAATATAAGGAGTTCTACTACCATGATCCATATGAAGATGAGCGTTGTTTCGATTCATGCTCTGATGACGATCGTCACTGGAAGTTACTACCAAACTAGATTGTTCAATTACATGTAACCACTATCTTTAAATGTAAATTGCATGCAACTTTAAACCACTATCTTATTATAACAACGTTAAACCACCAAATTATATTCATTGAAAGTCAAATGGATTACATTGGATTACATTGATCACAACCTTCAGAAACCATCTTAATCAAACTAAAAATTAGGTACAACATAAACAAAAACCAACTTAAAACTAGCATAATCCTCAGCCTTCTTGCTTCAGAAGCACTTGCTTTTACTAATTCTTGATGTGTGTTCGAACTTTTGATTAATTCATTTATCACCTTTGAATTCATTTTACTCACCGGAGACTTGGACCATGAGACGAAACCGCATCTGCTTACACAATAGTGAAAACGTCGACCAGGGTTTGCTTCGGTCCAAGAGCTCCATAAAAATGTTTCAGACACACAACTGCAAATTGGAGGAACCTCAGTCCAATTTTCATTTCGTCATTGGTGTAGTGTGGATTAAAGCACTTAAACCACTTTTTCTTAAATTGGCAATTTCTCGGTGGAAATGCCAAGACTCGGTGGAAAAAGAAAATTAAGTTGGGACTTTAAGTTAAGACACTTGTTCAACTTTTAAATTTATAAAAATAAAACAATAAATGTTGATCGTTCTAAACCCACACAATAGGCAAGTGTACCTATCGAGTGTAGTATAGGCTCAAGCAAGTACCGAGTATCGAACCCTAAGACACGACTACTCCTACTCAACTTTAAGTTACTTAAAGTAAAAGTAAAGATAAAAATGAGAAAGAGCGAGAATAACCGACGTAGAAACCAATATCCGAAGAAAAGTGTTGCTTGGGGATCCAACTGACCTTGGGATGGATTAACAATAACTATTCACTTGAGTGGTGTGTTCGAGTTGCGCACTTTCGTCAACCTTGAGATGCACATTACCCCATACTCTAAAGGTGCATGTTATCTCATAACTATAAAAACGGTTAGTGTTCTCGCTTGTTAAATTGAGGGTCTCCCAAACCGGTAAGCTCACCTCTCTACAATGAGGGGAGGATCACCCGAGACTGTGTATACCCAACCCCAAAGAACCCACCTCCCAATGTTGCAATAATGACATCAGACTACTTTAGACTTTAGTGAATAACTTGTCGGCGGCCGGAGCATGGCCGAACAAGCTACCACTTGACCTCATAGAGGAGTCGTGACCAACTAGCTCACGCTCATCCTCTACTTGAATTATTTATCTTTTCAAAAAATGATTGGCCTACTACTAATTGTGCGGCAATATAGTAATGGAAGAAGATAAATACCGTCCGCTTCTAACATGGGTTCACCAATTCTTAGTTTGCGCTAAAGCTACCACATGGACCATGAAGCTAAGTCGCATGACCAAGTCTTGGCTTGGCTTATCACTAGGACCAAGTATAAAGACTATACCGACCCTAAGTGAGATTTTGATAATAGAGGATTAAGCAACAAAATGTGAGTGTTTCCAAACACAAGTGCGCTAATCACTACTTGTGAAATTAGGTTAGCTTACATGTGCATGGGTTGTTACACACCATAGGTACACTCATAAGTCCTTCCACATCGTATCAAAACACCGACAAGACCAAATACTTGATGATAGTTTAATTAATTCGTCAAACAAATTTTAAAGAGGATTAAAGAGGGTTTTTAGGATGATTTATAGTGATTTGTCTCAAGCTTTCACTTTTATAGTGTTTATGGAGTGATCTCAAGCTACAAATGTCACTTACAAGACCCTAAAGATAGCAGAAATATGAGGGAGATTCGGGTGGAATGGGATGGCAAAATGAGGAGTGGAGCTCTCTATTTATAGACCTCCCAGGGCTTGCACGCCCGTGCAACAAGTTTGGCACGCCTCTGCATAACAGTCAAGTACTATACGTGGTACTAGAAGTCCTTTCGAGCAGCGTTGTCTCCTGTACGCCCGTGCCAGTGAGTTGGCACATCCGTGCACATCAGTACTTCTGCAGTCTTGGTCGGTTGAAGCCTTGGGGAGCACATATCATGGTGCACGGGCGTGCACACGTTGACTTCCTCATCTGAATGCTGAAAATGTTAACTGTTTGACTTTTGGGTAGGTGCACGGCCTTGCACGGCCGTGCATGTTCTGCTGCAATCTTCAAAGTCTTCAAATTCCTTCCCATTTGTGTCTGTTTCCGCTTCTTTTGCATAGTTGCCCCCGAATACCTGCAATTAACTCAAAGGAACAATTTAGCTCTGTTTTTTTGCAAGGAGTAAGGCATAAATACGTATAAAAGAGGGGTAAATACATGTATAAAACATGTTAAAATGATGGCACGTCATAAGGCTAATTGAAGCTTGAATTCGACATGCTTGATTCAATTGGGATTTCTAGGATTTGGAACGTCGTCTGATTTGGGATTGGATTGGATTGGGGTTTTAAGATTTTAAAACAGGGGGGAAGACAAACAGTGTGAAATGACCAGAATACCCACACGTGAGGTGCACGTGGTGGCATACTAACGGTATCATGGACGATCATCAATGTGAGGAATGTAATGTATTAGCCCGACAAACATTAGGACTCAGAGTGTTAGAGTTGGACTGAACCTGTTAACTCAGAGTGTTAGAGTTAGATAAACTTATTTGAGGCAAAAGGGACTTTTTGTTAAAATGACTTATTAACTTATGACTTTTTAAAAATGAGTTTTTAAAAAAGTGTTTGGATTAGCTTATGTGGTGGGGAAAAACAATAAGTTGATAAGTTAGTTTGTAAAAAAGTGTTTGGTTTACTTATTTAGGTAAAATGACCAAAAAGGGTATAAGGAGGGAAGGTGTAAGGATATAATAAGGGCATGTAGGTAAATAACCATCAATAAGTTATAAGGAGGTTCAAAAAGTTACTCATCCCTTACTTTTTCAAAACAACTTATCATAGGCTTACAAAAAGTTAAAACAAAAAGTCATTTTCCTTTTACCAAACACTTTTTGTACTTTTTAGAAAGGTAATTAGGATTCATACACCCCCTATTTATGATTCATACACCCTAGCCCATATCACATACCAATAGGAGGCTGCCACATACCCCAGAATGTGATGTCACACCCCAGAATGTGATGTCATACCCCAGAATATGACGTCACATTGTGTATGAATCCCATAACCCTTTTAGAAAAGTTATAAGTTATAAGGATGTAAAATAAGGAGAGCTTAACTCTAAAAGAGATTATTACCATTACTTCAATTACAGTTAAAAGGTAATAACCGAACCAAAGATATTATAAATTTGTTTATAAAGATAAAAGATATTTATGCCCCCTTTCCTTTTAGCATAGATTTTCTTAACAGATAAATGAACAGTTCAAGAAACCATCAACAATGGCAATGGCATTCCTCACTCATTTCCCAATCACTCCTATTCATCACCATTCATCTTCTCTCCTCACCAGGCTCTTCATCTCTCCTAAACCCAAAACCCCATTAACCTTCCTAACACTTTCTTCACCACAAACGCATCAAGAAACCACACTTCCAGAACAAACCCACATAGAGATTGCCCAAGATAAGCTTTTTATTCCTCCAGACACTGAAATATGTTCTGGGAAGCCTCCAAGAATCTTGAAAGGCTCAAACATTGTGTTGGGTAGATATGTTAAAGATGCCCAGGTCATTTCAGCTGAGTTTGTGAAAAGTAGTGTTGAAACGGAGGCTTGTCCGGCTGATGGGTCGCCTGAATTTGCTTTTGTTGGGCGGTCGAATGTTGGGAAGTCGTCGTTGGTTAATTCTATTGTTAGGAGGAAGAAACTTGCCTTGACTTCGAAGAAGCCAGGTATGTGCACCAAGTGTTTGATGAAATGTCTAAGAGAGTAGGAAAAATGCAGATTGTAGTTAATGGGCAGTATCAGTTGTCCTTAAGTAACTTGAAATCATGATTTAAGTGCTTCCTATTTATTCCTGTCGCTAGTTGAGTAGTTTCAAGGCAATTTCAACTTGCCTAATACTTGTTTTAGATAGTTATTATATTCGCATGAATATTAAGTTCCAAGCTCTGGCTCATAAGTTGTTTCAAATTGGGGGAAACATCAAACATTTGCTATTAGCCTATTAGGTAGAATCAGGCTTTGAACAATATTAACATTTCTAATGTAAGTGGGTATATACACTAAATCTTGATGGTTCGCTAGCTCTTTATACGGCTATAGTGGTGACCGAAGGGTGTTCATTGTATGATCAAGATGAATTCTCTGCATATTCGAATAGCTTAAACTGACATTAAATGGTTTTCCCACTTATGACTACAAAGGATGCTCTCCTGTTTTCCCATCCACGTACATATATAACAATTACAACGTCATTATTTGACAAAAAAAAAATATTTTTTCTTCGAGACAAAGTTCTTAAGTATATATTTAACCATTTTTCTTTATTTAAAAAAAAAAAGAAAAGATCCAAATGTATCTTATTTGCATGCCTTGCTTGGCTTTGTTTTGTAGGGAAAACACAATGCATCAATCACTTCCGAATTAATGACAGTTGGTACTTAGTGGACTTGCCTGGATACGGGTACGATTAATTTAAAATACGTGTGAAACTGTAAAAGCAAGCACGATTCACCATCTAGTGTCTATCAAATATGATAATAGACTCAATAAGTCAATATATCAACTTTTTCTTTAACTTCACCTGATTATTTTTTTATGATATGGACAGATATGCCTCAGCACCAAATGAACTTAGGAAAGATTGGAATAAGTTCACCAAAGACTATTTCCTAAATCGGTCAACACTGGTCTCGGTCTTCCTGCTCATTGATGCTAGCATTCCTGCTAAAAAGATTGACCTTGAATATGCAAGTTGGCTGGGTCAGAACCAGGTACTGTGCATCTTTAACATGTCACAAGCTAATCAATTAAATATATTTGTATATTCTTTGTTCAATCGATTAATATGGGAGTGTTTGGTTTTGCATTTTGGAAAGGGTTATTAACTTCACTAAAACAGCTTGTAGAAAATAGTGTTTAGTTGCACTCATCTTGTTTAATGATGTAATAATGAAAATTTTTTGAGGGTTTGGCAAATACTAGCTGTTAAAGATATCCAAACACTCCATAATTGAGATGATAATGCCTTGATTGAGTGAGTATCTTTCTTTTGTAAGGTTCCAATGACGATAATATTTACAAAATGTGATAAGCGGAAAAAGAAAAAGAATGGTGGAAAGCATCCTGAAGAAAATGTGCAAGATTTTCAGGATCTAATCAGTGAGTATTTTGAAGCAGTGCCGCCATGGATTATGACTAGCAGCGTTACCAATCAAGGCCGGGATGAGATATTGTTGCACATGTCACAGCTTCGAAACTACTGGCTCAACCATTGAATTAAACTTGTAGACTTGCAGGTTTCGTTTGCTTCATAGAGATACAAGGTTACAAGTCATTTTTCCTTTATAGGAATCAAAGGGTATGTTCTAGTTTGTGCTTAACTTGTTGATTATGAAACCGCAAATGAAGGCATCCGTGCGTTTAGAGGAATTGGAATGGAATCTTGTGATGAGGTTTGGCAGAACGGATTAAAATCCGTTTGTTTGAAATGATCACATACTGCCCCGTGACATGGAATGTAACAACAAAGTCATAGAATTACCTTTAATCGTACTTTAATAAGTTTTTTTTTTTTTTTTTTTTTTTTTTATATGCTTATATCTCACATCTGTAAACTTAATAAATGCCTGTTTAATAATTTTTAAACAAATAAATACCAAGGAGTCCCGATAATGTCACTATGATCGGCAATGAGATAATGAGTTATATCCACCATGCCTTCTTGGTAAGCCAATGCACATAAGAACGTCATACCAACCGTTTAAGCGAATTTATTGACCCGTCTAAACTGGATTTGACATCGAAAAATCAGGTATAAAGCTAAACCGAATAGAATTTTACAAATACTCAACATATGAACCATTTTCAGCTTGTAACAGTCTATTTCAAACAAGATTCTACTAGCTTTCGATAAATCAGATGCAATATTATTTTATCTGCTTAATGACTTTTGCACCATAAAAATTAGACTGGCAAATTTAAGTACGAAACGCATAAACGGATCAATAAAACTCAATAGAAAGTATCTGCTTTCCCTCCAATATCAAAACAAAAACATCAAGCATTTCACTTGTACTAGTTAAGCAAACAAACATAAATCAAAATCTTGTTTTTCTTAAACAACAAATACATCAAAATCTTTCTTCAAACCTAAGCGCTGGCAGCAGCTCCTTTGCTCCTTGGGGTTGCTTGAGTCCCTGTTTAACAAAACCACAAAATCAATTCAACATCTCAAAAAGCAAATTAGTTCTTTAGACATACGGTTGCTCAGTCAAAATGTTTACCTTCTCTAAAGCCACTCTTGAACCTACGGGGAACGTTACGCATGTACCTCATCCGACCAGTTCCAGTAGTCTTCCTTCTGATCGCCTTCTCACTCCAGTTGTCTGAACAAAAAAAATACATAGCATTTATGAATACCAATCAACAACAATTCAGACATGATTTGGGCAATTGAAATGACAAAGGCTCATGATCAATAAATTCTTGTATGGTAATTAACATAAAAGTTTTTGACAAATTAACTTAAGCTAAAAAGTATTTTATTGCACAAAAGAATGTTAATCCTATCTTATTCTAGCAACTATAGAAGATCAAGCCAATATGTGCAGAAGTTAAACCTAGTTATTGAGTTCTTCCCCTTTCACGATGACTCATCGCACAGCAAAATTTGACTTTTGTCGCACCACGAAATTAAAAACCAAAAAATGCTGGTTTTAATGAATGCAATTTGTTGAGTCAAATTAACAATTTAACAGTCAAATAAAAAGTGGTTAAATCAGAATTCAAATACAATGTCCAGTTTAAGATTTAAGCCTAACTAAAAGCCAAACAAAGCAAGCATTAACACTCTGATTTCTCTAATAATATCAACAAAAAATAAATAAATAAAATAACTATAATAAGCTATGATTATATATATAAAAAACAATTAGGAAAAGGCAACATTACTAATTTTCTATGTAAAACATAAAACAAAAAGGCAATCAAAACTGATCTATTCCTAAACATCAGCAATTCAAATTTCCAATTTCACAAACCTAACAAATAATAACAATAAATTAAGAAAAGAAAACATTAGACATAAATAGACTTACATTTCCTGACACGAGCAGCAGGATAAGCACAAGCAGAGCAACGGCTCTTCTGGAGATGGAAACTGCGGCGGCCACACCTAACACACAGTGTGTGTGTCTTGTTCCTCCTCTTTCCAAAGCTTCCTGTTCCCTTGCCCTAATTATTTTTATTATTATTCAAAACAATTATCATTTATTAAACATAATACTGTAAATGAATCAATGAATATCAAACGTAGATAGATTATGAAAAGAGGGATCTACCATCTCTTGAAGGTTGAAGGAAGATAATCAAAACAAAACCCTAGATGGTCTCACAGAGCCGGCAACTCAATACGTTTTAGGGTTCATATATAATGGAATTAGGGTTCTGTTTGTTGGGTTCAATGGCCCAATAGACTTGGGCTGTTATCTTTACTTGTTCTGGGCCTATTATTATTATTATTATTATTATTATTATTATTATTATTATTATTATTATTATTATTATTATTATTATTATTATTATTATTAATTTATTAAAGATTTTAAGAGCTTTTCGTTATCGTTTCAAAAGTTAAAACACTCACTTGGTAAGTTGGTGAAAATTGAAAACTAAATGTTAGTGTCGAAACAAAGTGAAATGTTAACAGTACGTAGTAAATAAATGAAATGTTTATGGTATAATTCAACTTGATGGTAATATCATAAAATATGTGTGTGATGTATGCATTGTATATTTTAATCATTAGTGAATGTATAAGTTGTGGATTAAAGTACTTTTGTGTTACAACTAGTATATTACCAGTCGCGCAATGCGCAGCGCAGATACATACAACCGATCAAATTTTTCCCCGAGTGTGCGACGGTAATTTCATCGGCATTTGTTTGGTTAAGTACGTTACTCGTCACACATAGCGCGCCGCACAAAAACATACGCCGGTTGAATTTTCGTTAAACGACAACGTATTATATTCACCCGTGCCTCGAGGCTGGATTTCGATGAAAATCAGTTCGGTTAACTACAATACAATTAACATAATGTCAATGAAGTCAACAAATAAAATCAAGTTAATATATAACCATTACATTTACACAATGTGCCATTTACCACAATGCGCCCTGTGCACCTTACCAACACTTTTGACAGTCACAAACACCTTAACACCTCACACTCTCTCAATAGACACATCCTTTTTATTAACCCAACACACACACCACACACCTTTCCATTGTTAGGTTAACCGGTTGGTTTACGGGTCACAGTTTGACACGTTGTCGGGTCACAGAGTAATCGGGTAAAATGGGTCACCGGTTATTTGTGTTCAACTGATCATTTAGAATGTTCTATAATAAATTATGCACTAAAATTAGGGCTGGCAAATCGTGTCTTAGCAGGTTTAACAGGTTTCTGACGACGCGAGCAACAAAAGTTTTAAACATGAACACAACTCATTTAACTACTTTATATCCTATCTTTATAACACAGTTATACATTTTATGTATCAAAAAAGAGAAATGATGGGTCTTTACCTCTTAATTTTAATTATTTATAAAAAAGTAAAAAATGACATAGTAGACTTTTCAGTTAACAAGTCTAATCGTGTCTTATACAGGTTACCCATTGTCAGTCCTAACTAAAATTGTGTTTGAAATTGTCAAAATAAGAGATCCATTGCATGTGCATGGACTGGGTTGTTAATTTGTTGAAGTCTACAATTCTTAGTGTGTTCCTGTTAAATAGGAGATAATTATGGTAAGTAGTTACTTTACTTTTTCTTTTGGTCGTTAGTATGTATGCCTATTTAAGGCTCATTAGAGTTCATTAATAAAATATCTTGCTTTCATTTTCATCTTTATATTTTTCTACAAGTCATATTTATATTACGTAAGTGTGTAGTGTGTGTTTCAAAGGGGCCTGAACCAACATCCATGTTTTTCTTTATCAGAGAATTTGCGAGAGAGGGTGAGGTAGAGAGAAAGCGACGAGAGAGAGAGAGAGAGAGAGAGAGAGAGAGAGAGAGAGAGAGAGAGAGAGAGGAGAAAGAGGAAGAAGGAGTGACCGGCCATTGATCACCGTATGACAACAAAGCAGGGTGGAGACACTACGGCGGCAAGGATTTCCATCTAAAAGAGTAAGTTAAACCCGAAACACCCCCTACCACTGCACCATATCTTTGGTGCTGATGGAGAACAATGACACCGATGATGATGGCGTTTTTGGTGCTGATGAGTGTTGAGGGTTTGAGTAACGGTGATTGCTGCTACTGTTGGAGGTACTACGGGGTGGTGGCCGACGATGACAAGTCGAGAATTACGGGTAGTCAACAGTATGCAAGAGTGGTCAACAGCGGCTGGTTATCATCATCAAGTAGGGGTGGTTACCATGGGTGAAGAAAGCAGGCAAAAAAAGTCAAACGACCAGGATGGTCAACATTGTCAACTGGGTCACTGTAGCGCGAAAGCGACATTCGCTACAGTGTTTTCATCGTTGGGAAATGTTACATATAATAATAATATGTTGATATTGGATTTTTAGAGCATTAATTTACTCGGTGATGAATACACTAATTCTAAAGTTCTTTTTTAGAAGACATTAGGTATCTAATTTAGTGTATTTAATGTATGCGTTAATGATTTGTAGGGATGAGCTCGGTACCGAACCAAAAGTACCAATCTTGGAAACGCCAAAAAGTGGGTACCGAAAATGATTCAGTACGGTAAATTTAGTATCGAATAGGTTTTAGCATTTTGTACTACTTAGAGCATGCGTAGTGGCCTCGTTTTCCGGCGTTTTAGGCCACCATAGCGCCGGGAACACCGCCCCCCCAGGCGCTATGGTGGCGTTATGGTGGAGAATGGTTTTGCAGACAACGAGCGTTGTGGAAGGAGAGAGAGACTTTTATTATTATTATTATTATTATTATTATTATTATTATTATTATTATTATTATTATTATTATTATTATTATTATTATTATTATTATTATTATTTACAATACCCTTATCATTCTCTGCTTGAGTGTGCAAATGTGAAGTTGAAAGAGTGAGAAAGAGATAAGGGATTAGAGATAAGGGTTTCTGTGTGTTCTTGAGTGTGTGTTTGCGTTTGGTTTAATTGAGAGAAGAAGAATTGTTAGATAGTTAGAGGGGTTGGTTCCTGGAGAAATGGAAGAGTGAAAGGAAGATGAGGAAGGATTATTTTTATTATTATTATAAAATGTGTAGATCTTTTTGAGAAAAGGTAGGTGTACAGAGAGAGATAGAGAACTAAAGAGAGTTAATATCTGATTCAATTGCTAGAAACAATATTTTTTTTGTATTATTATTTTTATATTTAATGAAATATTATTAAGTATTTAATATTCTTATTTAAATAAAAAACAATAATTAACCAATCATTACCAATCATTTATAACCCCAACATAACCCTCCTTCCCACTACACCCTCTTTTTCCATAACCCTCACATAACTCCTTTTCTATTACTTTTTAATATTTTAATCCTATAACCCCAACATAACCCTCTACCACTACACATACCCTTAGTGATAAGTACTTATGACTTAATGGTTTAATGGTATGGTGATTGACCCAAAATTATGTGGGCTCAAATCCAAAAAAGTGTAAGACTGTGATATTTGGAGACAAGAGGAGATCTTTACCATTTAACGTTTTTTTTAAACGGCTAATTTCTTACACCCATTTCTTTACACCTTTTTCACCTTTCTTTAGCTTTTTTTGCACACTTGAAGTTGAACTCTGAACTTCACCCAAAAAATTATTTTTTCTGGCTATAATGATTTGTGATATTTAGGTGGAAAAAAATTAGTGATGAATAAATGATTTGGAGATTCACTTCTATCATTCTGTGTTTACACTGAGTAGTTTGAAAGCAATAAATTGTAAATATTTAGACTTAAATTTGTAAGATAATAAATTTAAAAATCATGATTAAAACACTACATACAAATGCTACTGCTCATGTATAACCAATATTTAAAAGGTTGAAACTGGATCTAAAATAAAACTCAGCAAGATGTATTCTAATCTTTCTTTTAAAGTTTTATCATAGAAAAATAATATAAACTTTACTATAATATAATATTATGGACAATCCTATCAAGAGCATAAGATTTCATATAACTGTAAATCTGTGATACTGAATGCCAGAATGTTTTAAACATGGAAAATTGGAAATAAACATCAAATTCATAGCTCTTGATATCATAATTTTTTTGCCGCCAAAGTTTTCAAAAACCAACAATTGCATTGACCTTTTCCATTATCATTTCTTCATTTCTCTTATACAACAAATTCCTATTTTCATGACCGTAGCTATTACAATAAATATTTTTAAAATGAAAAATTTTTCAGAACAAGAAATGGTTGATTTCTACCGGATATTTTGAATATAAGATATGCGAATTCTGTGTAAAGCGACATCTTAGAGATTTACTTGAACGCCGTTTGCTGTATTTAACCAGGCAGTAACTCTTCTAAAGATCCCCATGTTCGTCCACATTTCAGCTTGACGATCAGCGGAACTGCACATAATTAAAGTCAACCAGAGTCCAGACTGATCAAAAAAGTACTTCCATTATTCATGGGCAAAACAACTTTTAGATAACAGATGAAATTTAAATTCTTGAAGCTCAATAATCAGGTTCCTCAAGTGGTTGTCCATAATTCAAATAAAAAGTCAACTGTCTTGAATTGAAAAGTTTTAAACTTTTTGCGTGTTTTTTCATCTAAAATTTATTTTTACGTGGAAAAAAAAACGTTTACAAGATATCAAGGGACACACCTAGAAGGGAGGCGGCACTTTCCATGCTCAATTTTAGTAGCATTCCAGCCTCGTGTATAACAGAAGGATCAGCTTCAAGTATTAACTCATCATGTACCTGAGGAGATCAAATATTGACTATTATTTAACTTTACCATTTATCTTACACTAAAAGGTCGAATACACTTGAAATGACACGTCAAAAAAGCATAAGTGAGTGTGTGACTGTATTCTCATTGCTTGTGACAAAAATATATGATGAACATGAGATGATCTTGAAACGAAACCTGTAGAAGAATTCGACAACGACCCTTAAGCATGTGAAATCTTTCTGCAAATTCGACACTGGACTTTGACTTTTCAATGCCATCGCCTACAAATGAATGTATGGTTATCATTGCAACTTTAATAATATCAGCTGCAGATCCCTGCAAAAACAGCAACATTTTTATATACTGGAAACATGGAAAACATTCATGTGTGTCAAGACAGTTTTAATATCATACCTGACAAATGGAATTCACAGCTTGTCTCTGAGCTTTTGACTTTTCTTCGGTATTTCCAAATTTAATTTTTGCCAAAAATCTCTTCCTTCCCATTAATGTTTCCACATAGCTACACATTACCCATAATAGACATTAATAAATACTGATTAATTACATAGAAAAAAACACACACATACATATATAAATATGCATGTATGACGTATGTATTATCTTTTACCCTTTTTTGCGGCATTCTGCTACGGCTTCTTTAAGCCAGGAAGAAACACCAGGAAACGACCTTTTAAAGCTCTGAATTTTTTCATTAGCATCATCTGGACTGCATTCCAGTTGTTCTGCAAGGGAATTTGCACCCATACCATATAAAATTCCATAAACCAATCGTTTGGTTTGATCTCGTTCTGTAGGGTCCACTGACGACTCAGCTTTCCCGGTCCATTTTGCAGTAATCATGTTGAACACATCACCAGAAGGTTTTGTGAGGAGCTCAATAAGTGATGCGTCTTTAGAGAAATGAGCCATTAATCTCAGTTCTATCTGAGAATAATCTGCAGCTACTAGTAACCAGTTTTCCTGCATGAAGAAATTGTATTTATAATACAACCAAATAGGATGCTGCTGGTAGAACAAACTGGAGAAATAGATCTTGACCTGAGTTGGCATGTAGTAATCACGGGGATTTACTTTGTAGTGATCTGTGTTTGAATCGCCAGTCTCATTTTCATCACGATTAATCTTGAATTCAACCATGTGCTCGACACACTAAAAAACATATTCCAAGAAACAAACAAAGGAAGAATAAAATAATCACAAACCATTTATTCAAAATATCATTGTGGACAAAAGGTGATACGCGTTCAACCCAAACCAACCCACTTCGACATGTACCTGAAGATTGGGGTCCTCCATGGATAACCGTCCAGTTGCAGTTGAAGTTTGGAGCCAATGTCCATGAAGTGTATATCTTTGTGTCTTCATGGATAACTTTGCAAGAGAACACATTGAACCCAATGTGCAGTTTAAGAGTTTGGCCAACGTTCGGTGTTCTTTAATAACAGGAATTATCGGATGCTCAAGCCTAAAATAAATAAATCATTTTTACAATCACGTTTATTTATAAAAAAGGAAACTTTATGGTTATCTGTAAAAAAAGCAACCTACCTTAACATTTCCAAACAATGTTTGTCAGTACTAGGGTGTTGTTTCCCCTCATAACCATCAGGAATTGGTAATTTTAACCTTGTATAAAGTACATCTGCAATATCTGCTGATGTATATAAAGAAAACCTTGTACCCGCCAGCCTATAGGCTTCATTTTCAAGAAATCTTAGTTTTTTAGCAACAACATGGCGTGATTGAATGCAGCCGTCCATATCAACACCTATTCCGTAAAGTTCCATGTCAGCAAGAACATTTACCTAGGAAAAAAACACACAAAAGTTTAGAAAAAAAAAGCAATCACATATGATGCAACCAATCATGTTCTGCCACTTCTCATATCCTCTCACCAGTGGCATCTCAGTAGTTACTAATGGTTCTATAAGATTCTCAGATGTTAGCAACTTCCAAAGAACAGATGACAAAGCCCGTGTTTGAGCCACCCGCCTACAGCAACCATTATGCGCAGCTCTGCGCATTTGATTTTTCCATCGGCCTTTCTGATTAGCAGCTGCTGCCGTCTCACCAGGTAACCTTTTCTTGATTTCCTGAAGTACAGCATTTAGAATTCATAATTTAATAAAAAATACACTTTCAGAGAGACCTTGTCCTTAATAAACTAGAAAACTTTTAACATGTCTCTAACAAGGGTGATGGGACTAAACTTGTTTCGGGTAAAAGTGGGTTGAGTTGTTCTGCACTTCTGCCCATAACCACTTTTGTCTATTTTTCTATATTTTTAACGGATAATTAATTCATAAAGTATGATTACAAAAACAATTTGGCCCAGATGACCTGATCCCTTTTTAGCCAATGTTTTATATGACTCATTTGAGATTAAAACAACCGAATCAAACCTTTTCCAAATTAGGGTTAGAACTTCTCTCATCATCAGGCCAAAGAATCCAAACAACAACAGACAAGTCAACAGTATCTTTAAGATGAACTGGAGCGAACATATAGTAACTGTTGTCAATGAGCTCCACACCAATAGTTTTCACTGGATGAATCAGACTGCCAAATCTCTGAATAGAAACAGCAGGAAATTTCAACACCTGATTTTGAATCTTTAAGTTCCACCCGAATTTTCTAACTTGACTCTTTCCCATTATCATACCAATTCTAGCCCATCTTTGTTTAGCCACCTCAAGATTACTATTACCAATCGGGTTTTTGATTATTTTGCTGTCAGACGAGAATAAGTCCTTGGGGATGCTAATATAGTAAACGGGAGAATCTTCCCAGCAGATTGCAATGCCGTGTAATTCAAAAGGGGCAATTGTGTTAAATTCTGACCGTTTGTTGAAATGAATATCAAAAAAGAATTCTTGTGCGGTGTCCCACATATCCAAGAACGCATCGAATCCACCTGGCATGTTGACTGCACTGGTGGGACCCTTTTCAGAGGTTCTTTCTTTGTTACCAACACGTATATGCTCATTCTCATGCTCCTTGGGAAGATTTTGATTTTCATCGGAACTGTTTTGTTTCATTACAGTGATGTCAGCACCTGAGTTACTTAAGATGGTATCGTCTGAGTTTTCTTCTGCTGGTATCACTAAACCAACATCACATTGTTTGTCTTCCTTCATAACAGTGATGCCAGCACCTGATTTACTTAAGGTGGTATCATCTGAGTTTTCTTCTGCTGATGTCACTAAACCAACATCAGAAGGTTTTTCTTCCATAAGTTCCTTGGTATTTGATTTTGTATCTTTTTGGTCCACACAACCACTACTGGTTGTGTCTTCTCGTGAAGACGTCACTGGCTCTTTTTTAGTGAAGTTCACTGAAGCTGAGGGTAATTTTGGAAGAGAAAATTGAGGAACGTCAACTCCAAGAGCCTTGAAAGCTGAGAAAGCAGCCGCCCTTGCTTCTTCAGCTTTATCCAGGACAATCTTACGAGCACCATTCATTATCTTTTTCGCCACTCCCAATTGAATACGTTTCTGTGCCGTGTTTTCTAATATAAACAGTAAAAACTTTTGTTATATAAAGAAGTGCAATGTAATAATATATTGGCAAAAAAGGAGGGTAAAATGGTAAATAACTATCAATCATGACCATATTAAATCATATTTCATCAAGGAAGTATTTACAATGATATACACAAAGGACTTAATGCATAATCAAAGATCACAAGTGGTGGTAATTATGACCATGATATAATGAATGCAGCCTCCTATGTCACTTTATTTCAAAAAAGTAGATTATTATCTTATTAATGCACTTTTTCTAATCACATCTAACACAACAATAATTACAAAATATATTTACCTTGTGCATCCCACGATGAAGATTCAAAAATCGCTTTAGCAATTGCAAGCACAGAGGCTTCGGCAATTGCTTGGGGAGTACGAAAGCCAGCTTTATAAAGTGCCCTAGCTCGAGCACCCTAAAATATCAACTTTATGGTAAATAAAAGAATGTAAAACTCAAAAAAATAAATCAGACATAAAAAGCTTGAAAAATAGAAAAAATCAAACCTTTACATACGGAATGGTAGTAAGCTCAGCAATCTCTGCTCTTACACCAAATGAAACACGATTTTGGAATTTGGCAAACAAGCTTTCAAGATCGTGCCAACCTAATCTTTCACAAAACACAGCAACCATAGATGCAAATCGTCCTGCATTTTCTTGCAAAGATTGAACCATTCCACGCGCCACCTTGAAAGCTTCACAAACATCTGCCACAGGTACTTCCTTCATCCAAAAATACCACCACAAAAGAGAATGTTACAAGTATGCCATTGGTTACTACTGACAAACGGGATTATAATTTATAAAATCAACCAACCTGTACAAGTTTTGACAAGATTAGTGCAACATAGAATCTTTTACAGACACGAAGCATTTGATCTTGTGTAAGCATGCCATTGGTTGACACCCCAAGCCCTTTTACATCATGTCTTGATCTTTCTGAAGTGCGAATTGGAGCTCCATGGGCCATACGCATCAGAAACGGTTCTTGAACTCCAACACGATTTCCGACAGACTGCAATTCATGCATTGATAAATAGAATAAAAATCCATGATAATTAAAAACAAAAAAAATTTTGAAAACTTACCTGATCAAGAGCTGGCAATTGCATGAATCTTTCATAGTATAATTCCCAATCGGGTTCAACGTCAACATTAGTCGGTGTCACTAAGTATACCAAGTGCAAATCAGATGCAAGCACAAATCCTTCTCTTGCCCTTGAAAGATCATCCAGAACAATCTAGAAGCAAAAGAACATAAATTGGATGAACAAGTAGTATTAAATATGTGAAGAAAATGTTAAAAAACTCACAAGTGACTCTTCAGGACAGAGAGAGCTGCCAAAAGAAGCACGTCCAAGGGGTGTGGTACTATATAACTTGGTTTCTTCACTCCATTCTAGAAACTTCCTATGGCACAGCCATTTTAATGAATCTTTGGCTGATTTTACAACATCTTCAAATGGTTGTGTTGAATTTAAAAGAGTGCATCTAACGTAGCGATGGATATCGTTAGCACTTTGAACGATTCCACCAGCAACAACTTCTAGTATTGCATGTGTCATTCCATTCTTATCTTCTGATAAGCAAGAATGCAATGGTGGACAGCTGTCACCAATGAGTGCCACAATTCTTTTCACTTCTTCAGGTTTGCATAATAGAACCTAAGTTTGCAAAGAGAGATGTATCTAGATTACTAGGGTGATTCGATTTACGCACACATGAGTCGATCCGGGTTATGCCTTATCTAAAACAGGTAAAATAGAAAAAGAAAAAAAAGCTTAAAAAATAAATGAGTTAAAAGCCACATGCATTAAATAAATGTATATTTAATGTGTAATAGTGTAATACCTCTTAAAATCATTTAACTCAAAATTATTGTTAATTTTTTTAATTATATAACTTTTGTAATCATATTTGACAATTAAAACTTTGTACAAGTGTTTTTGGTCAACCTGACCTGTTTTGACCCACATAAAATTCGTTGACTTTTGAACCACCTATTTTTCCACTTCTAATCTCTATATAAAATTCCAGGCAAAATAGATCACATATACATACACTCTCTCCTTTTGTATCAATTCCAGTACGACCTGCACGCCCAGACATTTGTCGGTATCTTGTCCCATCTATAAAATCCCGACCAATCCTAGGTTGTCTGAAGATAACTCGTCTTGCGGGTAGATTCACTCCAGCCGCTAAGGTGGATGTAGCAGTTAAGACACGTACTAGACCTTTACGGTAGCAGTTTTCGACTACTTCTCTTTCTTCAACCTAAGTAATAATTGAAAAGATCTCAAGATTCAAATTTTACAAAAAAAAAACATAGAATTAACAATCATTAATTGAAAATGTAAGTGTTTGTTGTCTGGGGGTGATAGTGCACATACAGTGAGACCAGCATGGTGATAGGCAACACCAGAAGGAAGTGTTTCAGCAAGTACGGGATCTAACCCTGCAGGAGACTTTTTCAATGCATCAATAGCCGAAGCAGTATCAGGATATTCATTTTCACCATTAACATTCACAGAAAAGCTCTTGAGGTACTTTGCAACATGCTTAGCAGTTGATTCACATCCTTTACGGCTGGAACAAAAGATCAACACTGAATGGCCCTCTTGAACAACCTAATAACATAATATAACAGGATACTTCATTACACGCAAAGATCAACATTTAGGTTCATAAAACATAAAGATTTCAAATTCAGATTCCGTACCTCATTGCATAATTCAATGATATTATCAGGATCTTTACCACCAAGATCAGCTCTTTTTGGGATCATCCTTACAAGTTCCATCTTTTTGTTATAAATTGAGTTACCCACTTTAATATACTCCTCAAGTGGAACAGGTCGAAAATCTGTCTGGTATAGTGCTGCCTGAAAGATATTAATATTGTATCAACAATCAACTAATTGTAAACCAAACATTATACTCTTTATTATTAACTTACTTGAAGCCAGTCAGCAACTGCACCAACATTGGGCAAGGTGGCACTCATCCCAACAATTTGTAGACCATGAGTGGGGTCCATTTTCCCACTGCTTGATCCGGAACTTTCTCCACTTGAAAATTCCACCCTGCCTTCACCAGCTCCATACCGAAGCTTTGTCAACATAAGTTCCAAAAGATAACCCCTGTGCTGATCTCCCACCTGGCAAACAAGAAAATGATCCAATGTATTATAAAATGGTTTATTCAGTTATGTTTTTATCTCAAAGTGCTGAAATAAAAACAAAAAGCTTAAAAAGAAACACGTCAAATGTTAAGGTTTAAACGGGGTTGCACGAGCTAATTACATAAAAGACTAGCCACCTTCGCTCCAATTTATAATTCAGGTAACCATCTTTTTTGGCAAGAAATAATCGTTAAAGTTTCCAAAGAGTTTATTTAAGGCGGAAACTATACTAGTATGTTATTACCGGAACAATCTAACTTTTTAACCATTGTTGACATACTAGTTATTAACAACAAAAACTAGAACAAAAGTGTTTCAAGTCAACCCAGTGAGTCTATTTCGCCATCTATATTAATAAGAGGATGTATAGATTACATTATTCAAAGATATGAAATCCAAACTACCATGTGAAGTTCATCAATCACTATGATCCCCACTTCTGACAACCGCCCTTCTTCAAGCAGTCTATTGAGTAGAGAATTTGCCTTCTCAATTGTGCAAACGGCTACAGCTGTATCTTTAGGAAGGGTCCCACCACCTTGGCTTCCATAATAACTACGAACATGTTTATCAAGTGGTTCCAGTAAGGCTTCAAGATGTTCTGCCTGCATCAGTTACAGATGAATAATGAAGCTTAAAATAAAATTAAATATCTTACTAATTAAGATAAAAAGGCAAGGCAAAAGTCGCACCTTCTCTGCACAAATTGATACATAAGGAAGAACGAGAAGTGCCACTTTTTTTGTTGACAATATCCGCCGTAACATTAATATTTCTGCAACAAAACTTTTTCCAGCACTATGGCAGGGAAGAGAAAATGGCTATGTGAAAAATTATTAAGCACAAAAACACAAAATAGGTAGGGGAAAAAAATACAAAAGTTTGTTAATTGTCAGCAGACTCGGAACAAAATTTTGGTGGTCTTGTGTAGAAAAAGATTTAGTACTACGCATTTGATGTCCATTTCCATTTGTGATTACCTCAATTACAACAATATAATCTTTAGAATAGGTATATTTGAAGACTTTGTGCATAAGAATACAGTTTGGCTTCGGTGCCTACTCCTTCCTCCCCCATTCGACCCATTTCCTTTTAAGCTAATCTTTTTTTACTTGTTTGATATATATTACAACCAGAACGACCCATCATAAGCAAATGAGTCGAAATTGCCACCACTACTTGTGAGCGGTAATCAATAATCTGAAAGAAAGCAATTGTCATAATAGAAGTACCTTGTAGATGCACAATAGACAAGGTTCCTTTTTTGCAACACCCCATCAACCTGAAGGCAGTCCACCTGGAGGATGAAAACCAAATTAGGAATTTTAAACCTTCAATTAAAAGACCATTAAAGATCCCAACCGTAAGGGGAATAAACTATTCAGCTAACTCAACCAGCACATCATATAGATTTAAGATGATAATTTATATACATATATAAATCACACAACAAATTATCAGTAAGACTTTAGAAACATACCTGCCAAGGATAAAGTTTTGATATTCCCCGTCTTTTATAGGTACTGCATATTTCAGAAGGGAGCCAATTACTAATATCTAAACGATCATTGGGAGGAACTGAACTGGATGGAGTGTTTTCTACACTGTTTAAACCGGTCACATTATAACTTTTGATGTCTGTATTTGGTGATATTGACTTTATGTTATCATTAGGTGGACTTAATTCATCATTTCTCTTTTTGGTAATTACACAACTCGAATTCGTGTCTTGCAGTTTACACAAAGATTGAACTTGGTTGCAAGGGGTGCTCATACTTGGAGCATCCACAACCATACGTTTATCCTCGCATGAAAAATCAAAATGCTTCACTGGTAATGGTGACACTTCTTTGTCCATAGAATTACCATTCTGCCCTGAAAATGCCAAGTCAGCATCCCTTTTAGCGCCTTCTAGAAATACACCATTTGCTTTGGACAGACCATCAGCCATCTGGATTGCCTCTTTCCAGAATGAATCTCCTGGTGAAAATATAGAGCTTCCATGCATTGACTGAGGTGTTACTTCACCTCCAACTTTGACAGCTGCCAGCGTCGGTGTATCGCATAATGCCATGTCAGCAACTTCCATGGATGGTCTATTGCATTTCCTCAAGCTCATTTGATGTTCCTCCTCATGGGTCTGGTTTTCAACACTACTGATATGCCTCTTCTTAATCGATTTATCTTCCAAATCTGTAACAGATGGACTACCTGCCCTTTTATGTGCATTAACTTGTGTGGTTGGAAGATCGCTGCATCATTGAAAGAAAACTAAGATGAAAAATCAAATCTTAAAAAAAGGCAAACTTTTATAACCTTGATTGGTTATCTTAGATAACCTTTTGGAGATTTTTTCAAGCCAATAAAAGTAGATTACCTCTCTACGCAACTAGCCCAAATACAGAAATAAAAAGGTTCAATAGAGAACAAGCACGTTTAATGTATAACGGACTGTTGGCAAACTAAATACTAAACTGTCAAGCCATTTTATGAGTAGTGACAGTTAAAAAGTGTGAATGCACCATATATAACTTACATACCTACAATAATACGACAAAAAATTAGTTGCAAACTGTTGCAGCTCCGGGTTCTCAACGCCATGCACAGAATCAGATGATTCAATTGCTGATGTCAGATTTCTTCTCACTTGATCTTGATTATCTGATGGCCCACGAGCTGTGGGGACAGTGCTAAGGTTACGAGCTTCATTTGGCGAAGAAACCAAAAAGTTGGACAAAGAACCCTTAGCACTAGGAGACCCTTCGACTGAAAGTTTTGCATCTGGCTTAACTTTCCCTGATTTTGAAAGAGGTGATACAAACTTTTTCTTTTTCTTTGACGAAAAAAACTGCACAAAGTAGAAAGTTTAGCAACATATAAAATGGGAATTTTCAGAAACACAAAGAAAGGTATCTTCTTCCATTTTCGTGCATCACATAAATTGCAACGTAAATATGTAACTCCTAGAAAAGGGTGCTAATATAAACTATAAAGTACACCACCCCAATCCTCAAGCGGGTCGTCTAGACGACGAAAAAGGGTCGTAGTGTGCTATGTCACTTCAATCGCTTTTGTGTCAGTCTAACACATCATATGACATGTATGATTTGGACGAACACCAACTCATGCAGCCTACATGGTGTATCATTATAACACCTCATACAACCTCATATGACCTATCATCGCCATTCATACGACCTGTATCCTTGGTTTTAAAAAGCGCAAAGCGCACAAAAGCAACGAGGCCTAAAACCGAGACGCAAAGCGCAAAAGCGGTGGGCTTTTCGTACGCAAGGCGCAAGACAATTCACAATTATATAATTTTTTTTATATATGCTATAGGTTTATAGCATTATTTACTCAAAATATAGATACAAATAAGGTATATATATGATTTAACTAAAATGTACAACCATTTTAGCTACATGTATAACAATTTTAAGCACAAAAACATCATGTGTACAAAAAGCGCGCTTTTCTCGCTTTTTTTCTTGCGCTTTTCGTACACTGCTCGCCTAGGGTTACATAAGGAGCACGGATTTTTAAAACATAGCCTGTATCTTGATTTTAAAAAGCGCGAAGCGAACAAAAGCGACGAGGTCTAAAACTGGGGCGCAAAGCGCAAAAGCGGTGGGTTTTCCGTACGCGAGGCGCAATACGATCATATAATTTTTTTTATATATATGCTATAGGTTTTTAGCATCATTTACCCAAAATATAGATACAAATAAGGTTTATAAATGATTTAACTTAAATGTACAACCTTTTTAGCTTCATGTATAACAATTTTAAGCATAAAAACACCCCCCCACCCCATACGAAAAGCGCGCGCCTCAGGAGCTTTTTTGGCCAAAAAATCGCGCTTTTCTTGCGCTTTATGTACGGTGCTCGCCTTGTGTTACATGAGGCGCAGGGACTGGCGCCTCGTGCTTAAAGCGCGCTTTTTAAAACACAGGCCTGTATGATGGCATATAGTTCTAATCTAAAAAAAATGATGCATCAACAGGACGTGTAAGCCCGGGCATCTTACTACCAAAACCGTATCAGATGTTCTACTTTTAACATTGTTACATTGCATGATAATCAAAATGCAACTGAGAAAAAACTATCAGTGACATCCAAATAAGTAGTAATTTCCCAACAATAACCATCCAACACTAGTATAATTGTTTAAACATTTAAAACAAACTAAATCCCTAAATAATCTATAAAAGTAATATATTTCAAACTGTTCAAATTCTAGGGTTTCAGAACAAAAACGTAAACTGACATAGAAACCCTAAAGATGAATTCTTTAAAAAAAACCCTAAAGATGCATTGTTTAAAGATTTTATAAAGAAGATGGAGTGAAACCTGGTCAACACGGGAGCGAGATGAACCATCTGAGGCCATTTTTTTGAAGATTTGTTGTTGATCAGGCGATTGAGAGCCCTAGTTAGTGTCCATATGTATGTCTAACGGTTCAAAGGGTTTGAACTCAATTCAAGACCGCCAATTCTTCCTTCATATGCTCTCGGTTTTAACACTATTGCAATTGCAATACACAAAAGACGAGAAATTTGAAAAAAAAAAAATCAAAAAAATTTAATTGTGTTCCGAGTTAGCTTAACGAAAAAAAATGAAAAAAAGGAAAATATAATTGTGTTCCCGAGTTCCATTTAAAGAAGGAAGATAAAACAATGTGTGTTCCCGAGTTTCATTTAAAGAAAGGAAATAGAAGGAAAACTAAGCAAAATTTTTTAGTTTAGTTTTCCTTCCCTTCTTTTCCTTCGGTTATTTTCCTTTCTTTTCTCTCTTTAAGTTAACTCGGGAACACAGCGTAAATGAATAACTATACATACACATACGTAAGTGACACCATGTGTTGCAGTGCTGCACGATTCTTTCTCGTAGCTTCTCTTGATGAAGTATACATATCCGTCTTTAGAAGAGTAAAATTCCAATGATAGCATGGCGATTGGGCTTAATTTCAACATCGTAGATAAGAACCTAGTTTAAAAGAAAAAACATGATTAATGAATAACCTGAACACTTTGTGTTTTTTTTCCTGTATGAACGAAACCCCACAAAAAATAGTCGTTTTTTTTTTCTCCGTTTTTATATAGCACGATGGTACTCGTTGGAAAGATAATAAAACGCTCGTTAATTTGGTGTAACTTTTTTATTTAAAAAATCTCGTATATAAAAGATATTAACGTTTAAAATTATGGGAAGAAACATAAGAGAGAAAAATTTTAATTTGTTTTTAAATTCTTTTTTCTTAAAATATTTCAATTTAATTTTAGTAATTGAGAATTGAGAGATAGACGGCGAGATAAATTTAGGGTTTTATGTTTATCTTTTTTTTTAATTAAAAAAAGAAATAATTCAAAAATACTAAAATCTTTCAATTATGATGTCACGTGGCAGTTTCATGGAGAGGTTGAAGGCACCATTGCATGCCACGTCAGCAATGTTCAATTCTTTTATATATATTAACTAGGCGAGATCCCATGTGGAAACACACGGGACGACTCAACCAACCCTTATCCGTTGTCTGGTAGGCACCGACACGTCAACAGACCAAACCCTCTAAAACACTCGATCTATCGTTAACAGTTTTGTAACGTCTGTTCATTTCACAACACCAGTTAATAATATACTGAGGCAATAGATCGTTTGTTATTCAACGGTTTGTAATTCAACGTCTGTTGGTTTCGCAACTCTGTTCATTACATAAATTAAGCAGGTTTTTTAAAACACTTGTTTGTAAAAAACTGTTGATTCAAACAGTTGCTAATTTAACGGTTTATTTCAAAACAGTTGTTGCATCAAACAGATCTTACTAACAATAACATCACATATATTTTTAATGGTTTTTTTGCTAAATACCAATCATATGTTCAGTTTAACAATTGACTATTGATATATTCTAATCACTATTTTTCATCATATAAGTATAAAAAATTAAATATAAAAGACATAATATATAAAATAAAGTTTTCATTATAGTTATAGCCATAAAAATATAAAATACATTTAAATAACTATTATGTGGTACTCAACAATTCCTTCAATCTCTTGTTCTTCTCTTTAACAAAGTTTCTGTAGGACATACATATTTTTTGTATGTCCTCACTGAACTTTTCATTTGACCTTATGTTTTCCAATAGAAATGAAGAGGCATTCCATCTTTCCCTTGATACATCGGTAGCAATGACTTGATTCAACTTGAGATTGGTCTTCCATATGTGATGTTCCAACAGGCGTGTAGCACCTTCAATAACTTAAAGAATCTCAAATTCTTCATCTTCTTTAAAACAATTCAAAACGATTTTTTGAACATCTGACATTTTAGACCACTGGTTGCTGCTGGAATCCATGTTGCTAATATTTTTAGAAGATTGATAAACCTATACAAATGTAGAAAATATGTTTGAATAGTGTGCTATACAAAGAAATGAAAATCGAGTTTTATAGTAAAAAAAATTCCATTAACTATAATGAATCTATTAACTGCAGTGAATTAACTATAATGAATTTATTAATTACAATGAACTTTTATTAATCTTGGATACACACAATATTAATTCATTTATTTTCCCACTAAGAAAACTTTTCAAATTCTTTTTCTTTTTTCTTTTTTTAAATAGAAATTTCAAGATAAAAACAAATAATATTTAACAATATTTATAGAAATATGAACATGAGATATTTAGGTTTTTTATATTATAAATCATTGTTAAATTTATGGTTTATATAAATTGAACATGAAAAGGTTGTTTGATTTTTTATTTATGTAAGTAAAGATAATAAATATAAGTATATCATCTGTCCATACAAAATATATTAATCTTAATTTGATTAAAAACTTCTCTCCTTTTATAGGATGAATGAATATACTAAATATTCCTAAAGTTGGTTTTCAACTTTATCAGTTGGATTTAAAGTAAATATAAAGTTGTAAGTTACTTTCGGTACTTTTTATATATTTTTAATAGAATGAAAGACAATTGCAACAAACAATAATAATAAAATAATATTATTAATAAAGTAACTTCAAAAGCGTAATCATTATTTTTGGGCATTTTTATAAAATCTGTTGAGTTTACAACAGTTGTTGAAAAAAAAAGTCCTTCAGTGTTTAACAGCGGATTGTGTAATAAAAAAACCGTCAAAAGACTTAATGTAACAACATCTTTTATTACACAACTAGATATTTGCCCGCGTTGACACGCAGTTTACCAACGTACGATTATTTGGAGTAGTATAACGTATAAGAAAAATAAAGTAGAAACAGTTTATTAAAATTTAAAAGCAACGAATACACATTTATTCAAATATCGCTGAAAATTTCCTTATAAACAACATTTTTTGTTTTAGTCATCACTTTCCCATCAGCATCCAGTATAAGTAACTTCACGCCTGCCCTGCTTTTAACTCTTGACAATGCGACATAAAGCTGGCCATGTGAGAATACAGGGTTTCTTAAATACAATCCAACCTGAATAAGGCGACTTAAATGGTATGTGTTAAAAATAGACTTATGGCATATTCAACAATAAGAAAGTAATAAAAATAAAAATAAGAAACTAACTACCACCTAAATTTCACAATTTAATTTGACACGTCTGAGAAGATGAGCATTACCCATATCGACCCGCTAAAAAAAGCTTCGAGCACATTTTATTCTATTTGACACATTTGAAAAGGCAAACATTACCCAAATCGACCCGTTAAGAAAAGGGAAGATTGCCCCAATTCACCTATGGCCTATGTATAAGTAAAAGGAACATCAATCTAATCAAAACACCATAAACACACTGTTGGTGGCTTTTACCCTATTTGACCCATTGGAAAAGTTGAACATTACCCAAATCGACCAATTTATAAGTAAACAAACATGAACCTACACCATTAAAACAACATTTTAACCGACTATTACCTTATTTGACCCGTTTATAGGAAGGAACATTATCTAAAGTGACCCATTTATAAGTAAAAGGAGCATTACTCAATAATTTTAACCGACTATTACCTTATAGATGCTATTTATACGCTAAAAATAGTAATGTGACAAATGAAATAATTCAGCATTTATTTTGTGTTTAAATGTCTTTAATTTTAAAAACTGGATTTTTTTTTAAATTTTGATTTTGAATGTTTAAAAATAAATTTATAAATGTATTTATATATGATTAATAATTTTATGTTTAAAGGTTATTAATTAAATGGTAATCATAATTATTAACATTAGATGTTTCCAATATTGTGTAACTCACGATAAATGCTAATTATACGCTAAAAATAGTAATGTGACAAATCAAAGAATTAAGGATTTATTTAGTGTTTAAATGTCTTTAAATTTAAAAACCGTATTCATTTTTAAATTTTGATTTTGAATGTTTGAAAATAAAGTAATTCAATTGAAAATAGACGTATTAATTGTGATGAAAAAAATTCAAATTTAACTTTGTTTATAAATGTATTTATATTTATATATGATTAATAATTTTGTGTTTAAATGTTATTAATGAAATGGTAATCATAATTATTAACATTAGATGTTTCCAATATTGTGTAAATCATGATAAATGCTATTTATATGCTAAAAATAGTAATGTGACAAACCAAATAATTAAGCATTTATTTGGTGTTTAAATGTCTTTAATTTTAAAAACCGTTTTTTTTTTAATTTTGATTTTAAATGTGTAAAAATAAATTTATAAATGTATTTATATATGATTAATAATTTTGTGTTTAAAAGTTATTAATGAAATGATAATCATAATTATTAACATTAGATGTTTCCAATATTGTGTAACTCATGATAAATGTCAATTATACGCTAAAAATAGTAACGTGACAAATCAAAGAATTAAGCATTTATTTTGTGTTTAAATGACTTTAATTTTAAAAACCGTAATTTTTTAAAAATTTTCATTTTGAATGTTTGAAAATAAAGTAATTCAATTGAAAATAGACTTATTAAGTGTGATGAAAAAAATTCAAATTTAACTTTGTTTATAAATGTATTTATATTTATATATGATTAATAATTTTGTGTTTAAATGTTATTAATGAAATGGTAATCATAATTATTAACATTAGATGTTTCCAATATTGTGTAACTCACGATAAATGCTAATTATACGCTAAAAATAGTAATGTGACAAATCAAAGAATTAAGGATTTATTTAGTGTTTAAATGTCTTTAAATTTAAAAACCGTATTCATTTTTAAATTTTGATTTTGAATGTTTGAAAATAAAGTAATTCAATTGAAAATAGACGTATTAATTGTGATGAAAAAAATTCAAATTTAACTTTGTTTATAAATGTATTTATATTTATATATGATTAATAATTTTGTGTTTAAATGTTATTAATGAAATAGTAATCATAATTATTAACATTAGATGTTTCCAATATTGTGTAAATCATGATAAATGCTATTTATATGCTAAAAATAGTAATGTGACAAACCAAATAATTAAGCATTTATTTGGTGTTTAAATGTCTTTAATTTTAAAAACCGTTTTTTTTTTAATTTTGATTTTAAATGTGTAAAAATAAATTTATAAATGTATTTATATATGATTAATAATTTTGTGTTTAAAAGTTATTAATGAAATGATAATCATAATTATTAACATTAGATGTTTCCAATATTGTGTAACTCATGATAAATGTCAATTATACGCTAAAAATAGTAACGTGACAAATCAAAGAATTAAGCATTTATTTTGTGTTTAAATGACTTTAATTTTAAAAACCGTAATTTTTTAAAAATTTTCATTTTGAATGTTTGAAAATAAAGTAATTCAATTGAAAATAGACGTATTAAGTGTGATGAAAAAAATTCAAATTTAACTTTGTTTATAAATGTATTTATATTTATATATGATTAATAATTTTGTGTTTAAATGTTATTAATGAAATGGTAATCATAATTATTAACATTAGATGTTTCCAATATTGTGTAAATCATGATAAATGCTAATTATACGCTAAAAATAGTAATGTGACAAATCAAAGAATTAAGCATTTATTTTGTGTTTAAATGTCTTTAATTTTAAAAACCGATTTTATTTTTTAAATTTTGATTTTGAATGTTTAAAAGTAAATTTATAAATGTATTTATATTTGATTAATAATTTTGTGTTTAAAGGTTATTAATGATATGGTAATTATAATTATTAACATTAGATGTTTCCAATATTGTATAAATCATGATAAATATCAAAATGCAAGAATTGTTAACACTAAAGAGCAAAATCATGTACCTTCTGTTGATATTTTGGATCTCCAATCCTTTGTGCCCGTGCAACAATAAAATCCAATTGGTCTATGCAAGAATCTGCCAGAGTACTATTACCCTGAGCAAACAGCCTCCACCGTTGCTCAGTGGTGCAACACAATCGTTATACACCTGCAACCGCCATAAAAAAGTATTAAAAAAACAAATCAGAATTTTAAAAATGTATTAAAATTAGTGCAATAACTTTACAAAACCAATTCTGTGACACCCGGCATGTTCGGCTTAAACATAATAGTAACATCTAAGTCTACCTTAGCGAGAAACGTTTATAAACAAACTTAACTGGGTTAGTTGAGTCGGGTCAAATTAGGAGTGTCCAGGGTTCAATGATCTGGAGGATCATTGGGAGTCGTTTTGGGAATACATTAGTACCGGGTTCCGTTGTTGGTGACATTACATGAACTAATTAAGTATATGTGTAGATTATGGGTCGTGTGGTGGATTGTATACTTATATTTGCTTAAACGATGTACAAATGATTATACGTGCCTAAACATGCTAAGTATAGACTATGGATGCATGCTTACGTGTTAAGATGTGTTAGAATGCGTTAAACACGACAAACTGGAAAAAGGTTAACATGTGTTAAAGAGTGCTGTTAACATGTGTTAAAAAGTGCTGATGACCTGAATGTGGAAATAGTGGGCGAATGTGGAAATGGAACTTGAGAAATGGGCGAATGTAGAAACAAAGTGGGCGAATGTGGAAAGATTCCACATTCGACCATTACAAATGGGCGAATGTGGAAAAGTTCCACATTCGACCACATAAACTGGGCGAACCTGGACCTGGTATAAATACCATCCTTAGCCATTTTTCACCATTTCACAAACCCTAAACGCCTCCAAACACTCTCTATCAGCTGTTATCATTGGGGAAGGAGTTTTTGAGCTTGTTTTTCATAACCTAACTCTCTAAATCATTACAAGTGAAAATCTAAGGTGTGTTCTTCATTCCAAATCCTTTTTAAACAATTTTAACTTGTTTTCATCTAAACCCCAAGGGTCCAGATCTGATATCAACATGTTTTATGGGTAAAAACCTTCCTAATATCTTTCTAAATAAAACCTATTCATAAACAATGAGTTTTTATGCAAACTAAACATGTGTTAATATGATATTAAGCATTGTTTGATGATTACTTGTTGTATAGATGATATGATAACAACCTAGGGCTGTTATTAATGATGGGTTATGATTGAAACATGTTACCTTTGATTGTTGATGGTGTTTTGACGATTAAAGGGGTTTTAGTTAGATTTAGGGCTTGTTTTTGGATGGTTATGATAAGGTTATGATAGGGGTTTCTTGTTCATGATGATTCGAGTATGATGAGCTGATTATTGATTGATTTTAGAAAGTTTCCTAATTGGGTAATATTTTCATGCATGATGATGTGACATCTCCATAATTTACTATTTTAGGAAACTTGTAAAACGGATAGATTTTGGGGTAAAATTGGTAGGGTTTCGTAGGAATATATTAATGATGCTTGACTGCTGTAACTCATGATGTTTCGTGATGTTTTCGGATGTTTTTGGACGCGTTTTTGAGTAAACAACACAGCAGGGTCGAACCTGGAACACCTTCGGCCAGTCGAACGGGCGAAGGTGGATTCCAGGGGTCGAACCTGGAAGCTAAAGGGGCGAAGGTGCCATAAATGGGCGAAGGTGGGAAGAAAAGGGGCGAAGGTGGAAGTTCAAAGCCACATTCGACCTTTTAGGGACACCTTCGACCACTTACAGCCACATTCGACCCTACGTTAACAAAAATGAGATTTTTGATACAAACTAAGTGTTTTATGCTTGAACCTTGCGTGTAATCTATGTGTACTTGATTAGTTAGGGTAATGGGTCACCAACGGGATGTCGGGTCGGTCTAGTGTGTCGGTTGAACATTTAAACACGTTTTAAAACATACTTGGTTATGATCTGGAAAATCGGGGACTAGATAACCTTATGGTTATTAGTCGGAACACTTATGTGAACATTTTGATAGATCTCCGGTAGAGGGATTATCAAGGGCTAAACATCTTTACTTATAATTGAAGAACGCAATCTAAGGTGAGTTCACGGCCCCACTTTTACTGCTTTAACTTTTGGGGGAGAAAACATGCGCTAAACTGTTTTGGTAATATATGTCATACTATGGTTTTGAACTTGTGTACTATGCGATCTTTTGAAAGTCCCGGGGGAAACCATGAATGTGCGGGGTTGCACAACGGGGGAAATGTGGATAGATCTATTGGGCGTGACCTGCCCCACTCGTCGGCTTGGAGGGCCGGGCGGGTGCATATTGTCTCGAACAGGAACATTATCGTGCTGAACATTACGGGCTGCTAAACATGCTAAACATTGCTAAACGTGTCCAGTAATGGTTTCCAATCGTAGTAGTAACAAACATACGCCTAGCTAGCGTACTTGGTAACATTAATATAGTATGGACATGGTAACACTTGGTAACTCTTTTGAACAAACCTGTGAACTCACCAGCATTATATGTTGACGTCTTTTTGGCATGTTTTTCTCAGGTCGCTAAGGTAGCAACAACTGGATCTAGGCGCACGAGTCGGCACGGGCGTCTAGGGTTTAGAGCATGGTCTTCATTAAACATTTGAACTGTGTCTTTTGGGTTGTAAACTTTTAAAGCTTCCGCTACAGTTTATGTTTTTATAACTATATCTTTTGAGTATTGTGTTATGCATATAGTGTTGTTTATTGTGACCGTTGACTTGAATCCTGGTTTGTCATGCGCCTCGCGGTAAAACCCCGCAAGTGGAATTTGAGGGTGTGACAAATTCCACCATCAATTTCATTCAACAACTTTCCAAACCAAGATTCATAATTATAGCAATTATAGTTAATACATTTGACTATGCAGTTAATACATTTGACTATGACTATATGGAAAGTGTACAACTAATTGTGCTATTAACTTTCCTATAATACAATCAATCAATCTCTTACCAAAAAACTCGACCCTTCCTTTTAACATCCAAGACTTTTCAAACCACCATTTATAACAATTAATTCTTATAATTATCCTTCCAAACTTTAAGCCATCAACTTAGGAAACAAATAAAATGCTAATAAATGAGACCCGAATCAACAAACAGGACCCGGACCCGAATAGCTTTCCTAAGCGGATTAATCACTAAAAAATATCCAACATTTTTTTACCTTTCATCTAATATTATGATCCTCAAGAACACCTCGAAGAACATATGAACATTCAACCTCACCCGAAGACAAACATCATCGAGCCAACATAATATCATGAAGAAATATATAATACACGGAAAATTTTCGTGTTTTTACTACTGAGAAAACATGAAGGATCATATCACAAATCTGAAAATTATTAAAATCTAATAATTTTTGAAAACAACAAACATAATACCTAATCATTGAAAACAAATAACAATACCTAAACACTGAAACTGATCATATCACAAATCTGAAAATTATTAAAATCTCATAATTTTTGAAAACAACAAACATAATACCTAATCATTGAAACCTAAAGCCCAAAATCTGAAAAATTATTAAAAACCATCAACAATACAAAAATAAAAGTTTAATATTAGAATCTGAATGAAATATTAGAATATAAATAGGCGACGATCAGAGAAAAAAGAAAGACCTAATATCATTCATCACTTAAATCTGAAAATAATTACAAAAAAAAAACAATATATAAAAGGAATCGTATCAAGAAAGTAGAAAAAATGATTACCTTGAATGAGAGATAGAGGAAGACGAATGATCGGTGATGGAAACATAGAAAGAAACAGAGAAACATAAAAATCGATTAAATCAGTAAATAATTATAAGAAACAACGATATTTAACAGAAATCGTATGAAAAACAATGAAGAAATCGTTACCTTGAATGATATACACGAAGAAGATGAACGATGATGATGGAAGCTTTTGATCGGATGGAGATAGAGGAATCACCGAGAAGAAAGAATAATTGGCGTGTGAGAGAGAATGAGGGTAATTGATTGAGTAGGTTAATTAGATTAGGAAAGTAGTAAGTGATAATTGTTACCATGTGTATAGATTATTACTCTATTTTTAATTTTTTTTAAATGAAAAAGTTTATAAATTCTCACAATGAGACACTTGGCACAATATGATAGGCTACACAATTGAGGATGAATGTGGGAGTGCCAAGTGTCCTCATGGACTTTAGTTTATTAGATGTATAGATTAAACTTGTTATTAAAGTATCACTATAAAGTTAAATTTCAGAAATCTTTTCAAGTCGATAAATTAAATCTTGATTATGTGTAATATATGATGAAGCAAAACAGGAAATGCATTGGTAATTAGTCCTTAGAAGTTTTATAGATAATAAATATCAAGTTTAATATTAATATACTCCTCACTATGACAAATCATAAATATAATAATCAAACTAACTAAATTACAATAATATTCATATTTGAAATTGCAAACATATAAAAACATTTAAACTTGATCATCTTCAACAATTGAACTCCAATAAGAGATTGATTATTCGATAACTTGTTCCACCTTCTCCTTCCAATACACTATCCTTGCTCTGATCATTTGTTCCTGATTAAGATAAAATGTATTCCGATTAATGTTGCTCATTGTTTTCTGGTCAAGTTCTTCAAGAAAACACAAATTATTGGAATACTCTATCTTCCCTCGAAGAAATAATTTTTCAAAACCATGCTCAAAGTTAACTATAACTATATCAAAGTCATGAGAGTAAAACCAACTTACAACATGAAGTGACTTAAAAAAAATTCATCACTGACAGTTTGACTCAAAATTTCCATTAAGAAGATTTCATCTGAATAACGAAATTCATTGTTCTTGAAAGCTTTATACTTCTGTGTATACAAATGTAAATCCATTTGGACTATTGTTTGAATTCAATATTACTACTGATATCATACATTATTTAAATACAAAATATATAAAAATAAAAGGAAGCTTATAATGAAAGCTTCGAGGGAAACTGTCACCTATAGTACTCATAGTTTTATATATATATTCAAATTGTCTCGGTTAACAACGGTTAACGTGGGCTTTAATATAAAAGAAGTCAAATATTAATAACTTTGACTCATCTATAGTACTCATATAGTCATAAATTTCTTCAAATTGTCTCTGTTTTATATATTCAAATTCTTGAGACTATGTTTAATTTATTCTAAATACTATTTACCGCGTGTGTTTACTTATTAACAAATCTGTGAAAGAGATTTATATCATTCGAACTTATTATTGCAATAATATAATTTCATTAAAATATTAACTTAAAAACTAAATAGAGAATAGAAATCTTTTAAAACAACAAATCTAAATAACTGTAAAAAAATGCATTAACATCAACTAACAAATTAACAATATTCGAATACAATAGCTCACATAAAAAAAGTTTTCTAACAAAACACAAAGCAAACAAAAATTAGAGAATTCAACATCTAACACACTTAAATTATATATAGATTGAAACATATGGTTTTGCTATATATATATGTCTTGTCTCTCTATAACAAAGACATGGACGTAACAACATTGGTTGTAAAAATTTTACAAAAATACCAATTCCAACATCTTTACAACAAAATTGTTGGTAACTGATTTTTTCTTTGTTTCTAACAATCTAAACTGACAATGTTTCAATGAAAATAAAGTTAAAAAAAATTGTTCAAATTCCCTCGTCTTAAATAGAGATTCTACAACAACTTTAAGATTTCATAATTTTATATAGAGTGAAACAAAATAGGAACACAAAAATAAGAAAATAAGATTTCCTACAAACAGTTGTTCTCACACAAAGTGTGTAAGCCCTGTTTTGTAACCTTAGAGGAATTTATATACTGTTTTACAACATCTATTAAATCGTAAACAACTGTTCTTAAATAACTGCCATGAATTAAGAAAATTTCCAACAATATTTGACCATATGAAACAGATATTTAAAACAGCTGTTGACTTATGAATATATATTCACAACAACTTTTTGGACACGTCAGCATCACTTTTAATACGTCACCGACAATTTTTCATACACAAAAACCCTCTTACATCCAACCAAATATTCCACTCTTATTGTATTAAAAAATCAGAAAAACGCTTCAGCATCAATTACGACCTAAATACATTCGAGTAGGATATTTTAAATTTCCGGTCTTATTAGATCCCTAATTTCAATTCAATTGGTTTGTTTCAATCATTAGAATGGATCTTCAATTAAAAACCCATCATAACTATATACCATATCTGGTTAAAACCCAACATAACCATCAATTTCACTCTATAATCGATTTGCTCTGCAAATCGAAATACCTACCAATCCTAACCGCCGATGCACCAATATATGTGGATACTCTGAAAGAATTCTGGAACAACGCAGAGTGTCGGGAGAAGAACAAAAAGCCTTATGCGGTTGTCTCGAATATTGGAAATACAGATATCGAGATAACACCAGAATTCATCTGCAACACGTTCTCCTTAAACGATTTGCAAGGTAATAATTCTTTTGAAAAAAATGAAGTTCAGGCAGAGTTAATTAAGAGAGGGTATGAAGGTCAATTGACTGCATCAACAATGTTTAAACCAAAATTTCCCCCACCAATGAAGTTTTTTTTTCATACCCTTCTTATATGTCTGTCTGCAAAAACAACATCATTTAATGAGATACCATTGAAAACACAGTATCTTGGATATGCAATTTTAACTGAGAATGATTTCAACTTGTCTCATACAGTATTTACTGATTTAGTATCTAATGTAAAGGCTATAAAATCTGGATCTTGTAATGGTTTTTTACTATATCCAAGACTGTTAAGTTTCTGCTAACAAAAACTGTTGCCTGATAATGATTTTAAACTGTTGCCTGATAATGTCATTAAAGGCAAAAGTACTAAAAAAACAAACAAACATTGATGTTTCAAAATCTGTTGTTGTAACGTCTGCTGCGGAGACAACTGCTTCTGTTGAAAATGAAACAACAAACACTTCTATGGAAATCATGCCAGTGATGTCAACAAAGAAACCACCAACACAAAAGAAAATCAAAAAGAAGAGAAAGACTGTACCTCTGGATCTTCAGAAGCCAAAGGAAACTACTAGAGCCACACAAAAGCACCAAACAACAACTGTTGATGCTTCCTCTGAACCAATGGAAATATCAGTAATGACAGAAATTGTCAATGCATCCTCTCAACCGGATGATCCTGTAAATGAAGAACACATACAACATGAGCTAGACGATTCAGTTGTACATTTGTTTAAAAGTCCTTCTCCTGGAGCTGGATCTCTTTTAACTCCACCACTGTCCCCATCACAAGCATCAACAAAAATTCCACCTACCTTTAATCCATTGTTTGAAGCAATTGATAAAACTTAAACTGAAAACAGTCCCTCTAAATCACCCATAACTGAGAATACATAGCCAGAAGAGAGTGTTCATGAAAAAAATCAATCATCTAGCCCACAGGCACAGAATACCACAATCTCTAACTTTCAAGTCAATCCTGTTGCTACTTCAAATGAGACTGCCACTACAAAAGCTGAGACAACTGTTTCTGAGTTGCAAAGTGATAAGACAAATAAGACATCCTTAGAGCAAAAAACAGCTGAACTTACAATTGTAACTTCTGCTACAGTTGAAATTGATAACAACTCACAAAAACTTTCAGTTGCTGAAAACATTGAAAAAAATACAATAACTGTTGAAAATAAAATTGATCCTGTTAATTTAAAGAATGCTTCAAAACATCAAAATTTGGCGGAAAGGGTAACTAAACTTGAAGCCTTATTTACTGTATTTGAAGAAATGAAAGAAAAGTTCATAGAGAAAATCACTGAGGCTACAAATGAACTTTGGAAATCTGTTGATCCAATAATACAGGGTCAACAAAAATTAACAGAGATCAAACACAATTATGAGATGGAGTCGTTAAACATGAAAGTGGATGCTTTGTACAAGCATACTAAAACTGATATGAAAGCAGTTAAAGATCATCTGTTAAGGACAACTGGGTCCGCTCCAAGATTTTTTTTGAAACAGAGGTTGATGTTGATGCAACCAAAAAGGGTAACAAAGATCAAACAACTGATATGCAATCATCTGATAAACCAGATCCTACTACAGTTTCAACCACTGTTGAGGGTGAAGCAAAACAACCCTCTCCTGTTTCTTCTGCCAAAACCATTGAAAACACAAAATCTGTTGACATGACTGTCAGAATACAAACTGCAGAAGTTTGTAAACTACCCATTGAATATTCAACAACATCAGTCATCACCACTACAAATCCCTTTACACAAACCACGACATTGTCAAATCAATCACCAATCCAAAAAACATCTGCTGGTTCTTTGCACACAGAATTGAATGTTCCAATAACAACTGCCATTATACCCTATCAAGGACAAACAGATGTTACACCACATTATTTAGAACCATTGGCTGCTAAATATCCTATTGAGATATAAATAATCAAACATGAGATAGAATCTTTCTACTTAACGGACGATCCTTCATCATTAAGTTTCTCATCAATTGGAGGTTTTGAGAAACCTATGAATGTCGATCAGTATTTGGAGATAAAACGACAACAGACTTAAATCAGTATCAGAGAACAATGCAAAGACAAAGATAACATGACTGCTCATGGAATCCAGCAAACAGAACTTGAAAAGCTTATCAAAATACAAGAGTTTGCAAGAGAATTGCATGAAAGAATGACAACTTCTAAATTAGAGAGAAGTTTAAGAAAAGAATTCCTATATCATATTTTAAATCTCAAATTTTACAACGTCACTGAAAGACAATTTGCTGGTTGGTCTTCTGAATAACTCAGGGCTCAAATATACAAAATTGAAGACTTGCTTAAAGACCGCAACAATCAGAAAAAAAATCCAGCTGACTCGAAGAAGGACAAAGAAAGTGAATCTAAAAGAGCTTTAAAATTGAAGAGAATGAGACAAGAGTTAGTTGAAGCAAAATACGGTGAAATGAGATATGTTGCCAGATGGTCTGAGTTAGTTTTGGTAGAAACCTACAAACTACTGGAGATAAACAGAGAAAAGGATCCAACTCTGCTGAAAAAACCAATTTATTCTGATGAACAGCAACCTACTGAGCAAAGGATTCAACAGAAACGTAGGTCCTCAGCAACCAATCTTACAAGACAGACCATCAAAGAAATCAAAAAAGTGAAGACTGAAGTTTAATTAACAGTTGAGAGTTAAGAATAAATATCTGTCAGGGATTAAAGAACTTATTTCATAAAAATTCTGTTTGTTTGTAGTAGAATTTTTTTTATAAGAACAGATGTTATATTTCTGATAATATATCAAAGTTAGCAACTTTGTTTAAAACGTTTTCATATTAAATGAAACGGGAGAGCTTTGAATAGCAAATTATTATGATACAAACATTCATTTTCAACCTTTTAAATAAAAACATGTTTTGCTAAGAGTTGTTTCCCGATAGTACTTTGGGAATTTGAAATATTTGTAATGTACTTGATAAGAGATCAATATTAAAAACATCTGAACCCTAATTAAATGGCCAATATTTACTTCAACAAACAAAGTTTACAAATAAAACACTAAAGGGTTTAGACAAAAACTAATGATAATAATATTGATATTAAAAACTTCAAGTAAAAAAATGATGACTTGAAATTAATTGGCATGTTTTAAAATATTAATATCTTCTGGTAAAACCGCATACACATGGTTCAAGTTTAAACATGCCCAAAAATGAAACTTACTAAAGTTTCATACAACTTGTTACTCCATAACTACATAATTTTTCATCCTAGATAATCTTCTCTGGGTTCTTTTGGAAGTAGACGATAGGTCATCAACATTTAAAATATCAGTATCTTCAATACTCATTTTTCCATTGGGGCTTGTACCACAATCCTTTAAAGCTTCATTGACGGAAGAGTCGATAGTAATACAAAAAACATCCTTGAAAAAAATAACAAAAAAAACTAGTGAACTATTAAAGTGAAGAAAACAAACTCTATGGATATCTTAAATAAGTTGCAAAAATGTATACTCACCTTTGACAACATTTGGAAAGCACCATCAGAAGCTTCATTAAGATTAACACACTCGTATTCACCACCATCCTGACTAACCTAATAAGTGACCAAACAAAAAAAATGAAAAAAATAACAATGAACTTCAAAATCTTTGTAAATTTCAAATTTAAGAACACAAGCGAAAAGTAATAAATACCTCTCCAGCATTATCATTTTCATAATCATTGCCCATAACCAAGTCAACAATTATTGCGGGATCATCACATATCTTCTGAAAGTGTACACACGGTATTTATTTTTAAGATTGCATGCTGAAACTTCAATCTTGAAAGCCAAAAGCTTATCTAACAGTCGAAATAACTCTTAGGGAAAGCCTTCACTATCCTCAAGCTTCAACTGTTTTTCCCTTAAATCACTTGCAGATGAACCAACAATACTGGACACATCTCTATCAAACAACATAAAGGACACATTACCAGTCTTATCTTGAACTCTGACTTGAACCTTAAACCTGAAATAAATACCTTACAATAAGTTGACTGTAATGTTGAAAAAATGTAAATAAACATTTTATGTTACTTTGTTGAGATAGATTTACATTTACAATCGCATTTAGGACAAACAAAAGCTGTAACAGGAAAATCGAGAATTTCTTTAGAAATTTTTGCAGCAGTTTGTAAGTTCTCTGATTTAGTTTGCACCTTCCTGAAACATTTCCTACAAGCAACATAAAACCAACCAAAACCTTGTTGCACAACTTTTATAGTTCCAACTACAACACAACACATTACCTGCAATCCAACAATATATTGATCATTGTTTTGAATCAGAATATAAAAAACAAATTAAATATAACAAAGAAATAAACAAATATGGAATTTATTAAAAAAATATTGACACCGTTTCTATGTCGCTAAGCTCGTCAACATCTTTCTTTGGAGTTGAAACAACAAATTCTTGATGCAATGAGTAAACAGAGTCAGAGGAACGCAGTGATAGTGAAGTAGAACCAGATTCTTGAGCTTGCTTCTTAAGAAGACTGAAAAATGGAAAAAAGAATGAACAAAAAAATGACCTACAAGACTCAAAAGAATGACCAAAAAAAATTTAAAAACATTGCTCTTTTCTGTAAAAAATTGTTCTAAATATTGTACCTCCTATAACACCCGAAAATTTATAAACTATATTTTATGATAATATAAGTATACGAGGCTTTTAACTATTAAATAGTTGACAAAAGTTGGGAAGGACTAATCTTGCCAAGACACCAAACTAGTGTTTGGTTAATTATAAAACAAAGAAGATCAACATATGCATGAGGCATATGTCAATCATCACACACACACACACAAAACACACACATAAGACCAACTCAATAACAAGCCCGAATCAAGGTGGAATCAAAGGGCTTTTCAATGCATTAGCCATAAAATGAATCATCCATCCATAATACACTGAGAATTAAATAAAAACATAACCCGGAAGGGGATGTGAAGGCAGGGTGTTATATACGAAATAATACCTAGACAAATAAAAGAGTTGGAAGACTCGGGTTAAATCTCAAATAAGATGCTTGCGAGAGCTTGAAATGTAAATTTGAAAGGCTAGATAAGAAAGGGTCATGGACCCTATGCTAATTCTATCGATAGGATAAAATCCTAAACGTCCGGAGAATCGGGAAAAAGGATAATAGGTGATCAATCGCTTGGAATTACTTTCGACTAAGAGTTGAAACTCGCATGCCAAAATTCGGATAATATGATACCAATGCGCTTAACGTATACAAGAGATAGGCTACACGCTATCTAAAGGTATTATATGGAGGATTCCATGGGATATTCTAACTCTAAGATGAGTAATGCGAAATACTAGTCTAACACTAAACTAGGACATATGCACGTCGTAAGATCCCATGTCGGTTGGGAAAGGGAAACATACACTTCCTCACAAGGGAGTGGCCACCCTCACTATCACAACGCGCTTTGGCCAGTCCTTCGGGGGCGAGACCAATGCAAAACCGTGAGCTTGGTCACAGTCTAATACGGTTGGACGGGCAAAGCGGACAATATACGATATGAGTTATCTTGGGTTGTTACAGCCTGTTAGACAAAAGTTGAACTTTTATAAGGCCCAACAAATCTTAACTCAGAAGTTTGACAGACGGTGTGTAGAAGCACATCAGAAGTCGTAGACATTGGATGGGGTGACCGACTAAAGCTTACGACTTATGAAACTAAGTCTATTTGTAACCGAAAACCCTGATGAATTAACTATTCAAAGTATTAGCAATAGGATAGTAACAAAACAAACAATAAACCGTTAATAGTCTAGTGATGGCTAAGCAATCGCTAGAAGGTTCGAAGGGTCAAGTAAAGTCGTAACCACTTGGACCCAAAAGAATGCATAAATATAACTAAGCCAAGTGACAGGTGAAAACACAATTAAAAAGGACGTGTATTGTCTATGACAAAGAAAACTTGAGGTATGGAAAGGACTCGATGCTTTCCGGTTAAACCATGGCATTATAAGAAACCTTTGAGCCGAAATCAAACAGAGTTTAAAACCACGTTGAGTGTGGGTGAAGGTCTTCGGAAAGCCGTATGAAAAACAAACCCAACATGTGCCTTAGTGCATAGAAATGATTCTAAGCAGAGTAAATAGTTAAATGTATACCCTAAGCCTTCGGGGACTTAGGGGTTCTAAACACGCAAAGGAGTCAAATCGATGAATCTTGGACAAACCAGGACACCTGCGGGTGCCTAAACTAGAATAATCTTCGGTAAAGATAAACAAATATGTATACATAAGCTTAGAGGCGTAATCAAATTCCATTAAAATAATCCTCGTCGAGGAGGAATAAAACTCAAGGTTAACCATGAGGCGCGACTCATGGGAATACAAATATATATATATATATATATTTGGTTTCGAGGACGAAACCCTCTTTAATGGGGGTGGAGTTGTAACACCCAAAAATTTCTAAACCATATTTTATGATAATATAAGCATACGAGGCTTTTAACTATTAAATAGTTGACAAAAGTTGGGAAGGACTAATCTTGCCAAGACACCAAACTAGTGTTTGGTTAATTATAAAACAAAGAAGATCAACATATGCAGGAGGCATATGTCGATCATCACACACACACACAAAACACACACATAAGACCAACTCAAGAACAAGCCCAAATCAAGGTGGAATCAAAGGGCTTTTCAATGCATTAGCCATAAAATGAATCATCCATCCATAATACACACCTAATTTTGGTGGTTTGTTCATACTTGATTGTGATGAAAATCATGGGTTGTTATAATTCGTGAAATTGATGATTTATAATGGTTCACCTTGGGTTAGGAGACCATAAACACACTTAATTTGGTTAAACCAATGTGATATTTTGCTTTAACAAAGGGGTTTGTATTGAATCTTGAATATGTAGAAGTGGGTTTAGTCATAAAGGTGGCAACCCCTTCTAAGAAGATAGGTGGTATCACCAAATGTATGTTTTATATGTCAATCTCTAATTAGAGGGTTAATTTACATACTAGACATGTTAATCTTGGTTAAGGATGGATCCATGAGGTCCCCAAGTCTTAAAATTTGTCACACCCTCAAAATCCACTTGCGGAGTTTTACCGCGAGGCGCATGACAAACCAGGATCCAAGTCAACGATCACAATAAACAAATCTAAATGAACATATGCAATTTTAAAAACATAGTTTAAAATCCCCAAATACAGCGGAAGCTTATCCTCAAAACATAATCCAAAAGTAAACCAAATTATTCAGTGTTTGAAAACCATGCAACCCTAACTAGACGCCGTGCAGACGCGTGCGCCCTAGTTCCGTTGTGCTACCTTAGCGACCTGAGAAAACATGTAAGAGTTACGTCAGCACAAAAATGCTGGTGAGTTCACAGGTTTTGTAATCAAAGTATCAAGTTCAACCTGTCCATACTATATCAATTTGTAAACCAAGTACGCTAGCTAGGCGTATGTTTTGTTACTACAACGATTGGAAAACCATTACTAACTCGCAAACCAGATGTCGTGCCCGTGTAGTAAACCTGTTCCTGTTTGAGACAATATGCACTCGCTGACCCTCCAAGCCGACGAGCGGGGTTGGTCACTCCCAATAGATCTATTCACATTTCCCCGTTGTGCTAACCCGCACATTCATGGTTTCCCCCGGGACTTCCAAAGATCGTATAGTAAACCATAGAAACCCATAGTATGACAGTTGTTACCAAAACATAAGTTTAACACATGTTTTCTCCCCCAAAAAGTGAAACCAGTTAAAAGAGGGGCCGTAAACTCACCTTAGGTTGCGTTACTTCGAAATACGAATAAGATCAGCAAGCTATGCTAGCCCCGTAAAGCGGCGACCTAACATATGACAGTTACAAGTACTTAGACTAATAACCCGTAGGTTAGTTAGTCCCTAGATGTCCAGACCATAACCAAGTTCGTTTGAAAACACTGTGATTGTTAAACTAACCCAATGTACAAGACTCGACATCCCATTGGTGACCCGGGACTCCCCGTGTTATACTTGCACTCTCAAACATACAATCATGCAATCATACTTAACATACGTTAAAATCCAACAAGTTGTAGCACGTAGTTCAAGTATCTCATAAATAAGTCCGAGCACATGTTACCAAGTTATTAGGTATGTTACGGGGTTCCTAGCATGTTCCTAGGTGTCAAATCGAGTCCCGAAATGCTAAATTACACTTACAGCAGCAGTACAGGCGATTAGGAAAAGTCAACTAGTGATTATGTGGGTCAACAGGCATTTAGGAAGGCTAATCGCCTATACTATAGGCGATTAGGGTCATGCGGTATGCAAATCATGAGTTTATAGGCGATTACGTCGTAAGGCATGCAATTCAGGGCTTAACTAGCAATTAGGATCGTAAATGCATGAAGTAAAGGCATTTAGGCCCCTATTCGCCTATACTATAGGCGATTAGGGTTCCTATTCGCCTATAGCACAGCTGTTCCAGTTTTTCGCGCGTTTAACACTCCAAATCAAATCCAGAACGTGTGTAAACATCAAATATCAATCAAACAACCATACCAAACATATTTCAATCAAAATCCTTCGTTTAACCTCGTTCTATCAGCCCTGCATGCAACCATGTATCCCAAAAACAATACACATAGCATGAAACATCACATTAACATGCATAACCGTAACCCTAATGAACAATTACTCAGATTTCATCAACATGCTATCTTCATCAATCTGTAACTACCTTAATATCATGCTAACAATCCTTCTTGAATCACAAAAACCCTATCTTTTAATCATAAACACACATACAACATGCATAATAGTTAGAATCCAATTAACAACGATTATTAACGAATTTCAGAAGACACATACGTTTATAAACAGGTCTGGACCATTAGGGATTCAATAAAAACATTATTAAAGGTTGCATGAATGAAAACCACACCTTAGATTTATGATAGATTGATGTAATAGGCTTGAAATCTTGTGTTTTGATCCAAAATCGTGTTCCAGAGGTTGTGTGTGTGTTGGGACGAGTTGTGGGACGACTAGGGTTGTTATAATGAAGTTTAGGAGGTCAAGTATTGTATTTATAGTCGTTTTTAGTCGTCCAGCACGTTATAGGCGATTACGCAGCTCCTATAGGCGAGTAGGGTTGCTAATCGCCTACCCTATAGGCGATTAGCATGCTATTCGCCTATAGCATGTCCCATTCGCCCCTCCTATAGGCGATTAGCCCTCCCTAATCGCCTATAGGGGTTGGTTCAGCGTATTTTGCGCGTTAAACCCCGTTTTAACATATGTTAACACATTTTCACATACCGACAAGTCACATAATGATTATAAACACATAATACATGTAAACAAACACATTCACACTCGTTCACCAATTCCCGGGACTCGAGACTTGTATGTTCCCTATGCTCTGACGATTCTACGAATTGTCACCCTTTGTACACTTGGTTAAGGACTGACATCTAATGAGCCTCTAGACTAACATCTAATGATCCTCTATACTAAACTAACAGTTCCCGAACCGTAACACGACTCAACTAACCCAGTTAAGTATAATATACGCGTGACTCGCCAAGGTAGACTTTAATCTAGACAACGTTGTTAATCGGAATTTGCCGGGTGTCACAAAATTAAAGCTAGGAAAATTACGCCTACCAAGTGTTTGATAAAATGCCTCAATGAAACTCGATTTCATTTGGGCATAGATAATTTGTGAAAATTTGTACATTGGTGAAACACGACAAAAAATGCGTGTAGACAAGTAAAGATTAGGTTCTAACAACCTAAGTGATCATTCACTTCATAGGTGCGGATACAAGAGGCGTTAGATAGCCAAGGAGTCTCGAGTTGAGGTAAAGAGGAAGCACGCATAAGGTAAGTCACTCGATGACTTAAATATCAATATATTCCTAATGTGTTTACATGCTTAGTTATACCGTTGGAATTAGACATTTGGAGTGTATCAAAAGATGCTTAAAAAGGAGTTCATAATTTCATAGAACACGTCCTTAGATGAAGGTTGTCAGGATCCAAAATTAGACTAATGGGTCAATTGGGTAAAACGCTAGTTAGACAAGGACCTAATCTACGGGTCAACATTATGCCGATATCGATCGTTGTTATTTGCTTGAGTATATTCGTAGACCTTATGTTAATAATCTTAAGCTAGTCTTGAAGCAAAAGAGGCGAAAGCCAAGGCAAGTCATATCTATGACTTTTAATTATATGCATATCTTAGAAAATTATACCAATGAAGTGTCGTAGGAATCGAGGTTCTATCATAATTCCCAAGAGGCTTGAAAAACCTTGAAAATAAGCCGTGTCGCGAGTCACATGGGTCGCGCGAGTAAGACCGAGAGAAGTGGCACATGTGGCCATGGACACGAGGCGTCGCCATAACGGCGAAGTGACTTGGCGAGTAAACACCTTATCAAGTTGAGACTTGATTTGTCGTATGCGAATCACAACCACGAACTTGGGAATTATAAAATTTCATGATTTTAACCTCTATGAGCCTTAACGGGTCAATTTGGGTAAAAACATTTCTTAACCGAACCGAAGTGTAAATTGAGGATGAATTTGGTTTTGGGCAAAGGTTTGGAATTGAAAATAGGATATGAGAATAGGTCTTAAGTGTAGGGACCTTAACTTAGCCAAAACGGGTGAAAAATCTTGAAAATGGTGGAAATTTGGCAAAGGCATATAACACAGCAGAAGATGCTAGAATTCTGAGAAAAACACCCCGTCGTGCTACGCGACAGGGAGAGGCTACAGGCGTCGTGTGACGCGATGACCCTTCGTGCTACGCGACGAGGGAAGGACTTTCCCGTCGTGCGACGCGACGAGCATCAGGACCCATTTTTCATAATTTTTATCATTTCCATCCAATCCTATTCAATCCTATATATGTTTAATGGGTTAAATGTTTTGTAAAACTCTTAGGTAAGAAGACTTTGAAGTCGGAAGATGATCACACCATAAATCAAGAACCGAATGCTCGAGACTCGACCGCTTCCACGACTTTTGAACACGAACTATTATAAACTTGTTTTTGGAAGGTGTTATTGTTACCGTTTTCGATAATAACTTCTTCTTGCGTTTGTTTTGAACCATAATACGTATGTACTAAAAGTTGTAAATCTTGTTAAGTATGCAATGTTTTGAATCCAAACTTCCAAACTAAGTTTATCAACACGTAAATTATCCTATAATACCCGTTTATCGGGTAGGGCCTTACACCTCCTCCTTAATTGGTTAACTTCATCAATTTCTACGTTCAGAAACAGTCGACTTCCATACTTGTCGCTTTGTACGGAAATTTGTTCTATATATAACAATATACATATACTTAGTGACTTTATTTCATGTTAACAATTATTTTAAAAAACACAAAAGTAAGACAAAGTTACCTTTCCAGTCCTTAACTTTACCATGCTGTATAACAACCATCACATGCTCATTAGCAGGATTATTAGCAATGAGATTGTTAAACAGTACTGCATAATCATTTCACATTGTACATCTTAAAATCGCACCTCTACATACAAACAATAATTTTAAGATTGTAAATACATATAAAAAAACGGGGACTCAACATTTCAAATACCACATTTATTACATCACTAAATAACATACAAGTTGGTTAATTTAAGAGAATATTCTTCATTACATTTACTACACAACTTCATTAATTCTTAACATTTATTACATAAATGATTGCATGTATTATGTTTCGCAAACATAAGAACAAACAAAGTTTATAAAAATAATAGTCAATGCTTACTCCAAATCTTGAAGATCAAAGTTCACCCGTTTGGTTATTTTTGGACCTTTACCAAACTCATTCAAATCGCCATACCAAATAAGACTTCCAACAACATCTGCAGTAAAAGTATAAAATACAACTATATAAAAAATCTATACAAATTAAACCATCCAAACCCTGAGTAACATAAAATACGGGAATAGACCAACCAACAGTCAATAGCTTATTTCCTTCTCCACTCAGAATATCTTTAAATGGAATGAACCTGAACCCATACTTAACACCTTCCCACCCGCGATTATGATTCACAGTAGTACAACGATAAAAAAACGATTTTAAAAGCATGGGCAACAACAGTATATGGGTCCTTGTTTTCACCAACACCGAATTTGGAGAGAACAACAATATCATCCTCATGAACTTTAGTGTCAAAATGTTGCACCAAATGACCTTTAATATAAGCCTGAATGTTATCACCCTGTAAATAATAATAAACAAAAGATAAACATCAAACATAACAACTTTTTCAAAATATAAATATCAGTATATATCATGAACGTAAGACAACAACATTAACCTAAAACAATATAAAAAAACATAAACAATCGTTTCCATAACCATACCTTCTCATCGATCAATATGAGTTCCATCCTATAATTTTGTTTCCATTTTCGTATAACACGTCCCTTCATACTCCACATATCTTTCCCTGGATTCAGATCAGAAATAAAACTGAGACTATTGTTCACAGCTTCCATTGATAGAGTTTCGATATATTGATTTATTTATACAAAGATGAGACAAGTCCACAAAGCTTAGACGACACTTTGAAGAAATTTAGAAGGTTGGTATTGTTATGTGCTAATAGGATATATTTATAACAGAAACTTATTGATATGTTTACCACTGCAACATAAGTAAGAACCACATTGCCTGCGTTAATTTAAAAATTCCCGCTTAAAAGTTAAAAATTTAACACATACTTTTAAAATTTTATTATTATTATTATTATTATTATTATTATTATTATTTATTTATATGTGGACAAAATGAGACTACGAATAAAGTCTATAGTTATATATTGTATTGTATTTAAGCTGATACAGTATCTGATGGTACGAACAATTGATTTTAAAAATTGATTTTATAGTCGGTTGTATGATTATTATTTATTTGTTAATATTAATGGGAAGTTTTATTTAACCAACACTACTATAATATTGATAGAAGAAACAAACTTTTATGTATTTTACAAGTAATTTTATAATTTATTAATCGAAAGATCTATTTTAAAAATATTGTTGACTTGTCAACATATCTTCCCAAAAAAACAGTAATCTAAGACAACTTCAATATTCAGATATAATGAAAAAACTCTCATCCAATACAATTTTCCAATAGAATTTACAATGTGTCACGTAAATAAAGAAATTAATTAATAATAAAAAATACCAATATTTGCGCGCAAAACTCTTATTATTAAAACTTTCACTCTTAAATATTCAAAACTTGGGCCTTATATTTATTATTTATTTATTTTTATAATACGAAGATTTGTTTTACAACAACTGTTAGGTAATAAACAGATGTTCTGAAACAACAGTTATAGAAAAGAATTTCATATGTAATTATTATTTTGTAATCAAAACTGTTAATGTTCAGTAATCAACAACAATCAACACTGTTAATGTTCAAAATCGTAAACACAATTCCCTATCATTAACTTAAAAGTTTCCCTCTTAAACATTCAAAACTTGGGGCTAATTTGTATTATTTATTCTTATCATTGGAAGATCTGTTTTACAACAACTGTTTACTTGTCAACAGATGTTCTCAAAACAGCTGTCATCAAAATGAATTTAAGATATAATGAAAAAACTGTCAGCCAATAGAATTTAACTTACAATTTGAAATATGCCACGTAGATGAATTAATTAATTAATAATAATAATAATATATCAATATTTGCTCTAACAACTCTTATTATTTGTAATTTGCAACCCGATCCTGTTAATATTAAAATTCCTAAACACGTTTTCCTATGTTGATTTAAAACTTTCCCTCCTAAAAATTCAAAACTTAGAACTTATTTATTAAAAATGCTTTTAAAAAGTTTTTTTTTTTTTTTTTTTTTATAAAATAAGCACTCAACTTGAATATTATTGAACAATACAACCAAGTATATATAATGATACAATGTTTTGTCTTATATAAATCAATTAATTATTTAATTAATAATAATAACAATAAAAATATTTCCTCTCAAAAAACTTATTATTTGGCACTCAACACTGTTAATGTTCAGAATTGTAAATACGCTTCCCTATCATAATTTAAAAATTTCCCTCTTGAATATTATAGTTGGAAGATCTGTTTTACAACAACTGTTAACTTGTCAACAGATGTTAAAACAGTTGTCATCAAATAGAATTTCACTTAGAGCTTGCAATGTTATATCTTATATAAATCAATTAATTAATTAATAAAAATGCTACAAACACTATTCATGAGAGTTTGTAAACTAACATATAGGTAAAAAGAGTAAAAATATTTCATCTAAAAAAACTTATTATTTGGCACTCAACACAGTTAATGTTCAGAATCGTAAATACGCTTCCCTATCATAATTTAGAAAGTTCCCTCTTGAATATTCAAAACTTGGGCTTAAATGTATTATTTATTATTATAATTGGAAGATCTGTTTTACAACAACTGTTAACTTGTCAACAGATGTTGTTAAAACAACTGTCATCAAATAGAATTTCACTTAGATTTTACAATGTTATATCTTATATAAATCAACTAATTAATTAATAAGAATAAGAATAAAAATATTTCGTCTAAAAAATCTTATTATTTGCACTCGACAAAATTAATGTTCAGAATCGTAACAATAAAAATAGAGAGTGTGTGATTTGCTCTCAAAACTGTCATTATTTGCCAATAAATGTTGTTAAAACAGCTGTCATAAAATAGAGTTTCACTTATAGTTTGCAATATGTCAAGTAATGAATTAATTAATTAATAATAATATCAATATCAATATTTGCTCTTATAACTCTTATTATTTGCAACTCGACCCTGTTAATGTTAAAATCCTAAACACGCTTCCTTATGTGATTTAAAACTTTCTCTCCTAAAAATTCAAAAATTAGGGCTTACTTATTAAAGATAGTTTTAAAATAATTTTTATAATTATGTAATTATCATAATGAAATGATGCTAATACAAAATCTTTAGAAAATAACCAACCGATTTTAAAAATGTTTTTTTTTATAAAATATAAGCTCTCAACTTGAATATTATTGAACAATACAACCAACTATATATATAATGATACAATGTTTTATCTTATATAAATCAATTAATTATTTAATTAATAATAATAACAATAAAAATATTCCGTCTAAAAAATCTTATTATTTGGCACTCAACACAGTTAATGTTCAGAATCGTAAATACGCTTCCATATCAAAATTTAAAATGTTCCCTCTTGAATATTCAAAACTTGGGCTTAAATGTATTATTTATTATTATAATTGGAAGATCTGTTAAACAACAACTGTTAACTTGTCAACAGATGCTGTTAAAACAACTGTCATCAAATAGAATTTCACTTAGAGCTTGCAATGTTATATCTTATATAAATCAATTAATTAGTTAATTAATAATAAGAAGAATAAAAATATTTCGTCTAAAAAAACTTATTATTTGGCACTCAACACTGTTAATGTTCAGAATCGTAACAATAAAAATAGAGAGTGTGTAATTTCCTCTCAAAACTATCATTATTTGCCAATAAATGTTGTTAAAACAGCTATCATCAAATAGAGTTTCACTTAGAGTTTGCAATATGTCACGTAGATGAATTAATTAATAATAATAATAATAATAATAATAATATCAATATTTGCTCTCACAACTCTTATTATTTGCAACTCGACCGTGTTAATGTTAAAATTCCTAAACACGCTTCCCTATGTGATTTTAAACTTTTTTTCCTAAAAATTTAAAACTTAGGGCTTACTTATTAAAGGTATTTTTAAAATAATTATTATAATTATTTAATTATCAAAATGAAATGATGCTACATACAAAATCTTTAGAAAATAACCAGCCGATTTAAAAAAAAATGTTTTTTTTTATAAAATAAACTCTTAACTTGAATACTATTGAACAATACAACCAACTATATATATAACTAGTTTTTATCCCGGGAGCGTCCCGGGTTGAAATATCTAATATAACATAATAAAATATATTATTATTATTATTATTACTATTATTATTATTATTTTAAACAAATCTCTGCCATAAGTTATCATATTCAAATATAAAAAAACGAATCTCTGGGTCGGGGTATAAATCTAGTGCCATTACAAATGAATTCGGAAGTTTGTAATCGATCATTCTAAAAAGAACTAATATGAAATAAGAAAAAAAAAGTTAATTATTGGAATATCAAACGCATTAGTCTAAGGGTTATGTGATGCGTTAAAAAATTCACGGGTATATGATCGGGTATTTGGGTATGTTGTTTTGGGTAATCGTGTCGGATATCACCTAATCCCAGACCCGACCCAAACCCACAATTTTTTTCAAACTAATTCCAAACCCGACACAATATCTGTCGGGTTACAAAAAATAGTCATTTTTTTTCTCCGTTTTTTATATAGCACTATGGTACTCGTTGGAAAGATAATAAAACACTCGTTAATTTGGTGTAATTGTTTCCTTAAAAAATCTCGTATATAAAAGATATTAATGTTTAAAAGTTATGGGAGGAAACATGAGAGAAAAAATAATAAAGTTTTAATATTTAGATTTAGTAGATTAGATATTTAATAGATTAGCTTAAATATTATGAGAGAGGCTATTGTACAAAGTCTCCTTAAAATACAAAGTGTAAGAAGCAATCCTGACCCTCCATCTGCATTTTAATCAAAATTATCGTACATTAATTACCCACGCGAGTTTTGAGTGTCAGTTAACAAGAGAAGGGCAAATTAGACAATTTGCCACTATAATAATTTGAATTCTTTTTAATAATCGCGCCCAAATCTCATTTATGTACATTTACAATCAAATTGCTATAATCCTGGAATTCACAAAATTAAAATCACACAAAAATCATACTCTCTGTAACAAAAAAAAAAAACAGAGCATTTCATTAAAACGACGAAGATCAGTCGATCATAGAAGAATTATGGCTAAATCAAGTAAGCAATTGTTCATATTGTTACTTTTATTTTGATCGTATGACAATAAATTAAACAATCTCATTTGTCAACCGTATGTGACACCCGACATGTTCGGCTTAAACATATTAGTAACATCTAAGTCTACCTTAGCGAGAAACGTTTATAAACAAACTTAACTGGGTTAGTTGAGTCGGGTCAAGTTAGGATTGTCCAGGGTACAATGATCTGGAGGATCATTGGGAGTCATTTTGGTAATACACTAGTACCGGGTTCCGTTGTTGGTGACATTACATGAACTAATTAAGTATATGTGTAGATTATGGGTCGTGTGGTGGATTATATACATAGATGTGTTTAAATGATGTGTAAATGATTATCTGTGTTTGTTATGTGTAACTGTCCTGCTGGGGACCGAGTGAAGTATGCTACCGCGACATTTGAGGGGCCTGCATTGTCGTGGTGGAATGCTACTACTCAGAACGTGGGATTGGGGGAGGCTATTGCTATGCCTTGGGCGGAGTTTGTGTAGCTTTTGAGAGGTGAGTACTGTCCGAGGGAGGAGATACAAAAGTTGGAGCATGAGGTTTGGAGTTACAAGATGGTTGGGTCGGAGATTGAGGAGTACACTGTGAGGAGGAACGAGCTGGCGGTGTTGTGTCCTGACTTACACACACCCGAGTACAGGAGGATCGAGCACTATGTGTCTGGACTAGTGCCCGAGATTGCTGGGTTGGTGGCTGCTGGGAATCTTCCCACTATTGCTGAAGTTGTCCGATCAGCTCATCGGATGACTAACCTGAAGGTGGCGGAAGGCGTTTTGCCACCCAAGGGTGCTACTGTGAAGGCTGCTGAGGGGAACAAGAGGAAGTGGGAGAGTGTGGGGAAGAGTGTGGTGCCAGCTCAGCCGGCGAAGAAGTTTGATACATCTGGGTCTTCATCTGGGTCGAAGACGGTGGGTATGTTGGGAAGCATCCCAAGTGTAACAAGTGTGGTTTTCACCATTCTGGGAGTTGTGATAGAGCTCGTTGTCATCGGTGCCATCAGTTGGGGCACCATGCTAAGGATTGCAAGGTGGCGCTCACCCCAACTCAGACTCCTGCGGCTGCTCCTGCTCCTGCTGCTCAGGGGACTCAGGGGAGGCAGGGGTGTTATAACTGTGGTGACACGGGACATTTCAAGCGTGACTGTCCCAAACTGAAGCAGGGCGATAATGGGAGGGGCGGGAACGGTAACGGGAACAATGGCGGCGGAGGCAGGACTGCACGTGCTTTCGTCATTGGATCTGCAGAGGCTAGGCAGGATCCAGACACAGTTACCGGTACGTTCCTTCTTAATGATCGCTATGTTTCTGTCTTGTTTGATTTTGGTGCCGATAAGAGTTTCGTATCTTTGGATATTAGTCGATTGCTAGATATAGTACCCACACCTTTAGAGGCTAAGTACTTAATAGAATTGGCTGATGGTAAGAAAATCGAAGCGACACACACCCTTAGGGAATGTCGCTTGGAACTGTCGGGTTTGTCTTTCCCCATTGACCTTATGCCGGTACCCCTGGGTAGTTTTGATGTCGTGGTTGGCATGGATTGGTTATCGTTGTATCGCGCGGAGATCGTTTGTTTTGACAAGGTTATTCGGATCCCTCTCCCTGGTGGAGAGATTCTTTCGGTTCGTGGCGAGAAAAGCGGTGCTCCGCTGAGTATCATTTCTAGCATGAAAGCCCGTAAGTATCTTCGGAAGGGCTGTTCGGCCATTCTGGCACTTGTTAACGTTTCTACTGACGATGAGAAGAAGATCGAGGATATCCCTGTGGTTCGTGACTTTTCTGATGTGTTTCCTGATGATTTACCTGGTCTCCCTCCCCATCGTCAGGTTGAGTTTGGTATTGGTATTGATCTCACTCCGGGCGCAGCTCCTATTGCCCGAGCTCCATATCGTCTTGCACCTCCCGAGATGCAAGAGTTGTCCAGCCAGCTACAGGAACTCTTGGAAAAGGGTTTCATTCGACCGAGTTCTTCCCCGTGGGGAGCTCCTATTTTGTTTGTGAAGAAGAAGGACGGAAGTCTTCGTATGTGTATCGATTATCGCGAGCTGAACAAAGTGACCATCAAGAATCGTTATCCTCTTCCTCGCATTGATGATCTCTTTGACCAGCTTCAGGGCTCTAGCTACTATTCGAAGATTGATTTGCGGTCCGGTTATCACCAGTTGCGCGTCAGGGAAGCTGACATTCAGAAGACTGCTTTTCGCACTCGTTATGGCCATTTTGAGTTCTTGGTCATGCCTTTCGGTCTCATTAACGCACCGGCGGTGTTCATGGATTTGATGAACCGCGTTTGCAAGCCTTACCTTGATAAGTTCGTCATCGTGTTCATTGACGATATTCTGATTTACTCCAAGAACAAGGCGGATCATGAGGAACATTTGCGGTTGGTCTTGGAACTTTTGAGACAAGAGCAGTTGTATGCTAAGTTCTCGAAGTGTGATTTTTGGTTGCGTGAAGTTCAATTCCTAGGACATGTGGTGAATGAACTGGGAATTCATGTCGATCCGGCTAAGATCGAAGCTATTAAAGACTGGGAAGCACCAAAGACGCCATCTGAGGTGCGGAAATTCCTAGGTCTTGCGGGTTATTATCGTCGTTTCATTGAGGGATTTTCGAAGATCGCTCAACCCCTCACTGCTCTTACCCAGAAGGACCGAAAGTTCGACTGGGATGAACCACAAGAATCAGCATTTCAGATGCTGAAGCTTAAACTTTGTTCTGCACCTATCTTATCCCTACCTGAGGGAACGGATGACTTCGTTGTGTACTGTGATGCTTCTATTCGTGGTCTCGGTTGCGTGTTGATGCAGCGCGGGAAGGTTATTGCTTATGCTTCTCGCCAACTCAAAGTTCATGAGAAGAACTACACTACTCATGACTTGGAACTGGGTGCGGTAGTCTTTGCGTTGAAAATCTGGAGACATTACTTGTACGGTACCAAGTGTGAAGTATATACCGATCACAAGAGTCTTCAGCATATTTTCGACCAGAAGGTGTTGAACATGCGGCAGCATCGCCGGGTTGAACTCCTAAACGATTATGACTGTGCCATCAAATACCATCCTGGCAAGGCGAACGTTGTGGCGGACGCCTTGAGCAGGAAGGAGTCTGCGAACCCTCGCCGTGTTCGAGCCTTACAGCTCACCATTCATTCGTCGTTGCCTGACCGAATCCGTTCTGCACAGTTAGAAGCCTTGAAGGAGGAAAACCTTAAGGCTGAAACGATGCACAGTGCTGACAAGCATCTTGAGCTCAGGACTGATGGCTTACACTATTTTGCGGGACGTGTTTGGGTCCCATTGTTCGGGGGATTGCGCGAGCTTGTTCTGGATGAAGCTCACAAATCCCGGTATTCTATTCACCCTGGCTCCGATAAGATGTATCAGGATTTGAAGATACTTTATTGGTGGCCGAACATGAAAGCTGATATAGCTTCTTATGTCAGCAAATGTTTGACTTGTGCTAAAGTCAAGGTGGAGTATCAGAGGCCATCTGGTCTCCTACAACAACCAGAGGTTCCAGAATGGAAGTGGGAACGAATCACGATGGATTTTGTCACCAAGCTGCCAAGGTCACCTAGTGGTTATGATATGATCTGGGTGATTGTTGACCGGCTGACGAAATCGGCACGTTTTATACCAATTAAGGAAACTGATGGACTCGAGCGGTTAGCTCGACTTTACCTTAAGGAGGTGGTTTCTCGGCACGGGGTGCCTGTTTCTATTATCTCGGATCGTGATTCTCGTTTCGCTTCGCGTTTCTGGAAGGCTCTGCACAAGGCTTTGGGTACTCAGTTGGATATGAGTACGGCTTATCATCCGCAAACTGATGGACAGAGTGAGCGGACGATTCAAACCTTGGAAGACATGCTTCGGGCATGTGTTATCGATTTTGGCAAAAGTTGGGAAATCCACCTGCCGTTAGTGGAATTCTCCTACAACAACAGCTATCACTCTAGCATCAAGGCAGCTCCGTTCGAGGCTCTTTACGGACGGAAATGTCGATCACCACTTTGTTGGGCCGAGGTGGGCGAGAGCCAGCTCACTGGTCCGGAACTCGTGTACGAAACTTTGGAGAAAATCGTACAGATCCGTCAACGTTTGGCTGCTGCACGGGATCGTCAGAAGAGCTATGCCGATCGCCGTCGAAAACCTTTAGAGTTCCAGGTTGGGGACAAGGTACTTCTGAAAGTTTCACCATGGAAGGGCGTCATACGCTTTGGAAAGCGTGGCAAGCTTAACCCTCGTTATGTCGGACCATTCGCAATCTTGGATCGGATTGGACCGGTGGCATATAGATTTGACTTACCGGCGGAGCTCGGTAGTGTACACAACGTCTTCCATGTGTCTAACTTGAAGAAGTGTTTGGCTGATGAATCTCTCATTGTACCACTGGAAGAGATCAAGGTTGATGATCGTCTTCGCATTGTGGAGGAACCTGTCGAGATCCTCGACTACAAGATTCGTAGCCTTCGTCGGAGTAAAATCCGCATCGTTAAAGTCCGTTGGAACTCGAACCGTGGACCGGAGTTCACATGGGAACGGGAGGATCAGATTAAATCTAAGTATCCTCATCTCTTTCCGAAGCGCGCGTTTGAATCGAGGCATGTTACTGCTGAAGCGGAATGAATCTCGGGTCGAGATTCCTTTCAACGTGGGGATGATGTGACATTCGGTAAGTTTCTTCTCGTTCTGTTCTTTTCGTTTCTTTCTTTTTAGGCTTTGCGCAATTTTCGGGACGAAAATTCTTTCAACGTGGGGATGATGTGACACCCGGCATGTTCGGCTTAAACATATTAGTAACATCTAAGTCTACCTTAGCGAGAAACGTTTATAAACAAACTTAAATGGGTTAGTTGAGTCGGGTCAAGTTAGGATTGTCCAGGGTACAATGATCTGGAGGATCATTGGGAGTCATTTTGGTAATACACTAGTACCGGGTTCCGTTGTTGGTGACATTACATGAACTAATTAAGTATATGTGTAGATTATGGGTCGTGTGGTGGATTATATACATAGATGTGTTTAAATGATGTGTAAATGATTATCTGTGCTTAAATGTGTTAAATATAGACTAAGGATGCATGCTTATGTGTTAAGATGTGCTAGAATGCGTTAAACACGACAAACTGGAAAACTAGTTAAAAAGGGGTTCTGGTTCGACCACTTCGAGTGGTCGAAGGAGAAGAAAAGTGTCTGGTTCGACCCATGCAAGTGGGCGAACCAGGGAAGTGGAATTTGAGGAATTCCCTTCGACCAAACAGGGCTCATTCGACCCTGTGAAAGGGGCGAAGGAGACCACCTTCGACCAATGAATTGGGGTGAAGGAGGATTAGTATAAATACCAACCTTTGTCATTTTTCATCATTTCACAAACCCTAACCGTCCCAAAACGCTCTCAAACGATCTTAAACACTAAGGAAGGAGTTTTTGCTCTTCTTTTTCATAATCTAACCCATCTACAACATCTAAACAAGAATCTAAGGTGTGTTCATAATCCTAAATCTTTTAAAAGCATTTTAATTCGTTTTCATCTAACCCTAATTGTCCGGATCTGTTTTAAGGGTACTTTCATGATTAAAAACCTTTTAAACATCTTTCTAAATCAAAACATGATCATTTAACATAGGTTTCATAATGAATAACATGTGTAAATTGTGTGTTATGTAGTGTTATGTGTTGTTCACTGATTTGCTGCTATATCCATGATAGAAACATGATATAGGATTGTTGTTAATGAGGGAATATTGTTGTCTAGGGTTAGGAATGGATATAATCATATTTGGGGGTTTTATTGGATTAATACTTGATGTATGAATATTTATGATTAATAGAATGAATAGGAAAGATCGGATAATCGACAAACTGAGTATTTTAAGCTAAACATGAATCGATTTCAAAAGTTTCCAAATTGGGTAAATAATTCATGCATGAAAGTGATGTTTCCATAATCTTTACCATTTTGGGAAAGGGCTAAAACGGACGTATTATCGGGGGAAATCGATGGGGTTTTGTAGGGATAAGTTATCCATGCTTGACTGCTGTGTTTGATGATGTTTCGGGTCGTTTTGAATGTGTTTGAAGCGTTTTTAGGAAAAATTATACAACAGGGGCGAACCTGGCCTCCTTCGACCAGTCGATGGTGCGAAGGAGGGATCCAGGGTTGAACCTGGGTTTTCATTGGACGAATGTGATAAAACGGGCGAAGGAAGCATCAAACGGTCGAACGAGACGTAAAAAGGTGCGAAGGAGACAAAAAGGTGCGAAGGAGACTTAAAACTGACTGGTTCGACCGTTCTGATGCAGAAATGTGATTTTTGATACAAACTAAGTGTTTTATGCTTGAACCTTGTGTGTAATCTACGTGTACTTGATTAGTTAGGGTAATGGGTCACCAACGGGATGTCGGGTCGGTCTAGTGTGTCGGTTAAACATTTAAACACGTTTTAAAACATACTTGGTTACGATCTGGACAATCAGGGACTAGATAACCTTATGGTTATTAGTCGGAACACTTATGTGAACATTTTGATAGATCTCCGGTAGAGGGATTATCAAGGGCTAAACGTCTTTACTTATATTTGAAGAACGCTACTTAAGGTGAGTTCACGGCCCCACTTTTACTGCTTTAACTTTTGGGGGAGAAAACATGCGCTCGACGGTTTTGGTAACATATGTCATACTATGGTTTTAACTTTATATTGCTATACGATCTTTTGGAAAGTCCCAGGGGAAACCATGAATGTGCGGGGTTGCACAACGGGGGAAATGTGGATAGATCTATTAGGCGTGACCTGCCCCACTCGTCGGCTTGGAGGGCCGGGCGGGTGCATATTGTCTCGAACAGGTACATTGGTATCATGCTGAACATATGGGTTGCTTAAACATGCTGAACATTGCTAAACGTGTCTAGTAATGGTTTCCAATCGTAGTAGTAATGAATCATACGCCTAGCTAGCGTACTTGGTAACATTGATATAGTATGGACATGGTAACATTTTAGTAACATTTCGAACAAACCTGTGAACTCACCAGCATTATATGTTGACATCTTTTTGGCATGTTTTTCTCAGGTCGCTAAGGTAGCAATGAACGGAACTAGGCGCACGGGTCTGCATGGGCGTCTAGAGTTAGTGCACGTTTTGTAATAAAAGTATTTTGAACAACTTTTGTGATTAAATGCTACTGAAACGCTTCCGCTTATTAAATCAATGGTTATGTCTGTTTACGTTTTCATATAGAGTTGTTTATTGTGATCGTTGACTTGGATCCTGGTTTGTCATGCGCCTCGCGGTAAAATCCCGCAAGTGGTAATTTGAGGGTGTGACACTGTAAAACCCTAAAAAACGAACCAGGTGAAGGAATAGAACAAAGAAGTAAACTGAATCATGACAGGGCTTTGAAGGCAACGAATTCAGGTATGTTTTAGATGCGTTTTATGAAATTAGTAAAAGATTTTTTGATGATTTGAATGATGAACACAACGATTTAATGATTTTTTTTATGAAATTAGTAAAAGCATTTTAGATGCTTTGCTGAAATTAGTAAAGGCGTTTTAATCGTTTAATTTGTATCTACTCTCTATTATTATATAATCAAGTAAGTGCGTTTGCAGTAATTAGTAAATGCGTTTTAAGGAATTTAATGATGAATAAGATAATTTGGTGATTTGTTGTGGCATCAACGAGAAAGTTTTTATAATTTTTTTTGTGAATACAAATGCGTTTTATGTAATTAGTAGGTGCGTTTTACTGATGTTAATCATTAATAAGATTATCACACTGATCTGAAACAATCATGTCTCAAAATGCGTCTATTAAATTAACAAAACACATGTATAATGTAGGAGAAAATCAGACTATCATAATATGACTTAAAACGCCTTTAGTGGTATAATAAAACACATTTGAGTATTGGTATTTTCGACATACTTTCATCTAATTGTATTTGTGCATTGTTGTGTTTCTTGTTGTGTTAAGCAGAAAAACCAGTCAATACTGGTTCAGATGATGATTTCCAAACTCCTATAAAAGATCTTAGAAAAGTAAGGAAAGTTATTGAGAAATCAAAAAAAAGTTGTTCAAAAGGAAAATGTTGGTAAACAGAAAAAAGGAAGAAACAAAGTAAGAAAGATACAGAAAGTGAGTCAGATGGTGATTTTGTCAAGCCTAGTAAAAAAGTAAAACAAAAAGAAGGAAAAACAAACAAGAAGCAATATTATCTGTTAAAACGCATTTGTAAAATGTGTAAAACGCATGTATATAAGAACAAAACGCATTTAATATATATAAAACGCATTAAGTAATATTTGCCTTTGATTAACTAATGTATTGACTTCTTTGACAATACAACCATCAAACTACTACGAGCAGGGGGGTTGTGAGCATGAAAGGGTTAAGGTTTTTAACTTTTGTTGCTGAGTCAGATCTACAGAAGCAGCAGCTAGACTCTTACAAGGCAAAGATGATGAAAAATGCTTACAAGAGTGTGCTAAAGCGAGTAGATAATATGAGCTAAATGTTTACAGTTTGAAAATTGAGTTAATTTTGCATCTTTACATTGTTGACTTTAGAATGTTGGAACTGAGTTTCTCTATTGGTAGTAAAAAATGCATGTTTTTGTTTTTTTTTTTTTTGGAAGGTAGCATGTTTTTGTTAATGTTTGTATAAGCATATGGTAGTAAAACGCATTCAATAAATTATTAAAACGCATTTTATAATATATAAAACCAACACATAAAACGCATTTATTATAACATAAAACGCACGTACATAATTATTCATTCCACATTTTACATCATGAAACAAAAACACAAAAACTACTAAATACACATGATAATAAAGTAGCATAACGACAACATAGACACAAAGACATTAAAAAGGGTAGAAGGTTTAAAGTGATTTGAGAAACTTGATCTTCATTTCCATTGAGCACCTTAAAAGAGCTATGGATTTAGTAAGCTCTTCGACAAGATTCATATCTCTTTGTTTTGCATCAATCATGAACATCAATGCCAACTCATGAAGACTAGAATCTGGCATCGCATTCAGAATGTTACAAACTTCGTCTTTTCTAGACATGCCTTCGTGGACATTGTTCAAATCATTTATCAAAACACTCTCCGACGAATGATCCTTGATGATTTGTTCTCTATATAAATGAAGATAAAAAACAGAGTAAGTCATTCTCAACATTAGTAAAACGCATTTGTTAAAAACATCAAAACGCACCTAATAGGAAAAACATTTTACATGCACATAAAACGCATTAGTTAAAAACACCAAAACACATGTTAAAAAGATCATAAGACAAAACTGATGACAATTATTTACAGAAAACAACAATAACCTCAAAACGCATGTTAAAAGTTCATAAAACGCATGTTGATCATCATCATTTACAGAAAAAACAACACTTACCTTGGATCCTTCTCTGTTCAGCAATAAAATCAAACTTCTCACCACCTTGTTCAACATAAAACAAAAACACAAAAACTACTAAATACACATGATAATAAAGTAGCATAACGACAACATAGACACAAAGACATTAAAAAGGGTAGAAGGTTTAAAGTGATTTGAGAAACTTGATCTTCATTTCCATTGAGCACCTTAAAAGAGCTATGGATTTAGTAAGCTCTTCGACAAGATTCATATCTCTTTGTTTTGCATCAATCATGAACATCAATGCCAACTCATGAAGACTAGAATCTGGCATCGCATTCAGAATGTTACAAACTTCGTCTTTTCTAGACATGCCTTCGTGGACATTGTTCAAATCATTTATCAAAACACTCTCCGACGAATGATCCTTGATGATTTGTTCTCTATATAAATGAAGATAAAAAACAGAGTAAGTCATTCTCAACATTAGTAAAACGCATTTGTTAAAAACATCAAAACGCACCTAATAGGAAAAACATTTTACATGCACATAAAACGCATTAGTTAAAAACACCAAAACGCATGTTAAAAAGATCATAAGACAAAACTGATGACAATTATTTACAGAAAACAACAATAACCTCAAAACGCATGTTAAAAGTTCATAAAACGCATGTTGATCATCATCATTTACAGAAAAAACAACACTTACCTTGGATCCTTCTCTGTTCAGCAATAAAATCAAACTTCTCACCACCTTGTTCAACAACGTTATGATCATCTTCCTGTATAATATCTAAATACAAAATAAAACACTTATCTATCATCCTCTGTTCATTCTGAGCTTAATTATATGTTAATAAACATGAAAACAATAAAATTAACCTTCAAATTTAGATTATGAACATCCACGACATCATCCTCTTCTCCGATTATGTTTTCAGGTTATCTGATACACAATTAAAATCACAATAAGATTACGATTAGTTGAAATAGAAAAAACAGAGTAACTTACTGAAAATGACGATCAACTCTTCAATTGATTATGAAATTCGTAAAAAAAAAATTGATCGCTAGATGAACTGAGATTAGTGTTTTGAATAAGGTAAAGAATAATGATCAAAGATAGAGAAATCAGTTACATAAATTTGAATTGTGATTAACGATAAAACAGGGATTGTGAAATCGTTATAATTAATTGAGGGAGGGAAAAAGTCTATAATACCCTTTTCGTTATTGACATTGAATTCAGAGGTTGTAACCGACATCTTCCACGTGGCAAATTATGGTGGCTTCCTACACTTTGTAGGTTAAGGGACTTTGTACCCAATACTTTCTCTAAATATTATAATAGATTAGGTTAAATCATATTTATTCCTTTTTTTTAATTGGTTTACACTTGCCACATTACATCCTATGTGGCATCTCTCAAAGGAGAGATTACATAAGAGTATGACATGTAGGATTAATCCCTTTGCAATATATATATATATATATATATATATGATACAATGTTTTATCTTATATAAATCAATTAATTTTTTAATTAATAATAATAACAATAAAAATATTTCGTCTCAAAAAACTTATTATTTGGCACTCAACACAGTTAATGTTTAGAATCGTAAATACGTTTCCCTATCATAATTTAAAAAGTTCCCTCTTGAATATTCAAAACTTGGGCTTAAATGTATTATTTATTATTATAATTGGAAGATCTATTTTACAACAACTGTTAACTTGTCAATAGATGTTGTTAAAACAGCTCTCATCAAATAGAATTTCACTTAGAGTTTGCAATGTTATATCTTATATAAATTAATTAATTAATTAATAATAATAAGAATAAAAATATTTCGTCTCAAAAAACTTATTATTTGGCACTCAACACGGTTAAGGTTCAGAATCGTATTGGTAAAAATAGATAGTGTGTGATTTGTTCTTAAAACTGTCATTATTTGCCAACAAATGTTGTTAAAACAGCTGTTATCAAGTAGAGTTTCACTCAGAGTTTGCAATATGTCACGTAGATGAATTAATTAATTAATAAATAATAATAATAACAATATTTGCTCTCACAACTCTTATTATTTGCAGCTCGACCCTCTTAATGTTAAAATTCCTAAACACGCTTCCCTATGTGATTTAAAACTTTCCCTCCTAAATATTCAAAACTTACGGCTTACTTATTAAAGATAGTTTTAAAATAATTATTATAATTATTTAATTATAAAAATAAAATGATGCTACATACAAAATCTTTAGAAAATAACCAGCCGATTTTAAAAAAGGTTTTTTATAAAATAAGCTCTCAGCTTGAATATTATTGAACAATACAACCAACTATATAAAAATTGATACAATGTTATATCTTATATAAATAAATTAATTATTTAATTAATAATAATAACAATAAAAATATTTCGTCTCAAAAAACTTATTATTTGGCACTCAACACAGTTAATGTTCAGAATCGTAAATACGCTTCCCTATCATAATTTAGAAAGTTCCCTATTGAATATTTAAAACTTGGGCTTAAATGTATTATTTATTATTATAATTGGAAGATCTGTTTTACAACAACTATTAACTTGTCAACAGATGTTGTTAAAACAGCTGTCATCAAATAGAATTTCACTTAGAGTTTGCAATGTTATATCTTATATAAATTAATTAATTAAATAATAAAAATAAGAATACAAATATTTCGTCTCAAAAAACTTATTATTTGGCACTCAACACTGTTAAGGTTCAGAATCGTAACAATAAAAATAGATAGTGTGTGATTTGTTCTCAAAACTGTCATTATTTGCCAACAAATGTTGTTAAAACATCTGTCATCAAATAGAGTTTCACTTAGAGTTTGCAATATGTCACATAGATGAATTAATTAATAAATAATAATAATAACAATATCAATATTTGCTCCAACTCTTATTATTTGCAACTCGACCCAGTTAATGTTAAAATTCCTAAACACGCTTCCCTATGTGATTTAAACCTTTCCCTCCTAAAAATTCAAAACTTAGGGCTTATTTATTAAAGATAGTTTTAAAATAATTATTATAATTATTTGATTATAAAAATTAAATGATGCTACTTACAAAATCTTTAGAAAATAACCAACCGATTTAAAAGTTTTTTTTTATTTTATTATTTTTTTTATAAAATAAGCTTTCAACTTGAATATTATTGAACAATACAACCAACTATATAAAAATTGATACAATGTTATATCTTATATAAATCAATTAATTAATTAATTAATAATAATAAGAATGAAAATATTTCGTCTCAAAAAACTTCTTATTTGGCACTCAACACCGTTAATGTTCAGAATCGTAACAATAAAAATAGAGAGTGTGTAATTTGTTCTCAAAACTGTCATTATTTGCCAACAAATGTTGTTAAAACACCTGTCATCAAATAGAGTTTCACTTAGAGTTTACAATATACACGTAGATGAATTAATCTACCTATCTATATATCTATATCTATATCTATATCTATATCTATATCTATATCTATATCTATATCTATATCTATATCTATATCTACTAATAAAAGAAAACACATGAGGGACACATGGCACTCCCTCATGAATTCTCTCATTTCACTATTTAATACATTAAATTCAAATATAATTAAATAAATATATTAAATGATTTGCAAAATCATAATATAAATAATCGTAGTTGTTACAAAAATTAATAATAACACAATGTAATTAGCTAAATTTTTTTTAGTGAGACTTTCATATTGTTCTTAACAAATAAATAAAGTAAACCAATCAATATTAATATTAATATTAATATCTATCTTAATAAAAGAAAACATATGAGGTACACATGTCACTCCCTCATCAAGTCTTACATTAGTTATTCAAAACGACGAGTCTCATTCAATTAGTATTTAAATTATTTTCATAATTGATTTTAAAAATTAATATACAAATATTAGAAGACAAGCATTTTTATATATTCAATATCATCAAATATAATTAATCATTTTTAAAAACTATTTATAATTATAAAACTAAAAAAATATTTATCGTAGTTTAAAGTTAACTAATTAAATTAACTTTAAGTTCAAACCAAATTTAAAAATTCAAATTACCTTCATCAGTTTGTCTAAACAAAATATGACTGTTCAAAATTAAATAAATTTTGATAAATAATTTTTTTTACTACAAAATAAATAAGAAACTTTAGGATAACAATTTAAAAATACGAATTTAATTTGTACGTAGTTGAATACTTAATTAGCTTGATTCCTTTTTAGAATTCTTGTAAAATAATAATTGTTGTTTTAAAATTTCACAATATTAAAACTCTTTACAATCCGAATTTTATTATCACTTTCGAAAACTATCAATTTTTATTTGAATGTCTTATTTTTTGTTTAACTTAAATAAGAAAATTATGCTTCAACTTCAATAAAAACAAATTCACTATACATATGACTCACGATAATGATAAACAAAAAACAAAGACAATCACTATCAAGAGTTGCTTTGTATTTGAAATACCCAGTTTTCGCTTATGGCTAATTGTACGTCACGTTATCAAGAGTAAAAAACAGAGTCGGTGTTAAAGTATTAATATTTGATAGAGATAACAATGCTAACAAATAAAACAACCCATATTGTATACAAAGAGATATGTAGAGATTTGTGATTTTTTTGTATTTTTAGGAATTATATTATAAATTAAAATTTTTAATTACTTACATTAATATGTAATCTCAATTACTCTATATTTAAAATTTATATAAATTTTATTTATTATACCCATGTGTCACACGGGCAAATAACCTAGTTAATTAATAAATAATAATAATTACATTATCAATATTTGCTCTCACAACTCTTATTATTTGCATCTCGACCCTGTTAATGTTAAAATTCCTAAACGCGCTTCCCTATGTGATTTAAAACTTTCCCTCCTAAAATTCAAAACTTAGGGCTTACTTATTAAAGATAGTTTTAAAATAATTATTATAAATAATTATTATAATGATTTAATTATCAAAATAAAATGAGGCTACATACAAAATCTTTAGAAAATAACCAGCTGATTTTAAAAAGGTTTTTTTATAAAATAAGCTCTCAACTTGAATATTATTGAACAATACAACCAACTATATATATAAGGATACAATGTTTTATCTTATATAAATCAATTAATTATTTAATTAATAATAATAACAATAAAAATATTTCGTCTCAAAAAACTTATTATTTGGCACTCAACACTGTTAATGTTCAGAATCGTAAATACGTTTCCCTATCATAATTTAAAAAGTCCCCTCTTGAATAATCAAAACTTGGGCTTAAATGTATTATTTATTATTATAATTGGAAGATCTGTTTTACAACAACTGTTAACTTGTCAACAGACGTTAAAACAGCTGTCATCAAATAGAATTTCACTTAGAGTTTGCAATGTTGTATCTTATATAAATCAATTAATTAATTAATTAATTATTAATAATAATAATAATAAAAATATTTCGTCTCAAAAAAACTTATTACTTGGCACTCAACACTGTTAATGTTCAGAATCGTAACAATAAAAATATAGAGTGTGTGATTTGCTCTCAAAATTGTTATTATTTTCCACTAAACAAAGTTAATGTTCAAAATTGATAAACACGTTTCCGTAAACAAGCTTCCTAAAAAAACTTATTAGAACTTATTTGTATTATTTATTATTAATCGCAAGATCTGTAATGAAACAACTGTAATACAATTTTCAAAAAAGTTGGACAGATCTTCACTAAACAACTGTGATCGAATACAACTTCAATTTAAACTAAAGACTATTTACAAACATGTCTTGACCGTAGCTGTAATACAATATTCACAAAAGTTGGAGAGATCTTCACAAAACAAATGTCAATGAATATAACTTCAATTTATACTATAGATGATTTACAAACATGCTTTGACAATAAGTGTAATACAATGTTCCGAAAAGTTAAAGAGAAGTTCACAAAACAACTGTCATCGAATACAACTTGAATTTATACCATAGACTATTTACAAACATTTCTTGAGCGTAGACACATATTACAAACAACTACTAAAATAATTCTAATATATCTTTTAATACTCTTCAGAAACCTCAAACTAATGTTGCTAATACATCAAAATCAACTTTGAATATAACATGTCTTTATACACCCATGAGTCTTCAACACATATATTTGTTTCTTGGCAGGAATGGTTGAAGTTGTGTGTTGTATGTATAGAAGCATTATTAATCTCCAAAAGATTAACCTTGAATACTCAACATACTCAAGGTGCTTCCTCACATACTCTGCTTGCTAACAGAACAGAAAAAACATTCAAAGTTAGATTTCAACTACAGGCCTTGAAAACAAACTAAAGAAATAAGATATTTAACAAACATACCTGTTGACAAGCACAACAGCGAGAACCACAAAAACGGAAGTAGACGCAGACGACTTCCTCAAAAGATAAGCATAGTGGCGTAAAAGCATTATTGCAATCAATGTCTTTCCTAATGCCATCTGGAAAAACACTTCATTGCTTAAGCTAACGCCTCTATCTGTTAACGGAGAAATATTCACAATAACATTAATCAAACATGACTCAAATTAATCAAACACAAAGGTTGATCAGAAAAAAATGAACACGTATTAAACACTCGAATAAATGAATTTAAAAACGCAGAGACATACCGTCTTGAGTTTGAGTCTGCCAATCTACAACCGTTCGTAATGGCAAGACTGATATTTTCCTTTGATTGTAAGAATCTTCAAAAGTCGAAAACTTTTTCGACGTAAATGCTCTGGTTGCTAATGGAGCAGACAAAATATTGAGGTTATTGAAGAACAAAACGGATAAATTTTAATCTTATTGATACGATATATTAGAATTAGTTAACCTGATACTCGATTGCTTCGACGTAAACGTAAATGTGAGAGAACCATCTGTTACGATTTAAAAATTATTTGAGAGATTTATAAATTATTTGGGAGAAAGAGATGCGAGTGATACCCTTATATAGTTTTGTAATGGGGTATCAAATTTGAAAGAATTTGGTGCTCAAATTTAAAACCAACAGTCATACAAAAGTCTGTTGTGTCAAGTGACAGTATTTAACTAATTTATTAACAACCACTGTTAGGCAAGTGGCATTATTACCACTGTTCAGGCAAGTGAGATTTTTTATTATTTAATGTGACGTCTGTTTTTGCATCATACACGCATTGGTGCCAGTCTCTTCGGCTGACACATCAACTTTCTGACGTCACTCACGCTTCTCCTATTATGGAAAGTATAGGTATTAAATAGATTTCACTAAACCTTTTTTTTATTATTTCACACGGTTTAAAGGTTAAATATTAATAACTTTTACTATTTCAACCGTTCCACACCCTCATGGTCAATGAATTCAATTTGGAAATCGTTCAATCGAATTCAATGGCATTGACACCGTTCCACCAAACCGTTTGAATTTTGTTATATATAAATATAGCAAACCGTGGAGTTAAAACACACTTTTACCACCGTAGATACAAGCAAACACACACGAAGATGACTCGTTTAAAACACACTTTTAAAACACACTTTTACCACCGTAGATAAATATTCTTTTTATGTTTATCTTTAATGTTTTTTTATTTAATTAAATTTTAAAACAAACGGTTAACATAAGGTAAAAATATTATAAAACAAACGGTTAAAATAATAAAATATTATAAAACAAATGGTAAAAACACAAAAAATAGTATATATAAAACTCAAAAATAAAATAAAAAACCGGTACCAGCCCATTAGATAGAACTAGCAAAACGGTCCACGGGACCACTACCAGCGTGGGTGGCGGCGGTGTTGCCGTGCTGGTAGTGAGTACCCGTGAACAATTCGGGTGGTGCCCCATCCCCCTAAGAAACTTAAGGTGCCAATCTTAGATATAGGCTAACCATGCTTGTGTAATGCAAATAATGATGTCATTAACATGCTTAAAATATTTAAGAAAATATGTAGGTCATTCATTAATTAATTAAAATATTACTAGATAGATCCCTGCGCGTTTTCGGGCATTGACGGTCACCGTATTGTTTAGGTACAACATAGCATCGCAAAACACAATTTTGACCACTTTCTTTGCTCTTTCATTATAGCCCTGACCTACCTATACTCATTTAAAAAAAAATGTTTTTTTTGTCACTGACTTTGATTTAATATTTAAAAAACAAAAAACACTTATTAAAAAGAAAAAATAAACAAAGTAGAAACCATAAGCGTTTATTGTTTAACAAAGTTGTAAAAAATAAAAATAAAAAATAAAGGCCTCCCCCAAGGTTTGACCTTGGGACCTTGAACAACCAAAGCTCACCACAAATCACTCCACCACCAACACAATTATGCTTTGAAATGAAACCATAAGTATTTATTGTTTAACAAAGTTGTAAAAAAAAAAAAAAAAACCTTGAACAACCAAAGCTCACCACAAACCACTCTACCACTAACACACTTATGTTTTGAGATGAAACCATAACGTAGCGTTTGGTATGATGGAATGGAAGGGGGAATGAAATGGAAGGGGGAATGGAATGGACCATTACGAGGTAATGAAAAATAGTGTGTTTGATTGGTCAAAAGATTGAAATCACATATTCCACAAGGCATTCCATTCCATCAAAACCATTCCATCCACCCCCTTGTTTTTTTTCCATTCCATCCTTCATTCAACCTTCATTAACAACACCATAACCCACCACCACCCACCACCACCACCACCAACCACCATCGTCACCACCCACCACCATCGTCACCACCTACCACCGCTGCCACCACCACCCACCACCACCGCCACCACCTACCACCGTCTCCCACCACCAACACCGTCGCCCACCAGGATGTCGCTACCACCCACCACCGTCAGCACCGACCACCATTGCCGCCACCAACCACCGCCACCTGCTACCTTCACCTACCCACCCATCGCCGCCGCCACCCACCACCGCCACCTACCTACCCACCACCGTGGCCATCCAACACCACCCAATGTCGTCGCCATCGCCAACCACCGTCACCCACCCACCCACCGCCACCTCCACCACCACCTGCCACCGTCACTCACCTCAATTTCCTCTACCCACCACTACCGCCGCCTCCATCCACCACCGCGCCACTACTCACCATCGTCACCCACCCACCATTATCGCCATCCACCTTCACCTCCCGCCACCACCCACCACCGTCGTCACTACCCACCACCACGCTACCGCCACACACCACCACCTACCATCAACGCACCACCACCCACCGCCACTACTCACCATCGTTTTCATTTAAATGATGAAAACCACAAATATTTTTTCAACTAAATGAAAAATAATCCATAAACCAAAGTAAACAAGATTCAAGTTTCACAATTAAACCATACACCCGGAGGTGATTACAAGATGTTTAGCCACTCATAGTAACAAGAAACAACTCAAAAATATGAATAATGATACCGAACATGATTATTGAAATCGAGAGTATTGATGAATGATGATGAACAATGGTGTTTGTAGCCTCAAAAGTCTCCAAAAGATCTCTAATTTTCCTCCCTAGGTGGCTGGATCCTTAGGTTAAAAGTTTTAAGCTTTTATATCATCACAACAAACCATCCTTTTTTTCCTCATGAACCGCCATAGGTTACTGCTAGTTACACAGGGGTTACGGCTGTCATTCTCTGCTTGTTTTGATGTTGTTAGCTGCTGGTCGCTGTAACCTACTGCTGGAAAAGGACCCCTATGGCTGGCATTCACTGAACTGTTTGGCACGATTCTAAAGAGAAGCAAGCATGATCATGCTTGTTCATAAGCATGATCATGCTTAGTAAGAAACATGGTTGTGCTTGTATGGAGCATGGTTGTGCTCGTATGCCTCTGCTTAAAACATCAAAACAAGAACAACAGCAGCAACAGAACAACAGTTTTCAACCATCATCTAGTTCCATTCCATTTCATCTTGATTTCTCGCATAGTATCATAAATCACCACCAAACCTATAACACGTCAATACACATTAACTCTTACGGCCATTAGTCTCATTATTATCATCGCTTTAAACTTCGCGACTCAATCCGAGTAACTTGCTGAGCTTCATTCCTTCACATCCATGACCTTTGTTAGCCTTGTTTCGCCACACGCAATGCCCTACAAACTTCCAAACCTTCGATTCATCATCCGAGCTCAATCTTATCCACGTTTAAGCTTCCAAATCCATCCAATTATGTCGTTTATCCTACAATTACACATAAATGCGTAGTTATCACATTCAAAGCATATAAACAATCAAACGAAATTAAAAACACATAGTTAAGCATCTTATACACCATGATTGACCCCGTACATCATTACCTCGTCCATTCCATTCCCTCATCCATTCCATTACCCCATACCAAATAGAACCTAAGGGTCTATTTGGTATGGGGTCATGGAATGGATGAGGGAATGGAATGGACAAGGTAATGGAATGGACAAGGGAATGAAATGGATGATTACCATTCCATGGTCTTGTTTGGTAACATATAAGAATGGAATGAATCATTACATTGTATTGTTTGGTATGAAGGAAAAGACAAAGAAATACAATCAGCGGTGGTGAGTGGTGGTCATGGCTGTTGGAAGTGGGTGCCAGCGACGGTGGTTGGTGGTGGTAGAGGTAGTGGTTGTAACACCCCAACCGATGGCGAAAACATCGAGGTGTCACGTAAGAATGAGTATACAGTAGCACATGGTAATCCAAATTTTAATTGAAATAAATTTAAATTGCAATATCCAAAAATAGAAATACAAAAGAGTTTTAAATGTGGGAATCTAATACATCACACAAGAATCAAGCATGCATAGACTCCTTATTGTCTTCATAAATACTCTAATCTTCATGCATCATTATTACCTGTTGAGTTGTAAAAATGGGGGGGTCAACTACAAGTTGGTGAGAATACATAATCCATGTTAAGCATATAGTTTAAGTATAAAAGTCTAGCAATTCGTATGTCTATCGTAAATTTAAGTCTACATGAATAGTATAATATGTTGACATAATCAAACCTCCGACTAGTTTAGGTCCATCCCGTCATCTACGGTTCACCTTAGTAATATGTTGAACGATAACAATCACCCACGTTACCTATGTAGGAGGTACACGTATCCAGGTGGGATTGTCAATCCAATAGATCTATTATTGAGTATCGCCGGCTTGGCCATAGCTAATGATTATGTAAATGTTGAAACTCGTTGAAACTCGTTGAAACTGTTGACTAACTCATGAGGCAATAAAGTTTACTACTAGACATGCATGTTGAATTGCTTAAATAATTGTTGCAAGTATAAAGAATCGCATAAACATGGTTACGTAAACTCACCTTGGTATAGTATTAGGTATTGAGGAATAGTATAAGTGTAGCCCAATAGATTGCCAAGTATTACCCTATGTATAAGGCAACAAATAAGTCTAAGTCTAACTAGTTTATAAGTATATCCTAGGGTTTCGATTTAGGGATATCCAATTGTTGAATTTAAAATAAAATGTTAATTAAATAAAGGAAAAATAAAAGAAAGTCTTTTTATAAAATTTGAATTTAGAATGTTCACAATAATGTGTTTGAAGTATAAAAATAATTTTTATAAAATTATTTCCTTTAAAATAGATTTTTAAATCTATTTATTACAAATTGCCAAAATTTAACTTTAATATTTAAAAATACTAAAATTAAAGAATTATTTTTTTTTAAAATCATATTTCTGTTCTAAATATTTAAAAATAAATTGTATAAAATTTTGGTGCAAAAATAATAAAAATTGAATTTATTATGATTTAATTATGATTAAATCTAACAAAAATTGATTAAAAATATAAAATAAATGATTTTTCTGAATTAAAAATCATTTCAGTAAAGTTTAACATTGTACAAACATAGGATAATTTTTGTAGAAATTAATAAAATTGTTTTGATATTTTAATGGATTTTTATAAATATAATAGTATAAAATTGATTTAATTATTATAAATATTAAATCAATGAATTTCAGAAAAACTAAAAATTGTAAATAAAACTTTTACCTCAGATTTGATAAATATAATTTTTTTTTAGAATTTATAAAAAGGTTTTAATATTTAAAAACGAATTTATAAGATTTGATGTATAATATATGATTATAAGTGGTTAGTTTTTAAAAATGAAAAATGTGGAAAAAGGGGCGCCCAAGCCGGGATTCGAACCCGGGTGCCCTTGGTTACGAGCATCAGTCACAACCACTTGGCCTAGGCCTGTGGTTGTGATTCATCTCAGTTTTAAAAATATATAACCACGATGATAAATCAGTTTTATCCCCAATTTCATACACACGAACCCTAGTTCTAGCAATAATCTGTTACACACATCAATAGCCCAATTGATGTTAGGGCTTTTGATGTGTGCACGCTGGTGATCAAAACCCACATAACATATTAGACTTACAGGTTTGTATCGTGTTCGATTGCTCGGTCACGAGTAAAAGTCAAACAGCGATCACGAAATGATAATCAGAGTGAATTGAAGAAGATTGGGGGTTGAGAAGAGTTTATTGGCGAGTTGTAATGCTATGCAGAGGTTCAATTTATAGGGAGGATGCATCAGTGATCAAATCGGCATGTTTGACCAAGAATTGAAGTCTATACGCGTAATCGAGTAAATTGGGTAACAATTGAACATCAATCAACGTGTGGCTTAGTCAGACGAGGCCGGTCATCGCGTAGAGATGCCAAAATTAGATCAATCACGAGTAATTGGATTGATTTGAAGCATACGCGTCACAGTTGACTTTCCTTAGTCAATTGTGAAGGTTTTAAAATCAAGTATATAATTATGACGTGCTGGGATTTAAACATAAGTGTTGGCCAGCCCAGCTGGTTTGTGTGCTTGGATGGTTTGGGCCGGCCTTGGGCGCGGGTTCGATTCCCGGTCCAAGTGTTTATTTTTTTGATAATTATCCCACATCCACATATATATAATATATATATATATATATATATATATATATATATATATATATATATATATATAGTATTAGGGTTCCAAATATGCGACAAAAATAATTAATGCGAATAATATAGGTAGAACTTGACGTTTTATTAATAATAGTCGTGTAACGTACAAGTATAAATACGAAATGTTACAGTGGTGGTCGGTGGTGGCGGTAGCGCCGGCGACGGTAGTGGTTGTCAATGGCGGTGACGACGATGGGTGGTGGTGGTGGGTGGAGACGTCTGGTGGTGATAGTAGTGGTGACGATAGTGGTCAGTGGCGGCGTCTGGTGGTGATAGTAGCGGTGACGGTGGTGGTGGTCGATGGCGGCGGGTCGCGACAAGGAGTGACGGCGACAGTGAGTGGTGGCGGCGACGGTTGGCGGTAGTAGTGGTGGTGGCGGTGGTGGTTGGTGGGTGGCGATGGTCGGTGACAGAGAGTGTCGGTGGTGGTGGTCAGTACTTGGTGGTGGAGGTGGAGGTGGCGGTGGTCAACGGTGGTGGTGGTGGTTGGTGATGGCGGTAGTCGGTGGGTGGCGATGGCGGTGGTCGGTGACGGAGAGTGGCGGCGGTGGTCGGTGGGTGGGTGGCGACGGTCGGTGGTGGGTGGTGGGTGGCGATGACGGTGGTTGGTGGTGGCGATGGGCGCTAGTGGTAGATGTGGATGGAGGTGGTGGTCAGTGGTGATGAAGGGTAACAGATGGAATGGAATGGAAAAAAAACAGGGGGGTTGGATGGATTGAATATGGTGGTTTTAGAGGGAATGAAATGGAGGAGGTAATGGATGATTCCATTACCTTGACCAACCAAACACATTTTTATTCATTCCATCGTAATGCTCCATTCCATTCCGCCTCTCATTCCTGCGTACCAAACGCTACCTAAGTGTTTATTGTTTAACAAAGTTGTAAAAACATAAAATAAATAAAGGCCTCCCCCAATGTTCGACCTTGGGACCTCTCACAACCAAAGCTCACCACAAACCACTCCACTACCAACACACTTTCTGTTTTATTTTTAAAACCATATGTATTTAATGTTTAATAAAGTTGTAAAAATAAAATAAAAAATAAAGGCCTCCCCAAGGTTCAACCTTGGGACCTCTCACAACCAAAGCTCACCACAAACAACTCCACCACCAACACACTTTATGTTTTATCTTTGAAACTATATTTATTTATTGGTTAATAAAGTTGTAAATATATATATATATATATATACATATATAGGCCACCACCCCTCTCAACCAATGAGAGGGGTGATGGCACTATTCACCTTACTTTCTAATAATACATATATAATTATCTATTAGTGAAGAAACAAATGGTCATACCACCGGGTAGGGATGATAAGACAATTCTATTCCACAGGGTTCATCCTTCACTAGCAGTTCTGGATTGAATGACCTGCAAACAAGAGTTGATGTGGGTAGGGAGACGACTACACAAGGTAGTAGTTTATAACAAAAACGGGGTGAATGGAGATACTATCTTTAGTGATAGCTCTTTGGGTCAGCAAAAAGTGTCCCTCCTATTAGGGATGTAATCCCTTTATATAGGGTGAGAAGTATGCCACCATTACCCAAGTCCTAACCGTAATGGGCCTAAGCCCGGTTAGGTTGTCTCCACTACCCTCAATTGTGTTAGTAAGGCAGTTACGAAGAGCTAAGTTTAAGGGAATGATGGAACGGTTTACCGCCTTTAATGTTGGTCTTACGGGATTGTCTCCTTGATTCATGCATGGCCATTGACCATGCATGATATTCTCCTTTAACCATTACGTGATTGTTGACCGGGCGTAATTTACTCCCTTGATTTGTGCATGGCTGTTGACCATGCATGATGTACTCCTTTGCTTTGCCGCGCATGGGCTCTTTCCGCGCAGTCCTAGAGCCGGGTTTGGGTATGACCACTAGTCGGTTTAGTACCCAATCCCATTAAGTCCTCCTAGTCCAGTGTGCTTCCTATTTCCGAGTATGTGAGGGGAGAGGATGGATGCTGGACTCATAATAGTGATTCTTGGATGACAGCTCATCCTTTCTTGGTAGTGAAAACTAGGCCTTGGTGTGTCAAGTGTAATGCGTGAATGTAGATGCGGAGTGGATTGCTTTAAGTAGACAAGAGCATGCTCCGCGAAAGACGCCCTTTAAGGCTGTATGTTAGTCCGAAGCAATGCTCCACGATATCTGTGAAGTGCTTGTTGTTGGCGGATGAAAGCAATCCGTGGGTATACGCGCAGATTGAGCTGTGAACGCCTCTGATGGCCATGCGAGATGCGGAACGCCTCTAACGCCCACGCGATATGCGGAACGCCTCTGACGCTCACGCTAGCATTGCATAGGGAGTTACCGACAAGTGGAGTTACTCGTTAGCGTGGTTACCATTGCGTAGGGAGTTACCGACAAGCGGAGTTACCCGTTAGCATGGTTGAACCTACAAGAATCTCAATCATATAATATGGGTGTATTGTGAGGCGCCCAACCTTGCGTTAGTGTATCATAAACTTTAAAATAAGTTACTAGATATAAAGAACACAAAATTTAAAAATTGTACCAAAACCTTGTTAATTGAAGCTCGATCATTTGGCGTATTGCGATATAACCATTTAAAATGGCGTTATACCATGCCAGTCCCCCAGATTTTTGCGGCTACACGTAGTGTTAGTAGCATTGAATTTATAATAATGAAGATATATGCATGTATGACAAACCCTCGCATGTTAGTTTCTTGTCGTTTACTGCACATTCTTTTTATATAAATGCCATTTTTTTTAATTTTAAATACCATAGTAGTATTTGAAAATTTTGTCCACATCCTTGCAAATGTGTAGTGTATGATTTACACACAACTATAAACCAGAAAGTAATTATTTGGTAGGATGGTATTTAAATTACCATTGTGAAAAAAAAAACTTGCACACGTGGTTAAATGGACAAAAACAAAGTCTTGATAATGCAAGAAGTCGTAGGCAAGTGGGTCCTTCTTGGAGTACCACACTCATAAAACTCCTATAAATAAATTGTGATAAAGAGTGAGATTATTAATAACCTATCAACGCAGCAGCCATAAAGACGGAGAGTTTAAAACTTTCACAGGAGATGGCGGAGCAGGTAAGCATTTCCGATGAGCGAGCTCAGCTGGTTGCACCTGGTCGCTGTAAAAGCATGGTAGCGGTGCTCGTCCCGCGGAGTTGCGGGACCAATGCGGAGTTCGATTGTGGATGGTGGAAGTTGTCCTGCGGGTGAGGAGCTTTGCTGGCTGGTGAAGACCATGCTTCGCGGGTTGCGCGACGCATGAAAGTTATGCTACCCCGCGGATGACGTTTTTTCCGTTTTACGAGGCAGAAGGTGTAATGCCCTAACTGATGGCGGAAACATCGAGGTGTCACGTATGAATTATTGTTCAGTAGCTCATGGTAAATAATAAATTTCATTAATTGATTACATAAATTACATACAATTGTTCTAAATGAATTTGTACATCAAAATGAAAAATACTAGATACACATCTTCAAGCATTAACTCTAATCTTCAAGCAAGCTATAACCTGAAACATGTTAAGTTTGAAAATATTTTGGGTCAACAAAAGTTGGTGAGAATTACATAGGTTTGAATATTGAATAAAATTTGTACAATTCGAGTGTCATGGCAAGTCTAGTCCATATGTGAAAACAAAACTACCTGGTAAATCGTGTGCATAATCAAACCCTATGACTAGAATATTGTGGTCCATCCCATACGCATATGGTTCACTCGTTTTTGTTGCGATAACAATCACCCACGCTACCCATACTGGAGGTAACATATCCGGGTTGGGTTGTCAGTCCAATAGATCTATCATTGTGTATCGTTGGCTTGTACGGAGTTAATGATTATGCTAGGCTAATCGTGCTTACCAAAGTAATGTTTAAGACATAATGCATCATAGAATAACACATAAACACATATGTTGAATTAAAATTGAAAATGTAACATGTTTCACCTCAAAATAGTGAAAAAGGGCTATGTAAACTCACCTTGGCACAAGTCTTGAATCCTTTAAAGTAGTCTAAATGTGGCACAAACGATTCCAAGTATTACCTTAAGTTCAAGGCAATAAAGTAAGTCTAAGTTTTCTAGTCTAAATGTATTCTAGGGTTCCTAATTTGGGGATTTTTGAATGTTTAATATTTACTCAAAATAAATGTTAATTTAATGATAAATTACGATAATAAATACTTAAAAGATTCCTTTATAAAATTTTGGTCAACATTGATTGTACCAAACTCGTATAATGTGAAAATAATTTTTATAAAATAATTTTTGTAATTTAAGGTTATCTAATAATTTATTATATGTTTATAAAAAACATGAAAATAATACTATATAATATTAGATTTCGAATTTTTCAACAAATAAAATTATGTTTCTATTCCAAAACAGAAGAAATAATTTGTGTAAAATTTCGGTGTAAAAATGTTGAGAAATGAATTTATTATAAATTTATTATGATTAAAACGAATTTAATTCAAATAAAATATTTCAATTGTTCTTTTCTGAAAATAAAATTCAGTTTTATAAAAGTAATCATTTTATAAGACTAAGATAATTTTTGTGACCTTTTATAAAACTGTTAAGTCATATTAATAAAATTTTAAAGTTATTTACAATAAAATTTGTTTTATTTATTATATATATTAAATAAATGTATTTTCTAAAAATAAAAATTGTAAAAATAAGTTTATAGTTTGTATATCAGAATATAATTTTTATAGAATCTAAAAATCAGCTTTGATATTGTAGACGGATCGGTTTTGACAAAAACAGTTATGTGATCATACAAGTCTAACAATCCAGGTGCGGAAACCCTAAAATGCTTACAAAATGATACGAAATGAATCAGACACAATCAATCAACTTTTCCATCTCCATTTTCATTAATAACTTGCTAAAACTTGATTACAAATAGATTTACAATAATATAATTCAAGTTCAGAAGGATCAAGACCTAGAGAGAAAACCTAGACTGGACACACAAACACAAAATGGCAAAAGTTACAAATCAAATAAAATTTTCAGCTTATATAGAAGTCCACATTCGACCTCTCATCAAGGTCGAATGTGTACCTTCGACCTGGATCTAGGCTCGAACCAAACTTCAGTCTGTTGTCTTCTCCCTTCGACCTCTTTAATCTTCCTTCGACCCATCAAAACCTACCTTCGACCTCTCGATATTGCACAAAACACTTTTTTTTGTTAATCCAAAGCAACTAGTCGCAAAACGTGTATCTACAAACTCCCCCTCGACTATTGCTTGGATTGTTGACGTTGATAATAAAGTGTTTTGTTCATTAACTTGATTCGCATAATCTTTTTCTGCTCTTATGTCATTACCGGCTCAGGTTTTGGTTTTGATTTCTTCTTCACTTCATTAATCTTTACAAACTTTCCCAACTTCTTATCATAGTCACAGCCTGCATTGACATCCTAAGAGAAACACAAACATACCACACGATGGTATTGCATCGCTTGTTCACCATCCTTCTCCTCGTAGTAGATCGGATTATAATATAGCATGATTATGTCTTCATAAGAACAGTTAATCAACCACATGGGATAAAAAATGTGAATCTTCTTGTACTCTCCCTTTTTATCTTTCAGTAAGATGACAACTTCTGCGGTTCCCCAATTGTAATACCACGTCACAAAGTCTTTGCTGAAGTGTTGTTGGATCGACATCAAAGGAATATGCTTCAACACTGTTGGTGGTTTGTACTTCAAAGTAACCTTGTTCAGCCCAGTAATCTGATCAATTTCTTTATGAACTTTCCTGATTGGGTACTGCGGCCTGAACACATCCCATCTCGTTCTGCTTTCTCTCGCCATTCGATCAACAAAATAACCAACTGCATCATTATTCACAGTTGCACCAGTCATAGTGTGTCTGCAGATATCACGCACAACCCAGTACGGTAACGTCTTGATGTCATGGAATCTGTGAAAATACGGAATTCCTTTTTCCCACTTCACAACAACGCATCGTAACTGCCTGAGGTATTTCCATCCACGAGCTCTACCTTTTAACAGCTCATTATGATATTTATAGAAACCACCCTAAACTTCAGTTTTGGGTTGGTTTGCCTCTTTCTCATTAAGCCTTCTTAACAAACTCTTCAGATCATCAAATTGTTCAACATTTGGCATCTGATTATCAACATTCTTGAAAACTTCTTCAACGAATGTCTTGCTCTTCTTCTCTGCATGTTTCTCAGCCTGTTCCAGAACTTCTTCAGTAAATTCAGGAATCACATCATCCTGTTTGTCTCTAAAGTACTCAGGATATTCTTCATTTGCGGTATCTTCTATCTCAATATCCTCAAACACAGGTGTATCTCTATCATCAGAATGATTTCCAGCTTCTTTCTCAGGAACATTTGGAATTTCATTATCATTCATCAGTTCCTCAAGAGGGTGCACACGGATTATCATTGCGGGTGCACACATAATAATAACTTGTGGTGCATGGTAACCTTGGTGGGCGCTAGGGCTGGGGTTGGTGATCACTCCTAGTCTTGTTTGTTCTTGTTCTTTAGGTTTAGTCTTATCTTTTGGTTGGCCAACGGGTTAAAAGGGAGGTCTCGTCGATGTCTCTTGATTTCGATCCTAGCTAACCTAATGAGCTTTCTTCGACATTACCTCTAAGGTACGAACACGGAAGGGCTCGAACGTCTATTCATATGAGTAATCTGACGCAAACCCTCGCTCCAGATAGGAACGGGAGACTAAAGCTTCCTTGTATAGGAGTTGAATGCCTCCACCACAAAGTTCTTCCAAAGGAGCGGACGTACGAGGATACACGGCCTACCGAAGCGATGAGCGTTGGGTACGATGCGTGGAATACTATACCCGGAGCACAGTGAAGACCTGGGGTGTGCCCCTGCAAAAACCAGTGGGTTTTGAGCACGAGACCCTGTGTGGACCGGTATTGAGACTCGTGGCCCGTGTGCTGCTGTGTTGATACTGTGAGTAAGTCATTATCGATCTAACTCATGCCCAAGTTGTCTTCAAGGACCGGGTGTTCCTTCTCCAACTGGAGGACATAATCGACCTTGCTGAGTTAAGAGACTTAATTATCTTTATCTAGAATGCTCGATAGCCCTCATCTGAATCGACAATGTTGGTTGTTCCTATGTAGTTGTGGACTGATTGCAAAATTAGCTAGCCGTATCGCACATCTGCGAGTCATAGGGTTTTGCTAATTTTTGATGAGGTCAAAAATTTCGGCCACTGATCACTACCAAGGCAGCGTTTGCCAGTGTTATGATGACGGCGTGTAGTGGAAAAGCAAGCCCCAGCCTGCGTTTGGCTATGGACTCACTCGGAAGTGAATACGAATAACCCATGGGAAGCCACTGCTCGATGTATTGAGTGTTCACGTGTAGGTCAACATTCAACACCCCTTGCAATAGTGCTGGATCTTGTTCCAGAACATAATCCGGGGTAGATTTATCAATGATGCTTATGTTATACTACCTTCTTGAGGTGTAAAAGTCATCGTAAGATTCCTCTACCTCTCTCCTGACTGTTTTTTTCGAGGATTATTGGTAGTCTTGCTTCAGTCAATGAACACTCGAGTAGGTTCGATACGTGTGCTGTGCCTGAATCCGTCATAAATCCTGGGGAGTGGAACCACACTTCGGGAGCCGTAATCGTAAAGTGTGTAATCCGTAATTGTCAAATGTCGCAAGGCGCTTTCTGCTGACATTGAAATCCCCCTTGAAAATAAGATGACGGACTACTGGAAGCGGTCACGTTATTCTGTTAAATTAAACTTACCCATGGGATGACAATTCCATTACTCTTGTTGCAATGTTGAATGTCCGTCACCCTCGTCACGACGACAAGACTGGTTATCTATTTGGGGCGGCAATTGATGCGAAGTGTTTTCCATCAATCCCCATAGATATTGAGACGTTGCGTCCCCTCGTCACGGTGGTTTATAAACTAAGGTTGCGAGATCTATTCGCTATGGACAATGTGACCTGTCTAATCTCTTGTCGAATTTTAATACTCCAATGTGGGTCCTAACAGGAAGAAAGTCCACCAACCTCGCTTAGGTGACGAAAAGGCACTTAATCGGATGACTGTCGATGGTTGTGCCAAAATAACATGGAAAAGGATCCCAATGAGAGGAACGAATTGACTGTTTCGTCAGAGTCTATATAATCTCCATTTTATCGTGATGTCTCGATCAATCATGATCCTTCTACCTCTACTTGTGGCTATTCTCGTTGTGACCACTATCTTTGATATTGGGAAAGATGTTGGTTGGTTTCTAGGTCCTATAGATAGTATTTACCACACATCTATTAACTATGACGAGTCTAAGGCTCCCGCCGAGCCTGATGGTGCTGCTGCTATTATTGTTCTATGGCTCCTGTCGAGTTTGATGTTTCTGTGGGTATGGAGGCTCCTGCCGAAGTTACTATCGTTGACGTAGACGTCTATATGACCCTTGCCAAGCCGTTATGACCATGTCTATGTCCTGGTGGAGTTCGTTGTTGTTAACTCCATTTTCTTTGAGGCTTTCATTGAACCACTCGTTATCTTTTCTTGGGCTCCTACCAAGACTAATTTTGGAGATGGTTCTCAAGCTTGGGTTAAGTCTGTCAATGCTGCGGTTGCCATTATTCGAGTGACTTATATTGAGCCTACGGTTGTTCTCCCCAAGAACGATATTGGCTTGATAAATCTGCTAAAATATGTGGAACCTATCGTTCCCATTTTATTTATGATGACGGATGCCCTTATTGACCCAACCGTTCACACCAATGAACCTATGGAGTATAGGTTTGTGGCTGAGGATACGAATAAGGAATTCTGTCACCATAAGTGAGTTGAGACGCACCGGGATGCGTGCTCACCATAATGGAGCTTCTTATAGTTATGTATGGTGGACTCGCTAGGTTGTGTGTCATCATGTTGTTGTGAATTCATGTCGTTGGGATACCCCTAGCGATTGTGCATCCTTGTAGTTGCACAGTTTTGCTGACTGCGTATCCATATGGTTGCGTTGCGTTGCGCTGTCGATGATGCATGTCTGTAGTTGTGTTGCTCCTGATGCGGTATTCCATCGTTAGATGTTTCGCGGACGTGTTGCGATCATTTTCGTGTTGTCCCTGCTGTCGTGATGCGCCGTGGACGTATTGCTACAGTTGTTGGATGGATTTGATGATGTGATAATTTGTCGTTGGTTTCACTCTTGGTTTGCCTCAAGGTGGAGACACCACCCCAAACCCCGCGTTGTTGTCGCCGTTCTGCTGATTGGTTGAGTAGTGTCGACATCGATAATGTGGGATTTTGGGTGTCTAACGGACTTTTCGAGAGTCATACTAAGACACTCTAGTCTTAGTGTTAGCACGTGTATCCCTCTAAAGTCTGAATCTCGTGGTCGTTTGAGTAATCAACCGAATCATGTGTCGACCTCTTTATATGCTAGCGCGTTTCGTGAGCATTACCTCTTAAAAATCTAAGGCATCAATGACGCCATGTCTAGCCTTAACCTTTTATGCGCATTTTTGGTCGACTAACCACACTCGAATCATGTCGGAGAGAAATCCCATGATCCACACATGACGGGGCGAGGCTCGTCTTTGTGATAAGGGATTTCGAATGCGTCTCGAACCCCGAAGGTATCGAGTGATTATGAGCAATATTATGACCCATACCTATAGGGACTAGCAAGAGTTGAAAGACTCGACTCATTTATTGCTCATTCCACTGGGTTCGTTTGACGTCATACCTGCCGACGTGTCGTGCTGATGATTATGGAAATACCATTGTGGACCTACCCATGGCGTGTGCATTGGTGGAGTCCCTGGTACATGATTATGAGGTTTTATGAAACCCTGAATCCTGAAGGGCATATAACCTTGTCTACTCTATAAGGGTTACTGTTATGAGATGTTCGATCAACTCAGTCCTTCGATTAATGTTGTTAATCCTCTAATGGTAGGTTTATCTTGTCTTGATGTCGTTGCGTAGATTCTTGGAATAGTGGAACCATTTCGACCTTGGGTCGATATTGGTGTTCCCAGTTATCCTTTAGTAACATTGCTCGCGCTAATGCAAAATCCCCTCTCTAGGAAAGACACTATTGGAGACACCATGTAAGCGAAAGATTTTGACTAAAACAGGATTAGATGATCATACAAGTTACAAAACCAGGTGCGGAAACCCTAGCTTTGAACAAACTGATAGAAACTCAAATCAAAACACAATCAATATCATTTTCAAAGCTTTTCATAGATTAACTTTTGCATAAACTTGATTACAATCACAATTCAGTTAATCTAGATCAAATACAGACACTTTCAATCTAACCTGGAACCTGACCTCAAAACACACACAACTAATAACTCTCTTACATTCACAAATACACAAAAACTATATATAGACTCTGCACATTCGCCCCTTTACTGTGGTCGAATGTGGAAGAGTTCCACATTCGCCCAGTAGAAGGTACGAATGTGTATCTTGATCAGCTTCCAATCTACCTTCGCCCACTTATCTTCTACCTTCGCCCATTAAAGCTACATTCGCCCATAACCAATTCCACATTCTACCCATCAGCATCTAACATATGTTAATATCCAATCACTAGTCGCAAAACGCATCAACAAACTCCCCCTCGACTATTGATTGGATTGTCTTCTGTTTTCGTCCATGGCTTTGTTCATCAGCTTAATTCTGAGCTGTTTCTTCTGCTCATTGGTCATTACAGGCTCAAACTTTCTCTTTACCGGTTTCGATACATTTGCCATCTTCACCGTCTTGCCAAGTTTGTTCTCCAAATTACTCCCCGCATTAATATCATAAGCAAAGCAAACTCCAACCACTTGAGTATACTTCCTTGCTTGATCAGCGTCTTTTGGCTCAAAGTAAATCGGATTATAGAAAAGCATGATGATGTCTTCAAAAGTACAATTAATCAACCACATCGGATCAAATACATGAACATGCTTGTATTTATCCTTCCCGTCTCTCAACACTATCACTGCTTCAGCCTTCCTCCAATCATAATACCAGAAAATAAAATCAGCACTGAAATGTTGTGGCATGGGCATCAAAGGTATTTTTCTCATCACTTCAGGTGCCTTGTATATCAAAGTAACCCGCTTCAGCTTGGTTTGAGGATCAATATCCCTATGAACTTTCCTTCGGGGATATTGAGGCTTGAATCTATTCCATCTCGTTCTACTTTCCCAAACCAGCTTATCTGCACACCAACCAACATGAGTACCATTCACTGAAGCACCTGACATAGGGAATCTGCATAGATCTCTGACCGCCCAGTACGGTAGAGTTAGCAAATCAATGAATCTGTTAAAATACAAGATCCCTGTTTCCCATTTAGCAGCTATGCACTTCAGGCTGCCCAAATATGTCCACCCGAGAGCTCTGCCTTTGAACTTGGCATTATGAAATCTATAGAAGTTTCCTTGAGCTTCAGGCTTTGGTCGATTTTCATCCATTTCTCTCAATTTCTTCAAATAACTCTTCAATTCATCAGATTGATTTGAAGACTCTTGCTTATCAGCACCAAACACCTTCTCCACAAACTCTGCACTTCTTTGCTGTGCCTTTTTCTTTGCCGAATTGTTTGGTGTCTCAGTGAAATCAGGAAATATCTCATCTTCATCTGTTTCTCTGAAGTACTGAGGAAATTCTTCATGAGTTATATCTTCAACCTCCACTTCATCAAGCTCAGGAGTATTCTTATCATCTGAGTGACTTCCAATATCCTTTTCAGAAATATCTGGAATCGACTCATCTACTATAAACTCCTCAAATGTTTTCCCTACCCTCTGTGCAAGTCCATCCAGAATTTCCTTTGCCACAGAAGCAGGTACTTCTCCTTCTTCAAGATCAGGATCGTTGTATTCCAATTCATATCTCAAGTCATCTGTTTGGAATATCTCAGCAAAACATCCTGTGAACTCAATAGTCCATTCTCTTCTTTCCAACATATCTTTATACACTTGTTTAGCATCATCTGATAAAGATCTCACCTTCTCATTCCAGAAGATACTTTCATCTGAATCAACGTTCTCACCTTTCTTCTTCTTCGAACTTGATTCTCCAGCACTCTTCCTTTTAGATGTTCTCTCTTCAAATGTAAACTTTGAAGTATCATCTCCTCCATCATCATCATCATCATCACTACCACTATCATCCTCTTTCTGTCTCCCAGACCCTTCTGCATCATCATCATCATTATCATCCTCATCATCACTTTTCTCTGACTCTTCATCATCCTCATCATCATCTTTTTCTTCATCCGATTCAGACTGTTCATAGTCAACTTTCTCTTCTTCTTCTTCTTTATCTTCTTCACCCTCCTTCAACTTGGGTGCAACATTGTACAAATCATCAATCAAATCACTAAGGCGTTTGTTCTCAGCCCTTAGTTCTTTGTTGTCTTCTTTGATCAACTTTATCCTGTTCTTGTTTCTTGAACATTTACCCTCAAGCTTCTTATTCTTTGCTTCAAGCTTCTTAACCTTCTCATTAATCTCATCTTGATTTGACTTAGAAGCTACAACTATCTGAAGCATCTTTTCTTCATTCTGCTTGAACTTGGCTATTTCAGCTTGTTGAGCCACTATCATCTTCATCATGTCATCCATTTTCTTGTTCACCTGCTTCATTACATCATCATCCACAGTGACCTTCTTGGATTTGGATCTAGATGGCTCAACTTCCTTTTCTTTCTGAGGCTTTCTGAACATGTCAAGTACATTGTCCAGTACAACATTTATTTGATCAGCTGATATTGTCTCTGCCTCTTTAGACTTCTTTTGCTTTTTAGTGACTGGTGAAGATAGCTTTGATGACGTACCAGCATCGGGTACTCTTTTTCCCTTCAACAGTTGTGCTAATTCTTTCTCTCTCAACTGTTTAGTACTTGTCTTCTTAGACATGGTCTTGTGCTTAGGCTTGGGCAAGTTTACTACCACAGTCTCTCCAGTATTCAACTCATCCATGTCAATGCCTAATCCTTCATCTTCAACATTCAACGACTTCTTACTTTTCTCAGCTTCCTCAATTGATTTGTTTAAAGATTCAGACTCACCAACCATAGTGGCCTTACGTTTGGTGGTCCTAACATTCTCAGTATCAGAATCCCATCGTTCTTCTACCTCAGTTTCTTCTGAATCCACTGATTCTTCATCCACCAAACCAGTACCTTTCTTAGCAGTTGTTTTCTTTCTCACCACCTGTTGCTTAGAACTTCCTTGACCAGTCTTTCCCTTACCCTTCCCTTTGGCTCCGGGATTAACTACCTGTCTCTTTCTCTTAGTGCTCGCATCAACATACACCAAGGGATAAAGCAACAAGGTGACAGGATCGAAAGAAAAATTTTGAAAAACTATACTGAGGGTTCGAATCTGGAAACAACTTATATAGAAGATCCACCTTCGCCCGTTGTAGTGGGCGAATGTGAGGCTATTCCACCTTCGCCCCAACTTAATGGCCCGAAGGTGAAACTGTTACCCGAAGGTGAAAATTTGTTATAAATTGCCCACATTCGTCCAATGTAATACGGTCGAAAGTAAAAATTTTTCCACATTCGACCCAATTAAGGGGCGAATGTGAAATGGAAAAATCTGAAAATTTTGCCAAATCACGAATTCGAATCCCGTTCAACATTTTTCAATCTGTTAAACTTCCAAAAACTCATGTTTTCACTTTTTGAATGATACAAAGCCCAGATGGTGTTATCAAATCTCTGAAATTGACCATCAAGCATCCCCGGTTATCAAAAAATAAAGCAGAAATGCAAAAATTTTGGGTTTTCTGAAATTTTATCAAAACACACCTAAAATCTTTTTGGATTTTGTATCTTTTTGACAATAAAAGTAAAATGCAACAAAGTAAAATACATCAAAGTAAATGAAAGCAGTAAACATTTTGTGATATCCGGTAAGAGGATCATATCAGTTTGCTGAGAAATCTGAGCACATCGTTGATCTGTTTGTTTAATATTATCATTAGAAACAATATGTGACACGGCAATTGCTGATATTGTGGTCCACGTAAGCTCACATGCAGACAATTACGCAATGCTTTAAAATGATACGAGTTAGATGTATTAGACTAACACATTGTGGTTCCCACACACATGACATACTCTCGTATCAAGTAATTGCACAAAGCTTCGTCGTAACGCGTGATTATGCCATAGTTATCCGTAAAAATTACAAAGTATATAGCACAGAGGTGTACAGGTCAGCAAACGAATGCAGCAAAGTAACATGTGCGTATACACTAGGGTGAGGCTTTTGATATTAACCACTGATTTGCATCAGAAAGTCAATACGATGTAATAATAATCTTTGATCAATAAAACATAAAGTTCCTAAATTAGGTAACTTTCGGTTTTGGCAATTAAGCTCTTTTTTGCAAATATTCTGATGAAACTAGGTCCGTAAATCAATACGACAAAAGTTTAATCAGAATATCCCGGATAATCATAACATAACGACCCGAAACCTCAGATTTTGGCAATCCTATCAAACGAAATTACGGTACTAAGACCATATGCCCATGAGGTGTTCAGCCACGAACGCGTAGTTTGTTATGTTTGTATCACTAATGCACGCAATATTTAGTCTACGAAGCCTATCAGCATATCGCACGTAATCAACATACGCCTCATTAGACTATACAAATCTTTAGCCTGTGTCAGATCCCCACTGATGTACTATCATTTCCTCTTTTTATCCAGGAAATCATTTTGGTTTTTCTAATTTTTAGGTCTTTTGAAATTTTTCAATGTTTTTGGTTTTTCTGATAAAAAGGCTCCCCCTAAAATAAAAAAAAAATATTTTTGGGTTTTTAATTTTTCTGAAAAACAAAACAAAAATTTGAAAGAAACAATCCACTTGAAAGCATCAACTTCTTTGAGGATTAAACAATCCCCTCGAAAGCATCAACTTCTTTGAGGATTATGATAGAAAAGAGAAATTCCCAATTAGCAAAGAGAAATTCCCAATTAGCAAAATATTAAAAACTAAAACTAAAAAGCGATAAACCGAGGTGCCGATTAGTCCTGTTTTTCTTTTATATTGTTTACTTTTAAAAGATATTCAAAGCGGGATCTGTCAAAAGCTTTTGTAAACAAATCTGCACGTTGGTAGTCAGTATGGATTTTGACCATATCTATCAATTCCTTAGCGTAACAATCACGGATAAAATGATATTTGATCCGGATATGTTTCGCCTTAGAATGATTCTCAGTATTTTTAGTTAATGCAATTGCGGCTTCATTGTCACAGTGTATAGGGGTTTTAAGAAACTGCAAACCATAATCCACCATCTGCTGTTGGATCCAGAGTACTTGTGAACAGCAACTCGAGGCTGCAATGTACTCAGCTTCACAGGTAGACAGCGCCACGGAAGTCTGTTTCTTGCACTGCCAGGTAATTAACCTGCTCCCTAAAAACTGGCAACCAGCTGTAGTAGATTTGCTATCTTTGTCACAGCCGCCCCAATCTGCATCACTAAAAGCAATAAAATCAAAATCATCATCATTAGGGTACCAAAGTCCTTTTGAGGGACAACCCTTCAGATATCTAAGGATACGCTTGACCGCCGTCAGATGACTTTGTTTCGGCTTCGATTGATAGCGAGCACAGAGACACGTTGCATACATAATATCTGGTCGAGACGCAGTCAAATACATCAGAGATCCGATGATTGCTCTGTATGTAAATGGGTCTGTCAGCTCCCCTTAGCGTCCACTCCAATCCCGTGATTGGGTTGAATCGGGGTATCCATCGGCTTAGAGTCCTCCATCTGGAATCGGCTCAAGATGTCGGATACGTATTTCGTCTGGTGAATGAAGATCCCGTCGGGTCTTTGGTCCACCTGTAAGCCTAGGAAAAATTGCATCTCCCCCATTGCGCTCATTTCGAACTTTTCTTGCATGACAGTTTCGAATTCCCTGCATAAAAGCTCGTTAGTTGAACCAAATATTATATCATCAACGTAAATCTGCACTAGAAGCAAATCATCTCCCGTCTTCTTCGTGAAGAGGGTGCAATCGACGAGGCCGCGCTTAAATCCTTTGGAGATGAGGTATGTACTTAGCTCCTCGTACCACTGTCTCGGAGCCTGGTGCAAACCATATAGAGCTTTGTTCAGCACGTAGACCTTATCCCGGTGGATTGGGTCCTCAAAGCCTGGTGGCTGCCCGACATAAACCTCTTCCTTGACTTTCCCGTACAAAAATGCGCTCTTGACGTCCATTTGATAAACTTTGAATTTCTTATATGAAGCAAACGCAAGGAACATCCGTATAGCTTCAATCCGTGCTACTGGTGCATAGATTTCATTATAATCAATCCCTTCGATTTGATGGAAACCCTGCACAACCAATCTGGCTTTGTTACGAACAATAACCCCACGATCATCCTTTTTGCACTTAAACACCCATTTAGTGCCTATTTTCTTCCTTCCCGACGGCAAATCCGTGAGCGTCCAAACTCCCAATTTCCGGAATTGTAATAACTCCTCCTGCATGGCTTCAACCCAGGCATCTTCATTCAAAGCGTCCTTGTATGTCCTTGGCTCTACCTGCGACACATAACACGCAAACGACCAATCATTTTGACTACCAGATTTTTGAATTTTGGCATATAATGCTAAAGCACCAAAACTCTCTGGCGAGTTAACGCTTTTCAGCTGCCCTCTGGTCAAAACACCGCTTCCAGGATCACCGATAACTTGCTCCAGCGGGTGAATACGATTAATCCGAGATTCCGGATAATCAGGTACAATAACTCCCGTCTGAGCAGTCAAGTTTTCTACAGCATCCAGATCATGACCCGTGTTTGATGATGAAGCAACATCTGGGGTTGGAATTGGGTTCACTGGCATTGCCTCTGGTTCTTCTGCATGTTCAAGAATGACTTCTTCAAATTGTTCAACTTCAGATTCTGAAGAGTCTAATGAAGTTGAAGCCTCTTGAAACACATCTTCCTCTTGTATAGGAGCATTGGTATCATTAGAAGCTGGTAGGGGGTTCACGGTGATTGGACGCACCAACGATGAAGTCGTCGCGTTTTCACACTCGTAAAGTAATCTGATAACAGCTTCTTCAACCAAGCTATCTAGATTGAATGATTCAAAGAAGTCTTTGTAATCAAACATCCAATCAGGACCCGTGCCTTGAAAATTTTGAGTATATCGTTGAACTTCCACGTTAGCCCAATCCTCCACTTGACGAGTTCGCTTGTTGAATACCCGTTTGAGCGAGGTTGCATATCCAACAAAGTATCCCTCCTCAGCTTTAGGACTAAACTTCTCACCTGGATTCAACATCGTGCATGGCGCCCCAAAAGGTTCTAGATACTCTAAGTTTGGCTTTCGTCGGTGTAACAGTTCATAAGATGTTTTTCCAAACTTCTTCACTGTTAGAACCCGATTTAGTGTATAGTTTGCTGCATAAATCGCCTCGTTCCAGAACATTACCGGAAGATTTGAATCAGCAAGCATTGTTCTAGCCGCTTCAATTAGAGTCCTATTCTTTCGTTCAGCAACACCGTTCTGTTGTGGGGTGTACGGAGCCGAATATTCATGATGTATTCCTTTGCTTTCACAAAGTTCAACCATCTTGGCATTTTTGAACTCCGTCCCATTGTCACTCCGAATTCTCTTTATCTTCACATTGTAGAGATTCTCCAATCGAGTGAACAGAACTTTTAAGTTGTTAAAGGTGTCACTTTTGTTTTGCAGACACATCACCCATGAAAATCTTGAGTAGTCATCAGTGACAACTAAACAATAAAGCTCTCCAAGATGACTTTTGCGCTTGACCGGTCCAAATAGATCCATGTGCAATCGCTCAAGTGGCATCTCTACAAAGTTGACTTTCTTTACTTTGTGGGACTGTTTGTGTTGCTTCCCCTTCTTACAACTGACACACTTGTCATTCAGATGGAAATGTTTCACGTTTACTCCATCGACAAGCCCATTTTTCACAAGTTGATTCATTTTTCTCAGATGAATGTGCCCCATTCTTCGGTGCCACATTATCGATTCTTTCTCAGTCGCTTTGGATAGAAAACATGTTATTTGCCCCTGTGATGTCATCGCCTTGGACATATCAAGAATATAAAGATTGTTGACGCGAGGTGCCATCAACATTATCCACTCCTTTGGAATTTTGAAGCCCGGTTTGAGTATATAGCAGGATTTGTCATCAAAATGCACAGAAAATTGTTTATCACATATTTGACTGACGCTCAGCAGATTATAATCAATCTGCTTCACATAAGATATACGCTCAAAGCTCACTATCCCATTACTCACGCTCCCCTCCATTGTGATATATCCACCTTTATTACCAGCGAATGCGACATACCCTCCATTGATGTTTTTCACGTCGAACAATAACGCTAGATCCCCTGTCATGTGGCCTGAAGCTCCACTATCAACAATCCAAAGACTGCTAATAGGGCCAACTGAAGCTCCCTGCACACAAAAAGTAAATCATTTAGTTCTTTCGGGGGACCCAAGCCTGAGTCTTGGGCCTTTGAACATCAGCTTTCAAAGAAACATTCTCATTAACATTTTCAACAACTTTTTGTTTTGGATCAATCTTTTTCTGATTGTTCAAAACAGTTTCCTTTTTCTCATTGACCTTTGAAGTAGAAGCTCCTGGAGTACCATTGGGTGACCAAGATTGTTCAGACCTTTTAAGAATGCGAATCTGAGATTTTGGGTTCTCAGTCGGTTTCTGAACATTGTTAACAAATGTAACTTTCTTGGTTACCTTATCTGAGTTAACAGACTTAGGTCCAACATTTGATTTGACAATCGGTTTTTGTGGAACCTTTTGCCTATCAATTGTTGCGTTCATCACAGGCTTCCTCCATGATTGTTCCATAGCAATCCGATTTCTTCGATCATATTGAATTGGATGATTGTTCCTCATTTGATGAAAATTGTTTTGATTATAAAACTGTTGTTGTTGAGGAACAACTCGTCTGTGTGGTGGAACATAATGATCAATCGGTTTTCTCATGGAATTTCTCACTTCAACCTCGTGCCTTTTATGCCTTACATATGGACACTGAGCAAGTAAATGCCCGCGTTCCCCACATTTAAAGCATTTTCGGTACTCTTCAAAAACATATTGAGCATTTGGTTGAGCAAATGATCTAACAGGATATTGATCATTGTACTGTTGATTCCTCAAACTCTCAGGAAGTGGCCCTTTTGAGTATGTAGGCTCATGAAAACCATTAGCTCTGTTATTGGGTCGTATGAACTCTGTGACATGGACCTTTGGTTCTTGAGGAACATCCAAATACAATTTCTTTAAAATTGCTGGTGGAATCTCATTTGTTCTCTCATGTTTTGGGAACCAAATAGTGCTTTCTTGCCAAATCTTTTCTATTTTAGCATAGTTAGCATTTTTGATTGGAAATTCCTCATCAGAGATGATTTTATCGGATCCTTCCATCCGATAGAACACCTTGACAGGTTTGTCACATGGTTCATTCTCAAGGTCCTTTTTAATCACATTCTTTTCAGACCTTTTCTCACGATGAACATTTGCCATCGGATGCACATGTTGAGATGGTGAAACTGGTTCAATAGTAATGATGTGATTTTCTTTTGGAATTTCACATGCATTAACAGTTTGATCATTACCAGTATCATCACTCTCTGAGTCTGAATCCACACTTTCAGCATAAACACCCTCATCATTCAAACCTAAAATCGGTCTCACATCGGAATGAGGATCACCAATACTCGAGGTATTAGATTCAATTTCCGATGATGAGTCTGATTTTACCGAGCTCTCCGGTGTAACTTGGTGACAATTATGATTTTCAAAAAGCACCGGAGATGGCACAGACTTGTAATTAGTGGTTTGATCATCTATGATGTGGTCTACCACGTAAGCAATGTGTTTATAGCTTTCCAACTTTTTGTTTACTTTCTCAGCAAAGCATTTTATGGCTGCCATTTCCAACTTGGTATTTTCAATTTCATTGATATAGTTGTTAATTGCCAATTGTTTTAATGATAAAGTGTTTTTCAAGTCGGAAATGTCCTTTTTGTAGCCATCTAATACCTTGTTGAAAGCATTCAACTCTTTGCGAGTAGATTGACTGTTCATGATAGCACTATCACGTTGAACTCGGAATTGTTTATTCTCCTCAGTCAATCTATCACATGTTCCACAATATTTATCACTTTTAATATCAGTGCTACACTCAGAACTTACAGGTTTTGGCGGATCAGTCATGGCCATCAATGCGAAATGAGCTTCCTTTCCAGTAAAGAATTTGGAATAGTCAATCTTGGTGAAAGCATCATCAGCAATGCACGACTTCCTTGTCATCAGAAAATCCGCTTCTGCTAGCAACTGATCTATGTCATCATCTAGTGATGTAACACTTGCTTCCGTATCCGATTCACTGTCTGAATCAGAATAAACCGATTCACACTCCTCAGGAACATCAGAAACAGTATCAATCACCACTCCAGAATTAGTTTCCTCAACCTTGACCTCAACAGGTTCAGTCTCCACATCCATTTCAGCCTCAGACTCATCACTTCCACACTCAGTTTCTTTCTTTTCATCCACCGTCACCGACTCTTCAATATCAACCTTGCAAGCAACGCAAGCCACATTGCCACCAGTAGTAATTTCCTCCACTCCTATTTGCAATCCCGACCAATCAAACCTTTCATCTTGTTGAGTCACCAATGATTGATTCTGACTCGTGTTCTGTTGTGTCTCATTCGGTGTAGTGATCGGTATAACTGTTCGGTTAGTGTTGTTAGGAGATTGGTTTTGGATCTGGTTTGATGTGTTAGGATGTCTGTTTTGGTTGTTGTTAGAGTTATTTTGACAGTTTTGATAATTGTTGTTGTTTTGGTAAGAAACTCGGTTTTGGTTTTGTTGTTGACGATTCTGGTAGCTAGCATTGAATGGGTTTCTATTACCTTGTTTTGGTGGCTGGGTGCATTCACGTTTAAAGTGACCTTTTTCTCCACAGTTAAAACAAGTAACTTTCTCCTTGTTGAACCCGTAGGTTGTGTTAGGAGAAGTTCCCAAATCTGTTCTACCTGTCTTTTCAATAAACTCCGTTGCTCTTCTCATGATGCTTGCAAAAGCCCATTGGATATCAATGAGTTCCATCTCTTCCTTGTCGATCTGTGCATAGTCTTCATTGGTTAAGTTGTTATTCCCAATTTGACTAGCAACAAGTCCATTGTAAGATGAAACCATTGCAGAGACTAGTGCAATATGTTGCTGAGCAATTTCCACTGTCACATTGCCCAAGTTAGAAGTCTCCAAAACCACTTGTTGTTGATTAGGTTGAGTAACTTGGTTCATTGGTTGTTGAGATTGGCTAGCAGTATAGAAACCTGCTTGTTGCATTGGGAAGAATGGAGAAATGTAGGAATTGTTGTATTGTTGTTGTGGTGTCGGTGGTTGTGTGTATGATGGTTGTGAGTAGGATGAAGTTTGTGCCATGTAGTTGATGGCAGATTTTGGTGATTCCATAACATTGGAAATACAAGCAACATGTGGTGCAACTATCCCTCCTGAACTTGAGTTACTCACAGGAACTGAAGTGCCCCCAAAGTAAAAGCTAGGATTCTGAGGAACCTGTGCTCTTCTAGCTTTCCTCTTCTCTTCCATTTCCTTGTTTTCCAGCTTCTGTATGAACTCTTGAATAGTCCAGTATTGATATGCATCCTTCTCCCTGAGAACTTCCACATGCTGATCCCAGTAAGGTGGTAGAGCATCTGCAAACTTATCCACCAAATTCTTCATAGGAATCTGTATACCATAACTTGACAATTCAGTTAGCAAATGACTATATCTAGGAGTTAATTCTTTTAAAGTTTCATTTCCAATATAAGAAAAATTCTCAAACTCCTTTCTCAATTCATCCATCCTCAAACTTCTAGTTTTCTCATTCCCATCATGCCTCCTCTTAAGCACATCCCACAATTGCTTAGACATTGTACAAGTCCCAAATTGATGCAATAGATCATTTGTGATTGCCTGAGTCAATTGGGAAAAGGCTTTCTTTTCCACAACAAATTTCTTTTTCTCTTCCTCAGTCATGCTCTCCAATGGAACTGGTTCACCGGTATTCTCCAAAACTGGTGCTGTGTAACCTTTAGCAATCATACTCCATGCCTCTGCTCCCTCCACTCCCATGCCTTCCAAGTGAATCTTGAACTTGTTCTGCCACTGATTGTATTCTTGTATCTCCATGAGCTTTGGTGGCCGATTCCCGCTACCTGAAGACAAATCGTTAATCAATGTAGAAATAGCATTTGTAGTTTGAGTGTTTACCACCGCTGCTGCTACTCCCCAGTAGTCAGGTTGTGGTACTGGAGGTGCTACACTTTGAGGCATCGAGCTCGTCATCGCCATGTAATTAATCGGTTGCGAAGACTGTGTGCTCGTCTTTTGTGCTGCCACCGTCCATGGGTCCATCACTTGCTGTTGTGGTTGTGTCGTTGCTGGTCTCGGAGTAGTCGGAAAATTCCACATGATCACGAACTTTGAAAAATCCAACACTTAGAAAATTTTCCAAAAACTAATCCTAGGTTCGCCCAAAAAGTCTCACTTTCGTCCCTTTCTGATTCAGGTTCGCCCAAATAGTATTCACCCGAATGAAACACTCACCAGAATGTAAAACCACACTAACACAAATCCACTTTCGCCCAGAATATTCTAGGTTCGACCGTTTCTATTATACGTTCGCCCGCCCGATCAATCTGATGTGGAAATGTGACCCGAAAGTGAAAACTTCAAACAAAAACTTTCCAGGTTCGCCCAAACTTTCCTAAGTTCGACCAAATATAACTCACGTTCGCCCACTAAGTTCCAGGTTCGCCCATTTTCAGAAAATTTCAGATTTGAAAAACGGTTACACTTTGAAAAACGGTTATTTTGATCTCTGATTTTCAAAAGTTTGTGGATTTGAATGATCTTAATCAGGTTATGATTCGGAATTGATTTGGAGCAACTTTAATTCTTGGAATTTTAGATTTTAACCACAAAATCAACTTCAAATCAATCAAAAACACTCAAAAACCATTTTCATGCAAAAACAGATGTATTTTGATCAAAAATATGTCCAAATCAGCTCTGAGTTTATCAAATTTGTTGTTGTATGATCCGTATGGCTCTGATACCACTTTGTAAGCGAAAGATTTTGACTAAAACAGGATTAGATGATCATACAAGTTACAAAACCAGGTGCGGAAACCCTAGCTTTGAACAAACTGATAGAAACTCAAATCAAAACACAATCAATATCATTTTCAAAGCTTTTCATAGATTAACTTTTGCATAAACTTGATTACAATCACAATTCAGTTAATCTAGATCAAATACAGACACTTTCAATCTAACCTGGAACCTGACCTCAAAACACACACAACTAATAACTCTCTTACATTCACAAATACACAAAAACTATATATAGACTCTGCACATTCGCCCCTTTACTGTGGTCGAATGTGGAAGAGTTCCACATTCGCCCAGTAGAAGGTACGAATGTGTATCTTGATCAGCTTCCAATCTACCTTCGCCCACTTATCTTCTACCTTCGCCCATTAAAGCTACATTCGCCCATAACCAATTCCACATTCTACCCATCAGCATCTAACATATGTTAATATTCAATCACTAGTCGCAAAACGCATCAACACACCATAGTAATGTGAGCTGCCACGTTAGTGCGTTTAGTACCTGACCAATCAAGATGAGCTCTAAAGCCTACGTATTGCACCCATATGTGTGACTACATGAGTCGTTGAATGGGATGCCTTATGGGAAGGCTCCAGACTATTGCTTGTGGTGCGATCTCGGTCGTTGTTTGTTTTAAGTAACGACTTTGGAGCATGAAGTCGTCAAGCCCCAAACGGGAATCTACGCCAAATGCATTCATCTATGACTAGATTTCACCTTTTACCTCGAATGATCCCAAAAAGATGGAACCTTCGGCGAGTGAGGGTTCCGGTTTCAGGACTCCGTTCACTCAGATCTCTGCACAAGATCTGATAGTCAATTCAAGGGCGAGTGGCCTGTATTATTCAGAATTGACTAGCTAGGTTGCTAATGCCGACAGGACGCAGTGCCCGTGAGGCACATATAACAGGACAAGTACTGGATACCCTTGTTTTCGGTAGTTATCGGTGTTCTGCATACCGTTTCGATGGAGACCAGCGTGTCGAGGTGTTGTCGAAACCCTATCCCCTGTTTGTTGCGGCAACCACATCATGATGATTCATATACATCATTCCCGTGTTGACCAATGTGATGAGGTGATGTGAGCCACTAGTCATTTTTGTTTAAGTCGGCTTTTAATTCTCGCGGATTGTGGAATTGTACGGCCCGTGTGTCGGATATACACTGTTTACTGTTTGGGGAACTTAGGGGTGAAAGTGACGCAAAAGCTTTCGACCTCCATCAGTCCATACTAGGCGCCCTAGTACCACTAACCACAATCGCTCATGCGAAAGGTTGTAAGTTAGTAGCATAGTGGATTTCAGTCCATGTGAGGACACGGGAATACCATCCGCCACTACAAACAACCTGGAGCGTCCTCGAGAATGTCGACTGCTTTGTGATCTGGTAAGATCACCCGGTCAGCGAGATGTGAATGAGCGAATCTGATGGTCATGTCGCCTGAGGTGTCTTGTGGCTGTGATGGGACACAGGCAATAATTGATCGGCGTTTGGAACCCTCTCATCCCTTACTCATCTGAAGTTACGATATGAGGCATATTGATAGCCACCTACACTCGTGGAGAGTTGTGGCTAGACACTAGATGCCAACTTCTACAATATCGGATTGTAGAGGTCGTCCTACCACGGGGTTAGCCGTACCTTAAACGCAAGCTTGGGATACTCGATTTCATATGAGTATGGTTTGTCATTCTCGAACGAACGAATTAAATGTCCTTGACGGAAGTGTCCTGTGCGATACGATTGATGTCTGTGGCAAATCAAATTCGTGTGCTTAATCGCCATAATTTCATATGTGATAGGAATTATCACCCCAGCGTTCAGAGCTTACTGCTCAAAGCCCTTTGGAGGGCATACGTGTACATCTCCAGTACGTTGAATGGCATACGGAGATAAACACATAATCTGGTGAGTTGTTCGAGAGATGGCCAATAAGTCTTGCAGATTTGAGACTACTTGGATGAGATGCGAACCTATTGAAAAGTTATACGGACAAGGCGCGGGCCTTAAGAACTTCGAACGGGTAATGGGTTTCCACTGAGAGTTATACCCTGAGAGGGTGTTGACCAGCATGAAAATTTTAGTAGGCCAAATTCTTGATATTCCAGCGGCGCGGAGATATCGGTTAAAATTGATCTCGCAACGAATAAGCTCGAACTATCTCAAGAGCTTAGTGGGACTCTTGATGAATCCTGCAAGTCTGGCCTGAGGAAGCATTGTCAGTTCCTCGACCGACGGAATTCAGGTTGACGCGAAGCTCTACTATTTCGGGAAAAACCGATATATGTGCCGGATTGCGAAATCCACGAGCTCGGTCGTAGCCAGCTCATGATATTGGGTTCGTTAGAACGCTAAGCTTGAACTTGGGTTCACTTAGAAAGGAGGAGATTGCGTGAGTCGCAGACATCTTGCCCTGTTCAAGGACACTAATGTATCGGATGACTTGAACTGAATTCCGGGACGGAATTCTCTTAACAGTGTGAGAATGTGACAACCAACAAATTTCGTACAACGATTAATCTGATTCTAATCATGTTTTCGAAATAATTAACATGGTTTAAGGTTAACTATGTTTAATTGAGCCGTTACGAGTCCTACGATGTCCTCCTCGAAGTTAGTAGAAGCCTTGATACCGTTAAAGAAATACTTCTCGTAATTAACGTTAACGAACTGACATTAGTAAAAATCCATCAAACTGGACTAACATTAGGTTATTCTATGTAAATATGACACGTATTTGCTATTGACGTGATCAGATGTGAAATCGGCGCGAATAACGGTAAAAAAAGCAGTGTTTTGGAAACGCGGAAAGTAACCGACGCGGGAATCAAACGTCGAAATGTGTGGGTTTAACCTTCATCAAACTTTCAGAATAATTATTTATTATAAATAATTTCATTTATTAAGTTTCGAAAGTAAACAGATTGTTTGAATGATTGAATCAACGACCGAATCGATTAACGTGATTTAAACGCGTGTCCTAGAATCACGTGTCGGGAGACAGAAATAATAAAGAAATTGCTCGGTTGAGCTGTGTTTTTAATTACGAACATAACCGAATAGTTTTTATGACATGTTTTCAAACCAAAAATAAAACCGAGACGTGATACGTTGATACGGGTTCGATACGCGTTAACAACCAACTTAACCCTAACCCTAAGTATAAAAGGGCAATATTCTTCTTCTTCTTCATTTAGTTGCAGACTTGCAGCTGCAACCCCTCTACTCTCTCTCTCTACTCTCTCTCTTAACCGGATCTCTCTCTCTTCACTTACACCCACCCACAACCTCCATTCCTCCTCGCTATGGCAACAATCGGCCACCACCACCCACGTTGGTGGCTGTGCGGTGGTTGTAGGCCCCAAAACGGGCTGGAACAGCAATGAAAAGCAGATGTTTAAGCCTAAAACAAGCTGAAATGGGTCGGGATTTTGTGGTTTCGAGGTAGGAGTACGGGTCTGGTGTGGTTTCACGAGATGGTTTGGCAGGCGAGTAAGATGAGGGTTGTGACCGATGGTTCGTTTGGGTTTGGTCGGGTGGCAGGTTGTGGTGGATTTGAGGTAGAAGTCGGCTGATTGTGGGTTTAGGTGTGGTCCGGTTGTAGTTGTGTATGGGGGTCAGACGAGTTCAGATGGTGATGAAGGTGGTGGTTTTGGTTCGAGGAGTGCAGCAGGTGGTTTTGGGTGGCGTGGAGACCGATTGGTGGTGGTTTAATGGTGACTGATGATGGTGGTTGCAGCGTCGGGTCGAGTTTGGTTGTCCGTAACGAACGCGGCTCGACTCGGGTTGGTTATGGTCACGTTCAGCTTGAACATGAGCTTTCAGGTCAGATCTAGCTCGGTTCGAGTCAGATCTGTTCGGGCTTGTTTTGGGGTTCGACTCGGTTTTGGTCCGGGTTATGAGGTGTTTCGGATCAGTTTTGGTTTTGGGGCACGGGCCGAGTTGGTTCAAGTTGTGCATTAGTCGGGTTGACTTGGTTCACCTGGGTGTTATGGGTTATGGCTAGAGTCCGGCAGATTCGGTTCATGTATGGTCATGTTCGGTCAAAGCTGGTCAACAGTGGTCAAACAGTCAACCTGGTCAAGCCCGATCAAACGTGGTCAACAATTTGGTACCGATCAACTCGTGGATCGAGACGCGCGCGTAATTTTGGTATAATTAGTTCGTATTTATTATTGTTTTTGTTTATAAATACATAATTAAAAACTATAAAATATGAACGCAAATTAGTGTTGACTCGCGAAACGAACCGAAAATATATAGAACGACAAATATGGATCATAGTTTGTTAACGAAGCGTGACTTGGTGTTGTTGGACTATATGTATATATATGTATGTTTATAAAAATAGGTATATTTATATAAGTTGTCGAAACGTGTAACTGTCTTGTTAACGGAGATTGCGGATAAATGAACTCGATGTCTTGCGTTTGAAAGTTGATTTTGGGGAAATTTGTAGACAACTTGTGTTGTCTGGTTTATACAAAAACAAAGGAAACTCTGTCGAAATTTTTATAAAATCCGAAGCGCAACGAAATTAATAACGTTGTGTATGTTTTCATAAATATTTTTTCCAAGTGTTTTGATAAATGCATTTATACAAATCGAGACGTTTTGACATTAATTATTTGTGACAAATAATAAGCAAATCCCGGACAATATATTCAAAACATATATATATATATAGTTTTTACCGAGCGTCAAATGTGTCATTTCTCAAAGGTTTTTAGTAATTAAACAATGTTTATTGTTCGGATTTAAAATACATATAGGTTGGTCACTGGGAACGATTTATGAAAAAGTGTTTTGGAAAACTCTTAAAGCGCGTGGATTTTGGAAGGTAAAATAACAATGGTTATTAGTCGGATTTAATAACTAAAATTGTATTTTCCTTAAGGTATATTTTTCAAAAATAATTATACAAGACAATTACATTTATCCGGTTTACGAGACGAGCTATGACTTGGGATGAGCTATACGTTTTGTAGTATTAGGCACACACGAATAGTAACAGGTGCGCGACTTGGGTACTATGTCGTATGTGAATACATGAATTATGATAAGTCACGATCGGTTCGTCGAGTTAAAACACTTAAAGACTCGAGTTCGTACACACGAGTCTAGATAGTTGAATAAACTATCTTATAACCGGAAAATAAGCTAGGTTTATATATGATAGATTTTTAAGGTGTCCTCTATTGGTAATTAGGGCACGAGGAAGTCGGTCAAAGCTTTGGGCTTTGTTTACTAGCTAAGAAAGGAAATCAAGGTGAGTTTCACAACCCCTTTTTACTGTTTTTGCTTGGGGGAAAGATATGTTTTGTCAAATGTTTTTACATGTCAAATGTTTTAAATGTCAAATGTTTTACATGACAAAATGTTTTCAAAAGTTAAAACGTGATAAATGGCATGATGAGTACTTGGGTTTTGTTGTTTATACACCACTCGGGGTGAGTTCTCGCTACTGTAACCATTTACTCGTGTGTTGTGTGTGTGTTGAAATCGAGAACCGAAGGAATATTTGGATAACGCTATTGGTGCCTGACAAGGCCCACCCCTAATCGATAGCGTCGATTATGCAACTGTGTATGCCTGGGGTGCACGTATTCTGAACTAAGTTGTTATTTCCGAGAAACAACTACTGCTCACGGGGCATTATTATTAGACTTGGTTTGGTTATGGGCTCAAGGGATTGCTCGTCATAGTTTGTAGGAGTTAGCTACTTTTACAAAGGTCACTGCTAGTGTTCGTTCCGCACATGTTTTTGTTGTTAAATGTTGTTGTTATGGAACTAAAACCTGTGAACTCACCAATATTTTATATATTGACATCTTTTTAAACATATCTTTCAGGTAAATAAGTACTGAATAGATATGCGGCTAGTACAGTGGAATACGGGATGTCGGTCACTTGTCGGGGGTTCATCTATTTTTACCATTGGGTTGGGTATAGACGGAAACACCCCATGTTGGAACTTTATGTTTGTTGTTTTGTGGAATATTTGAAACAAGGTACTTTTTGCGACATCTTAATATAATGATCTTTTCTAATTAAATATAGTTTGTGTTAATCTTGACTTTGATATGCTTTCGAGCGTTGCACCACGTGTTTCCGCCATTGGCGTGGTGTGACAAGTACGACTACTGTTCCGGTTGTTGTACCCTGGGAAACTGGCCATTTGAGAGGAGGCGCGGAATCTGTTTTATGGGCTCGTGTCAGACACGATCCTCAACCAAAAACCGTCTACAACAAGTTTGTTTATTTTTGCAGCGGAGCATTATATTAGATGGTTCGGTTGAAGTTCATCAAAAACTTATGCTTGAATCTCAATTAGGTACATGTATTTTGTATCTTATTTTTTTATTTTATTTTTGTAATCGGTAGTATACTTTTATATTTCCTATGAATAACGAGGGTTTCGTTATTATGATTATTTTATTATTATTTAATAAAATTATGAACCCTATTTCCTACATTTAACATACATACCTCGAAGGAACCACCATCTTCCCATCGATTTTGAGATTAGGTTTTAGCTTTCTTACATCTTTCCAGGAAGGAACCACCACCTTCCCATTCTTGATTTGCTCTTTAGTAAACAGATCTTAAAAATGATATTAAAAATGATATAGTCTTCTCGTGTTTTCACACGGGATTTCACCTAGTTGTATTCAAAGGCCACAACCGGTTGCATGTATCCCATGGTTGCAACCGGTTGTTGTATTAAAAATATTATACTTTCTGCAAATGTATTGCTTTTTAGATAACTAGTACGAAACCCATGCGATGCGGCGGGAACGACATTTTGCATTGCGGTACTTATTTCAAATTCGTATAATATTTATTGTAGCATTATTGCGGTGGATATAAGTCATAAGCGTTACACGTGTATAGTAGTGACTAAAAAGATATAACATCTAAATTATAAAGTACTTCAAGAAACATTTGATAAAATAAAGGAACATACGAAGGAACACTAAGTATTAATAAACATAAAAGTTGAAAACTAAAAGCTCATGCGTGACCTACTTGAATCATGAGATCAATTTAGTCAAATGCCTTCCAAATCTGCATGATCTTATGTCACACCCTCAAATTTCCACTGCGAGGTTTATACCGCGAGGCCTGTGACATACCATGATCCCATAGCCATAAGTCATATGAACGACTCTAAATTCCCAAACCATTTAGTTCGTTTTCAAAAATCAAGTTTAGCATTTAACCAAAAAGTTTAGATAAGTTGCGGAAGCGTAAATTAAACATAATCGTTTAAGTTCATGCGCAAGACAACGCGCCCAAAATAGAACCATTGAATGTAAAGAAAAGTATAAGTTTAATAATGTTCATAACCCATGACACAATGATGCATGTCCTATCGTGCTCTGGACCTAGAGACCTGCAAAATCATGATAACGTGTGTCAACATAAAGTTGGTGAGTTCACAAAGTAAGGTAAGTAAAAGTGTAGGTTTCCCAAACCAAGAACAGTTAGGTTTCCCAAACCCAAAACAGTAATCAATAACCACTAGTTCAGCGTATGCTAATGGTAGCTAACCCATTCATGATAACTAAACAATGAAAGTACCGAACTGATATTTAAACGATGTACTCGCCCCGCGAGCTGGTTTTTGCCTCCCATAATTGCCTATCAACAATGATAAAATCTAAGGTCATAGTTCACGCCCGGCTCCCATCACAGTGTGAGGTTTTTCAAACCTAATAGCGCTATCAACTAGTAACCCACTTGCCATAACCCGACAACTCACTCAGTATAGTGAAGGACTTCCGTGATAGTATGTAGTTTAGTTCATCGAGGACACAAAGTGTGAAACTAGCAAAACCCGATTCCTCCCAGGAATCAACCCATCCCATAACCCGGGATAAAAACAGTAGTCTCAAACCTGGACTAGAAAGATTAAGTAAGTTATCTCCCCAAGACGCATGCTTCTGAAAAAAGAGTAGTGAAACTCACCTTAGGTTGCAATGCTAAAATCCAATCCAAAAGTAACAAGGATGTGCTACCGAATCCCTATTATATGTTTCATCATGTGAGTACGTGTGTATATACCATACACCACATAACTCGTTTGTCCAAGACGTTTAATGTTGTGAAAACATTTAAGTGACAACTAGTGTAACTACATGCACAAGTAAACCCTACGAACCCATTGGTGAACGTTATGATTAATATTAGTTATACACTACAAATACATCTCATAAAAGTGTACACGCAAGTTCAAGTCCAAATCAAAGCATATAAGACCTCAAATAAGCACAAATGCATCTATGTTACAATACGTGTTTTTAGGGCAGATTGTACACCGCAAAAACGATTTTTCTAAAAATACTTGCACAAAGAATTAGACAACCAAAATTTTACAGAATATTCCTATGATTCCATTTGTCATTCCACTATTTTTTATTTAGCAATAAAACCTTATTGAAAAATTACGAAAAATCAATTACTACAGCTAGGTTCTAAAAACTTTCACATCAGGTCAGTTTACGTTAAAAATTCCCAAAAGTCGTGCATTCATCCAAATGGGATGAATCCACTTGAAAAAGTCGAGTTTTTCCAATATCGAACTACTATCCAAATTTTGTAACATAACTCTTCATAAAACTCGAGTTACAGTTGATTAAAGTTGACCTAAGTTTTTAATCTGAAAATCAGTTTTGACCCATATTCAAATAAAATTCCAAAAACATATCAAACGAACACCAAATCGCATGATCTTGCCCATTCTAGAAAGCTAAGACCATGTACGACATGAATAACAAGAATCGATCAAAAAGATACATTAAAGTCATGATACAGAGCCTACAAGTCGACATTCAGATTCTGTCCAGATTTTAAACATGCAATATTATCAACTATATCAAACCCTAGGTGTATATCATCAATCAAGAACACCAAGAAGTCATCATACCATAACCCTAACACATTAATATGATCAGAGCATGCAATATTCATCGTACATAATATGATTTACAAATCCTAGACGCTCAAACATCATAGATATTCAATAACATGCAATCATATTACATAACCATTCATAAATCCTTATGTTTATCATGTTAATCCAAGTTTTAATCTTTATGAAACCACATCAGGTCTAGACAAACTGTATTATGGTGTTTAAACATGATCAAGAAGATTAAAAACACAAAGATTTAAGATAATATACCTAAAGCACTTCACAATCAAGAACCGAACACCTTCCATTCCTCCCTGATGATGTTATTGAGCCTTAGCATGTGTTAGAGGGTTTATTTTTCGTATGGGGGATGTTATGGACGATTAGGGTTGTGATTATGAGAAGCATGGGGCTTAAGGTTGCTTATATAGGTGATTAAGTGGGCCCGCCGAACGACCATTCGGTTTCAGTGAACGGCCGTTCACTTTGACACTGCCCGTTTTGGGCTGCCCAGTTCAGCGTATTGCATGTTTTCTTCGATGTTTTCATTATTTTGGACCATACCAAGCATAACCCCATGTATTTAGACCCCAAACATCCTAACGGTTCATCGGTTACGAGTTTAATAACACGTTTGGTTTAAATCACACAATCACGTAGCAGTTTACACATAGTTTCACAGAAACACGTAATTGCAAATAATATCAAACACTTAATTCACAATTATCTATTTTATCAACTCACCAACGTTCAGGGTTCGATACTCGTGTATACGATCCGGCAATTCCTCGAATTACCATTTGTTCAGTTATTAATCTATAACCATGTACGTAGTCCGGTAATTCCCTGAATTACCATTCCGTGCAGTTATTAACCTATAACTATGTAACATGCGACTCACTTAACTAATCCTAGTCAAGTGCAATGCTATGAACTATCCTGTAAGTTAACTAGAGTTAGGTTAAACTATTAACCCAAAAATGTGGGGTGTCACATCTTATCTATATTGTCTGCCCACCATTCATCATCAAGAGCGATCCCTGGAATTTGTTTTATATCTTCATGTTTGATTATTACATCTTTTGGAGGATGGATGAGATTTATTTCAATAATCAAAAGCTAGAACAAATTCTTGCTTTCAATCCATCTTTAACATTTTAAGTTGACACATATATTTTTATTTTCTTGCTGTAGGTTTGCAAAGTCAACATGATAATTAAAATGAAGAAAAATCATATCATAACTAACTAAATTAAATAATAAGTTACTGGAATGAACAAAATAAAATAAAATACAATACTAAACATAATATAACTTTTAATGAAACATATAATATTAAACCGCATGAAATCTGTAGCGCTTTTGAATTGACACACAGAGTATCTTAAATGGAGGTTTCTGTTTAGTGCTTGAACCTGCAGTATCATCAAATACGTTTTCTTTGTCATTTTCATCAAAGCGGTCTAGATTAATAACCTTACTCCATTTCCATTCAGATAGCCACTTGAATCGTTTCTTCTTAATTTCATGCATCCGATCCTTAAAAAAATTACAAGAACAACAACAATCGTACCCAGTAAATCCCACAATTAACAAAGCTAAGAGTAGGGTCTGGGGATGGTGAGATGTAGGCAAACTTTACCTCTATCCTTGCAGATAGAGAGGTTGCTTCCAGAGAGACCCCCGGCTCGACAACACACACTCGACAAGTAAACAACACTACCAAACTAATAAAGATCCTTAAAAAAATTAAAACATTTAATACACAGGTTAATAGGAGATGAAATAAATACTGATATTACCTATTCACTAAATTCACATTGAAGATCAGATTTGTAGGGACTAAACATTGCATCATACATCTAATAAACAAAAGTCCCTTGGTACACATGTCATGCCTATATTCAACCTTCAATCATCTCTCCTCCATATTGTGCCCCTTGTCCCTTCTATGTAATTTATAATTTTTTTAAAAAAATCGAAAATCATTTATTAATTTAAGTCAAAATCGGTCAAGGATTATTAACTTTCCTAAAACTCAAAAATCATTTATTAATTTAAATAAAAAATCATTAATTATATGAGGTCAATCACTTGTAATTTACCATTTTCGGTCAAAGCATATACACGTTTTCTTTTAGAAATAATATTGGTGACGTAAATTCAAATTTCAAAAATTCAAAATCACTGAAATTTCATTACTGGTATCTATTAAAAAGGGGGAGAGAGAAAGCTCATTTTCATCTTTATTTTCTTCTCCATCCTCCCTCTCTTTACACAAACCAGCAGAGACGACTAGGGTTCTTTCTACCTTGATGATCACTGGTAAGCAAGTTTCTCTGTATTAACTAAAAAAATTCCTAATTTCATCCTCTTTTGTTGTCCCTTTTCTGGTTAAAATCTTTTATTTTTTTCTCAAAATTCTTTGCTAAAAATCTTGATTTCAAAAGATCAACCAATATTCCAAGATTCATAAGATCTGATTGATTCAAGGTGAATCTTTGTAAACCCACTTTAATTTGGTAATTATATCAGTAATTATATGTTAAAATCTTTGATACCCATATCATAAAAGTTGTTTCTTGATGAGATTCCAATGAAGATGACGGTGAATATGCCTGTTAGATCTTTGGTTTAACGTTAAGTTTTGTGCAAGGAGCTGTTGAAGAAAGAAACATCTCTGAAAATTGAAGCTTTGGACCATACACACACAATCTACATGTTACTTAACTTGAAAACACATGTAAGTTTGTTTTGTTCATTATAAAATTAGGGCTAATTTCATTTTTTTTCTCTTTCGTCTTAGTTAGGGCTACTGACTCCATTATGCTAAGGGATTTTCATCCAATTTCTAACTCCATTATTAGGGATTTTCATGTTTTACACATCTTGAAACCGTGACTCAGTTTCAGTTCATAGTTGAAGCAATATAACTGTTTTTTTTTTGTTGTAGGTCACTTTGTCGGAATCGGTTTCTGTTACTGACAATGTCTAGCTCAAGAGCAAGTAATCCTAATATGGATGTTATACTTTGATCAACAGGTATGTGACTGTGAATGGTATACTTTAGTCAATCGACAAATAAGTAGAGTTTCTGAAAGCTTTTTATAGATAATTAGTGCATTGATATGCTTACATAAACTGTTTGTTACAATAATAATCATTTTTTTTTCAGAAGGATGTATGCACTAAAATTATACTTGAGTCAACTTTTAACCCGTTCGGCCGTTCCACCCATTACCTGTTCCCTTTAGCTTATTTTTTTTGGTTTCACCTGTTTGAGATAAAACATAACCCCAAGTTGACCCATAGAAATTGTCACCTTATATTGTTTACAGGTTCATGTGTTCAAAATGATGCAACTGGGTCACCCTTGGCTGGTAGACTATTTGTAGTTATTGGTGCTGGTGGTGCTGGAAAAGCACTTGCTTATAGAGCAAAAGAGAAGGGCGCAAGGATTGTGATTGCTAACCGGACTTATGGTTAGACTTCTAATACCAAACTTAATTGCAAATTCCTCATGCTAGTTTTATTTGCGTTAGTTGTCAGCCAGCTATGTGGTTCTCATCACATATTTAGGGGGTGTTTGGATGTGAGTTTTAGAAGTCATTATTTGATATTGAATAATCAGAATAAGATAATCATGTATAACAATCAGATAATTAGATGTCAGTTTTTTGTAACTTCTCGGATGAAGTGAGAGCCGACATTTTTTTGTGAAAAAAATGGTGACTTTTTTTTTGTGAAATATGAGGAAAAGCCACTTGTATTAGGTTAAAGAATGGACAAATGTGTAATTTTGTTGTAGCAAGTATGAGGCTGATTGTTGTGACTCTTTAAAGTAACCAGATTGCAAAAAGCAAATCCAAACACCCCTTAAATGCATAATTTATACTACTAACTGCCTATAAATTGTTTTTTTTAATTCTGCATAGATCGTGCTAGAGAACTTGCTGAGATAATTGGTGGAGAGGCTCTCTCTCTCTCTCTCTCTCTCTCTTGCTGATTTGAACACTTACAAACCAGAAAATGATATGACACTTTCAAACACTACATCAATTGGCATGCAGCCAAATATTGATGACACTCCTATTTCAAAGGTTTGATTATCTACTATGTTCTGAACTTATGTTACATTTATAATGCTTTGTGTGTGCATGGGTTCATTTATCTTTTTTTTGGCAGGAAGCTTTGAAGTCATACGCATTGGTATTTCATGCAGTTTACAGCCCAAAAATTACCATATTACTTCGGGAATCAAGAGAATGTGGAGCCTTGGTTGTAACAGGGGTGGAGATGTTTATAGAGCAGGCATATGAACAATACGAGAGATTTACAGGGTTACCTGGTAAGGTTTAAAATGCAAGATGTGGAATATTGTCTCTCTTTTCTTATGAGTTTCATTATACTTTTCAACTGCAGCACCAAAGGAACTATTTGATTTTATGTTGTTGTTGAGGTTGACTCATTTGATTTTATGTTGAGGTTAGAAACTCATAGTTTGACGGATCTTATAACTGCCATACTTTAAAGAGTAATGGTGAGATAGACCTCAACAACCTCCCACAGATTCTGGTATCTCTCATCATCTAAAGAGTATAACTTTCCTAATTCTTGACTTCGCTATTGATTGTTGTTTTGAATGTAGGACCGAGTATGGTAGGGGTGTCAAAACCTTTTCTCCAGAATAAGGCTGGTTGTTTCAGGTTAAACCCTTTTGGGGCTGTTGTTAGTAATATGATATTATGAACCCCATGAAATGACTTATATTCTATTAATTGTGGTTACAGTTGGGTTCTACAACCATTACCTTCAAGATCAAGGAAGAAGTTGTTCTTGATGTATGCCCATTCTATGTTCTTCATTGTCTTGTGTCTATGGTTCATGCTTCCTGATGCAAAAGTTAAGTGATAAGTCCATGCGTTTAGTTCTCAATTCGATTCCCTGTGACAATCATTGACTGATATTTGTAGTCAATGACTGTTAGAGCTGCATTCCAATGTAGATGTATTGTATGAATCTAATTCTCCATCGTTGTTTCTAATAACCACCTCCTTCCCTTAATGATTTATTTCATCGTCTATGTTGCATATTGTAGGAGAAGTGCAACCCATTGTTGATCAATTGGTTGCATTTGTTATGTCTAGATTTGCATTGCTTTCCACCCACATGGAGCAATTTATCCAGGGATTTGGTTGACCAGAGTATCAGACATATATGAAAATAGTGAGTACTTTACTTAATTAATCATTTGAGAGTGAATATCTACTAATATATTCAGTTAAACATACTTATTATATAATCGTGCAGACCACAACCCTCCTTATCGTCGGTGACCCCCCAATCCCCTTGAAAGTCTGATGACCCCATCCCTTCTCAAAGTCTCATTTTCTATAGTCTTCATTCGCAAATAAGCATACCTTTTACAGATCTGAGTTGCAGGTTTCGACCAACAATAGAATATGTTTTTTGAACAGAAAATCAAATCCAAGTTACATGTGATCGAAAAATTTGGTGGTGTTGTTGTTGTTGACAGCTATAAACAAATTAGAATTGTTGTTTGGTTTGGTGTTGTAATTTTGAAAAGATAAGTAAGAAGAAGGAATTGCAGGTTTGGTGTCGTAATTTTGAAAAGAAAAGTAAAGAGTTGCATTATTTGTTCTTGTAGATGTTATTTTGTATTTTGTGTCCTTTTTTTGTTTTTTTTCTAGTCATAATACAAGTATTAATTTATTTATCTTTGGTGCTTTGATGTGCATAACATCTCAAGCATAATTGAACAATGATACTTGTATGACTAAGGCAAAAGGGAGGATTCTTTGGAGTCGGTTCTTTTGCGCTACTAAATTTGGGAAAGAGTTTATAGAATGCTTGACGTTGATAAAATGCGGATATAAACTATGAGAAGCAGGAAAACATGGAGACAATATTATCAAATAAGGCTTCGCCATAGCCACATGCGTTGATGTGTATGTTCACTTACAAGGCGCTTAGGGGAGGCGTGGCGCCATAATTTGCTTCATGTGATTTATATGATGGTAGAGTTACTCAAAATAATCCAATTCTTGGTGATTATTTGTCATTTTCCAAAATATTCAATTTGAGCCTGTTGTTATTTCTTAATACCCTAATATGACATGGTAAACGCAGTCTTTAATTTCTTAACATGTGTATTCCTTACTTTAAAATTTTAATAAAATATTTGTACTATATTTTTTATAGGTTTTACTGCTCCAAATAATTGTTAATTGTTGAACCGCGTGTCCACGCGGGCAATAGTCTAGTAGCAAATAATCTTAACATTATTATCACCATTATCATGCAATAAAACACATACAATATACCACATAAAATAACAACCATGTTAATATTGAAAAAGTAAACATTAATAAATACAACCTTAGATGCTTGTGTGGCTATTAGCTTATTTATTTCCATATGTTTTTCATCTAAATGAATCTGCAAAACCAAGAAAATAACATTTACATGACTAAGACATGTATAAAAAGATATAATGAGTAAAATTGGACGAATGATAACCATAACTAACAAAGAACCAACCTTAAAAGTTTCAACATTTAAATTCAGATTTAGATCCATGCCTAGGTATTTTAGCAAGTGAAGTAGATGTGCATTACTATGTATTTATAGGATAAACTTTAGTAGGTTAGTATATGGTTTAAATTTTAAAACTCATAATTTTACCACCCCTTTAAATTAGAAAATTTTGTTTATCTTTGACTAAATTGTAAAAAAATTATTATGTTTCCTGTGAATACCGAATCCAGTGATTTTATCTTTTATTTTATTTTTTAAATTTGTTAAACCGAACCCCTTTCAAATTAGGGAGTTTTGTTGTTATTAACATAGATGTTAATGTCACATGGATATATCATATGCATTATGTGTTTTCTGCTGAATTTATGCAGTCGGGGTTTTTAAAAGAACTTCACTAACAATTTTTTTAACAATATACTTCATTAACACAAATGAATCCTCAAATCATGGACCGCCCACAAAAACGTTACACTATATACAATGGATACTCCGTCCAATCCTTCCACTCAACATTTTTAAATCTAGAGCGATTTTTTATCCAAAGATTTGACATACATTTGACAGTCGCTACAACCTCTACTACCTTAGGCAAAGAATCCTGAAAAACCTTCTTATTGTGTTCCCTCCGAAGCGCCCAACAGAAGATCATCATTATACCTCAGATAATCTTCTTGCCCCATTTGTTTGTCTGCACCGATTGTTGCAGCTGCAACAAATCTGTGACAGAAACCAATCCGCAACAATCCAGTTTACACCATTTGTAAACCATGCTCCACACCCCAAAGGCGAACCCACATCCGACCATAAGATGCCCCCCACTGATTCCTTGTCTGTGTCGCACAGCGAACACGATTTGTCCGAGATATCTATTCGCCTCCTAACCAAAGCCAAATGGGTCGAAATTCTATCTATCTCAATTCTCCACATCAAGACATTGACTTTTATCGGAACCCACGACTCCCACCACATAATTTGCGTCGTCTGTTGGTGTCTATCTTTTCTCAGCCGAATCTTCACATCAGCCACAGAGAACTCATCGCAGCCGGTCGTTCCTCACATCCAGCTATCCATATCACCTAACAACCTGACTTATGCCAACATGTAAAAAAGGTCCTGTAGCTCAGGAATAGTTTCAACATTGGACGCTTCCACCTCCTAATTTTCTTTTACTTCCGTCTTATCTCCTGTCAGCTTCGGACGATCCCACACAAAACAGTTTTTTTTATCTAAAGCGTATAATCTTGGCCACCTCTCCATAAGCGGAACTGTACCAAACCAAATATCCTTCCAAAACCTTAACCGTTCTCAATTGCCAAGTTTACCTCTAATGAGAGTTTTAAGCCTTTGACCGTTTAAATTACATTGTTCAGGACTGTCACGATCGACTTCCAACAGCCAGGAATCGCTTTCTTAAGAGGAAGAAACGCCCAATGCGTGCGATCCCCATGGATACTTTCAATAATTCTCCTCCAAAAGATGTTATGATTATTTTTAAATCTCCATTCCCATAATACCGAACCTTCCACACTTTATCGGTTTTGTGACTACCTCCCACGCCACCCAACTCATACTTCTACCATCTCTACCCCTCACCCATAGGAACTCTTTCATCATTCTTTCCATACTTTCAACCACCGCAATTGGGGTCTTAAAGACAAGTAGTATACCATAAGACTTGCAAGGACTGACTTAATCAATGTGAGCCTTCCCCATATTGAGAGCAGTGTAGACTTCCAAGATTGAAGAAGATTGCGAACCGTGTCCAATACCGAACCCCAATTTGTAATCCTTTTCATAGTTGTTCCCACTTTAATACCAAATTATTCAAACGGCAAGACCCCAACTTTACACCCCAATAACTTGGCCATTACACCTACCTCCACTTCATGTACACCCAACCCAAAAAGTAAGGACTTGTGTATATTAATCTTTAGCCCGGAACACATATAAAATACCCAAAGTAACCGGTTAACCTTCTCAACATTATTTTTACTCCACACCCCCATAATCAACGCATCATTCACATATAACATATGCGAAACAATGGGGCCATCACTAGACAAACAAATCCTTCCATCTCACCCAACATACATGCTTTGGAAATCATACACACCAATGACTCCATCACAACAAGGAACAGAAACGGAGACAATGGGTCACCTTGCCTGAGCCCCTTATGACATTGGAACTCAAACGTAGGCAAGCCATTAACTGGCACTGCGGACCACGCCGACTGAAGGATACCCTTAACCCAAAGACACCACCTAGAAGGAAATCCCATACGCCCTAATATGGACAACAAAAATTCCCAAGCCACGTTGTCGTATGCTTTTTCAAAATCTATTTTCATAAGAAAAGCATGTTTACCATTATTCTTTATCCAACCGATAAGTTCATTAAGAACTAGGGGCCATCCAAAATATACCGATCCTTTAGAAAAGCAGATTGAGACTCAGAAATAACATCCCCAATAACCTTCTTAATTCTGCCAGCAATCACCTTAGATAAAATTTTGCTAATAACCCCAACTAAGTTAACTGGTCTGTAGTCTCTCAACCCCACATGTGTCTTAGTTTTAGCAATCAAAGTAATAAACGATGTACTACATTCCTTACTAATCGTTCCTAAAGCAAACAACTTCAAAAAAATCATCCTTCAGATACCTCCAAAAATGTTTAATCAACCTGAAATTGAACCCATCTAGCCCAGGCGCCCTATCTACCCCACAGTCAAAAGCAGCTTCCTTGATTTCTTCCTTTGAGAATGGAGCAATCAAGTCTTCAATACGTTCTCCAGGAACCTGTTTCAAATTATCACAAAATAAACGACCTATAATGATAAGCCTCGTGAAAATGGTTTCAAAAAAAACCCAAGGACCTTCTTTTTAACAAGATAAGGTTTATAAACCCAAGCCCTTACCACCAACAACCCCGGAATCATGTTCGCCGCCTTTCTACCATTTATAAAACAATGGAAGAAAGCGAAATTATCATCCCCCATAGATGCCCATCTCACCCTAGACTTTTGATGCAAATCTTTCTTTTTAAAATGTAACAACTTTTCCAACTCTTTTTTGCTTTCCTCCAAAATTACCCAAACCCACAACTCCTCATCCTCCAAATCCCGCTCCTTCGTCCTCCTTTCTAAACATGCAATATCTTCTTTTAAACAGTTCAAGGCTTCACCCTCTTTATTCAAACCTCTTTCCACCACTCCTTTAATGCCATTCTAGCAGTAAAGAATTTCTTCCGAATCTTCACATTGAAAGGGCCTTCAACTTAACACTTCTCTAGGGCCACAATCACAACCTCTTCACATCCATCCCTATCCAGCCAGGAGTTAAACCATTTGAATGGTTTAGCTCCATAATTAGAATATGCCAAAGTCAATAAAATAGGAAAATGATATGATAGAACCCTTGGTAGAGCCCTAAAACACGCACCAGGCCATCTACCAAAGAATTCCTGATAAAACCTGTAAGACCCTCAAAACCGACGGGTCAAACAGTTGGGATTCAAAGACTAACACCATAATTAATACTCAGGAAGTCTTATTTTATTATCAGGAAACACACGGGGGAAATAAATGGTTTAAGTTATTCAAACATGAAATTTCCATAATGGGTCAAAGCATATTTGTGAAACAAAACAATAAGCTTAGAAAAAAAAAAGTTTTCAAGCAATAAAGTATGCTCTTCTTTATTCGAAAATGTCAACCGCCTCTGAGTAGTCCTGCAGCTTGCCAAGGCTTCCCTTTTATTCTTCAAATACCTGAAATCAATCTAATATGCACGCAAAGTTAGACGAGCTGAGTGAATTCAAGTTTTATGAAGTTCTTAAATAATAAGTAAATTGTCAAAATAAAAATTAACAAAATACTTTAACCTTAGAGTTACAATAAGCGCAACCCGCCTATATATTCCCTAAGCAAAATGTAAAGTCTAGAATAAGCGCAATCCGCCTACTTAACATAAGACTTTATTTTAAATCTACAATAAGCGCATTCCGCCTATTTTTCACGAAGCTACAACAAGTCTACATAAGCGCACATCGCCTACTAAGACTCAAACCATAACTATAAATCAGAGCAGACATACAATATAAGTATCATAGCTCAATTTATAATACTAAGTAACCGTCATACTCAGTTTATATATTTCTAAATATATAGTAAAGAATTAGAGCTAATCAAGTATAAATCAAGGCAAATCCCGATCTAACAAGCAAGGTTCCACATACACTTTCAAGACATGCATATTAGCCCAAAATGTTTTAAAAACAGTAAAAAGGGCAACATGAATTCACCTTCACAATGCGTTCAAGTCCCAAAGCTAGATGATCCTAGAGTGGTGAAATCAATCAAAGACCTGACATCATAAGAATAATGTTACTAAAATCTCTAGTTTCCATGACGGTAACTTTCATCTAAATTCTCAATGATACTCTTATAGGTTCAAATTTCTAAGATTAAACCATCCCTATACAAGGTCACCACTCTTGTATGATTATTATTTAAAAAACAAATAAAAATCCATATGCAATACTTTTTTTTTTTATAACTCAACATGAGTATCTTAATTATGCATCATTTGTTCCATCATGCAATTATAGGAGTAGCCATGCATTGTATTATAAGTTGAATACCCCATAACAAGGCCACGCATGGGAGGATATTTTTTTATTAAAGAGTGATAAACACCACTAAAAGCCTATTTCAAATTGTGAAGACTTTTATCCAGTTTCCCATCAAACAATGCTAAGGCTGGTCATGGGATGCTTTCGTTTTAAGGACTTAGTCTAAACCGACTTGGTTAAAGAGTATGTACCTGGTGCGAGATTATGGAACTCAAACCAAACTCTTAATATACCGATGAGAGTGCTAGAAACTTCACAGAATCAAAACACCACCCGGTTCAAGAAAAATGAAAGCAACTTGATGTCGGCGAGAACTATAAAAATCCACCACGGGTTAGATCCTAAAACCAAAGTTATAACCCAGCCACAACAGGTGATTGTTTCGGACCAACAACTGGACCATCCCTGTAACATTTCGCATTAAATCCTATGTACGTTACGATTATTATTGAATAAAACGTCGAGTTTTATCATTATCGTCCCTTTTAAAAATGTTTCGTGACACTTTTGGACTCCGAGTACCATACTATAAACATATAATATCTTTATATTATTGTTATAATTGTTAAAAAATTATTGCCTGGGCTGGGGTTCGAACCCGTGCCCTAGGCCGGTTCATTTACACACAAACAGCCCAACCATCTGGTCCACACAACTTATTTGTCTCAAATCTCAAGCTTTTAGTTATATATGATTAATGATTTGTAACAGTTGACTCGAGAAGTCAACCTGCGAATCCATCATCCATAATTAGCATAACAAACCATGTTTTTGAATCCCAATATGGTAAACTACGTATTTGGTTGACTAGCACGCGTGTTATACACGCTTAATCACCATCAATTCTTGCCTAATCCGAGCAATTACGCGTCATTGTATTTAAACGGGTCAAACTTACCAATTCGAAGTACACGAGCCTCTCACTATAAATTGGACCCTCTTTCACATCCTACACTCACCGATTTACCTTTCCCCTCTCTAACTTTCTGCTAAAAAATCCCTTTTCAAGCTTAAATTGCTCGTGTTTGACTTTTTGTTGACTGTCTCTAATCACGCGAATACGCACTGTAAGTCTTGAAATTTTTTGGTGGTTTTGTTTATCGGCATATTAACAACAATAACCCTATGAGAAATGGGGCTATTGGATGTTAATCTTGGTTATTAAGAAACCTACGGCTCGTAAGCCACGAATTGGGGATAATCGTTTCTGCAGACCTCGATATTTATTTAAATCAGAAACAAAACAGACACAACCACTGATCTAGATCAAGTGGTTGTGTCATCTGTCTGTCACCTAGGGTACGCGGGTTCGAGTCCCGTATCACACATCTTTGTATGTGCGTAAAAGGATCGATAACAAACAAAGATTGATCAAACAAGTTAGTTTCAGGTGCGGAAACCCTAAAACTATCACAAAATAATAATCAAACAGATTCAAACACACAGATCATCATTTTCAATCAATTTCATTAATAAAACACTTGTTTACACGTTGAATAATGAGTACAATCAAGGTTTAAACGTAAAACAAGTTTAACAAAATCTAGAGAGAGTTTTCAGAAAGAGGAGGGAATAATAATCATCAAAGTTACATTCAAAAATGAACTTAACCTATTTATAGGCCTACACATTCGCCCAAACTGTTCATGCGAATGTGCAGGTTCGCCCACATCAAATGGTCGAACCAAGTTCTTCAATAATCTATTCTTCATTCGTCCAAATCCACTTCCTTCGTACCTTTTAATCCTCCTTCGCACCCTCTACTTTGTTCCTTCGCACCTTCGATATCTACAAAACAAAATGCGTTTTACAATCCAAAGCTTTAGTCGCACTTTTGCATCTACAAACTCCCCCTCGACTATTGGTTGGATTGTGTTCGTCGTTGTTCGTCCAACCTTTTGTTCCACAGACTGATATGTCTTTGAATCATTTGTTCTCTGGTCAACACCGGTTCCTGAAATTGTTTTTGTTTCTTCGTTTTCAGCTCTGGCACCTTTTGCTTCACATACTTTCCCAACTTCTCATCATAATCACATCCAGCATTGATATTAAACGCAAAGCACAGAAATACCACACGTTGGTACTTTCCTGCTTGCTCAGCATCTTTTGCATCTGAATAGATCGGATTATAGAATAGCATGATGATATCCTCATGTGAACAGTTTATCAACCACATGGGATCAAAGATATGCACTTTCTTGTAATTCGATTCTCCATCCTTCAACACAATCACGGCCTCTGCAATCTTCCAATCATAATACCACCAGATGAAGTCTTTGGCAAAGTGTTGCGGAATAGGCATCAAAGGAATCTTTTTCAACACTTGCGGTGGTTTATATTTCAAAGTCACTTTGGGCGTACCAGTTATCGAATCAATATCCTTCTTATGAACGATTCGCTTTGGATATTGTGGTGTAAACAAGTCCCACTTAGTTCGGCTTTCTCGAGTCATCTTCTCAGCAAAATAAGTAATCTGACTATTTGACGCTCCCGTTAAACGGTGACGACAAATGTCTCTGATTGCCCAATAAGGAAGGGTCTTCAAGTGATGAAACTTCTCAAAATACAAGACCCCCTTCTCCCACTTTACTGCGAAACACTTCAACTCTTTAACAAACTTCCAGGCCAATGCACGACCTTTGAAAATCTTATTGTGAAGTTTGTAAAAGCTGCCTTGAATGTCAGGTTTCGGATGATTATTCTCCTTTTCTTTCAACTTCTTCAACAACTCTTTCAAGCTTTCTGATTGCTCGAACCGTGGCTTGTTATGTCCTTTAAAGATTTCATCTTCAAAGACTTTGCTCTTATCTCTTGCAAGCTTCTCGGCATGGTTTAGCAGTTCGTCTGAGAAAGAAAATCCACAATCTTGATTTGTTCTGAAATATTGTGGATATTCTTCACTCGTAATATCTTCCATTTCGACTTCCTCGAATGCAGGAACATCACGATCATCCGAGTGATTTCCAGCTTCTTTCTCAGGAATTTTAGGAATAAAGTTGTCTGCAAGTAATTCTTCTAACGTCTTGCCCACTTGCTTTGCTAAACCTTCAAGAATTTCTTTCGAAATAGCCGCAGAAACTTCCCCATCCTCAAGATCAGGGTCATCATACTCCAACTCAAATAGTTTATTGTTAGATTCAAATATTTCTGGGAACCTGCTAGTCATGTCTATCGTCCAGACTCAATCGGTTAACATCTGACGATACTTGTTCTTATCTTCTTCAGACAATGACTGCAGAAAATATCTTCATCATCAACATTCTCACCAGGAGCTTTAGAACTCGATTCACCGCCCTTATCCGAGTCACGTTTCTCGTATGTGAACTTATCAACATCATCATCATCATCATCACTACTATCAAACGCAGAGCCGTCTCCATCACTCGATCCATCATCCGATCCTCCATCATCCTTATCGTCCTTCTTCTTCGTCTTTGTATCGTTACCAGCATCTTCATCTAGTTCATCATCTTCCTCTTCATCAGACAATTCGTAATCAACTAGTTCTTCTTCTCTTTCTTTTTCCACTTCACCAGCTTGAAGTTGAGGAGCTTGAGAGTACAAGTTCTTGATCAGATCGTCCATATGCTTGTTACTCTTTTTCAGCTGTTTGTTCTCCTTCTTCAAGACTATAATCCTTCTGGTGTTACGTTGCTCATGTTTCAGCAACTTCTTGTTTTCTCTCTTCAATCTCTTGATTGTCTTCTTCAAGGTCTCATTATCATCTGCCGATGTAACTACGACTTCTAACATCTTCTTGTCATTTGACTTTAACTGCTCAATCTCCGTCTGTTGTTTGTTAATCAGACTCATCATCTCAGCAAATCTCTGATTCACAGCAGTCATGATGTCACTATCCACCGATACTTTTGTCTTCTTTGGTGGTTCAACAGCGTCAGGCAGTTTACCTTTTCTGATTTTCTTTAGCACATTATCCAATGCTTCATTCACATCATCCATTGGAATTTCTTCAGTTTGTGGTGTGCTAGATGTTGTTGCAGTCTTCTGTTTCTTATGAGCAGGTGCAGTAACCGGTGATCTAGAACTTGTAGTTGGTGGCAGTTTCTTTCCAGCAATCAATGATTCTATCTCTTTCTTTCTCTTTATACTTGGCTTCTCCTGCTTCTTCTTCTCTTTTCTAGCAGCTTGCACAGGAGAACCAACCAACGTCTCTTCAGCAATAAAACTCAAATCTTCTACATCAATGGGAATAGGACTTTTGTTCCCATGATCATCTTCTCTTTGGCTAGCAGACGCACCAGCCTCAGTGGCCTTGGGCATGGTCGTCACTACTGTTTCAGCATCAGAATTCCATTGTTCTTCCTCTATCGTCTCTTCTGAATCAATGGAAGCTTCGTCAACAAGATGTAAACCCTTTTTCGCCATCCTCTTATTTCTACCTTGAGTACTTTTCTTCTTCTCTGGTTCAGCAACCTCAATCCTTATCTCTGGTTTGTTTATCTTACCACTCTTAGCGCCTACATTCACAACTTGTCTCTTGCGCTTAGCGTCAGGATCAACATGATGTAAAGGATTATCAGCATCAGAATCACTGTTCTCATTCCTTACAAGCCCCTCACCCGGATCTTTATAATCCACCCTAGCTAGGTGTCCAAACAAACGTCTAACATGAGGACGTTCTTCAACAGACAAACCTTTATAAGCTTTCATCCTAGCTAGTGTATTCAGAGACATGTGTTCCTGAACAACAATGTGTTTAGCATCTCTCTTCAGGTCTTTGTACTTGTGATCGAATATCATTTGAAGAAAACGAGGATATAAAAGAAACTTCAGGTTCCTCGTTCCATTCACGGGCTCCAGTAAGTGAGACATCAGCATGCCAGAGATATTGAATGGTTTGTTCAATACCAAAGCAACCATCATCGAACTGATGCTCTTCCTCATCAAGTCATAACCTCCCGCAGCAGATCCGAATACGTGGATTAAAACATGTGCCAGATATTTGAACTGTGGGCACAGTTTTCCTTTATGCAACGAACCGTCAGTGATAGGCCCGTTGTACTTCATCCTGAGAAAGCACTTCCTTTGATCCATAAATGTAAACTCCTTTGGATCTTTCGGATCATCATCCAGATTCAGTGCTTCTCTCAAATCTTCTTCGCACACAATCACTCGTTGTCCCTGGATTTTGCTCGTCAAGCAAGACTCGCATTTCCAGAAATCTAGTTTAGCATTAGACCAAAATTCCTGAATCATGTCTCGGTAGATCACTGTCGGCGTAGCAATGGCATCTATTACTCTGCTTCGCTTCAAAAACTCAATGATACCGACAAATTCTGTGTGCTTCTTCACATCGCCAAGATATGCGCAACAGTTGTGCGCATTCTCAAAATCAAGCTGCTTTGCGGGCTGTGATGAGGATCCTGCTTGTTCCGTAGTCTTCTGCTGTTCAGACATTGTTAGATCTGCAAAACAAACAAAAACACAAGTTAAAAATCAACAAAATATCAAAATTGAAAATTTTTGGTCAAAAACTTCCTCCTTCGCCCAAACGGGGGTACGAAGGTGGTTTTATAAGGGTACGAATGAGAAACAGATGGTACGAATGTGTTGATTTTGATAAAAAGTTTCATTCGCCCATCTAATCCTCTTTCGCCCATTTCCTTTTCTTCCTTCGCCCATTCGAACTGGTCGAAGGAAACAGTTTATAATTTTGAAAAATCAATTTTGAATTCTAGTCATCCTGAACATGTCCATTTGATTGTATTGGGACCTAATCAAGCCGATAAACAATCCTAGACTACCAGTTTTATCAATTAAACATTGTGTTTGTGTTTTCACCCAAAAACTAGGGTTTAAACATCGACTGTTCAATCTGTCATGTTTTAAACTAGGATTTTGATTATTTCTCCCCCTAAAACACACACACAATGAATCCTATGCATCAATTGTTATTATTATGTTGTTTTTAAACAAAGATTGGGCAGTTAGGGTTCGTAATAGAAAACAGGGCTTAGATCCTTGAATCATTGTTGTTTACCTGTAAAAATGATATCAAACTGATCAGTGATAATGCACGAACACAATAGAATGATTTTAAATGAAAAAGCAACAAGGTGAGGTTACGATTAAAAATCTGGAAAAATATGAATGAGGTTCGAATGAGAGACTGGATATATATATAGGCCTGTTCCTTCGCCCGTTTTGTTCATACGAAGGAGAAACTTTTCTCTCCTTCGACCCTATTGAAAGGGTTCGAATGAGATAATTATCAGGAACACTCTCCTTCGCCCAACAAAGCATACGAATGAACAAAGAAAATCCCACATTCGACCAAACGAATGGGCGAATGAGAATTGGGATTTTTGAAAATTTTCCAAATCTCAAAAACGAGTCCCGGTTCAATTATTTTCCAACTTTTAAGCATCCAATATTCATGTTTTCACATTTTAAAAGTTACAAAGCTCAAATGGTGTATCAAGGTTTAGAAAATCGACATCAACCACCATCAGTTATCAAAAATAAGATGAAAAAGAAAAATCTTTTTGGATTTTCTAAAGTTTATGCTAAAACACACCTAAAATCTTTTTGAGTTTTGTAATTTTTGACGGGAAAATAAAATGCAGAAATGTAAATGAAAAACTGTAAATATTTTTGTGATTTCCGGTAAAGGGATCATATCAGTTTTTGAGAAATCTGATCACACCGTTGATCTTTTTGAAATTATTATCATTAAAGACAATGTGTGATCTGGCAACTGCTGATATTGTGATCCACATAAACTCACATGCAGACTTTTGTGCAGTGCTTTATACTGATACTGATATTTATAGTATAAACGCAATTGTCTGTGGTTCCCACGCACACGACATACTCCCGTATCAAGAAGTAAATGCACAAAGACTCATTGTAAAGCGTGATTATGCTTTCGTCGTCTGTAATTATACAAGATATAATGCATAGAGGTATACAGGTCAGCAAATTAATGCAGCAAAGTAACATATGCACTATACCAGGTTGAGGACTGATATTGAACATGATTTGCATCAATGATCAATACGATGTAATAGATAATCTTTGATTATCATATAACATGGAAAGTTCCTCAATTCGGTAACTTTAGGATTTGGCATATAGCTCTTTTATAAAGACACCCTGTCTGATCTAGGTCCGTAATGACTTACAGCAGAAGATCAGAGAGGCTATCCCCAGACAACTAATAACATAACGACCCTAAACCTCCGAGTTTTGTACAAATACCCTATCAAACGAAATTACGGTACTAAGACCATATGCCCATGAGGAGTTCATCCACACAACAATTCGTTTGATATGTATGTATCAGGCACGCAGTAATAGGTCTACGAAGCCTACCAGCACATCGCACAGACTCAGACACACGCCCTATATAGCATTACATTATTTAGAATGTGTCAGATCCCCACTGATGTACTATCATTTCCCTTTATACTCCAGGAAATCAATTTAGAATTTTCTGATTTTTATAGATTTTCGAATTTACTGTTCCCAAGGATAAGCTGGAGCATTTCAAATATGTGACTGCCCAGATATTGTTTGTTCACAGAAATCTGACGGCATTAATCTAAGGGAAGAAGATATAGCAGTCAGCAAAGAAATTTTTCCATTTTTTATGGTTTTTGAAATTTTTCTGAAAAACAGTAAAAATTTAAACTAAAAAATGATAGACTGAGGTGGTGATCAGTCCTGTTTTTCTTTAATACCATTAGCTTTCAAAAGATAATCAAATCTGGATTTATCAAAAGCTTTGGTAAAAAGATCTGCGCGTTGATAATCAGTGTGGATTTTGACCATATCGATCAACTCTTTAGCATAACAATCACGGATAAAATGATATTTAATCCGGATATGTTTAGCCTTTGAGTGATTTACTAAGTCTTTTGTTAATGCGATTGCGGCCTCATTATCACAGTAAATAGGGGTTTAAAGAAATTGCAAACCGTAATCCACCATCTGCTGTTGGATCCAAAGAACCTGTGAGCAGCAGCTCGATGCTGAAACGTATTCTGCTTCACATGTGGATAGTGCAACTGCGGTTTGTTTCTTGCATTGCCAGGTCACGAGCCTGCTCCCCATAAACTGACATCCAGCCGTTGTGGATTTGTTGTCTTTGTCACAGCCGCCCCAATCTGCATCACTAAAAGCGATTAGGTCAAAATTATCATCATGAGGGTACCAAAGTCCTTTCGATGGACAACCCTTCAGATATCTAAGGATACGCTTGACAGCAGCAAGATGACTCTGTTTTGGCTTCGATTGATATCGCGCACAAAGACATGTCGCAAACATTATATCAGGTCTTGACGCTGTGAGATACATTAGAGATCCGACGATTGCTCTGTATGTAAATGGATCAGTCAGCTCCCCCTTAAGGTCAACTCCAATCCCGTGATGGGCTGTATCGGGGTATCCATCGGCTTCGAATCATCCATCTGGAATCGGCTCAAGACTTCAGAAACGTATTTCGTCTGGTGAATAAAGATCCCCGTTGGTCTTTGCTCCACCTGTAAGCCGAGGAAAAACTGCATTTCTCCCATAGCGCTCATTTCAAACTTTTCCTGCATAACTTGTTCAAATTCCCTGCACAGAAGTTCGTTAGTTGACCCGAAAATAATATCATCAACATAAATTTGTACTAGAAGCAAATCATCTCCTGCTCGTTTAGTGAACAGTGTGCAGTCTACCTGTCCGCGTTTGAATCCTTTCGAGAGAAGATACGTGCTCAGCTCCTCATACCATTGTCTCGGAGCCTGGTGCAACCCGTAGAGAGCTTTGTTTAACACATAAACCTTATCCCGGTGAATAGGGTCCTCAAAGCCCGGCGGTTGACCTACGTAAACTTCCTCTTTGACCACACCGTAAAGAAATGCGCTCTTTACATCCATCTGATACACCTTAAATTTCTTCCATGATGCAAACGCGAGGAACATTCTGATAGCTTCCAAGCGTGCAACCGGTGCATAGATTTCATTATAGTCGATTCCTTCAACCTGATGAAAACCTTGAACGACCAAACGAGCTTTGTTTCGCACTATGACTCCTCTGTCATCCTTCTTGCACTTAAACACCCATTTGGTACCAATTTTCTTTCTACCAGGGGGCAAATCTGTTAGGGTCCATACACCAAGTTTCTGGAATTGTAATAACTCCTCCTGCATTGCTTCCACCCAGGCGTCATCCAAAAGAGCATCCTTGTATGTCCGCGGCTCGACCTGCGAAACATAACAAGCAAATGACCAATCATTCTGAAAACCAGATTTCTGAATTTTGGCATATAAAGCAAGGTTGCCAATGTTTTCTGGTGCTTGAGCATTTTTCAACTGCCCTCTTGTCATCACACTGCTTCCAGGATCACCAATAACTTGTTCAAGCGGGTGTATCCGATGTATCCGAGATTCCGGATAATCAGGTACTTGTACTCCCGTCTGAGTTGTCAAATTCTCTGTAGAAGCCAGATCATTACCCACATTCGATGTTGAAGCATCAGTATTAGATGGGTTCACTGGTGGTGTCACTGTAGCGTTGTCCAGAATAGCTTCACTTGTTGCATCATCGTCTTCATATTCTAATTCTGATGAATTAAGCGATGTAGAAGCCTCTTGGAACACCTCTTCTTCCAATACAGGAGCAGTGGTATCATTAGAAGCTGCTTGGGGATTTACCGTGATCGGACGCACTAACGGTGAAGTTACGGCGTTTTCGACCTCGTAGTATAAGCGAAGTACAGCTTCTTCAACCATGCTATCTAGATTGAATGATTCAAAGAAATCTTTGTAATCAAACATCCAATCTGGTCCTCCACCCTGTACATTTTGTGTATATCTTTGAACTTCGACATTAGTCCACTCCTCGACTTTTCTAGTTCTTTTGTTGAATACCCGTTTTAATGGGGTTGCATATCCAACAAAATAACCTTCTTCAGCCTTTGGTGCAAACTTTTCCGAAGGATTCAGCATTATACATGGGGCACCAAATGGTTCTAGATACTCCAGATTCGGCTTGCGTCGGTTCAACAGCTCATAAGAAGTCTTGCCAAACTTCTTCACTGTCAAAACACGGTTAAGAGTATAACATACCGCGTAAATAGCTTCGTTCCAGAACATGACTGGAAGATTTGAATCCGCAAGCATAGTTCTCGCCGTCTCTATAAGAGTCCTGTTCTTTCTCTCTGCGACACCGTTCTGCTGGGGTGTATACGGAGCGCTATATTCATGATGAATTCCTTTGTTTGCACAAAGATCCTCCATCTGAGCATTTTTAAACTCCGTCCCATTGTCACTCCGGATTCTTTTGATCTTCAGACCATATAAATTCTCCAGACGTGTAAACAGAACCTTCAAATTGTCAAAAGTGTCGCTTTTCTGATGCAAACACATTACCCATGAAAATCTTGAATAATCATCAGTCACCACAAGACAGTATAACTCCCCGGCATGACTTTTACGTCTGACTGGACCGAATAAATCCATATGCAAACGTTCAAGTGGCAGCTCAACAGAATTAACTTTCTTTGGTCTATGGGATTGTTTGTGCTGCTTTCCCTTCTTGCAACTGATACACTTGTCATTCAGATGGAAGTGTTTGACATTAACTCCCGTGACAAGTTCATTCTTCACAAGCTGATTCATCTTTCGCAAATGGATGTGTCCCATTCTCCTGTGCCACATAATGGATTCTTTTTCTGTAGCCTTGGAGAGGAAACACGTGACTTGGCCATGGGTGGTCATTGCTTTGGACATGTCGAGAATATACAAGTTGTTAACTCTCGGTGCCTTCAGCATCACCCACTCTTTTGGTAGCCCAAACCCAGGTTTCAAGATGTAACAGGATTTGTCATCAAAATACACAGAAAATTGTTTAACACAAATCTGACTAACACTGAGCAAATTATAGTCTATCTGTTTCACATAAGATATCCGCTCAAATGTTACGACCCCATTGCTTACACTACCCTCCATAGTAATGTAGCCTCCCTTATTACCAGCAAATGCCACATAACCTCCGTTAATGTTTTTGATGTCAAAGAGTAGCGCGAGGTCCCCTGTCATGTGACCAGAAGCTCCACTGTCAACAATCCATAGGCTGCTAACAGGGCCAGCTGGAGCTCCCTGCACATTTAAAGTAGATCAATTAGTTCTTTCGGGGGACCCAAGCCTGTTTGGTCTTGGGTCTTTGAACAGGTTGTTTCAAAGAATCTTTTGACTCACAAACATCTTGGGTTACTTCAACCCCTTTCTTCTCACTAACAACTTTCTTTTTCTCATTCTTCTCACTCTGTGAAGTAGAGGCTCCTTCAGATTCCTTAGATGACCAAGATTGCTCAGATCTTTTCAAGATCCGAATCTGAGATTTTGAAGTCTCAGTCGGTTTCTTTACTTCTTCTTTAAAAGCAACCTTCTTGGTTACCTTCTCTGATTTAACAGAGACAGGTCCAACTGCTTGTTTACCATTAGGTTTAGGAGCAACCTTTTTATTGTCAGCAGTTGAGTTCATCATAGGTCTCTTACCAGATTTATCAGTGGTCATCCGGTTGCGCTTATCATACGTCATCGGACGATTTTCCCCCTTATTATAAAAATTGTTTTGATTATGATAAAATTCTTGTTGGGGAAAATGCCGTCTCTGTTGATAGCCATAATTGTCAACCGGATACTCATGATATTGCCTCATCTCCACCTCGTGCCTTTTGTGTCGTACGTACGGGCAGGTGGCAAGTAAATGTCCCCGTTCCCCGCACTTATAACACGCACGGTATTCCTCATAGTTTTCCTTGATCGGCAACTTGGAAAAACTAGCAATGGGATATCGATCGACCATGCATTGTTTCCTTAAACTCTCAGGAGCTGGGTCCTTCGAGTAAGTCGGTTCAATAAAACTATTTTCTTTATGAACAGGCAAAACAAACTGTGTGACATTGACCTTTGCTTCTTTTTCCGAATAAATTTTGTCTAAAATCTCTTGAGGAATGTCGTTGGTCCTTTCAAATTTTGGGAACCAAATCGTACTTTCCTGCCAGATCTTTTCGATTTTTGTAGAATTGACAAACTTAATCGGAAACTCATCATCGGATAAAATCTTATCGGAGCCTTGCATCCAATAAAAGATTTTGACAGGTTTATCACACGATTCATTGCTCACATCATTGGATTTTTCAGATTTAAGCTCATTTTTCTTATCAACCGGTTTTACCACATTTTTCTCAGTTTTAATTTCAACTTTCTTTTCAACCGGTTTTCTCACATTTTTCTCAACCTTTGTTACCTCTTTCTTTTCAAAACTCTTACCAACAAACTTATCACTTTTCTTAACCTCATTTTTACGATGAGCATTTGCCATTGGATGAATGATCTGAGATGGTGAGACTGGCTCAGTAGTGATTATATGATTTTCATCAGGGATATCACTATCACTTTCAACCGTCTCAGATGACTCATCTTCTTCATCTGAATCATCAGTAGCGACCACACCCTCACTATTTCCCAGTACTGGTCTCACATCAGAATATGGATCCCCGACACTGGAAGTGTTAGGCTCATTTTCTGGTGTGGGATCAGGATTGATTAAAGTCTCCGGTGGTATTGCGTGTAAAGTGTGATTCTCAAACAATACCGGAGATGGGACTGACTTATAATTTGCATTATTCGTCTGGGAGGGTTCTTCAATGATATGATCGACTACATATGCTATGTGCTTGTAACTTTCTAATTTCTTGTTAACTTTTTCCGCAAAGCACTTGATGGTTGCCATTTCCAATTTAGTGTTTTCCATTTCATTGATGTAATTATTAATGGCAAGTTGTTTAATTGATAATGTCTTTTTCAGTTCAGACACATCCTTTTTATAACCATCAAGGACTTTGTTGAAATCTTTTAAGTCCTTTTGATAAATCTGACAGTTGAGTTTTGCACTCTCAAGTTGAACCTTGAGAAGCTTGTTTTCATCAGTCAGTTTTTCAAAATCAGCACATTTATCACATTTAACACAAGATTGAGTTTCAGAACTTACCGGCTTAGGAGGTTCTGTCATGGCCATTAAAGCAAAGTGAGCTTCCTTTCCTGCGAAGAATTTGGAGTAGTCAATCTTGGTGCATGCATCATCCACCATACATGACTTGCGGGTCATCAGGAAGTCAGCTTCAGCTAGCAGTTGGTCAATATCACCATCTAGTGAATTCACACTAGTCTCTGAATCAGATTCGCTCTCCATATCCGAGTAAGCTGAATCGTATTGATCTCCAACATCAGTGACAGAATCAAGAATCATCCCTGATCTCTTGTCTTCACTCTCAGCAATCACATCTTTATTCACTTCTTCAATCTTCAACTCCGACACCTTTTCAATCACAACCTCTTCTTCAATTTCCTCATTCTTATCCAAATTCATCTGTTGTGCCACACAAGCAACATTCCCAGCAATGATCTCCTCCACCCCCAATTGCATACCAGTCCAGTCAAAACCTTCATCTTTTTGGATCACAAGTGCTTGGTTTTGAGTATCAGTTTGGTTTTGTGTGTTAGGTGTAGAGATAGGAACTATAGTTCGGTTTGGGTTTTGTTGAGGTTGGTTTTGAGTTGTAAATTGTCTGGTGTTGTTGTCTTGTTGACGATTCTGATAAGTGTTTTGGTTTTGTGGTTGAAAGCTTGAGATGTTGGGATTGTTGTAAGACACTTGATTTTGGTTTGGTTTTGTCGGTTTTGGTATGTAGAATTGAAAGGATTTCGGTTACCTTGCTGTGCTGGTTGTGTGCACTCCCTCTTAAAATGTCCCTTCTCACCACAGTTAAAGCAAGTAACCTTTGCTTTGTTGAATCCGTATGTGGTGTTGGGAGAGGTTGAGAGATCAGTCCTGCCAGTTTTCTGTATAAAATCAGTGGCTCTCCTCATAATGCTTGCAAAAGCCCACTGAATGTCCATCAACTCCATTTCCTCTTTGTCGATTTGAGCATAGTCCTCATTGGTGAGATTATTGTTACCAATTTGACTTGCTACCAAACTGTTGTAAGAAGCAACCATGGCAGATACAAGAGCAACATGCTGTTGAGCAATTTCAACAGTCACATTGTTAAGGTTTGAGGTCTCTAACACAATCGGGTTTTGACTTGATTGTGCTTGAGTAATCTGCATCTGGTTCACTTGAGGAGGATATTGTTGTTGTTGTTGCTGTTGACTTGATGTATAGCATGCGGCTTGTTGTAATGGTGAAAATGGTGGAATAAAGTTTTGTGTTTGATAAGGTTGTTGTGTGTATGATGGTGTGTAGGATGAAGTTTGAGCAAGGTAGTTAATGGGTGCTTTTGTTGGTTCAACAATGTTAGACACACATGCTATGTGAGGTGCAACAGTAGAAGTGGTGCTTGAAGCAGAAAGAGTGTTAGATGTACCACTCACATATAAATCAGGATTCTGTGGAATCTGAGCTCTCTTAGCTTTTCTCTTTTCCTCCATCTCTTTGTTTTCCAGCTTTTGGATGAACTCATTAATAGTCCAATACTGGTAAGCATCCTTCTCCTTTAACACTTCGATGTGTTGGTTCCAGTAGGGTGGTAAAGCATCAGCAAATTTATCTACTAATTCCGACATAGGAATGCTGATCTCATAGCTCGACAATTCAGTGAGCAAATGGCAATACCTTGGAACCAACTCTTTTAGGGTCTCATTACCCATATAACTGAAGTTTTCAAACTCCTTCCGAAGCTCTTCCATCCTAAGCTTCCTGGTCTTCTCATTTCCATCATGTCGATTTCTCAGCATATCCCATAGTTGTTTGGATGTGGTGCACGATCCAAACTGATGCAGTAGATCAGTGTTGATCGCCTGGGATAACTGAGAGAATGCTTTCTTCTCTATCGCAAACCTTTTCTTTTCGTCATCCGCCAAATTCTCCAAAGGGATTGGTTCTCCAGTATTCTCTAGAATAGGAGCAACGTAACCCTTCACAATCATTTGCCATGCCTCGGCTCCTTCAAGTCCTTGTCCCTCAACGTGAATCTTAAACTTCGTCTTCCAAGTATTATACTCCTTCATGTCCATTAGCTTCGGTGGACGATTGCCGCTTCCAGAAGATAGATCATGAATAAGAGTGGATATAGCGTTGGTCGTCTGGGAATGGACTGCTGCTGCTGCGACTCCCCAATAGTTGTCAATCGGTTGTGGTAATGATTGAACAACTTGTTGTGGTGCCGAACTAGTCATTGCCATATAATTGATCGGCTGTGATGGTTGACTAGTCTTCTGAGCTGCAATGGACCACGGATCTTGTGTTGTCTGCTGTTGTGGTGTTTGAGTAGGTCTAGGCGTTGTTGGAAAGTTCCACATCTTGTCCTGCAAACAATTAAACACGAAAAGATTAAAGATGTTTCAAAACAGAATGCTCCTTCGTATATACGGACGTGCGAAGGAGAAATAAAGTTCTCTTTCGCCCGTTTATGATTGATACGAATGAAAACTAAACAATAAAAACTCCTTCGACCACTTAAGACTCTCTTTCGACCGTTTTACAGCTCCTTCGACCGTTCAATCAGGCGAAGGTGAAACAAAGGTACGAATGTGAAAAATAAGCAATCAAAGTCTTCCTTCGACCACAAAAACACCTCCTTCGTACAGAAAAACACTCTTTCGACCCAAATGAATTCCTCTTTCGACCAAACTCTCTCGTTCGACCCCTGTGATTTCAAAAACGGTTATTCTTTGAAAATCAGTTAATTTTGATCATGTTTTTCAAATGTTGATGGATTTTGATGATCTTAATCAGGTTTTGAATCGGATTTGATTTGGAACAACTTTAATAAAGAGAATTATCCAATTGAAACTCGAAATCAAGGTGTAATCGATCAAAATCTTATCACATCAGTTTGTTTATTGAAAACAGAAACTTTTTGAGCAAAATTGGGTCCAAATCAGCTGAGAGATTATTAATTTGTGGTTGTTTGATCCGAAATGGCTCTGATACCACTTTGTATGTGCGTAAAAGGATCGATAACAAACAAAGATTGATCAAACAAGTTAGTTTCAGGTGCGGAAACCCTAAAACTATCACAAAATAATAATCAAACAGATTCAAACACACAGATCATCATTTTCAATCAATTTCATTAATAAAACACTTTTTTACACGTTGAATAATGAGTACAATCAAGGTTTAAACGTAAAACAAGTTTAACAAAATCTAGAGAGAGTTTTCAGAAAGAGGAGGGAATAATAATCATCAAAGTTACATTCAAAAATGAACTTAACCTATTTATAGGCCTGCACATTCGCCCAAACTGTTCATGCGAATGTGCAGGTTCGCCCACATCAAATGGTCGAACCAAGTTCTTCAATAATCTATTCTTCATTCGTCCAAATCCACTTCCTTCGCACCTTTTAATCCTCCTTCGCACCCTCTACTTTGTTCCTTCGCACCTTCGATATCTACAAAACAAAATGCGTTTTACAATCCAAAGCTTTAGTCGCACTTTTGCATCTACAATCTTTTTCTTTTCTTTTAAAATGATTATATATCTGTTTCAAGTATAACTATATAATTGTTTCAACAAAGGTTTAATCGTTCTCAGGGTCCAGACCAACTGGTCTGGGCTTGTGATTTAAAGACTCTGACCCGGGTTTGACGCGGGTTCGAGCCTCACCATATGCAAATCTTTTTTTTAGAACCCTTTATATTTATACATTCATTTTATTTTTAAAAATAGTTTTAAAAAAAAACTAAAATTGCTTTATAAATTCTACAAAAATTATTTTATGATGTTCTAATAGAAAAGTTTATTATACAATTTTTAGTTTTCCAAAAATTATTCATTTATTATATATAATAAATATTACAAGTTTATTCTATTAAAATTATAAAATTCTATAAGAATATCAAAACGATTATATAAATTTCCACAAAAATTATTCTGAGTTTATAAAACATTAAACATTCCAGAAATGATTTTTATTTTCGAAAAATCATTTATTTAATATTTTTCAATCGATTTTTGTTATTTTAATCATAAATAAATCATAATAAATTCTTTTTCAGTATTTTTGCACCAAAATTTTATATAAATTATTTCTGTCCATTTAGAACAGAAATGCAAATTTTAATTTAAAAATTCTTTAATTTTAATATTTTTAGATATTAAAGTTATATTTTGGCAAAATAGAAATAAATAGACTAAATATTCTATTTTTAAGAAAATAATTTTATAAAAATTATTTTCATATTCAAAACCTTATAATGTGATCATTCCTAATCAAAAACCTACAAAAAGACTTTTGTTTATTTATTTATCGAATTTCTTTTATTTATTAAACAATTTAATTAATAATCAAACGAATACTTATCCCCAAATTCGAAACCCTAGAAAATACTTGTAGACTAGAGAGACTTAGACTTATTTATTACCTTAAACATAGGGTAATACTTGGCAACATTGGGCTACACATATTCTATTTCACTGTAAGACCCTACCCCTACGATGTTATAATTAATGCTTTTAAGTGGGTTTAATCATGACTTTAACACTAGTTACCGATTACCCCCTAAGTACAAACATGATTCATATCCAAAAGAAACCGGATGGGGTTAAGTTTACAACAACCAAGTAGTATTTTTATTTAGACACAGCGGAAACAAGTGACTTCGTTCAACTAAGCTAAGTTATGGCTAGTTCCTACAAAAGAAGTTCCAAGGAACACGTTCGGTTTGTTTCGGTTGCTTGATCTTCCATCCGGAGGTCCATCATATCCCCAACCTGTGACACATACATCAAACCGAGTTAGATAGCATTAGAAAGCATTAAAATCGGATAAACGGTCCAAAAAAAACCAAGCTGGGCGTTTCGCGCGGGCTCGGCGCGCGGCCGCTCGATTTCGCGCGGGCAAAACCAAAATCTTCACAGAGAGTTGGATCGGCCGCTCGAAGGGACCGAGCGGCCGCTCGAATGTTCCAGGTGCTGTTTTCTTGCTTTTTCACAGCCTAACTCTTGGTTAAGGCTGAAATTTCGCTACCTTGGCCCCTACAACCCCTTTCCGGGTTGTATTCGCCTTGGTTTATGATTGTTTAGGGATGCCTTGGGCTCTACAATCCGCACGGGATAGCTTATGCCTCGGTCCTATTTTCTGGTTCACTTTTCTAGACTCATTTCTTTCCTATTTGACCCACTTGAGTCTCTAAAGGTTAGCATATCATTACAGCCGCTTAGACTCATTCGCATTCATACGAGTCGCGAACATGGCTTCATTTCCTAAGCAAACGTTATCCTGGGAGTTCTTTCGGACTACCTAGTTCTTGGTAAATCCATATTTGTCTAGCTTGTTATGATATCAAAATCTCTCAACTCATTTGTTCACAACAACATTGCAAGTATTCAACACAAATTTCATATAATAAGTGACTACAACCATAGACATACTAACGATATATATATATATATAGAGGAGATTAGAGTCATCGAGTGACTTACCTCGAGCAAGCTTCCTTAGCCTCACATCCGTGGCTCCATGTTTATCCAAAGCCACCCTTATTTGCACCTAATACGTGTAATCCACTTAGGTGATCAAAACTTGTTCTTAGGTATGATTTACATAGCCACACAATTGTTTCACCGAATCTACCAATTTCAATATTTGATCGAGTTTATTGTGGCATTTCATCAAACACCTTATAGGCGTTATCTTTAACAATAAGACCAAACCCAATCCTAAGCATCATAAACCTCTTCTATGATCAAAATTATCAATTTATCCAACTATGACATCTATCACATAGTAGGTTTCTTCCAAGAATTACACACACTATTTTTCAATTGATTGAGATAATGAGTTTCATCAATTTCCTATGAACCCACTACCTCTCATTATTTGACATTTCATTTTTATGATTCAATTCAGGTTATGCTTAATTACACATGATTAAGTTATCCTTTATAACAAAGATAACCCACTAGACTTGCAAATTCTTGACCATTAACAAAAACCCACCAAGTTCATCTTTTCCATAAACCTCTAAATCATCATATAAGTGTAATCAAAGGTTACCTTAGGGCTTGTAAGATTCTGGATGATGGATTTCCTCTATTGCATGTAATAATTCTTCAGATTTTAGCAAGATTCATCTTGTGTGTGAAACTTGAGGTGTGGTGTGTGTGTGTGTGTCGATATGCAGAGAAGAGAGGAAGAGGATTTCCTCTTTTCTTCATTTTGTCCAATATAAGGTTATTAGTTTGGCCTTAGGCCAGGTTTGGCCCCTCAAGTTTGATTTGTTAATATAATAAGCTATTAATGTCTACACTAGGAAATTTAGCAAGGCATTTAGTCCATCAGGATTTAATCCGAATAACAACACTTATTTTAAATCCGACTAACTAAGTATTATGACGAAGAAGATGTTTGGGGTGTTACAACTTCACCCCCCTTAAAGAGGGTTTCGTCCTCGAAACCGGTTATATCTACCAAATAGGCGAATTGTTCTATCCCCTCGGCTCTAAAGGCATAACTCATGAATTAAAATCCAACTAGATCATGACCCTAATTTGAGTCTTGCGTTTTATCCCCTTTGTCAAGAGGTGTTATCTATTTGACATTGGGCTAATCATTCTAAATATGCTCTCACTGTCGACTGTTCTAGCTTAGAGACTCGCAAGTGCTAAGCTTTGACCAAGAGCCATATATTTGACTCCTTAGTGTGATTGGAACCTTTATGTCCCTACGACCTTGACGTATACATTTTAATTGCTTACTTTGTTTAGAATCAATTTCATGCACCGTGGTGCATATTGGATTTGGTTATTATTATGACTTCCTCGAAAGCCACCTCCCACGCCTAACGTAGGTTTAGTTTATATTTGATTTCGGCTCAAAGCTTCCCATGACTCTAAGTTTCATCGAGAAGCATCGAGTCCATTTCGTACTCTACCTTTCCTTATTCTAGGCATCGAGTGTCCCATTTTATAGTGTTTTCACGTATTAACAGGCTTAGTTAGGTTTACGTGTTTCTTTGGGTCTATGTGACAATGACTTCGCCACTTGACCCGTTTGAACCTTTTATTGTTTGCCTAGCCATCGCCAGACTAGTTACGGGTTTGTGTTCGCTTTATCGCTATCCGATTTGTTAATTTCGTAAATAGCTCATTCATACGAGTTTTTTTTTTTTTTTTTTTTTTTTTGAAAGTAACTTAAGTTCCTTAAGTCACATGTTATGGTTAATCATTTGACCCAGCGACTATGACTTCCGATGAGTTACTACACACCGTTCCCCAATATTTTGGGTTTCGGTTTGCTACTTCTTGTGCTAACTTAGATAATGGCCCTATCATGGGCTAATGTTTCGCATTCTAATGATACATGTCGTTTAAGGTTCACAATTGATTCACTGATAAATTTTTAGGCCGCTAATTCAATGTAGAGCGTGTCTAGCCTAGCATTCTCATTTCTAAGGCCAAGATCGTGGCATCTCCGATTCATGCTACTATCATTCCTGAGTTACTGTCTAATATGGAGTTTTTAACTTCGGTTTTATACTGTTATTTTACCGCACACTGTAGTTTTGTTGCGACAATACTATATGAACCATGGTAACGCCTTGATTTAAGCGCTCGCGGATCACCTTGTATATATAAATTACCCGTTCGTGGTTAGTATGATTCATGGATTCCTCCATTTAAGTTTTCTAAATGGCATTTAGTCCATGCCTTGTGTATTTGAAGTGCATTAGTATTATTCTGCTCGATGCGAGTTTCAACTTAACCACTCCGTGTGGACTGTTTTGAAACTAGGGCTCGCAACCCCTTTCTTATCGAGCCCTTCGAGTTTATATTTGATTCCCTTTTTGATCTTTTCTATGTGTCTTGATTCGAGTCTTCCGGCTCTTCTACTTACTTAGACTTTACTTGGTCGGTAACATCCATTTTCACTTCCCCGATGGGTTATTTTATTTATTTGTTCAGAACACTTGATCTTAATGACTTTTTCATCAAGTACTGACCCGTTCAGTGTTTATTCCTGGTATTATGACCAATTTCTCTATACCTTTGTCATATAGAGCTTATTGACTCTCAGATCACCTTCACATCTTACAAAAGGGTTCTTACCCAATTGTTTCTTAGCTTTTCACTCTTGTGTTTGCTCAAGCGAGTTCACTTACTTATGTTTTCTTTACCTAGAATTTTTGTGTGCATATTGGTCCTGTAGACCTCGTTTGGTTTCTTATGAAATCATTGCCTCCACTGTTACGATTCGCAACCATCTACATATTAGCCTTTTGCTTGTCAGTTTATCCATCATGTGCTAAGGCCCATGAGGTTAACTCCACTCTATTTGGTTTAACGTGCCTCGATTAGGCCTTATTATTTATCATTGTTTTTATACGATCGCGAGTTGGTGAGGGTCCACCTACGACTTCTGGGGTCTCCCACGAGCTATTCTTGATTTAGCGTTTGATCCTTCTCTTTACTTATCTAATTCCTTGTTTTGCGGTTTACAACAACATTCTTGGTTTAGTCAGGTGTGAATCATAGTTCACGCTTGCCTTGTCGGCTTCTATTTTCGTTAGTTCTTTCGTTTAGTGTGACATGTAGTTAACATTCACCCGAAGGCTTTCACGGATTCTGTTATGATTTTCGTTTTGGATTTCTCATGGCTATCCTACGGTGAGCCAATATTGTTTTTCATAATCTTTACTTGTTAATTCGGACTGAGGTTCTAGTTGGTGCCTGATTCAACTTCCGAATAGAATCTGAGTCTAAGTATAACGAAACCTTTGAATAAAGTTCAAGTTTACTTATAGTTCGACCTTTAAACAAGGTTTGGATATTACCCTTGTTATACCTCGTTAGGAAGTTCATGTAGTATACAAGTTAACCTCCTGAGTATGATTCAGATATATATTCAGTGCTTACTCTTAGATAAAGGTTAGGTTGGTCTATGATTTTTTTACCTTCCCTCTAGATTTGACTTTTACTGTCTAATTAACCCTCGACTGGGGTCTAATTTGATTTACAGTTTAACTTGTCGTTTAAGACTTAGAATTGTTATGGTTTGACCTTCGGTTAAGGTCCAATTGAATTCTGGAATTTAACCTCTAGCCGAGGCTTGTGTTTAGTTACAAGTCTACCTTTGGTTTAGGTTCAACTTGCTTATACCTTAACTTCTGATTAAAGTTTGAGTCATATTACGGGATAATATTCACTTAAGGTTCGAGTTGATAACGACCTAACCCTTAATTGAGGTGTAAGTTCGTTTACGGTTTATCCTCTACTCGAGGTTCAAATGCGTTTATGATTAAATCCTTTGATTAAGGTTCAATTCCACTTACGAGTAATTTCTCGATTAATTGTCATAGGTGATTATGATACAACCCTTGATTGTGGTTCAAATTTATTAGGGATTTACCTTCGGTCATGATTCTGACGCACTTGTGACTTAACCTTGAATTAAGGTTCAAGTCTAGTTCCGAACTGAATCTGTTTATGACTCAACCTTTATTAAGGTTCAAGTCAAATTCCGAACTAAATCTGTCTATGACTTAACCTTGATTAAGGTTCAAGTCTAATTCCGAACTGAATCTGTTTATGACTCAACCTTAATTAAGGTTCAAGTCTAATTCCTAATCCGTGTAACCGTTGCGGTAATACCTCTGGCTCCATGACCCCGCGGGTCGTTTATGCATCGGTTTTACATACCCGGTCTACCGGACCTTTAGTGATTAGGCATTACTCCCGCGTTCTATGACCCTGCAAGTCATATAGTCGGAAGTTTCACATGCCCTTTTCTCCCGACCTAGTCCTTGCTACATGGGATGTATGCATAAAGATCACAAAAAGCCCACCGTATCATGTGTTTAACACTTACCTGGCCAGGGTAAGCAATTCGCACATGACACTGGTGATCTTGTCGCGTTCGTCATGATACTTCCCAGGTAGACAATTCCCAGTCGCCTGTTTGATTTAATGAAATCTCTTTTGTTAGTTGCTTTATTATGCTGATTTCGTTTTTTATCGGATTGCCCTTTTTTTTTTGCAAACGCAATCATGTTTTCCAATTTCCGGATCGGATGAGCCCTGGCCCACCATGACCGTGTAATTGGTGCGTTTCCAAGTTTTTGAATTACTCAAAACACATTTCTCATGATTTGTTTTAAATTGGTGTTTTTGTATTCATAGATGATGCATAACATTACGACTAGGCTAAGATAACCTTGGAGATAGATTTCTTACCGAATTGGTGATCAAGTATCTCACCATGCTATTGCTTACTAAGTTGAGGTATTTCCTCCCGGATTTCTTGACCAAGCTTCAAACCGAACGGCAACCTTTGGCTCTGAATACCACTTGTAAGACCCTACCCCTACGATGTTATAATTAATGCTTTTAAGTGGGTTTAATCATGACTTTAACACTAGTTACCGATTACCCCCTAAGTACAAACATGATTCATATCCAAAAGAAACCGGATGGGGTTAAGTTTACAACAACCAAGTAGTATTTTTATTTAGACACAGCGGAAACAAGTGACTTCGTTCAACTAAGCTAAGTTATGGCTAGTTCCTACAAAAGAAGTTCCAAGGAACACGTTCGGTTTGTTTCGGTTGCTTGATCTTCCATCCGGAGGTCCATCATATCCCCAACCTGTGACACATACATCAAACCGAGTTAGATAGCATTAGAAAGCATTAAAATCGGATAAACGGTCCAAAAAAAACCAAGCTGGGCGTTTCGCGCGGGCTCGGCGCGCGGCCGCTCGATTTCGCGCGGGCAAAACCAAAATCTTCACAGAGAGTTGGATCGGCCGCTCGAAGGGACCGAGCGGCCGCTCGAATGTTCCAGGTGCTGTTTTCTTGCTTTTTCACAGCCTAACTCTTGGTTAAGGCTGAAATTTCGCTACCTTGGCCCCTACAACCCCTTTCCGGGTTGTATTCGCCTTGGTTTATGATTGTTTAGGGATGCCTTGGGCTCTACAATCCGCACGGGATAGCTTATGCCTCGGTCCTATTTTCTGGTTCACTTTTCTAGACTCATTTCTTTCCTATTTGACCCACTTGAGTCTCTAAAGGTTAGCATATCATTACAGCCGCTTAGACTCATTCGCATTCATACGAGTCGCGAACATGGCTTCATTTCCTAAGCAAACGTTATCCTGGGAGTTCTTTCGGACTACCTAGTTCTTGGTAAATCCATATTTGTCTAGCTTGTTATGATATCAAAATCTCTCAACTCATTTGTTCACAACAACATTGCAAGTATTCAACACAAATTTCATATAATAAGTGACTACAACCATAGACATACTAACGATATATATATATATATAGAGGAGATTAGAGTCATCGAGTGACTTACCTCGAGCAAGCTTCCTTAGCCTCACATCCGTGGCTCCATGTTTATCCAAAGCCACCCTTATTTGCACCTAATACGTGTAATCCACTTAGGTGATCAAAACTTGTTCTTAGGTATGATTTACATAGCCACACAATTGTTTCACCGAATCTACCAATTTCAATATTTGATCGAGTTTATTGTGGCATTTCATCAAACACCTTATAGGCGTTATCTTTAACAATAAGACCAAACCCAATCCTAAGCATCATAAACCTCTTCTATGATCAAAATTATCAATTTATCCAACTATGACATCTATCACATAGTAGGTTTCTTCCAAGAATTACACACACTATTTTTCAATTGATTGAGATAATGAGTTTCATCAATTTCCTATGAACCCACTACCTCTCATTATTTGACATTTCATTTTTATGATTCAATTCAGGTTATGCTTAATTACACATGATTAAGTTATCCTTTATAACAAAGATAACCCACTAGACTTGCAAATTCTTGACCATTAACAAAAACCCACCAAGTTCATCTTTTCCATAAACCTCTAAATCATCATATAAGTGTAATCAAAGGTTACCTTAGGGCTTGTAAGATTCTGGATGATGGATTTCCTCTATTGCATGTAATAATTCTTCAGATTTTAGCAAGATTCATCTTGTGTGTGAAACTTGAGGTGTGGTGTGTGTGTGTGTGTCGATATGCAGAGAAGAGAGGAAGAGGATTTCCTCTTTTCTTCATTTTGTCCAATATAAGGTTATTAGTTTGGCCTTAGGCCAGGTTTGGCCCCTCAAGTTTGATTTGTTAATATAATAAGCTATTAATGTCTACACTAGGAAATTTAGCAAGGCATTTAGTCCATCAGGATTTAATCCGAATAACAACACTTATTTTAAATCCGACTAACTAAGTATTATGACGAAGAAGATGTTTGGGGTGTTACATTCACGAGACTTAACACATTGCTAAGGTGAGTTTACGTAACCATGTTTATGCAATTCTTTATACTTGAAACTTTATACTTAAGCAATTCTACATACATGTCTAGTTGTAAACTTTAATGCCTCGTGATTTAGACAAATACTATTAGACTTAAACTTCAACTTACATAATCATTAGCTGTGGCCAAGCCGGCGATATTCAATGATAGATCTATTGGATTGACAATCCCACCTAGATTCTTTGACCATCTTTTATGGGGAGCGCGGGTGATTGTTATCGTTCCAACGTGATATTAAGGTGAACCATGGATGACGGGATGGACCTAAACTTGTCAGAGGTTTGATTATGTGCATACTATACTTCATGTTTATTCATGCAGACTTAAACTTACGATAGACATATGAATTGCTAAACTTTATTTATTCTAAAACTTAATTGCTTGTCATGGCTTATGTATTCTCACCAACTTCTAGTTGACCCCTCCCCCCATTTTTACAAACTCAACAGGAAATAATGATGCTTGAAGTCTAGAGCTAGCAGGAAGAGATAATTGAAGTTATGCTTTGTTTGGTTGATTAATGTACTAGAATTTCATTCAAGACTATGTTATGTATTTTCAAATTTTGGATATTTTACTTTAAATAAATTTCAATTAAAACTTGAATACCATGTGCTACTGAATACTCATTCTTACGTGACACCTCGATGTTTTCGCCATCGGTTGGGGTGTTACAATCCCCACTATGTCACTCGACAAACCGAACCCGCCATATTAACATGAGTTCGAAAAGGATGCTTTCCTTCTTGTCGTAGGCAAAAGAAAAAAAATGTGGTTGCTCCTCTTCTTCTTGTCACAGGTTATGGAAGAAGGAAGGATGGTTTAATGTGTAGTTGTTGTGTGTTGAAGACAAGAAGAACCAAAACAAAAATAATAATATGTATAATGATATTACCTCCGATCGTAGACAAGGAAAGGAGGATATAAATTTTTTTTTTGTTCCACTTCTTGTCTTGTTGTCGCCGACAAGGGAAACCAAGGAAATAATAGCATGATATAGAAGGAGGGGTTTTGGTTGTGACACCAACTTTTGCTATAAGGCCCTCTATCTCTTAGCGATTTTATCTTGTTCCCAAAGCTATTCAAATGGGTTCTTGGAAAATGCTAAAGAGCCCCCCTCAACAAGGCCAAAATAGAACTATACAAGTATACAAACTCTACAAGGCGAGACACAATTCCAGGAATCTACGGATGTTACAAGTCTCCCCCCGTTGCATTAGGATTCGTCCCTAAATCCTGCTGCAAGGGAAACAAGTGTGGATAGAGCCTCATCATTTCTGATTTAGACTCCCGAGTAGCTTCCGACCCCCTCCTGTGCCTCCACTGTACCTTCACCTATTTAACCACTTTGTTGCGCAAATTATTTTCCTTAAATGTGACACGTGAAAGGTTGGGTGGATACACTTGAGTTCCCCGGGTAAATCCAACCGATAACCCACCTCCCCTACACGTGCAAGAATGCGGAAGGGTCCGATGAATCTCGGGCTGAGCTTCCCATGCTTCCAAAAGTGTATGATTCCCTTCCAAGCAGAGACCTTCAACAAGATACGGTCACCCACGTTAAATTCAATAGGCCTCCTCATCTTATCGTTATACGACTTCTGTCGATCCTGAGCTGCCTTCATGAAAGCTTTAATTTTACCAAGTTTTATCTGTGGTTGCCTCGACCACTTCTAAACTACCCAATGGCTTCTTCTCAGTGGACACCCAACAAACACGAGTTTTACACCTGTGCCCATACAACATAAACTAAGGCTAGAGATCAAGCAGGCATAGCCCACTTCTGTCATAGCTCAGTTTATAAAATACATATAATATAAACTATGTGACAACCCTGACTCACAACTAATACCATAGATCAGAGCAGACATATCTCACTTATGTCATAGATCAGTTCGACATATCAGGTAGCCATCAAACCTAGTCTATTATATATAACAATATAACATAAACTAGGCAACAACCATGACACAAACCAATACCATAGATCAGAGTAGGCATATCCCACTTCTGTGATAATTTAGTTTATAAGGTCATGTAGTTCCCAAACACCGTAACTTCTCATATGGTATAATCCCAACACCACATAGTGGCATACTGATAGCTGCGTGATGGTTATTTTATAAGAAAACTTCGCCAAGGGTAGGTAATAATCCTAGCTACCGCCGAAATCATTAATGCATGCCCGAAGCATACCTTCGAGAGTTTGGATGGTTCTTTTCGACTGGCCATCCGTCTGCGGGTGATACGCGGTGCTGTTGTGTAACCTAGTACCCATTCACGAAAAAAGTGTCTCTATCGAAAACAAAAGGCACTGGCACACCGTGCCTTGATACAATCTCCCAAGGAATAATTTTGCCAAACTTTCGGAGTTACAGGTCTCCTGTATTGGCAAGAAATGAGCACTCATTGTCAACCAATCCTCCACAAATGTTGTCAAAACCCCTTAGGCGTACGGGGTAGCTTAATGATGAAATACATGGTAAGATAGTCCCCCTTCCATTCCGGTACCCCCAAAGGTTGAATTTTTCCAAACGGTTTCTGATGTTCTGCCTTAACCTGTAAACAAGTCAAACACCACCCCACATAAGTTGCTACCTCATACCTCATTGCTGGACACCAATAGTTCTTCTTGAGATCTTGATACATCTTGTTGCCCCCACATAAGCTCTGTCATAATTCGCTCCACCTGAAAAGCTTCAATCTGGACACTAGAGATCTCTTCACTATATCTGGTTTCAAGATAAGCTGACAAGACTTCACCCGAATGTGTTTAGGCCTCTCATTTCGCTCAACGCGTCTGCCACCACGTTAGCCTTTCTTGGGTGATACGCAATCTCCACATCGTAGTTCTTGATTAATTCCAACTACCTGCCCTGCCTCATGCTAAGGTCCTTCTGCTCAGCGAAATATTTCAACTCTCATGGTTGGTATAGATTGTGCAAGGAACTTCATATAATTAATGCCTCCATAGTTTGAGCGCAAAAAAAAACATCGACTGCTAACTCCAAATTATAAGTCGGGTAATTAATCTCATGGGGCTTTAGCCGGGGGTGAGGCATAAGCCATCACCTCACCGCGCTGCATAAGTACACACCCGAGACCCCCAAGTGACGCGTCCGAATAAACCACTAGATCCTCCGTCCAATCCGAAAAGGTTAGGATCGGTGCATGTGACAAACTTGTAAGACCCGCAAATCCGGTGTCAAACTTTTCTTTAGTTTCAAGAAATGCGCTCTCTTGGTCCAAGTCCCAAGCAAACCTCACCTCATTCTTGGTCAGTCTAGTTAGTGATCTATCCTAGAGAAATCATGCATGCACCTCCGATAACAACCTGCTAACCCAAGAAGCTACTAATATCAGGCGATGATTTTGGTGTCGCCCAGTTCATCAATTCCTGCACCTTCATGGAATCTACCATGGTACTGATGGAATTAATGACGACCCTCATGAATTCAGAAAGCACCTTTGAGAATTTTAGCGCAAAGCTTATATTTCCTTAGAGTTTGAAGAACCTTCTTGCAATGTAGAATATGGTCTTCTTCTCTTTCAGAGTATATGGGCATGTCATCAATGGAAACAATAACAAAACAGTTGAGCATTGGCCTACGCACCTCGTTCATCAAATCCATGAATGCTGCAGCACGTTAGTCAGGCCAAAAGACATTACCAAAACTCATCATGTCCATAACTAGTACAGAAAGTGTCCTGCTCTCGTATTTTCAGCTGATGATAACCAATCTTAGATCAATTCTCGGGAGCCAACTAGCTCCTTGGAGCTGATCGAAATGAACCGTCGATTCTCGGTAAAGGATATCTATTCTTCACCATCAAGTGACACACATCCGCATGCTACCATCTTTCTTTTTTCTTTTTACAATTAAAACCGGCGCACCCCATGGTGGGATACTCGGTCTAATGAATCCTTTTTCGAGCAAATCCTCTAACGGAGATAAGAGTTATTTCATTTACGCAGGGGCTAGGAGGTAAGGTCTCTGGCTACAGGTTCAGCTTCCGGCACGAGGTCTATTTGGAACTCAACCTCGTGGTCCGATGGTGATTCCGTCAAATCCTCAGGAAATACATCCGAGTAATCCCGCACTACGAGGACATCCCCTAGCTTAGGGATATCAGCCACAACATCCAAGACCTGTGCCAGGTACGCCTTACACCAACGCTGAAACATCTTCCCCGCCTTTAGCATAGAAAGAGTAAAGTGCACGGATGGTCCCTGTGGTTTGCCCAAATTTAAACTCTGCTCCTCAGCGTTTCGAAATTACACGTATGGGATCTGTGGTTTGTATTTTGTTTCATTGATGGTCCCTGACTTGGATGGAGGTTAAGTTTCTCAGTTAAGTCTATGTAAAATTACTAAATTACCCTCTCTAAAAAACAAATATTATACTCTCTACCTTTGTTCCACCTTCTTATCTTTACCCACCACCACTAGCATCATAACTTCCTGTCAGGCCTTCTTAACCCTACCTCTTCTTCATCATCAACCCAACCATCCACCTCCATAACCTCCACCTCCATAACCACCATCTCCCACCACTGTATGGTCTCAAACGTACAGACCATCTGTCTGTGTAAGATTCCCACGTAATTCTCAATTGCTTATTAAACTAATTATTTAATAATCACTTTTTCAATGTTTGGACATAAGAGTTTGCGTCTGATTATATAAAGGTAAAATAGTTTTGGCCTCTTGAGAAATTGGTTATGAATTACTTGCAACAAAATTGATTTCAAAGGCTAAAATACTGTGTACCAATCTCCTTATTTACAAGAATGTCTCCTCGGAATTTTATGTAAATATTTTTTAATTATCGAAAATTTGCTAAACACTCAAATGTTTTGTCATATGAGTATTACCCTTCTCTTCTCGGCGGCACCTTTTAGAGAGTTGAGTAGAGGCCATGGAATTTGATGGGGGTAATGGAGGGAGTATGTCTTGTGGGTGAATTGGTTCTTTAAGAGCTTGTACGTTTGGAATTAGGGTACAAGTTAAGAGGAAGATATGGGTTAGGGTTGGTATGAAGTGGGTTTTGATGGAGATGGCAGTGGTGGTCGGAGGAATATGGTGGTGGTGGTGGTGGTGGGTGGTGGTGGTGGGTGGTGGAGGAGGAGGTGGTGCTGGTCATATATATAAAAGATTAAAGTGCTCGGATGGTCCCTATGGGTATTTTGGTCATTTTACATGACTTAACTGATAAAATTTAACGACGTTAGCTGGTAGGGACCAAAATGTTATAAAATGTCAACGTTGGGGACCATTGAAAATATATGAGGGCATATGTGAAATTTGGGCAAACCACAGGAACCATCCATGCACTTTACTCGCATAGAAATAACCCGAGGTAATGAGCAACTATCGTGTCCATGAACAGTAATACGATTCCCATCAGGAGCTGTAAGTCGCACGAGTCTCCGCCCGCACACAAAGTGAGCATCCACGGTAGCCAGCCAGTCCATCCCAAGAATAACATCAAAGCAACCCAATGACATTAAGTACAAGAGAATAGGAAGACTATGGCCCGATAACGCGATCCGACAATTATCTACAGCCTTGGTCACAAGGAGTGAATTTCCTATTGCAACCTTATCCTCGATTAAATGTCTAGTATCCTTAGGATCTTATCTAAACCAATACAAAAGGTGGTAGACACAACCCATACAAAACATTCATGATAAAACCGTCACATGATCCATCACAAGACATATTCAGGATGTGTAAAGTAAGGGTAAACTTCTAATAACGTTGATCAAGTGTGATTAGCTGTTTACTTTACTTTAGCCACCCTAAACACAACAAGTTACAACCACATTAACAATTCTGCCTACACATTAATCCAAATACACATGATATTTAACTATTAAACCTTAAAAGTTTGCAATTAACAAACGAAGAAGGGAATTCTACCCTACCTCAAAACACAAGAGCATACACCCCCTATGAATTATTGCAATTAAGCACTCGATAAGAGCCATCATAACATTCTTAAAACAAATATAGTTATTGGGTTTCCTTCTAACACAAGTGATCAACGAGAAGCATCCCAACCTATGTGTCGTGCATTACGCACTACATAATAAACTTCCCATACTACATCAAAATATAAAGGCACTAACCGCCCGTTTATGACTTTATGCTATTAAGCATCCAATGAAGTGTAAATATATATATATATATATATATACATACGTCAAAAAATAAAGATTACCTCTTGCCGTACAGCTACCCAGCAGTTGACATTTCTTAGTAACAGTTTGGTCCCATACCAGATTCGAGTTCGAGCACAAACTGCCCGAATCCCTCGAACCATTGCTCTAATACCAACTTGTAAGACCCTCAAAACCGACGGGTCAAACAGTTGGGATTCAAAGACTGACACCATAATTAATACTCAGGAAGTCTTATTTTATTATCAGTAAACACGCAGCGGAATTAAATGGTTTAAGTTATTCAAACATGAAATCCCCATAATGGGTCAAAGCATATTTGTGAAACAAAACAATAAGCTTAGAAAAAAAAAAGGTTTCAAGCAATAAAGTATGCTCTTCTTTATTCGAAAATGTCAACCGCCTCTGAGTAGTCCTGCAGCTTGCCAAGGCTTCCCTTTTATTCTTCAAATACCTGAAATCAATCTAATATGCACGCAAAGTCAGACGAGCTGAGTGAATTCAAGTTTTATGAAGTTCTTAAATAATAAGTAAATTGTCAAAATAAAAATTAACAAAATACTTTAACCTTAGAGTTACAATAAGCGCAACCCGCCTATATATTCCCTAAGCAAAATGTAAAGTCTAGAATAAGCGCAATCCGCCTACTTAACATAAGACTTTATTTTAAATCTACAATAAGCGCATTCCGCCTATTTTTCACGAAGCTACAACAAGTCTACATAAGCGCACATCGCCTACTAACTATAAATCAGAGCAGACATACAATATAAGTATCATAGCGCAATTTATAATACTAAGTAGCCGTCATACTCAGTTTATATATTTCTAAATATATAGTAAAGAATTAGCGCTAATCAAGTATAAATCAAGACAAATCCCGATCTAACAAGCAAGGTTCCACATACACTTTCAAGACATGCATATTAGCCCAAAATGTTTTAAACACAGTAAAAAGGGCAACATGAATTCACCTTCACAATACGTTCAAGTCCCAAAGCTAGATGATCCTAGAGTGGTGAAATCAATCAAAGACCTGACATCATGAGAATAACGTTACTAAAATCTCTAGTTTCCATGACGGTAACTTTCATCTAAATTCTCAATGATACTCTTATAGGTTCAAATTTCTAAGACTAAACCATCCCTATACAAGGTCACCACTCTTGTATGATTATTATTTAAAAAACAAATAAAATTCCATATGCAATACTTTTTTTTTCCGATAACTCAACATAAGTATCTAAATTATGCATCATTTGTTCCATCATGCAATTATAGGAGTAGCCATGCATTGTATTATAAGTTGAATACCCCATAACAAGGCCACACATGGGAGGATATTTCTTTTTATTAAATAGTGATAAACACCACTAAAAGCCTATTTCAAATTGTGAAGACTTTTATCCAGTTTCCCACCAAACAATGCTAAGGTTGGTCATGGGATGCTTTCGTTTTAAGGACTTAGTCTAAACCGACTTGGTTAAAGAGTATGTACCTGGTGCGAGATTATGGAACTCAAACCAAACTCTTAATATACCAATGAGAGTGCTAGAAACTTCACAGAATCAAAACACCACCCGGTTCAAGAAAAATGAAAGCAACTTGATGTCGGCGAGAACTATAAAAATCCACCACGGGTTAGATCCTAAAACCAAAGTTATAACCCAGCCACAACAGGTGATTGTTTCGGACCAACAACCGGACCATCCCCACTATGTCACTCGACAAACCGAACCCGCCATATTAACATGAGTTCAAAAAGGATGATTTCCTTCTTGTCGTAGGCAAAAGAAAAAAATGTGGTTGCTCCTCTTCTTCTTGTCACAGGTTATGGAAGAAGGAAGGATGGTTTAATATGTAGTTGTTGTGTGTAGAAGACAAGAGGAACCAAAACAAAAATAATAATATGGTCGAAACCATCCAATTGAGCACCCACCTTGAAACCAAACTGAATGGTATCGGACACCTTCTTTTCAATTCAATCCACCTTATCAGAATTCACAACTTCATCGGCAGAATCACCTATTCTTTAAATAATTTCGTCTCCTTCCCACCTTCAACATTTTGAAATTCGAGAGCTTCAGAGCTTTCCATAGATAGGTCATCTATCAGCTGCTGAAACGAATTAACCGGGGGAACAGGCAATGGACCTCTAGTCTTGACAACATGACTGTCAATACCCAATATGATAGGTCCAGCCCAAAGGGGTCATCTTCATCTTTCTTGGGCTCTTTAATGGGCCTTTCATTGCTGCTAACATAATCCACATTGGACTGGCCCAAATCAACCTTAATTTTACACTTTTTTCTTTTATTTGATTTTTCAAAAACAACATTAATATTACTGGCAAAATCCTCATCACAATCCACATTCCTACAAACATTACCTTCATTAATGACAACTTCTCTCACCTCCTTATCCAATTTTGGCAATGAATATTTATTTTCAAAATTCAAACAAACATTCCCTTCCTTCTCATCATGATCCGAATTTTGCTCCTTCACATTAATAGACATAAAAACATTAACATCCTCATCAATATGGTCCGAGATATTCTCCTCTGGATTAACTTCTACCATCGGAGATGACTTCGGCACCTTGACCGGCTGATTCAGGCCATCACCCTCCTCGGACATCGCAGAGAACCTACCTCCGCTTTCTGCGAACTCTGTTATCCATTCTTTAGTCTCCTCCAAAACCCAAACCTTAAAAAGTCTTTCCCCACCATCTAAGAAAGACCACTTCCTAGATAGTATTACCTTTTCCGACCAAAACCCCGATAAAGTGAAACGACGAATCAAACTCATTCCTTTCAACCTGAGCAGATTTGACCACCGTACCAAAGAACCTTCCAACATCATCCAAAACCTTATTCTCCAGTATACATAAAGGACTCCAAAGACCCTCAGCCATGCAATACGTTCAAAGGAAACCGGCTGAACCTCCCAAATCACCACCGATGCAAATTGTTCAGGTCTGCCAAGCAACTCATCTTTGGCCATCACCACATGGTCTTTAGTCGTGAAGACGGTCATAACCGTAAACCCCCCAAGTACCGAACCATACCTCAGCCAATCCCATCTCCTTCAGAATGTTCCTTATATTTTTAAGAACAACCAGAGAGTTGATTGTTATTTGATACTAGCATGTTGTTTATGATGTTAGGTTTCAGAATGTCCAAGTTTGTGTGTTTTTGATGTGATTTGATATTTATTTGGGAATTTATAAGAACAGATATCAAATATGATTTTCAGATTGAAAAAATAGGTCAAACTTGAGTTTTGCAAATCTTTAGACTATGAAATTTGGCCAGTAGCTACCTACATGTGTTTGAAAGCTTTTACAATTTGATTCATTTCATTTGGATGAATCTATGATTTTTAGTAATTTTTGGCGTTAGCTGACGCAAAAAGCTCAACAAAATTAGTTTGTTATAGTAAATGATTTTTCATAATCTTTCAATAAGTTCTTGGCATGAAATATAAACAGTGGCATGACTAGTGGACATAGAGGGATGTTCAGTAAATTTTTTATAGTCTAACATAATGATTTGATATTTTATAAAAAAATTGGTTTGACGACTCATAATCTGCCCCGAAAATGCAGATTAGGGAAATATTGCATTTGTACTTATTTAAGGGTCTCCTTGACTTGTATGTGGTTTATACATGTATGTAAACTTATGTGAATCATATATGAAGTATGTGATAACATGTAAACATATTATTCACCAACGGGTCATAGGCTCACTTGTTGCATGTAGTTACACTTGTGTTACTTAAACTTTACACAACATTAGATGTCATGGACAAAACAGGTTTTGTTATGCATTGCATATACATTAGTACTTATAGAGTAACACTTAGTAGGGAGTTGTTAACGGTTCATTATTACATATTTGGAGTTTGGATATAAGCTCAACGCAACCTAAGGTAACTTTTACTACTTTTTCTCAGAAGCAAGTATCCCGTGGAGGGACCACTTTATCCCTGGATTAAGACTACTTTATCCCTAGATTAGGACCACTTTATCCCTGGATTGGGACCACTTTTATTCCAGAGGCAAATCGGCTTTACTAGTTTTCATACTTTAAATTTCATGTCCTTAGTTAACTAAACAACACTATATCACGAAAGTCATTCACTTATACCAAATGAATTGCCGGGTTTTGACAAGCGGGGTACTAGTTGATAGCGCTATTAGGTTTAACAAATCTCACACCGTGCTGGGAGCCGAAAGTGAACTTTTGACCTTAGACTTTATCATTGTTGATAGGCAATGATGAGAGGCACAACTGCTCACATTAGTGAGTGCAACGTTTATAGCAGTTCGGTACCACATGTTTAGTTGCTTGACAATGGGTTAGCTACCCATGACATGTCTTTTAAAAACTTATGAATTCTACTTGTACTCTTACTTCGTGAATACTCAAACCTGTGAACTCACCAGCTTTATGTTAACACACTTAGCATGCGTTTGCAGGTCGCTAGGTACGACACATGTTATGGCATGCACACATGGAGTCTTTGCTTAAACATTAAACTTCATTTCGGTTTTTACTTTTCCATGGTTTTGGGGCGTGTTGTTTGATGCAGGATTTAAACTATTTACTTTTATTTATGCTTCTGCAATTGTTTGAATTTTTTTTCACAAAACAATAAACTAAAATTTTAAAACGAACTAAATAGTTTGGGACATTTAGAGTTGTTCTATATAACTAATTGCAATGAGAATCTTGGTTGGTCACACGCCTCACGGTAAAACTCCATAGTGGATTTTTAGGGTGTGACACCAACCATCGCCGCCACCTGCCACCGTTGCCACCGTCACCTCCACCTACCATCCACCACCGCTACATATCACCACTTACTACATATTTTATTCCTTTGTCTTTTACTACCTATCAAACAACATAAAGGAATACTTTTTTTCATTCCCACATAGCAACCAAACAAGACATGGAATGATACTACTGATCTATTCAATTACCTCATCCATTCCATTACCTCATACCAAACAGACATTTGGGGTTTTTAGAGGAATACTTTTTTTTATTCTCACATAGCAATCAAACACATTTTTGTTTCATTTCATCATAATATTCAATTTTATTTCGCCTCTCATTCCTCCACACCAAACGCTACCTTAGTTTTTTTTAGTAAATTACCAAAACCGTCCCTGTGGTTTGGGCCATTATGCCACTCAAGCCCAATCTTTTAAAAAGTGCATAAACACTCCTTGATCTTTCAAAAAAATATGCCTAAACAGTCCAACGACTTAACCTAGTTAACTTTTCTTCATTAAGTCAAGGGCATTTTCGTCAAATCATGTATAAAATTATAATTTGCCTTCCCTTTCTCCTTTATAACCCTGATCCAATCCATTTTTCCCTCAGTTCACTGTAAACCCTAAATACGAAATCAACTCCTTCAAATTCAAGACCCAATTGAAGACCCAAAACTATAAACCCTCCACAGCAGGTCGTCATCTGCAGGTCGTGTTCTGCAGGTCTTCTTCTTCTGATTTACTGTGTAGGTATGTACGTATTGCTTCAATTAATGTAATTATTTAGGGTTTAGGTATGTATGTCATCACTGGTTTAGGGTTTAGGTATGTATATCTGTACTGATTTAGGGTTATTGATTGTTGACTAATGATGATCCGTTGTTCATTATTAAAGCTGCATTGTTTAGCTTGGTTAACCTTTTAAATGTAAAGATGATATGGGGATGAAAATACTGATTTACAGCTGCATTGTACATTATTTACACCTGCATTGTTGATTATTGACTGCATTGTATGCCCTAATAATGATGAAAATCTTATGCACTGATAATGTTGCAGGTGCAAACATCCAGTTCATATGATGACTGATAAACCTTCCAGTTCCAGTTCTGATGTTGATGACTCTGAGAGTTTGACTGATGATGATCAAATTGGAGATCCGCCTTTTATCTTGGTCAACCTTTTAGATATAAAGATGATTTCAAGATAATTGTTAAAAATCATGTCGTGTTTGACAGGAGGCAAGTAGTGATTGACTGGAATGACAATGTCACCTTTCGTATGGTGTGTAAGGGTATCAGTCCCCAAATGACTAGATGTGACTGGGTTTTGAACATTGAAATGGACAAATCTAAAGGTGCATGGATTGTGAAATCCTTAAACATGGACTCCAAATGTCAACTAATGAGGGATGCTAGGTTATGGTATGGTCAGTGGAAGGAGAGCAAGAGAACTTGCAACAGGAAGAGGAAAAGAGACAGTGGTCCTTCTAGTTAGTAGGTTATGTTAATGGTTGTTAGAATCTTTTGTATTCGGATATGTTGAATTTGTTAGAATCTTTTGTATTCGGATATGATGACTTTTAAATGTTATGGATATGTTGTGTGTGTATGCACTTCTGTATGTTTTGTTAACTTCTTTATGTTGGCAGTAGAATATTTGCAAGTCAATTGCTGACCCATTTGGAAGTCAACTGCAGGTCCAACCCATATATGCAAGACAATTGTGTGTGTATGCACTTTTGTATGTTGTGTTAACTGCAGGTCCAGCCCATATATGCAAGTCAATTGCTGACCCAATTAGAAGTCAACTGCTGCATAGGTGCACACATATATGCAGCCTATTAGGAAGTCAATATATGCAACCCATTGGGAAGTGAACTGCTGCATATGTGTAGACAAATATGCAGCCTCAGCAACTTTAAATGGGTCATGGGTCATCAGGAATGACTGCTGCATATGTGCACACATATATGCAGCATATTGGGAAGTCAATATATGCAACCCATTGGGAAGTGAACTGCTGCATATGTGTAGACAAATATGCAACCTCAGCAACTTTAAATGGGTCATGGTTCATCAGGAATGACATATACATATGTGCACACATATATGCAGCCCATTGGGAAGTGAACTGCTGCATATGTGCAGACAAATATGCAGCCTCAACAATTTCAAATTGGTCATGGGTCATCAGGATTAACATATATATATGCACTAAAGTAAATGGGTCAACTGCACTTATATGCACACCTATATGCAGTTATATATGATCAACTCAAATTGTACAATTGTGTAAGTTCAAAACTGCATATCCATACAAATGGGTCATGGGTCAACAACTGATATGCACTAAACTAAATGGGTCAACTACTGATATGCACTAATATAGCCAAACCACATTTTACACATATCTATAACCAAATCACATTTTACATATAAAAAGCATGAAGTTCAAGCCATCAGTTTACATACCACATCAATTTACCATTGGTTATCATACCAAAAGACTGAAGTACTATGATCTTAACCTAATGACACACCTACCTACTTCCAATGATAGTCATCATCTGAACAGTAGGGTAAATATAATGGATCATACTCCCCTTCATATGGATCATGGTACCAATCATCATCATCATCATCTGTGTTGCGATAATCAAATGCTTGCTTCAACACATGTGGATCAATATCTGGAATTGGGTCATCTTGCCCAACCTCCTTCTTAACCTGATCAAAAGGATCAATCTCAACCTGCTCAAAAGGATCATCCTCAACCTGCTGCCAAACCCGCTCATGCAAAAGCTGATGAAAGACAACTATGTTTTCTAATGCATCATAGTCACGATCAATATGCTCAACATATATATCAATTAATTTCCCAGTTTCAGCAATTTTGTTCAACACGCGTACATCAGTCTTATTTAACAGTTCTGCTAAACCTAGTCCCAAGCCTTCCCATGGAAGCCTATAGTAAAACCTAAACTCGTCATCCTGATAATAGCCAAGTTCCACAAGCATGTCATACAAGGTGATTATAGAGAAATAATCAGAGTTTACCTCATCGATGTAGTTGACCTTCCCGTTAACGTACATCAGATTTACATGCATTGGATTAAACTCCCCCATGATGAATTTTAAATGAAATTTTTTTGGTAGAGTGACCTGCATTGTTGATTGTTAACCAAATTTTCAGCTTGCACGTCAAAAAGTTAACGGGTATAATAAACAGTGGGTTTAAATGTAAGATGTGGATCGATTGACTTACCGTAGCGTTCTTCAAGATTAACTTCGTCTTCCCCAGTTCGTACAACCCATTGTGTCATCTTCCTCTTCTTACGTTCTTGAATTTCCATTTGTGTGTGTTTGGAGGGAAATTAGAGAAGAAGTGTGGAGGTGGAGGGAAAAAAATGGAGGGAAACAGGTTATAAAGGAGAAAGGAGAGTGAGGGCTGGACTGTTTTGGCATATTATAATTTTATACATGATTGGACAAAAATGCCCCAGACTTAACGAAGAAAAGTTAACTTGGTTAAGTCGTTAGACTGTTTAGGCATATTTTTAAAAAAATCAAGGAGTGTTTATGCACTTTTTAAAAGATTGGGCTGGAATGGCATATTGGCCCAAATCACGGGGACGGTTTTAATAATGAGAAAGTTTAGTATAAAAAGTAGTTTAACGTATAAAGTATAAGAAGTATTTTGGGCCTTTGATCAAAATGAATCAATGGATGAGATTAAAAGGGGAAAAATATACGTTGAGTTTCTAAAAGAGGAGGAGAAGGGCAAAATAGGTATAACCCACAATGGTTGAGTTCCACCCCCATTTTTTTAACGTCCATAACTTTTTCATACGACATTATTTAAAAAAAAAACACACCATAAAAACAAGCATTTTATCCTCTTTCATTTGCATACCATATTGCTATACTTTAATTTTTTTTTGCTGGGTTGATAGTACTTGCGTCTAACTATAAACACTTGATATTATTACTTGCGTTTAAACATTCTGAATGTAACAAAAGTTCCAAAATAATAGTTTATGAAAACCAAACCATCAAACCATGACAGCAACCAACCAAGTTTCTTAAAAATTCTATACTTTTGTCACTAATCTTCCAGGTTGTGTGTGTGTGCCTCCTAGGCTGATTTAGGGGTTATCTGATGATTTGTTTCTCTTCAACACTGCTGCGATAACAACACGCCATTAAACTGTTCTACACATGAGGTGCTCGGGGAGGGGCTGATGACGTAGTCAGTGTAAATGTTACGAGAGGTTTCACATTGAACCAAACAGTTATTGGAATGACTTGTGTAATAGTTGTTGTGTTTCTACTCTGTTATTCCTCAAAAGGCTACTAAACAATAATAAACTTGATATGTATGTAAAAACTTGATATTATCTATTTGCGTTTAAACAATAATAACTTGTGTCTAAATGTAAAAACTTGATATTACTTACTTGCGTTTTTAACATGTATAACGTGCGTTTTATCATTTATAACTTGCGTTTGATCAAGTCGTCTTATCAGGTATAACTTGCGTTTCTAAAACGCAAGTATACCCTCAATAAAACTCAACTTATCAACCCAGCAAAATTTTTTTTTTAAAAAAAAGTATAGCAATATGGTATGGAAATGAAAGAGGATGAAAAACTTGTTTTTATGGTGTAATTTTTTTAAAAAAATAATGCTTTATGAAAAAGTTATGGCCGTTTTAAAAATGAGGGTGAAACTTTAATGACGCTAAGAAATTACCATCGTGCCCCTGGTTATTAAATTTAATCCTACACTTCATATTGTTTCTTACACTTCATACAATAAATGATTTTTTACTAACTTGTCCCTTTAATAATTTACTCTTTTTTTTCCATGATATTTATATTTGAAAAAAAAACTTTTATCTGTGAAACTTGCTCAAATTATAAAAGGTCCGGCCCAATGAAAAACCCCCCAAAATAAGAACCTACCCCTAAATTCGCTCTCATCATTTTCCCATGATTTCGTAAATCCTCATCTCCTTCTCCCTTTTTTTACAGTTACTTTTACCCTAATTTCACATACGATTCCTCTGTTCTTCGTGATTGCTACAGCAGTCTGCCGTTCTTCGTGTTCTCCAGGTATGTAAAAGTTTGTTTTACAGTATACCTTTTATTATTTACTGTGTGTTTTTTCCTTGTATAAAAGATTAATTCGAAATCGATTAACATACCTAACCAAAATTAATCGATTACATCCATATACTACAGAATGCCGGTAGGTTTAATGCAAAAACCAAACACACCTAACCAAAATTAATCTAAACGTGATCCATAAATTAAACAGATATGTAACTGTATATACATATGGTTTTACTTTGAGCAAGGACCCTAAAAAGTGATGCTTATAGATGCAGAGAGAGAATAGATGGATTTAATTAGGTCTTTTTAGTTCAATAAGAAATTAGGGTTTGCAGTTCGTGTATATCACGTTGCCCCACCGCTAGGGCTCTGTTTGTACGTGTTTGTTTGTTAAGGAAATAATGTGTTCACGGATGGTTTGACAAGTACTTATTGAACGGGACTTTTTGGTCTTGTTCGATCATTAAGGAAATGAATGTGAACATCATGAACGGTTCACAAACACAAACGAACACAGATAAAATCGGCAAAGGTGGTGGAGGTTATTGGTGGATAACACATAGTTATCGATAGCGAATAGCGGTAAATAGCGACGGGCTACTGATATGCTACGTAGCGGCATAGCGGTAAATAACAGCCGCTATTTCGTAAATAGCGGTAAGGTATTAAAATATTTAAAAATATTTTTATGTACAAATTTAGAATTATAAGGACCAAATGTTTATATATACAAACTAATTTTATACTTTCTATGTACATTTTAAAAGTTTTAGGCACTATATGTAAAGACATGAAAGATGGAGGGATTAAATATGTAAATAGTTATAGTTATTTGGGCACTATATGTAAAGACATGAAAGATGGAAGGATTAAATATGTAAATAGTTATAGTTATAGTTATTTAGGCACTATATGTAAAGACATAAAAGATAGAGAGGGTTAAATATGTAAATAGTTATACTTATTTAACCCTAAAAAGTGAAAACAATAACACCAGCCGCCTCTTCATCTTTCTCCTTGTTTCTGGGTGGAACTCGCCGGAGTCGCTATCTTCACACTATTGGCCCGCTAACCACATGATAGCGGTTGATAGCCGATACGCGACGCTATTCGCGATCGCGGCCGCTATCACCGCTATTAACAACTATGGGATAGCAGAGGGAGTAGTGTTGGAACTTGAAGTCCTAATAGTGGAACGGGGGTTAGTAGCATTCGCACGATATGAATAAGAGACAGAAAGCGGAATAGTGCATAAATAATGTGGGGATAGGATTTTCTGTTTTATTTGTTAGGGTAATAAAACAAATAAGAATTAAATAATATAAAAAGTTTAAGTAAAATATATAAATGTACAAAAATCTTTAATGAACAACATAACCAAATGAACATGAATAAATGTTAACGAACAGACGTTCACAGACACATTATCGAACTATCAAGAACACAATTGAAAGAAGGAGACATCTATTTGTGTTTGTTTGTTTAACTAATCGAACAAAATTTTTTGTTCATATTCGTTCATTTATCAAACGAACGTAAATGATCTTTCTGCTCAACGGTTCCCGGTTCCACGAATTGTTTGTTGAATGTTTGGTTCGTTTGCAGCCCAACCCACTGCTTTTAGCCATATCGTTTTTTGGTATTTTTCCCCCTTTTTTATGTTTTTCTCCATATTAGCATTAATGTTATATTAAGGTGTATTAACAGTTAAAACCATATTCAAAGGATCAAAGTTTTATTATGCTAATGATGTACTATCAAGAAATAGTTTGGAGGTAGCTATTAAACTGCATCAAAATAATACGTTATTAAAACTATAATATAACTTGAAATAGATTTTTAAATGAATCCTTTATGCTTTAGCTTAATTCCCACCAAGGGGATAAAGAGCTAGAAGGTAACATTGTACTAACATGATGAATATCCTATAAACTTTGAATTAGAAAAGCCTATGTTGTTTTTTAAGTTAAATGTGAATTTGTAAGAAGTGAGAGCTTTGTAGTTTATCTCTCACATTTCTCCATCTACATCTTTGTTTTTAGCTTTTGGGTAGTCTTGTGATGGGCGTTTGGTCAAGATGGTCATCTTGCGTGCCTTCGAAGTGTTTGGGCTTCACCACCTAGGTGCATGCTTCTTGCGTCTTTCACTAGACTTGGTATAAGAGGGAGCTATAAAGAGTTATGTTACATAGTTGTAAGAAACATAGTTGTAAGAAACATAGTTGTCGATAGCGGTGATAACGATCGATATAGCAGATAGCGACGCGTTTCGGCAACATTTCGCTATGTGATGGACTGATGGTTGGTGACCACATGTCATGCAGATAGCGAATTCCGATGGGAATTCTAGCGTCGGTGCTGGAATTCGACAAACCAAGAAGAAAGCGGAAAGGAGGAAGAAAGAAATTTGCGGCTGATTTAACATGGGTTTTAGTCTTGTAGGATTATATAGGTTTTAGGTATCTTAACATTTAAACCCTCTATCTTTCACTAGTTTACGTAATTTTTTACTCAAAAAGTGTAAAATAAGTTTGTGCATTTATACACTTAACCCTCTATATCTTTACTAGCTTACATTTGGTACTTAAACTGTATATATATATATATATGTATATGTATGTATGCATACGGGAGAGGTATGTTAAGAATGCTAAATATCGTGAGAACCGTGATAACAAACAAAAAAATAAATCAAAATCAATTTTTTTACACACACATTTATATGTTATTGCCCTATTTTATCGTGGTGGTGCGTTGTTTTGCACCTTTTAACTACTTAGGGTCAGGAGTATGTTAACTGCTTTGGCTTATTGTTAGTTTTATAAAAATGACAAGCCTTGCAAGCTGCTTGAATTGTTACCATGCTTGTGATACTTATTAGTGTGAGGTAAGATGCCATTCTTACATCCACTTAATGACGACTATTACTAAAAAAATATTCCTTTAGTCACTTCATGGAAATGGAAAGAGTTAAATCCAAAATCTATTAATAGGCAAGTCTATACAAGCTTGCATGTTGATTGCCATGTATTTTATGTGGAGATTGTCGTATAAGAAATACTTTATGTATTAAGTACAAAACTGTTTATTTTATGTTTTGCTTGTTACAATATTAATAGTTCGTTAATAAGCTAAATAACACACACTCCACTTTTGTATATGATTTCATTATAAACGTTGACATTGTGAAGCTTGTACTAATTTGTTCTCATATATTCAATTCAAATATATGAGCTAACTATTGATCACTATCGAATTAGTAAATCACGTGCATTGCTAAATGTGATCATGTTTAGGTTGACCTTTTTTTTTTTGTCAAACCACATATGTGGTTAGGTTCACTCTCGATGTTTTGAGGTTGATCGAATCGCAAACCGTCAAAGGGGGACATCATATTGGTCAAAATGATCCTCGCTATAGATTTTTTAGGTTTGCTCAATTATGTCATGTGTTTTTCAGGTTTAGTGTTGCTTGCATCTACTTTCAAGTTTGTGGAGGTTTGCATATTCTTATGGAAAAAGTTAATGAAGATGGTAGCCTCGACTTTAAGTGGCTTAAAAAGAGAGGAGTGGGTGGAAAAAATAAAAAGATTCAGTTTTACGAATCTTTCATATATGATGGAGTGCAGTACATGCTATATGATTGTGTTTACATGTACAAGGAAGGTGTAGAATACCCTTATATCGGCAAATTGACAAAAATTTGGGAGGGTTCGGACAAGTCAAAGAAAGTTAAAGTCCATTGGTTTTTTCTTCCAGAAGAGATTTCAACGTGGCTTGTAAAGACCAAGACCATCGAGAATGAAGTATTCTTTGCATCCGGTGCCGGTCGTGGTCTAGCCAATATCAATCCGTTGGTAATTAATTTCTATCATATATCTTCTCCCAAGTTCTTTTTGTGGTGATATATGCAAGATGCTATTGACGGCAAGTCAAGAACTTTCACTCTTGCTTTTAAAAAGCGCGCTTCAGGCGCAAATAGCATCGCCTTAGGTGACCTGAGGCGCAAATCGTACATGAAATGCAGGTGAGGCGCGCTTTTTAGGCAAAGGCGCAAATAGCATCGCCTTAGGTGACCTGAGGCGCAAATCGTACATGAAATGCAGGTGAGGCGCGCTTTTTAGGCAAAAATTGCTCTGAGGCGCGCGCCTCATGTACATGACTCTTATTTGCGAAGCAGAATGTTGTGCAACAGGCTTTTTACGTAGTACACGCAGGTTTTTTATATGTGAAAACATGTATAAACCTTATTTGTAGAATTGTAGCTATATTTTAGTTATGGGATGCTAAAATCCTTTGAAATAAGTATATAATCAATTTGTGCTTCGTGTACAAAAAGTGCACTGCTTTTGCGCCTCGGTTTTAAACCTTGTCACCTCAGTGCGCTTCTCGCTTTTTAAAACAAGCTTTGGCTTCAAATATTCAATATTCTGTACAGTATCCGTATATATTTCTTGCAACTTCTAAAGCATACTGCTTCCACATGATACAATATTTCTTGCAAGTTTTAAAGCATACACTATTTCTACATGATACGAGCATTAGTTGCCTATCATTGTTTACGAAATGAATTTTCATAGTGAACATCATTAGTTATGCTTTTTTACGTAATTAAAGGTGAGATGCGCCCCTACGACGCTAAAAGGGTTTGTCCGTTGTCTAGGCATAAAAAGGTCTCTTCTACGCATGGCGCAGAAGAGACCGTAGAAGAGACCTTTTTGTGTAAATTGTGTTTTTGATCATGAAGCTTTGCTTGATTTCCTTATATCGTATGTTAAATGTAGGCGTATAACTGGTTTAACATGTTAAAGGAAGAATTAAAGGAAAATCTATACATGAAGTTTTAAGAGGTTCAAAAATATTGGAAGAATTGTCTCATCACTACTTTTGAAAGGGTTCAAAAATATTGGAAAATCTATACATGAAGTTTTAAGAGGCTAGATCAACTTTTGTGGAACGGTTTCCATAATAGGTTGGTAGGTTAAAGAGGTTGGATTAATACATTGATTCTGCGAGGAAGGGGAAGAATGTAGTAATTGGTGAGAAAGGAAAAGGGCCATGAGTAGCGAGAAGGATGATATTGATGAACAATAGGTTTAGGAATGTAAGACAAGTAACAAAGATTAGTGATGAGACTCAACTCAACGACTGTGCCACTGTGGCGAGAAACGGTGGGGGATTGTTATATTTGTAGAGTAAAATTGACAAATTGATTCGGATATGCAAGGGTGAAGAAATGTGATAAGATTTGTAATTTACTAAAACAGGGGAGAACACATAGGACAAAGATTCACTGTAATTGATAGCTATTAGGCATGATTCGAGATTGGCAAATTTTCCAAAGTACGAAAATCTCCAATGAGAGATTAACCAGCCAAGAGAAAATAATCCTAGATATGATACTTAAACTAAGAAAATAATCGGAACATTTTCCAATTTCAGTTCCTGGTTTCATGTGTTACTCCCCCACTTCCTAAATTAGGGGCCCATTTCCTAAATTAGAGCTGATTTGGTCTTGAGTCAATTAGTGGGAATGTGGGATCCTATAGCAGTATAGCTGTTGACTGTTGCGCAAATCAATAAACCATGCCATTGTAGCTTGATCAGTCTCAGGGACCTCGCGACTGTTTCAAACTTCAATAGTAGGTAGGGAAGTATCCAGTAAACCATGGAGTTGTCCATGAGTTGTCTTGAGCGTTCTAACATGGACGATGGGGTGGATGTAAGAGCCTGGTCGGAGCGCGCGCACTAGAGTATTGGGCTCGCGTTACGAATGACTCTATACGACCCAAAGAGTTTGGGTGATAACCTCGCATCCCGATGTTTGGTCAAATTTATCCTTAGCGATTAAATGGATCCAAATCTTCGATCTCCGATTGAACACCCAACACATGTTTAGATTGATATGGCATTACTAGGGTTGTCGCTGGGGTTTCTTCTTTGACCCGATCTGGTGGTGTATCATGAAGCGTTTTCAGGAATGCTCTGTCTTCCCTAAGATGTGGTTCAAAACATCAAACCTAGTAGCGATGGCTACTAATTGATTGACAACTTGGTTTTTAGGGATGCAACTTCCAGAACCATCATCAAATTTCAGTCGTTGGGCTTTTAGAGATGCGGCATCGGCCTTCAGTGCTTCGGACGAGTCCAACTTGGTGAACATGGGCACCAACTGAGCAACTATGTGATTTTGGTGAACAATGCTACCTTCAATTTGGTTATTCTGTGTCTACTCCATCGGGTTTCGGCAGCGGATCCATGAATGCTCTGTCTTCCCTAAGATGTTCAAAACATCAAACCTAGTAGCGATGGCTACTAATTGATTGACAACTTGGTTTTTAGGGATGCAACTTCCAGAACCATCATCAAATTTCAGTCGTTGGGCTTTTAGAGATGCGGCATCGGCCTTGAGTGCTTCGGACAAGTCCAACTTGGTGAACTTGGTGAACAAGGTGAGTGAGAGATACAATGAGATATGCATCACGACAAAAATTGGAAGGAAGTTGGTGTGAGGTAGGTTTCGTTTCTAATACTTGGGGATGTTGGTTTTTAATAGTGAAATTGCACATTAGCGGCCAAAGAGAGCTAAAAGTTTAAGAGGAATTCGTAAAAAAAAAAAACAAAGAACTTCATGTAACACAATTATGTTTGAACTTTGAAAGGGATTCTCTCGTTGATAGAGAGCTACTAACTGTTGGTATACATGTTAATCAAATCTCATGATTTTAGTTCATGTTCAACCAAAAGACAATGGAAAGCAGGGTGTCATTTTTTAGATGTGATGTCAGCTATTTGCTTGCCACTGTTGTCCTACTCAACCCTTATGGACAAGAGGTGATTAATGTTAAAGAAACTTACAAAACTTTCCTTATGTAGACGTGTCTAAGGTATGAGACATTGAGACCTTACTATACCCACAAGTTCATCTTTAATTGGACTGCCAAATGATAGGCACTCTCTCAAGTGTATTTCCATTAATTATATGGTAAATGGATGCATGGCGTAATCAGTTGTGATTGAATAAGGAAACTTTATGAAACACGATTTAAGTATAAGCTAAGCAGTCAATCTCGGCGATATATTGGTGCTATCTCGGTTATCAGCCATAAGGAGTCATCTCGGTCTAAAATATCGTTTTCGATAATATCGGCTGATACAACAACCATACCTAGTGAAATCCCACAGATAGTGAACTATTTGTAGGGTCTGGGGAGGGTGGGATGTAGACAGACCTTACCTCTATCCCTGCGAATAGAGAGGCGACTTTCAAAGAGACCCTTGGCTAAAAAAAACCATACATATATAATAATAATAATAATAATAATAATAATTTAAACTACCAATATTAGAGATGGTGGAAAGAATACATGGTAAAAATGGAAACGAAATACAACTAGAAAAAACCTATAAAGAACCTATAAAGCATAAGGAGACATTCACGTGTAAAGACCAACAAAAAAGTGTGAAAAATCTTATTTCCTATGACACATCTAAAAACCCAACTGACCCTATCCTAACAGTCTTTAACCTTAATCATATGTCTCCACAAGCTCCAATCCTGGACCATGTCCTCAGAGAGGTGTAACTCTTGTAAATCTTTCCTAATCCTCTCATCCTAAGTCAACCTGGGCCTACCCCTACCCCTCCTCCCCTCCACAATGAGGTTTTCCACCGCCCTAACTGGCTTTGTCGTCAGTTTCCTCTTCACATGCCCAAACCACCTCAATATCCCTTCCTTTATCTTATCGGATATACTTGCTACTCCCAACCTGTCTCTAAGAACCTCATTTCTTATCCTGTCTAACCTTGTGTGCCCACACATCCACCTCAGCATCTTCATCTCTGCTACGTCCATCTTATGTGCCTGTGTTTTCTTGATGGCCCAACAATCCGTCCCATATATCATAGCAGGTCTAATTGCTGCCCTATAAAATTTCCCCTTTAATTTAACAGGAAACCTCCTATCACACAACTAGCCCAATAAAATCCCTAAAGGCCTGTCGATACAACACAGTAGAAGAAATGATACAGTCAAACAACAAGCAATCGATAGACGCTCCCCGGAAGAGACGACGACGGAGGACCAGAACAGCAACAAGCAGAGACAAGAAGATGGGAGTAGCCGGGAGCAATTTTAACTGCAAATTGTTGAGATGAGCTTAAAGAGTAGCCGTTAAGCAGAGACAAGAAGATGAGAGTAGCCAGGAGCAGTTTCATCTCAAACCGTTGAGATGAACTTAAGGAGCAGCCGTTGAGTGAGCTCTTTGATTTGAGGTTTTTTATTTGAAGAAATATGAAAGTTAATAGTGAAATTAGGTGAAAACTAAAATGTTGTACTTTGGAACTTGGAAATACAGCTGGCTCTGCAAGAAAGTTGGGTTGGGAAATGTAATTTTTATTTTTAATAGTTAATAAACTTTAAGGTAAATATTAATTTTCTTTTATTAAGATTTTTGTCTTTATATAACCTGTTTATATAATCAAAAGGATAAACTTTAGGGTAAATATACTAATATCCCACCGATATCTCACTGTGATAACCGATGTATCAAATGTCTTTCCTTGACCGATAACCGATATTTTACCGCATTAACTGCTTAGAGTATAAGTGAGTTCGAGTTTTCTATAATGAATGACTTGTTAGGTAGGTGGCATATGCTACTATCTCTACAAATATATGAATTTAAGTTACTATCATAGTATCATATGGACGCAAACAGTGGGGTGAAAAAGTGCTTAACCTTCTTTTCAAGCCTTATGGCTATTGCCAAGCCATGTACAGTTAAGCACTCTGAGTTGTCATATGGGTTGAGCAATAGTCATATGACATGGTGGCTAAGGGCTTTTCTTTAAGGACAAAGAAAAAGTGCATGCTTCATTGATGTCTCTTTTTACGAATGGACTTGCGATTATACGAGGGATACATAAATGTGGACCCTTCCTTACCTTTTGAACACTTTATGGTTTGCTTAAACGGGCCTTACTTAAGTTTGTTTCTTGGAGTGATATGGTCGAGTGTGAGGTTGTTGTAGAACCAAGTAGATAATGATTTTATGATTTAGTAGTCACACAAAGTAGAAACAAAGGAGTGAGTTCTTTATGTTGCTACAAAGAGGAATCCTATACAACCACCCTCTAGGCCTCTATGACTCGCTATGCTACAACTTAGGTGTTTGATTGGGACAGTTGTTGAGGGTATCACAATATATTTGGAATTGTTAATGTTATTATACTGTTAATGCATTAGATGGCGCACGGATTTTATAGCCACTAGCTTTGTTAGATAAGACTAAATATTTTTTTCCCTTTGTTCTTAGATAAGACTAAATATGGTAGGAGTTTAAGTGGTAAATCAATGGCTTCAACAGATGGAAATGGTTTATTGCCATGTCTATTTTAGCTATTTATATTTCATGAAGCTTTGAACGGTTGGTTAATGATTGAAATTCCACTCTTATTCTACTATTCATTCAATGTTCTTTGTCTACTATGTTTTTTAGAAGACGAGAACACATAACGAAGGTTAGCTTTTTTTTTTTTTTGAATTATTTTTTCTAAACATATTGGAGTTTTGAAGAGCTATGCAACCTCTTGAAAATAAGTCTATTACTTCTTCATCTTCAATATAAGAACACAACTCCTAGTGGTTTATTTTCTTCAAATCTTTGAAAGCATGACGTGGTGGAAAAAGTAACACCACGACTTCACTAAAGATCTGTAGCCTAATGTGACTTTGTAGATGTTTAAATCACAATGTGCGTTTGATTGTTCCAGTTTTCTTTTAAAAGTTGGTGTTTTGGACGCATCATTGACTAAGCCAATTGTTTAAATTTGGCTAATTCTTACTATTACTTGATCAGGAAGCAATCGCTGGTCCATGCAATGTTGTGTGTGTATCAAAGGACAGCAGAAATCCCCAACCATCAGATGAGGAACTTAAAGCAGCTGACTTCATATTTTATCGTACGTTTGACGTTCAAAGCTGTACTATATTGGATAAGATGGAGGATAATGTTGGTGGGCTTGAAAGTATATTCTTCCTCAAACTTCTTTTCAAACTATGTCTACAACTCTTTATATTTTAGCTCTCATCTTTATTATTATATTTTTTCTACAGTTGAATACGTATTTAACAGAAAAAAGGGTGAGAAAAGCATCCCTTCCCCTGGTACCTCGGACAAAAAGGAAGAAATCCCCCCAAAAAGTAATTCTAGTGAAACACAGAAGATTTTAACAAAAACTGTACCCAACATACTCAAGGATGCAAAAGGAGATGCTCAAGACAATGATGGTTACAATTCGTTGAAGAGAAACGCAGAATCTGATAAATCACATGATCGGCCCTTAAAGAAAATCAAATCCGATGATAAATGTGTTGAATCTGGAGTTGCTTCAGGTTTTGAGAAATTGACGGAAGTGCCCTCCATAAAATCCAAGGTTGACAAGGATAAGATGCAAGTGAGTGCAGTACCTGTTGTAAAGGTGGAAAATAAGGAGAGAAACAAGACTCCTACAGGCCTTGATAAATCACATGATCAACCCCAGAAGAATATGAAGTCTGATGATAAAAAAACACCCGAGGAAAAATCCGTTCAATTTAAAGCTGCTCAATCGATGGCTGACAGTAAATCAAAACAAGAAGACAAGGTACCTGCTGATGTAAATAATCTGAAAACTTCCGGAACATCTGGCACAACCGAAAATCAAAAGAATGGTAAGACATTAGGAAAAATGACAGATGGTTTGGAAGGGAAACAATTAAAGAGAACAACGGCTGATGGTTCTTTTAAGGTACCAGCTGATAAGAAGCCATCGGTTCATATGAATGAGAAAAATCCGGCAGCAAATTCTGCATTATCCCAAGGAAAATTAAAATCTGGATCTTTGGAGTCTCCTGGACATACTAATAATATGGAAGTTAAAGAGGAGCGATCTGTTGAGAAGAAAAACAAGCTTTCTATGAACACTCCATTGAAGGCGTCTGTTTTGTCAGCTGATAAAGACAAGAAAAACAAGTACAGGGAATTTGTTATCACCCCAAGACCAAATCCTGTAAGTTGATTTTCAGGAGCGAATCTTACATTTTTTTTGGTTATATTTTAAGTAGGAATTAATGCATGAGTTTATGTAGGACAGGCACCTAGAGCCTGTGGATGCGCACGGGTTGGCTAAACACTGAATAATGTTTTCTATATATAATACACACACACATTTCGGTTGGGCGAGCATGTCAAATGTTTAGAATAATTATGGGTTCCATATGTGAAGCATGTATTTTTGACATGTTATATATATTTCTAATCTACTGAATGATACATTTTTTTATCATCATTGATGTTGCATCTGTCCTTATGTTCAAGTTTTGTTCTGATTAGTACTAATATATAAGTTTCCTACAATTTTCAGGAAACAAGCACAAGCAACTGGTTTAAGCAACGTGTAAGTATTCTTCTGCAGTCTGCACTTAGATGTTTTTATCTGAAGTGTTCATCTGTTTTAACAAAATCTCTCTTAAAACAATTGGATCTTGGAACTCAGTTTTATTAATCTGCCTTTTGGTGTTTTTATTATCTAGCCTTGGGAGGACAGGCTGCAGACTGCGTATAATCAAGGAATGGCCATCCTGCTCCATAATTTGAAGCCAGATTATACTTCAGATGATATCGAGGTAAATTAAAAATTCAGTTTGTAGAATATTTTTAAGTATTTAGTATTTATTTATAACTAATTTATGCCATAATGTAATTTATTATATTTTATATAGTGGTCTGACACTCTGATTGACAAAAGGTATTTTAAATTTACTCATATGACCTTGATTTCAGAATATAATTTGGCATGCTTTTAAAGAACATTGTGATGCAAAGATTCTACCGCGCATTGCAGTGTCTAGCCCACATTACGGTATGTAAATTCATCTCCATGAATATCAGGAGTGGAGATATCTTTTTATTATTATGTCTTGTTTTTTATGTACCAGTTAAAATTAAAATTATAAAGTCTATTTTTCTAGATCAAGCTCTCATTTTACTAAAAACAAAGGAAGCTGCACAAAGGATCCTTACAGAATTAGATGAAGGCTGCTTGTTAGCGGATGAATGGTGAATATTTATGTACAATTTTTATGTTAACCTGATAATTTTATAAATATCAAGTTATTTCATGGTGCTTTTGTGTCTGTCACTGCTTAGCTTTATTTTCCGTCACACTTCTTTTCTTTTTTCTGCAGGCCTCTTGTTGCTACCCCTTGTCCTCCAATATCAACAAAAAAGGACTCAACTTTCCTTGGCCACCTTGCTGTTGACAAAGTTAGATTTTCACGTGAGGTATATACGTTGTGTTATGTATTATTATATTATATATAGGGGCACATTCAATATGGAACCAATTCAAAGGGAGATCCGCAAGAACCACATAACCACTTGTGTGTTGTGCTGACCAAGCACAGAGGGAGAAAGAAAGATAGGCGGTTATTATGTGTGTGTGTGTTTATGCGTTGACTCATGATGTATTCTATTTCTAGGATGAGGCCGTGTCCACATCGCATTTTTCACAACCGAACACTATTGAATATGACATGGCAATGGAATGGTGTTTACAACAATTAAACTCTGAGAAATGGTGGGCAAAACTTCACAAGGTTAGACCAAATCTACACACGCCAAAGGATGTTATAAATTCTTTCTTCCATTATTTTGTTATTAAACTCTTCATTTTGTTCAACTTTAGAAACAAGGACTTGAGTTAAACAGTCTCAAGAAGGACCTCAAACAAAAACCTAAACCTAAACCAAAACCAAAACCAACATGAGGATTCATGGAATTGCTGCACTAGAAAACATGTTTTGTTGATAGATCTCACCGATGTTGCAGTTTAGGTATGCTGTGAGATTTACATTTATCCTTTAACTTTTTTCAAACTATTTTCCAAATAATTGTTGCAATCCTACATGAAATTTGGGCTTTATGACAATTGTTTGGTTTGCAGGAAAAAGGCATACATGCATTGTACAGCACCACCTTGAAGGAGCCCAGATGCCTGGTAGTTATCTCTATATGATAGCTGGTGACTCTTATTGGATGTTTCTAAAACCCTTTTGGTGAACTTATGTTTTGTGGCTTTTAATCGAATCAACGCCCACGGTGAATAGTTCATGGGAAATCACGGGGTGTTTGCAAACGATTATGCTTTGACTATTGCGGGCCTAAATTTTCAACTTTTAAGGTCTGAGTTGAGTTCTAAATGTTAGTTGCTAAGGAGTAGTTCACTTCATATTGTAAATTTGACGGTCTCGCCCAAATGGGATGCAATATCAAGTGTGATGGTTAAATCTTGAACTCGGTGTTATCAAACCGAGGTTGGGAAAACATGCATTGTTTCTTTACTGATCTACATGAATTTACATTAAAATAGTACATTTTTTTTAACTTGTAAGACAACATGGTTGCGCTAATCCCGCCACCATCATTGCTTTTGCCATGTCACTAGTATGGCAACCATGTCTCCCACCAGTGCTGTGAACCTTTGGTGGGTTGATTTAGGCATTAAGGGTCAAGGTGAAGGCACCCTTTGGTGATTATGGGTCGGTTGTTGGTTAACATTTAAGGTGGTGTGTGACCGTCTTCGAAAACATAGGAAAATAAGTTTTGGTTATACAAAAATTGTTGATGTAAGGGAGTGAAAAATGAAAATGATATATTATTTAGTAATATTAACGAAATTTATAACTTGGTAAGCTACTAAAGATGACGTTTCGAGCATGTCATTATATATATACAATTATTAAAGTCGGTTGTGAGTAGTACGCGATACTGTAGCTATGTCGGTAAGCTGTTGTTTTGGGCTGTTTTGTTTTTCTGAGCGGTTCATTAATGCGACTAACTTCGTTTCTTGAGTTGATCACATGACGTACGTCTGACCGTGCCGGAGGTTGACTGGATAAAAGATCTGATGGAAGAGAGCATTGACTTGGTCCGGTCAACTGGTGTAGGGAGGTTGTAGTAATGCTTGCAAGAGATGGGTAACTGGGTGCTGGTGATTGGGCTACGTAGGCGACGTGTCTGATTGGGTTGATACTGGGTGTACGCAAGAACGTACCGGAGGGAACCGTTGAGTAGTCGTTGGAGCTCATTGTTTTAGCCGGAGACTAAGGTTTTTCGGTTGGTGTGGAATATATTATATAGAATGTGGACTAGATATATAGAGGGGATAATAAGATATGTGAAAAGTCAAGGTGAATACTGCTGCGACATGCGGCAAGGTGTTTTAACCGGTTTAGCGCGCCGCATAGCGCACGAGAGACTAAAACCTAGTTGTGTACATATGACGTATAATAAATTATAATGTTTTTAAGATCATATTGGACATCAATATGCTCCGACTAAATTTTAATTTTAATTTTTCTATATTTGAAGATTTTGATTTTGTGTTATGGGTTGATCTCTCTTTACTACCCATCCAACCACCCCGACCCATCTGACCACCACCATCTCCACAAGCCGACACCACCTCCACAAGCAGTCACCACCAGCCTTACACGCGACCCCCAACCCTACCGTGTCTCTAAAATGTTTTTTCTTTCCTCAACCACAACACCTACCTGTCGACCACCACCAATGCACCACCCCTACCTAACCCCCACCACCATTGTCTTCATTTGACAACCATCAACCTAACCACACTGCACCACCCATCTCAAAATCTTCAACCACCGTTAACTTGTCTAACCACCACCAACCCCCAAACCTACTACACCCCTTCCCTGTCTAACCGCAACACCGTTAGCTCGGATTTGAATCGGCAACAAATTTTTTTAAATAAAACATAAATAAAGCAGTAAATGAAATTTAAAAAGGAAAAAAAAATTCTATTTTATTTAATTTAGACGTGATTACACTCAAATTTTTGCCGATTCAAATGGGAACTTTTCAAAGAGGGTTAATGTAACACTCCACCTCAAAAATCATCCAATACTGTCCGCTTTGCCCACTAGAAGCTCACGGTTTTGTTTTTGGTTGTCCAAGTGAAACCTTCCCAGGTGTCATCGATTATGGGATTTCTGTCACTTGAGCACGCTTAACTATGGAGTTTTCGTGTGCTCCACAACCATATGCGCCCAAAACGCGTTGGTGATTTAAGAGGCATGACATTACTTATGAACCACGTTCTCTCCTGTCCCTGGACAATATGGGATATGCCTAGGGTGTTACAATCACTCCCCCCCCCCCTCAGGGACTCATCGTCCTCGATGAGGTTTGCCGGCTCTGATACCATTTCGTAACACCTCGCCTCTAATATCATTCAATATTGTCTGCATTGCCCACTAGAAGCTTACATATTTGTTTTCGGTTTCCTGAGTGAAAACTTACGAGGGGTCAGCCATCATGGGATTTCTGTCACTCGAGCACACTTAACTATGGAGTTTTTATGTGCTTCATAGTCATATGCGCCCAAAACGTGTTGCTGATTTAAGAGGCAAGAAATTTTTGATGAACCAAGATCTCTCCTGTCCATGGACGATATAAGATATGCCTAGGATATTACAGTTAACTAGATGGGCTAGGTACATGGTTCTCGATTCTAGCATCAGTCCGGTTTGAATGTAAGAAAATTTATATATTACCAACGCTAAGGAGTCACTTATTTTTATAATTTTTCAAAAATTAGAAATGTTACTAAGGTCATTCTTGTTCTTATTAGTAGTAGTGAATGGAGAAAAGAGAAAATAATATTATTTAACTGTATATTTGATAAGATTCTATTTCCCTACATTTATTTTTTAATATTTTTGAAACTCGTTATGAGTTAAGGAGATAAGTAAAGTAATGATAAATGTATACAAAATATTATTTAATTGAAAAAAAAAGAGAAATTATGGTAACTTTTAGTTTAATTATATAGTTTAATTATAAGGATGATGAAAACTAGTGTGGAAGTATTGATATTTTTTTTTGGCAAAATAATAATCTTAGTGCACCACATTTTAGGTTGAAATAATTGTAACTACCGCTAATAAAGTAGGTAATTTTAGGTACTAAGCTACCAATGTGAGTCCAATTGAAAACCGATTGGGTAACATGCTAATTTCATCCCCTAAACCACTATAGCAAATGGACTGACAAGATGACCGATTTAATCATCGGGTTCTTTGATATAACATCAAACGATACGCACTTCAAGTTGAAATTTTAATTTTATGTTGTCCATATAGAGGTTCTCCACTTAGGAATAACAAGCATTTAAAGAGTTTAAGGAAGGAATGACAAAACCAATTTATAGAAGTTCAAGAAATGTTAACTAATCCCTCTTCGTCATCTCCTAGATCCTCCGATCGAGAGTTTCTCCACTAGTCTTCTCCCTAGGGATCATCGTCACACAAACGTCTCACTAAGTTAAGGTGGTGATTACATTGTACAAAGGAAGTTATCACCTTCTTCATTTCACTAATCTTAAGTATCACAACTCACTAAACAAACTTAGTGATGTCCCTTATAACTTACAAGTTTCTCACACTATAAACAACAAACAACTCTCCTAATACAATGCTCAAAACAAGAATGAATAGTAAATTACTTGTTAACCGCTCTTCCTTTTTGCTCTTGATCTTGATTTTAGATATCTCTTTGATTTGGAGTTTGAATCACATGGGAATGAGAGAGATATGATTTGAAAGGATATTATATATTGTTTAGGAAAAAAAAAGAGTGAGTTCGAATGAAGGTGAGTTACATATTTTATATATTTGATTCGAACTTGCATGCTTTTCCTAATCTTTTTTTTAACTTCATGGAATGAATAATTTTACATATGTTGAAAACCACAACTCGTCAAACAAAGAATTGGGTCAAATATGTAAATTTGTAATAGTATGTTTTAGTGCAAAAGTGTCTATGTAATTAGTCATAGGGTTTTGTATATGTCAAATACAAAAGTTTAAAACTGTATGTACACATGTATGTTTCGGTTCACACTGAACCATCGTGTCTGTCTTTATATTCCGTATATAGTCGAACATATACCAAATAGTAAACTAATAGAAATTGAATAGGACTTTGGATTGAGAGAATTGAGATTGCAATTAAGAATAATCTAATGTTGACATTGTGTTGTAGATTTATACTATAAAAAAAAGTAACTGCCTAAACAGTTATGGTGGGAGAGGTTAAGAAATGTAAATTTGATTTGGTTATTTTATAACACCCCCCTTAGAAATACATTACTATTCATTATTCACTATTAAAAACATGCTTTAGGATGATGTTAAATCGGTACTTCAGGACCTATAAGATAAACTGATACTACTGGACCAGTTATACTGCCTCGTTAAAAATCTTACTAAGTCAAGGCAAAGAGTACAACGTGTATAATGCCCCCCCTCAATTTAACTAATGTCTTTCAATCTTCGTAGCCCGATCCTTTGTGATAACTGCTCAAAGCTGCTTCTAGGTAAAGATTTTGTGAATAGGTCAGTTAGATTTTCATGATTTGCTTTGAAGAACATCAATTTCCCTTTCTTTCTGCAAGTCATATGTTGAGAAGAACTTTGATGAGATATGCTTTGTTCTGTCACTCTTGATGTAGCCTTCTCTGATTTGAGATATGCAAGCTGCATTGTCTTCATAGATAATCATTGAGTTCTTCTTGATTTGTTCTAATCCGCATGCTTCTTGTACATGATTAATCATTGATCTTAACCGCACACATTCTTGACCAACATTATATAATGCTATCAATTCAGCATGATTTGATGATGTTGCTGTAAGTGTTTGCTTAGTTGACTTCCAAGAAATTGTTGTGCCACCATATGTGAAGGCGTAACCTGTATGAGATTTTTCTTTATGAGGATCTGATAGATATCCGGTGTCAGCATACCCAAAAAGCGGGGACTTGTTATCTTTTTGATAGATTAGAACCAAATCTTATGTCCAGCATATATACCAGAATATGTGTTTATTCCATTTCAATGTCTATGTGTTGGATTTCAGCTATATCTCGCTAGTACATGTACCATGAATGCAATATCAGGTCTCGTATTATTTGCGAGATACATGAGAGCACCAATCGCGCTTAAGTATGGTACTTTTGGACCAAGTACTTCTTCACTTTCTTCTTGAGGGCGATAAGGATCCTTATGTGGATCTAGCGGTCGAACGACCATAGGTACACTAAACGGATGAGCTTTATCCATATTAAAACGTACTAACATCTTCTGGATGTAGTTTGACTAATGGATAAATGTGTCATTGCACAGATGCTCGAATTGTAAGCCGAGACATAGTTTTATTATTCCAAGGTCTTTCATTTCAAATTCGTTCTTTAATAATTGAGCAACTTTCTCAATCTCTTTAGGAGACCCGATGATGTTGATATCATCAACATAAACTACTATTATGGTAAATTTTGAGTTTAATCTTTTTATGAAGACACATGGACTAATTACATCAGACTTGTAACCTTCATTTTGGAGATATTTACTTAGTCGATTGTACCACATTCGCCCAGATTGTTTAAGACCGTATAAAGATCTATGGAGTTTTATAGCACACATATCTCGAGGTGTTGATTTTAATGCTTCAGGAAATTTTAATCCTTTAGGTATTTTCATGTAGATGTCATTTTCAAGTGTCCTGTATAGGTATGCGGTGATGACATCCATAAGTCTCATATGAAGTCCTTGAGAGACCGACTAGAATCCTAAGGGTTATCGCATCCACTACGGGGGAATACGTTTCATCATAATCAACTCCTGGGATTTGGGAAAACCCTTGTGCTACAAGTCGTGCCTTATATCATACAATCTCATTATTTTCATTTCTCTAAATTGCAAACACCCATCTATAACCTACTGGTTTGACGTGTATGGGTGTTCGGACCACAGGCCCGAAAACTTGTCGCTTTTTGAGCGAATTTAGTTAGGCATTTATGGCTTCTTGCCATCTTGGCCAATCATTTTTGTGCATGCACTCTACCAGAGTTTTAGGTACCTAATCATTTTCATTTATTAGATCCGCTGCTATAGCATATGCGAATATATCGTTAACACGTGTTTTATTTCGGTTCCACATTGTAGTATTTGTACATAATTTATAGAGATCTCATTTTCATTCGGTACCGTTGTTTCTTCTAAAATTTCATTTTCCTCTGGAATCATATTTGTCTCTTTCAGGACATTTACCTCTACCGGGGGTTCATTTATAATATTTTGTACGTTTTCACCAACTGTGTTATTTTGTCTTTTTGTTTCCGTGGGTTCTTATCTTTGGAACCAATTGGTCTCCCACGTTTTCTTTGTATTGTAATCTCTTCAGGGATTACCTTAATTCGAGCAGGTGCATTTAATGCTCGTATATGTAACTTCGTCACTTGATTTCTGTCTGTGAATGCATCTGGTAATTCACTTGCTAATTTTTTGCAAATGTATAATCTTTTGGACTTCATATTCACATTGACCACTTTTGGGGTCGAGGTTTGATAGTGTTGATGCATTCCATGTTATTTCTTGTGTTACCAGTCTTTCTTTATGCTTATCTCCCCTTAAGACTAGGAACATTGTTTCACTAAAATGATAGTAGGCATACCATGCTGTAAACATGTCCCCCGTCAATGGTTCTAAGTATTTGATAATAGACGGGGAGTTAAAACCAATGTAAATGCCCAATCTTCTTTGGCTCCCATTATGGTATGTTGTTGTGGTGATATTGCTACATATACCGCACAACACAAAATTCTAAGGTGGGACAGACTTGGTTCTCGTCTGGAGACCAGTTGTAATGGGGAGTATTCATGATCAGCGGTTGGTCTTAAACGGACTAGTGCAGCGACATGCAAAATAGCATGGCCCCATGTAGAAGATGGTAGTTTACATCTCAGGAGGAGCGGTCTAGCGATTATCTGTAATCGTTTAATTAAAGATTCAGCTAAACCATTTTTTGTGTGAACATGAGGCACTGGATGTTCAATATTTATCCCAATCGACATACAATAGTCATTAAAAGCTTGGGATGTGAATTCTCCTGCATTATCCATCCGGATGTTTTTAATTTGATTATCCGGGAAGTTAGCTTTTAATTGTATGATTTGGGCTAACAGCCGGGCAAATGCTAGATTTCGGGTAGCTAGAAGACTCACATGTGACCACCTTGAGGATGCGTCAATTAAGACCAAGAAATAGCGGAATGGTCCACATGGAGGGTGTATGGGCCCACAAATATCGCCTTGGATTCGTTCTAAATGAGGGGTTTTCATGTATCAATTTAGTTTGTAAGGGTCGAGTAATAAGTTTGCGCAAAGAGCATGCTACACATGATAAATCTCCTGGTAGCAAAACTTTTAATGTTTTAAGAGGGTGTCTAGTTGCACTTTTGATTATTCTTCTCATCATTATGCTACCAAGGTGACCTAAACGGTTATGCCATATATTGAATGTATCTTATCTAATAATTTCTGGTTAGTCACCATATATGATTCGATAGAATTTGTATTAGTATAGTATAATCCAAAGGATAAACCTATTAGTTGTTCAAAAATGGTTTCTTCTCCATTTTTGTTGAAAATAATTTGAAGATATTCAATATTAATTTCATCTTTAGTTTTTAGATGGTAACCATTTTTCCGAATATCTTTAAAACTAAGTAAATTTCTTCTGGATTTACGAGAATATAATGCATTTTCAATAATTAGTTGGGTACCCGAAGATAGGGTTATGTCACACTCTGCCAGAGCCTTCAATAAGGTTACAAACACCAGAGATAGTACCAATAGGCATCTCTGCAGGAGACAACTCGGAGAAAAAATTCCTATGCTTGAGAATAGTGTTAGTACTACCGTTATCTGCCAGACATTCATCACCAATAATAGCTCTACTGGAGCTAGCATACATATTTCCGGATTGATGAATCTGTGATGTTGTCGACAGGATGTGAAACAACTTGAAGATCGACAATGATTTTCGGTGAAGAGAGCGGTTCATGCTGATAACGTAATACAAATTGAATATGACTTTCGACTGAGAGAATTGAGATTGCAATTAAGAATAATCTAATGTTGACATTGTGTTGTAGATTTATACTTGAAGAGATACGGTCCTGATTCATAGCGTAAAGAAGGACCCATAAGACCTCCGCGAACAACATACCATTTGAAGAACTAAATATGCGAAAGACAGCAGTCCTCTGCGGAGTCTCAACCTCCGCGAAGCTCGAGACCTGACGCGTGTCACGGATGGCCCCCCATATCCCCACTTGCTGCGCTGTTCCCCTCGGTGTCAGGCGTCACCTCAGATGATCTTCCAGAAGGAGCAGACTGACGTTGCCTGACACGACCTGACGCAGACAGAGAAAGATCTGCCTGCAGCCACTAGCAATGCGCCACGTGAACGAATGGCAGGGCGATGCACTTTTCCCTATCTCCTGCATTTATTACATTTAGTTCATTACTGATTTCCTTAGTCCATTACTAACTAATTGGGCCGAAAGGAAGGCAAGCCCAGAACCCGGGCCTAAGTGCATCGTCATGGTTATAGGTACATGGTAACTAACCCGTGTACCCTCTATATAAAGGAGCTCACACCTCCTTGACCAAGGACTACACTCTCTCGAGAATACACACATAACCTACCGGGCCAAACACCATTTTTGTGTCTGCTATCACGAGTCCTTGTGACTCTAGGCGGTCGCCACCTTTCATACGGCCTACAGGTTTTCTTACACGTCTCGGATCAAGCCAAGGTGTGGAGCAAAGGATTATATCCTGCTGCGACACGAGTTTATCACCCCACGTACCTCCTGTGAGGTAACTACCATCTAAGTTATACTCGTTGTTTCTTCATTGGCGCCATCCGTAGCGGCTTAAACTTGTTTTCAAAAACACATATTTTAGCCCAACCATGACAAATTCCATCCCTAAGCTTTCGGTGTTTCCTTCAACAGTGGACCCTCGCCCACCCGGGGGAACCACAGGCACTCCGGACACCATAACTAAACAGAATACTGCGTGGATTTCCAAACCCGTTCAGGACTTGGACCACTCGGACAGTGGGGACAATGCTGAAATTGACCCCGACGAGTGGTTCCTTCAGGAAAATATGCGCACAGCCGCGAAATGTAAACACATGATGTCAAAATTTAAGAAAAAAAAATCAGGAAAACGACTCAACCTTGATTCCCCTTCGGGCAGACATAGCCGAAAGGGGAAAAAAAGAAGACGACCGGTCTGAGGGTCATAGCGGGGGTCGTGGTGGGAACACACGCGACCGGGGCTACGCCGAATCGACTGAGGAATCAGATGGTTACCAGTCCACTAGTGACCGGAAATATCGCGATCCAGGTAACCCTCATCTCTCTTGGTCCACCTCAGGCACATATGAGACTCATTACAACGTGAACGATGACCTGAACAAGTCATAAATGCCGAAGTCGTTCGCAGCAAACTCTATGTTTTGTGAGCGGATTGCCACCGCTCGCATCAACAAGCAAGCCAAAGTCCCCAGCAGCATTGGCAAGTCCGATGGCATGTCCGACACAACTAACCTCCCTGCATGGAGCATCACGGACATCGACGATCACATCAAGAAGTTCTCTAACCTTTTTTCCCACCTGCGGAAGCATAAGAAGGACAAGATGCATGTCCTATTATGCCAACATTCTGACAATGAGTCCATCGAAGACTATATCGTGAACTATAATAAAGAAGCGCCTCAAATTGGCTGCAGGGAAGAACTTACGTGCGCCGGCTTTATCCAAGGCATTTGTAGTGAGGAACTCATGAAATGCCTCATGAAAAAAGATGATATCCCAGAATCTTAGGATAAAATTGTTGAGGCAGCAAAAATTTACGCATCTTCTTAGCGCTCTTTCAAGCAGGCGCGCGACTTCCAAAAAAATTACAACTCCAATACTAAAAAAGACGTTTAGTCGCGTATTTCTGGGTCAGCAGACGAGGGCAAATAGTCATCTTCCATTGATGCCCGCTAAATGCTTAGCAATAAGCAATCGCAAGAACAGCAGGGACACTAAAAAAGAACATCGATTGGACCCCGCTAACAAAAACATATTCACAAGTGCTCAAAACTGAGCAGATAAGATTCAAGTAGCCCAGAGCCCTTGGAAAGCGAAAGAATGTGGACACAACAAAATTTTTTGATCACCACAATGACTACGGCCATCTTACATACAATTGTTACTGTCTAAAGATGGAAATTGAAGCCGCCCTCAAGACGGGCCAACTGGGCCACTTGGTAAAGAATGTCCACAGGGCTGGGCGGGGCCACAACAATGACGATAACCATGATGAGGGCAGATGAACACAGATCCGCAACTTCAAAACGCACATGATCCCCCTCCCCGCGCCACCACTGTAACATGATCAAGGGGAACGCCAAAAGCCAAAAACAGGGCAAGCGTTCCCACGCGGAAAATAATGATGCTTGGAAGGTGGCTATTGTCCTCCTCTCTAATGTCCATGGCAACCCATTATCTATGACGCCACTTGTAATTATCGCTATTTTCGGACATTATCGAACCAGATACATGTTCTTAGATGGCGACAACAACACTGATATAATGTATGATCAGTGTTTTCAACAACTGGACAAAGAAGACAAGGCCTGCCTGGTTCCGGTAAATGAACCCATTTCGGGCTTTATCCATGAATTCAACATGCCGCGGGGTTTGATTTCATTTCAACAAATGTGTGATTTCATGGTTTTATCCGCGACGTCACATCATGACATTCTGCTTGGTCGGGAAGGGTTGGCACGTTTCAACGCCAACGCGTCAACACCGCATCAAATGATCAGACCATACCTGGAGAGTAAACTAGGAAATCTTTCCCAAGGTATCATCAAAGTTGAGACCTTCAAAAGGGGAGGCCTATTGGGCTGGAGCAGAAGTACTAGCAGTCTTCCTTTTCTTGGAAGAAGCAGGAGCCTTAGGCTTAGGAACCGAAGGAGGAGGGCTTGGCATCCTAGAGCTGGATGGAGAAGCGACCACAGTTGCCTTGACATCCTGACTGTTGATGTCATCAAGATCAAAGAAGGCAGCTTTCTTTGCTGAAAAAGTAAGGGAAACACAGAATTAGATAGGTACCCATAATAAGATATAAACGTCCTCAGGATGTCACAGGTGGTACTTACTAAACATTTCTGTAGCTTGGCTAGTGGAATGACTTTCTTCTGCTTGAAAGGTTCTAACTTTCTTAGGCAAATCTAAAACAACTTTGAATCGGGTAAAAGAATCAATCAAGGGTGGAGCAAGCTTAGCAAATGAAGTACCTGTCAGAAAAAAGAAAATTCATAAAAATTAGTGACATCTTCAAGATATAACTGCAAAAAAGTTTTTATCCCTAAAAAATAAACTTTATGCATTTTACCACTTTTTAACCCAGATATAGGGATATCATCCCCATAAGGAATGGAATCCCTCTTTACAAAGAAAAATTTGAATTTCCAGGATCTGTCAGATCTGATAACATTAAACAAGAACGGAGGGTGCTTATGTATAAGTTGAAGAACATAAGCGCTGGAACCATGAGTTTTCAGCTTATAAAGATAAGACAGGTCACCAATCTGAAGATTGATGCCATGGTTCTCAATGATCTTATTACAGACCATTGAGATCCTCTATATTTCATGCATGGCTTGGGCATATGCCATTCCAGTTACATCAAAGAATTCTTTGATGAAAGGAGGAAAAGGATATTTCAGGTCAAGAAGAAAGGGTAGATATAGAAAGCAGACCCATACTGAGGATGCAAAATCAGATTTTGCACCCAAATCGTAAGGACGAAACACTGCAGAACTGGGAAAGGCCCCTGAGTCCTTCAGAATTTCTATGTCCCCATCAGTAAAGGAACAAATTTCTTGTTCTGGATCACTTAGCAGGTTTTGAGACGTGAAATCCTTTGGGACTCCAACACTGCTAGAAGATCTGGTTGATTTCTTGCCATCTTTAGAATATTATTGAAAATATTTTGAAAAAAGAACAGGGGAGAAGAAGAGATGAATTACCTTATCAAATAATCAGGGGTGATTATAAAGGATGAAATTCAGGTCTAGATATAGGTGGAACAAAATGATGAGGTGTAACGGTCATCACGAAAAATCAGCCTGAAAAGTAGCCGTTATCCATCCTGACACACGTCTAATCAACTTCAGAGATAAGCTTGTAGCATTAAAAATATTATAACCGTTAGATATTATTGGTAACATATTTTTGGGGATAATTGTTGGTGGTGAAATCATCAGGATGGATTTACCTTGAATATATTATGTGACATCCTCAGGATGGTAAAGGAATGAGCAGACTTCAGGATGTAACAACATTCTGACAAATGTGCATCCCGAGGATAGACTAACGAATTACCTTGTCTTAATATTTTTGCAGGTACAATCAATGAGTGAATAAGACTTGTAAATCCTATCCAACGGCTATAAAGTCTTACCAAGTCAATGAGTTTAAGGATGCATGAAGAATACGCGTATGGAATTAAAGAACAAGTCAAAGTGTAACCGCCAAGGTAATAAATGAAAGGAGAGAAAGATGGAAATTGATGCCCAACGTCTATTTCAGTTGAAACATCCTCAACAACTACCTGAAATAGCTCACATGATCATTGAAGACAACATGTATTGAAGGATCCTCTATTAATTGTCATGTAAACTATATATAGGGGTATGATGAAAAAAATTAGGACACTTCTCACCTGCCAGAAACTCTGAAACACACCTAATATACTCTCTCTACACACACACACACACAACACTAGACAATCATTGTAATCATGGAATCATAGATTGTTCATCATACTTCCAAAGTTGTAACACCTTTTTACCACTTTAATATTAACAAACAAAGGCAGTAGCCTAGACTCCTCCCGAGGTTTTATTCTGGAGATCATCAATTGATCAACGGCTTTCCTCGTACACCGTGTGTTGTCTACTTATTGTTTTACATACATAGTCACCCCTTTTCACTTATTTTACGATTCTGATACACAGTTATATCCTTAGGATATAACTACCCATCCTAAACAATACCCTTGCCATCCTCAGCATAGTTGTCACTTTATAATTGATTTGTCACTATATTCGGCTATCTTGAAAACATAACTGACCTTTTGATATATTTCACACATTTATCACTCTACCTCACTTTTACTAATTTGGAATACAAAATTATTCCTAGTAGGTAATTTTTGACCAAAACAGTCCCGACTACTAATAAGGTTAAGATGAACCGATGTGACACCCTAGGCAAATCTCATGTTCGTCGTGGCCATGAGATATTTTTGGTTTATAAGAAATGCTTGTCTCTTTAATTACTAACTTGTTTTGGGCTTAGTTGTCTGTGGAGCACATGAAACTCCACAGTTAAGCATCCTCAAGTGGGAGTGGTACCAAGATAGGTGACCTCTTGGAAAATCTCTATCGGGTTAACCAAACACAAATCCGTGAGTTCATGAATAGGCAATACTTCAGAGGCAAGGCGAACATTATTGTTAGTGAGAGAGGTCAGATGTTACATCTAATCTTACAAGCTGCTAAACACTATATTGAAGACTAGATAAATGGGAGTGTATCGTGTGCAAACACTCAAATCTGAATTTGAGTTGTTGCAAATGAAAGAGGAGGAAACTATAGATTCATTCACCCCTAAACTATTGTTACTAAGGCAAATGAAAGAGGAGGGAACTATAGATTCATTCACCCCTGAACTTAAGAAAGATGAATTTTATAACCCTTTTCAACTTGCAAGTATACATACAAGTATATGTAATTTTTTAGCTAACTCTTGCAAGTATACAGACAAGTATATGTAATTTTTTAACCAACTCATACGCTCTTAAAACGTACCTCTAAACCAGAATTACACATTAAAGGTATATGATTTTTTTTTGCTAAGGGCTAATTCACACCCCTTTAACAAGACGACATTTGCATAATAAGACGAGAATTACACATATGTCCACATTTACATTACTTAGGCTATGGGGTGTGGTTAGGGCTGTAAACAAACCAAACGTTCGGTGAACAATTCGTAAACCGTTCGGTGGGAAGTTCGTTTGTGTCCGTTTGTTTAATAAATGAACGAATACAAAAAAAAATCCGTTTGATTAACTAAACAAACAAACACGAACAAATGTCTCGTTCGTTCGATTGTGTTCGTGAACGTTCGGCAATGTGTTTGTTGACGTTTGTTTATTTATATCCGTTCATGTATGTTTGTTTATGTTCGATCACTAGTTAAAACTTAGGATAATTATAAACTTTTAAATTAGGAATATCATGTATTCATGCCTATGCCTAAGTAATTTTAGATAATTATGTCTAAGTTAGTTTAATTTGACTTATCGACATCGTTTAGTAGATGTACTTTGTCTAACGGTTAATATTTACAATGTTTTTTTAGTTAGTTGCATATTAAATGTTTGTTTTTGTTTGTTTATGTTCAAGACCCGTGTTCATGAACAGTTCACAAACAACTGAATTTCTTAACAAACAAACACAAACATAAAATTATGTTCGTTAGTGTGTTCGTGAACGGTTCGTTTGTCCAAGAAACATTAACAAACAAACACGAACAAAGCCTTGTTCGTATTCGTTTGGTTCGTTTACAGCCCTAGGTGTGGTCACTAGTGGAAATTAACTTTTAGCGTCACGTTAGCATCCTTCTTACACCATGTCTCTCTTCAACTAACATGAGGTGTAGTTCATTACCCTTCATGATCTTCACGACCACGAACACTAAGGCACGTCAGCAAGAGCTACACAACTCCCACACCGATCCGTCGAGTTTGGGATATTAATGGTTTAATCAGTATTAATAAGAAAATGTATAACTAATATTAATAATTTACAAAAGAAATGTTGTACAAAATCTGAAAATGAATACAAAATCCCGAAGTTTTAGCATCAATTAATACACATCGCCCCATTCGTCGGATTTCTAACAGAAACAACTCAAATAATCAATCATCATCATCTCATTCCTTTTATTTAATTATCATCAACTCCATCTTCTACTTCCCCAAGTTTAAACAACCCCATTCCTCATATTCGTCTTATTCTTCATTTGATTATTATTATTATTTCGAATCCCTCACAAACCTCGTATACATTCTTATCAATGGCTAACCTCACAGAAACCCAGATAAAACAACAAGAAAAAGGCAGAAAACACATTGCTGAATTCTTGTCTGCAATGAAGTTTCACGACCCTGATCTTGAATCCACCCGCAAACTCATGCGCAACAAACTTCGAGAGATTAAACAAAGGGAATCATCTGCTGGTTCCGTGCTGATCAAGAAACCGCAAACAGTTCAAAAGGTTATTTTCAAGTTCAATGGTTCAAAAACTGTTCTTCATAGACGTAGTCCACAAACCCTAGTTTCTCCTAATTACCATGAAACAGATTCAAGAAACGCTTCCAAAACCCTAAGCTCATCATGTAAGCGTGATCAAACGATGATCAACAACAACAATGATGATGAAACCCTAATTTGTAAGCGTCAGAAGATCAACAACAACAACAACTATGGTGATGATCAAGAAAACCCTAGGCCTACTGAGACGATGAGCGACAACAACAATGAGGGTACTGTGATGGATTTTATAAAAAGTGTGGGCGGTTCCGAGGCTGAGTTGGTGATTGAAAAGAGGCTGACGAAATCGGATGTGAGTGCGAATCAGGGCAGGCTGCTGATACCGATGTTACAAGTCAAGAACCGGGGTTTCTTGACGACGGATGAGGAGATTATAATGATGGGAAAGAAAGAAGGCATAAGGGTGTCGGTGTTTGATCCGGAAAGGCGTAAATGGACATTGAAACTTACAAAGTGGAAGATGAGTAAAGAATATAATTATGTGTTTAAAACCAACTGGAACGATGTTGTCAAGGCAAACGGGTGGGACGATGTTGTGAAGGCAAACGGGTTGAAGGGGGAGATGGTGATCATACGGGTTTTGTCGTTTAGGGTTGATCAACAACTTTGTTTCGCACTTGATCGTGTTGCATGATGACTTAATCAAAGTAATTTGAAGGTAGCGTAAACTAATTTGAAGACACATATATAATTAGTGGTCTGGTTTAAGGTAGTATTGTTCTTATTATTATGCTTTTGAGACTCTAGATCGAGTTTGCATGCATGTGTTGATGGTAGGAACACTAATTGACACTATTGTATGTTATGGTTTTGTTTATTGGATGTTTTATGGATGCATTTATTTTGAGTTACAATCGTTTCTGATTGAATAATTTTATGCAATCATTTCATTAGAAATTCTATATATATATATTGTTCAACTTATCAGCCAATTCTATATATATATTGTTCTTTCTGAGTCATATATCATGATCCTTGTCATACGTGAGTTCCATTCCATCTCCATTAATTAGCAAACTTGGAGCCCTGATTTTAATGTGTATCAAGCAAATTGTGCTAAAAATGAATTACAAAAATGCATATCAAATTACACTAGGGTTAATACCTTTGTATGTCTTTAGTAGCATTAAGCGGCATTACGGATTTGTTTAAAATTCGTAAGCAATAAACATTAATAATTAATTTGGGTTTTTTTTTTTTTTTTTTTTTTTTCAAATTTAGGTTTATATTTGTATTTGTAGGTTTCAAGTAAAAATGAGCCAAAGCAAAGGAATTATGTTTGAATGGAAGCTGGAGTTCTAAATCTATTGGTGATCAAATTTATCTTTGGAATATGGAAGCTTAAATTCTAAAGTTATGATCAATAACTAAAGTGCATATGATCAAAGGAATGGTACATGAATGAGAGATGGTCATGTTAGGTGGGAAGGTGATGAGGATAAGCTTAAATGACATAGGACGTGGATGATCAGAGGCCTCAAAGCTTGTTTGGGTTCAATGAACCGGTTGAAAGCCCGATTCGATAACAAAAAACTGGTTTAGGCTAAGCCTATTTGGACCTGGTCCGGACCCGACTATTTGGTACATGTTGATGTTTTTTATGTGTCGAACCGGTTCACCGATTTCACCCTGAACTGGTTTACGCTCAACAGGTTTTGAACCCAAACCAATTTGAGCCCCCCAAGGTATAAAAAGAACAAAAAAAAAAAAAAAAAAAAAAACTATTTCGGTTTACAACCTGAACCATTTTTGGTCTAAATTGTGTTTTGTATTCCTTTAGACTATAGGGTGTGGAGACATAATGCCACCTAAGATGGCGACAACCCTCCCCCTTTTGGTTGAGACATACCAAGGGTGTGGAGACAACCCTCCCCCTTTTATTATTAATTAATTATTAAAATGTTGATTGGCTAAAAAAACCCAACTTTCAATTCAAAAAAATAAATAAATAAAAGGAAATTGTGTGATTGGTGAGTCCATTATGTCTCGGTGAGGACGGGGGAGAGGTGGGACGGGAAGGGGGTGGTGTAGCTGTGTCTTAGACAAGCAAAAGTGAAGAGACATAGGGTTGCCCCGTCTTCATACCGTATGGCCTTAGTTTAAGTATTATTAGACTTATATTATTTTAGGTTACACGGAAACGGTGGGTATAACAAATCAAGATGAACAAATATATTGGGCTTCATGGAAATGGGCTTTCAGCGGACTTGGGATGAAGGCTGCTTTAAGGGTTTGTAATTGAAGGCAATCCTAGGGAGAAAAAAAAAAAGAAATGTTTTCAGGACCAAACCGGACGTTGAACTAGTCTTCACCGGTTGACTGGTTGGACAAGTCAGGTCGATTTTAAGAACCGGATAATATGATAAATTAATATAAAACAATAACTCTGCATTACTTATCCTAATGAATATAACTATAAAAAATATATAAATAAACTTATAATCAATTTACTAGTTACAAAAATGAAGGATACATAAAAATATAAAATGTTCTATCAAACTGAATTTGATAGAATCCCAAGTCCCAACTGATTTTATTTTAGAAATTTTGGTTAAAAGAACATATGAACCTCCATGACTAAAAGTAAAACTAACAACTTAAAACAAGCCAATAACTCACAATCTATTATTTTATGTTCATAGACCGTAGCCTCCATTCACCATTTGTGTCTTTCCTATCCGATTTCTTTTTACAAAGATACTTGAGTCACTTGGCACTAAAGATTGCAACTTTTTAATGTACAAATCGTTTGATCTAAAAATGTCATTGTGTTTGTTAGGAATCTCTATATTCATTGTTTGGTGGTTTGTGGACTTGTTAAAACAAGACATGACTAATTATTCGTGATTAGTACTAGTTTCTAAGTCTTTATTTTAGCTTCATGATATAAGGATTGTGGATTCTTTTCATAGTACATTCTAATAATTGTATGATTAAACAACCTCACATAGGTATTTGATCTGTTCTAGCACTTCACATTAATTGTTCTTCATCTATTGATTGGGATCTAGAGGCTTGCTATCTTATATATCAGTGTCTTGGTCAAGGTCAAGTTAAAGTTCATTGCGAGTTTAGAAGGTATTTTGACACCTAGGCGCTTCTTTAATCTGATTATTATTCATCGTACAATAGAGTTCTATTTAGGGACTATTTGGCAACTTTTGAATAGGTAAGTACTGACCCAGTAGAGGTCTGAATGGTTAAGTGCTGAATCATTAAGTGATGTTTGGTTGAACATCTGAATGGTTAAAATTTCTAAACCGAAGCATGATACGATTAAACAGGTTCTTACACGCGGTATCTACCTAACCCTAGCTATATAAAGCATCTTATCTTCCCTTCCATTTTTTTCTCAGCCACAAAACGCTACTCTTTACGGTCTCCCTCACTCTCTCGGCCCTCTCTCTCCCTCTCTTGTTTTCTGTGACGACTGCGTTGTGTTTGGCTCGGGTGTAGGGGATTCAAGGCAGCAGAGGTCGTGGGTTTTGATAAAGATTGTCTTGGTTAAGATGGTCGTGGGTTTTGATGAGCAAACCGGCACATTTCCGAGGCTCTGATTCAGTCAATGTCACCTCCAAATCTGACTCGTTCAGAGCTATGGTTAGAGGTTTATTCTGTCAGACGTGACCGGCCAAATAACACCTCATATGACCGAGTCAGAAATGTGCCCCAGTTAGAGGCATTCAGACACAACCAGACAGGACCTGTTTGATTCCTTGGTATTTTTAGTATTTCATATAGTCTTTGATTAAAAAACGGTTATAAGACTATATATTGGTTGAGATTTAGTAATGTAAGTTGTGTACGTATCCATAGATTGAGCTTATCATTAACTTTACTAGACTCCGATAGGTATGCTTGTCTGTTTGTATTTTTTTATTTGAAAAGCCTTTTTAAAACTGCTAGTTTGAATTCGTTGATTAGTATATGTATTTACATATATATATTTTTTTTAACGGTGACTTTCTTATGAGTGACCTATTGTCACGATGCCAACCGCTGATTTGAACACTAATTGACACTATTGTATGTCGTGGTTTTGTTTATTGGATGTTTCATGAATACATTTATTTTGAGTTACATTCTTTTATATATTTTATCTGATTTGATGGATGGTATCATGATTGAATAATTTTATGTATATGCAAGCTTTATATTGTTCTTCCTGAGTCATACATCAGTAAACATCAAGCACCGATTTTAATGTGTATCTAGCGAATATATGTGTTAAAAACGAATTACAAAAATGAATATCGAATTACATTAGGGTCAATACCATTATAAATCAAAGGTCTTATCTCATTAACTATATTTCTTATGTACTGTAACATTTCACATTTTATCTGTCATGTAATAAAGAAAGTTATTCAATAAAAATCTTTGGATCTTGACATTTTGTGCGTATTAAAAATTTTCTTATCATTTTTAATCAATTGTGATCATATACATAGTAAATAATATTGTTTTATTATAAAAAAATGTTCAAAAAAAATAATAATGTGTGGACTGGGACTCGAACCTGCGTCCACCACGTAGCCAAACAACAGCTCAACCAACTGAGCTACGCATTAGTTTTGGATTAATAGCAATCAATGTTGCAAAAGTCGCTAGGCGGCCCCTAGTCGGCTGACTGGGGAGTTGAGTGTACTCGGAGTACTCGGGGAGTACTCGGATATGGTAAATATAAATAAAATTAATTATTGGATATAATATATGTATCAAAATAAGCATAATTCAAGTCAAATACGCATATTTTTTTAAAGATACATGTTTAAAATTCAATTTTTTTCGAGTACAAGGCCGAATAGGCCGAGTACAGGGCTGAGTAGGACGAAGATGACTGATTTTGACAACTGAGTACAGGGTCGAGTTGGCCGAGTACAGGGCCGAGTTGGCCGAGTAGCCCGAGTACAGGGCCGAGTTGGCCGCCGCCGACTAGTTTGGCCGAGTAGGAGAAAGTCGCCTCGGAGGGGTTCCGAGGTCCGAGTAGTCGCCGAGTACAAGGCCGAGTAGGCCGACTTTTACAACACTGACAACAATACAACAAATATAGCACCTTATTGATTCTTACCAGTTGACTTATAAAAGTCATCACCCAAAACAAATCAGTTCAATTAAGATTCAAATCCTACGAATTTCATGATAACAAGCTTAAGGGAGTTAGTTAGCAGCTTATTCGGCTATATCCTCACAACAATTTCAAATAAAACGAACCAGAAAGTGCTTATAACTCGCGTATAGTTCGCGTCTTCAAATTTAAAGTTAAAATCGTTCAATCCGTTAGAATTAGTATAAATAGGACCCTCCTCTAGAGCCTAACACCACCGAAAAACAAATTCCCACATTCAATTTCTGTTATAAAACACCTCTTAACTCTGTGCGATCGCGTTTTGGTTCCTGTCTTTGATCGGATTAATCGAGCTCAAACACCCACTGTAAGCCTCAATTAGTTGTTTGGTTTTTTTATTCGGCATGTTATAAACAATAGCCCTAATGTTTCAGGGGCTATTGATCTCTGATTTGATCAATTGAAATAGTTAGGGTTCATGTATTACGATTTGGGGATATACAATTGTGCAGACACTATTTAATATTAAAACAAATGGAATTTTTATCACCAACTGATGTGGATCAGTTGGTATCAGCCTTGTGTTAAAGACATAGGGGCCGGGCCAGTGCACAGGTTCGAGTCCCGTCCCCATTCCATTTTAATTTAACCATTTTTTATTCAAGCTAAGGAACCTTTATAATTAATCGGAACCAACTATCACCGTTCTCAGGGTCAGACCAGTTGGTCTGACTTGTGATTATAAAACCATCGAGCCGGCCAGGGACTCTGGTTCGAGTCATGGCAACTGCAATGATTTTTTTAGCTTTCTTTTTATAATTATACATTCTATATTATTTTTAAAAATAGATTTTAAATACTAAAAGTGCTTTAAAAATTCTATTAAAATTACTCTATGTTATTCTGATGATGAAGTTCACTATCCAATTTTTAGTTTTCCAAAAATAATTTATTTACTATATATTATAAATATTACAAGTTTATTCAATTATAATTTAAAAATTCTATTAAAATATCTAAACGACTTTATAAAATCCCACAAAAATAATTTTAAACTTTTAGATCAATAAGTATTTCAGAAATAAATTTTATTTCAGAAAAACCGGTTATTTAATATTTTTAAAACCATGGGATTTAAAACAGTACTTGCTTCTCCTACTTGTAACCCTATTTGCTTCCTTATCCTTATCCCTTTCGCACACCCTATACTACCCTAGTCCTACAAGTTGTCTACTCTTACTTGTCTGCTACAATCCCGATCCACCTTTAGATTAATAGGACACAATCCCCAGGTTTAGCCTGAACCACCTTGAGATCTCGTCGAAGTTCTAGATTTTAATAACGAACACGTGCAATCTGGAAGGGTGAACGCCTGTATTCTGAGTTTAAAGTCTAGGACTGGCATTGCGCATATATCCCAATCAGACGAGGGAACCGGATTCCTACCTGGGAATTCTCGGGATGAGTGTTCACTTATAGGCTAAAGCATTTCTTCACTATGTTATTAGAATCTAGAAACTTTGATAAGTCAACATTTTCGTTTATTCGTTTTAATTAATGAGTAAATGATTACATTCCTTATATTATTCATTCCATGTCTCATTGAACCTTGATTGTGTCTCTTACAGATCATGCCTCCTCGTCGCAGCAGTCGTCTTAACAATGACAACGATCAGGATGGTGAAAGCAACAACAACAACAATAACAACAACAACAACAACAATAACCATGACAATGATGTCCAACTGGCTGTGATCATTTCCCAACAAATGGCTCAACAAATAGCGACACTAGTTCCCAATTTGGTGGCTCAAGTCATTCAGATGAATGGAAATGGCAATGGCAATGGCAATGGAAATGGTTATGGAAATGATGATTTTGTGGTCTATTGTGATGCATCAAACCAAGGTCTTGGTTGTGTTCTTATGAACGAGGCAAGGTTATTGCTTATGCGTCTAGACAGCTCAAGATCCACGAAAAAGAATTATACCACCCACGATCTAGAGTTGGGTGCAGTCGTCTTTGCTCTCAAGATTTGGAGACACTATCTTTATGGTACCAAATGTGTGGTCTTCACAGATCACAAAAGTCTCCAACATATCTTCAACCAGAAGGATCTTAACATTAGGCAACGACGTTGGGTTGAGTTACTTAATGACTATGATTGCGAGATTCACTACCATCCTGGTAAAGCGAACGTTGTGGCAGATGCACTCAGTCGTAAAGAACGCATCAAACTTCTTTGTGCAAGGGTTCGTACTGATCTTCAGGATCGTATTCTCCAAGCTCAACATACCTCAGTCACCCAAGGTAATATGTACGAGGAAATGTCTTGTGGTGCTGAGAATCAACTTGAAACTAAACTTGATGGTCTACTTTATTTTCTCAATCGGCTTTGGGTTCCTGACCGTGATGATCTTCGTACCTTCCTTATGAACGAGGCTCATAAGTCTCGCAACTCTATTCATCCTGGTGCTGATAAAATGTACAAAGATCTTCGGTATTCGTATTGGTGGCCTGGTATGAATAGGATATTGCTCTTTTTATAGCAAAATGCCTCACTTGTTCCAAGGTCAAGGCTGAACATCAACAACCTTCTGGTATGCTTGAACAACCAGAGATTCCTGTATGAAAATAGGAGAGCATAGCAATGGACTTCATCACTAAACTCCCTCGTACACCCAAGGGTTATGACAGTATTTGGGTAATCATCGATCGTTTGACTAAATCAGCCCATTTCTTACCGATTCGTGAGAAATATTCTGTGGAAAGGTTGGCAAGGATGTACATGAGTGAAATTATATGTCGCCATGGTATACCTTTGGATATCATTTCTGATCGTGATGGTCGTTTCACCTCTCGTTTTTGGAATTCCTTACAAGACACTTTGGGTAACAAGTTAAACCGGAGCACAGCTTATCACCCTCAGACAGATGGTCAGACCGAACGAACCATACAGACTCTCGAGGATATGCTCATGGCTTGTGTCATTGATTTTGGTGGCGCATGGGATTCTCATCTTCCTTTGGTTGAGTTCTCGTACAACAACAGTTACCATGCCAGTATCAACATGGCTCCATTTGAGGCACTTAATAATTGTAAGTAGAAAGCATTTAATAAAAAATGTGTTGTGACCAATGATCCAAGTTTTTTTAAACTTCCTAGTTTAAATTTATGTAAATATTCTCGTATTGATTGCTTTCATCGTTTACTAGCTTATTACCCCGGGAGCGTCCCAGGGTTGAAAAATCTAATAAGACGTGATAAACCTATTGCAAATGGCTTAAGTTAACTAACCACAGAATCTCTCAATCGCTGCATGTCCTTAGTATTCTAATCAGTAATAACTCATATTCCCTAACCTAAACCTTTTCAATAATATGCTAAACAATCATTTAAGTAAGTTGCAACTATTCAAAAACTCATCACATCTCTCTTATCTCTCACATTCTAATGACTCCTATAATTCCTAACCTAATCAACTAAACAATCACTTAAGTTGGAAGTTGTAACTATTCAAAAACTTATCACATCTTTGTACCAAGTCTCACAACCCTTTTGGTAAGGAAACTGCATATACGATACAGAGGACAGAACATAAAAAAGACTAATAGCTTATTAGCCTAACAAATTTCACATATGCCAAGAAAGAGACTAAAATAGCAGAAAATGTTTCAAATGCAGATGCAATAAACTCACTCAAGAGGAAAGGGTCTACACTATAAAGCACTTCAACAACCTAGTAATCAAATAAAAGACACCAAATATTGTACAACACATCAAACATTATCATTTCAATTAGCAAAATTGATGGACGTTTCTACGCTGTCGGTTACTTAATACAAACTTTCATACGAAAATTCCTGTATGGGAAACCTAGCCGCGTTACCATAATCGCCACGGGCACAACTCAACACATATTACAAATCCACCTTACCACCCATGGAGTGCCCCAAAACAACATCCGGCCAGCTCCAATTTACAGCTTTAACTAAATTAGCAAGATATCTATAATTTATACAAACTTTACATAAGCTTAAATTCAAAATAAAAACATAAAACCGTTAGTAATTATTATTATTAACAAATATTAATAATATTTACCATAGTGAGAACTAGGGAAACCACCATTGCAAGGAGACTGAACCTTTGATTCACCACCTATAGCTTCCAATTTCAAATCGAGATCCTGGTCAAACAAATTTTAATAATATTAAACTCAAAATTAATGAATCAAAAACAATAAAAATAAAAAAAAGTTATCAAATTAAACAAATAATAATAGAAAAGCAAGTAAACTTCACAATAGAACCAGTAAAATTAATATACAAATCACAAACCACTCTCAATGTAGACTGATAAAGATATAATATATGCAAATCAACATGGCATACAATCAAATTAGTTGAACGATGTCCAAGAATAACTTGTTACGGTTTCTGGTAACAATGTTATCATGTATGATGAAATGTAATTATAAATCAAAGGGAAATTTAAAAGACTAACCAATGACCGGAGACAACCTCATTTATGATTATGATAGGACTCATAGAAGCCACGCCAACTTTACAGCCATTTTCATAGTGGATGTGTGCGACCTATATCAGCATAATAAAATGACCGTGCCACAACATAATACCTAATTTTTTTAAAAAAAAAAGAGTATTAGTATGTCACATGAAGAAATCAAGCATACCCGAAGTGCCTCTTGTGGTATGCCTACTAAAAAAACCAACATGACGCAAATCCGTGCGTAAAGCCGGTTTAATCACAACTTAAATTAAGTTTCTCACATGCGTTGCCAGAAAGCCTTTTTCGTAATATGAGAGTTCCTATACAATTGTACATGTTAAAGCACGGTTTATTGCTAAGTGTTTGATTCATCAAAGATAAATTTATTTAACAAAATATACATTGTTTGAGCAAGCATTTTGAGCAGTCAAAAAAAGTTTCAATGTCCATAACAAATCCCAATAAATAATCAACAATAAAAGCAATATTTCAACCTGCATTACGTAATAGATTAATCGAGATTCAAACATAACGATAATTTTAAACAAACAAAAACCTTGAAAAAAAACAAACGGAAGTAACTAACGTGTAACCTGATGATAGATGTCGGGTAGCAATCGATCCTCCAATGGACTCCTTACAAATCGTCCTCACCCGAATGGAGATTGAGTACGGGCGGGACAATCTATTCTTGCAATTCAAATCAAAACAAGCAATCCCATGACTCCAACAAAATAAAACTGATTCAAACACACTTAAAAATAAAAATTAAAAAAAAGTTAAATAAAACAAATAAATATACAAAATATACAACAATCATACCTGATTCTCATTCATGGTGGTCTCAAAGAACATTTGTCTACCGAGTTTCCAATGCATGCTCGGTAGTTTACATGTCGTGTCCAAAGATGCTTGACTAGTATCGGCATGTAAAGATCACATGTTTTGCGAGTCCGCTTCAAAATAACTTGCCCAAAATCGTGCAAGCCAACCTTCCTAACCTTAGGCACCAAACTCACTAGCTCTTCTTGAGGAACCGTGTCTTCAGCAAGGTTTAAACATTCATTTTCTTGTGTAGGAAGACTTGGAACCTCTTCTTTAGCCATGGTAGATTCAATCTTTAAATCTTCAACCACATGAGGGATTGGTGCGGTATTCATCTTCACAACCTCCTCCTCAACTTGTGACAAAATCCACTCTTGTTTTGCTTGACATTTTTCATGAGGTGATAAGGCGATATAAGCCTTATCCTTTCTTCTTTCAAAGCTTAGAATGTCGTACTTATAACTGAGCCATTTTAGCCGACATTCTCGTGATTGATGAGGTTTTGCTAATTCTTTTTCGACTTTAGAAAGTTGCACTTTAAACATAATCTTGTCAAGTCTGCTTTGATCTGCCTGAAGTTGCCGCTTATGTTCGGCGTTCACTAGTGTTTGGTAGTGTTGAAGGGTCGGAGGAGGGGCAAGCTCTTCATAGTACAAGACCGGAGTGTTCTCCCATATTTCATAAGCAATTAAATACCTTCTTGCTGCCTCCTTTTTCAATGCAAGCTTTGGACAATATTCAAAAGTGTGGCGCGGATCCCCACAAACCGCACATGTATCGCGATATGCATACATGATCAAAACTTGAGCTTCTTTTACATGCGAAAGAATGATCTTGCACAGACAACTAGAAAACCCAAAGTGAAATCTAATAAAATTAAAAAAAAAACTAAAAATAAAAACAAAGATTTTTTTTTGAATTTTAAAACAACTAAATATACACACAAACAAACACGCAATGCAACACTAAGCGCACTAGCTCCCCGGCAACGACGCCATTTGATGACCTGGGTCGTCACGGGTCATACAAAACCTAAATAACCTAGGTAGCTAGGGTAACTAGGGTATCGAATCCAAGGAGCATGTGGTTAGCGTCACAGTAGTTGTTTGTTTTGAAGAAGAAATTGGAATTAACTAATAACTAAGGTAACAATAATTTCTAACTAACATTCACTCCCGAGCTAGGATATGCAAGTAACTAAGATTCAAGAGTTATTATGATAGATTTGCAATTTCACTTGTATGAATCGCTAGGACAGAGAATCAAGACTTAGGCATCAACAAATAGCTACTAGTAGGGGTGTAAATGACACGTAGCGGCTCGGGATCGGCTCGGGAAAAAGCTCGAACGAGCCGAGCCTTAACGAGCCCGAGCCTGAAATATGGCTCGTTTAGTTATCGAGCCTGAGCTCGAGCCCTAAATACAAAGCTCGATTGGGCTCGCGAGCCTAATCGAGCCTTAACGAGCTAGAGCCCCAACCCGAGCCCGAGCCTAAGTTATAGCCTTAACGATTGGGCTCGCGAGCCTAAGTTATAGCCGAGTTTTTGCGAGCTCGAGCCGAGCTTTTGAGCTCGTTTGAGATTCTCAAATCACCTCGAGCCGAGCCGAGCTCGAGCTTTGGATTTTGCTAGCGAGCCGAGCTCGAGCTCAAGATTGTAGGCTCGAACCGAGCCGAGCTCGAGCTCGAGCTTCACAAAACCTCAACGAGCCCGAGCCGAGTCCAGTCAGGCTCGGGCTCGGCTCGGCTCGTTTACACCCCTAGCTACTAGGCCCTAAGTATGCTTCATTATCTAGTTCACCAAATCCTATATGTCGAGTTAAGGCATAATTGGCAGAATTCATCATATGAGTTTAAAAAAAAAACACAATGGTCTCTAAACATGCAATAAGTCCAACCCAATACCAAGACAATTAAGCACAACAATTAATTCATACAAATGATGTCACGATTACAAATAGATTTGCAAGAATACAAAAACCTTTAGTCATATAATGAGTCTAACCCAATATCCCAACTTAAGTGATAGGATTTATCTCACAAGTCTAAAGATAATATTGAGGCAAAACTTAATTGACAAGATTCATCTCTCTGGTTTAAGCATACAAGAAACATACACAAGGTCTAACCCAACTTCAAAAGTTAATTGATGGAATTCATCCCTATGGCTCAAGCACAACATAAACATACACAAAGTTCAACCCAATATCAATGCTTCATTGAGTACAACACTTGTTCCTTACAAATACACAAACAAAACAACATTACAAATCTAGAAACTTACAATCATTCACCCAGAAGTGAAGAGAAACTTAACGAATCCTCCTTTCAGCCCACATGATTGTCTTTAGAGAATGGTGATTAACAAAATTCAAAGAATAATGATGGAATCTTCTTTTTATAAGATAACTCTTTTGATAGTCTTCATAACTCCTCCCTTGACCAATGTTTTTATGGCCCTTAAATGTTGATAATTCTCCTTATTGACACCCCCATTTTCTATTAATTTTGAGTTTTGACTTTTGGGCCATGACATAAGTCACGGTTCTTTTGTTTTATTATTTATTAATATTATGATATATTATTATTATTATTATTATTATTATTATTATTATTATTATTATTATTATTAGTATTAATAGTAGTAGTAGTAAACTTCATGCATGTTACTTGGTGCTCGGGTCTTGAATATAATTTCTAATTTTTCTGCCCTGCTCCACACGAGCACCTACCAAAAGTATAAAATAAATAAATAAATAAATAATGTAACCAAAAAGTAATAAAATATATACAATACTAAAATAATAAAGTACAAGCCTAAAACTAATAAAAATACTATATAATCGACTCAAAAATATACAAAACTGACAAATAAATGTGATGCATTTAGCAACACATCACACCCCCACACTTACCTTTTGCTTGCCCTCAAGCAAATCTGCTCAGAACATTATCACGAACAAGTAATAAACACATCCAACGCCCCCGCCATGCATTAGTTAGGGTCCAAAGTCATACCCCATTCATAGATCAGCATTAGATGTGCTAATTCAATAGGCAACCATGATGCACAATTTTGAAAACAAAACTCACCCAACTAAGTCTAACATGCTGTCAGTTTTATTTTCATGCAACACACCCCTCACAGTTGTTCACTCCCCTTAATTTAATATATATATATATATATATATATATATATATATATATATTAAAAAACAAAATGACGATGGTGTGGCTAACAGTTATATAAAGCCACGCGAAATTTTATAATTTCAACTGTGACTACTGTCTAACTTTTAATCACACGTATTTTTTCCGATGATATTTGCTATCATTTCGTCAAATAAAAATAACAATGACAATAATATGACTAATAGTTATTTATTATTTATTAATATTATGATATATTATTATTATTATTATTAATATTATTATTATTATTATTATTATTATTATTATTATTATTATTAGTATTAATAGTAGTAGTAGTAGTAAACTTCATGCATGTTACTTGGTGCTCGGGTCTTGAATATAATTTCTAATTTTTCTGCCCTGCTCCACACGAGCACCTACCAAAAGTATAAAATAAATAAATAAATAAATAAAGTAACCAAAAAGTAATAAAATATATACAATACTAAAATAATAAAGTACAAGCCTAAAACTAATAAAAATACTATATAATCGACTCAAAAATATACAAAACTGACAAATAAATGTGATGCATTTAGCAACACATCAATCCTCAGGATGGATTTACCTCAAATATCCTATGTGACATCCTCAGGATAGTGAAGGACCAAGCAGACTTCAGGATGTAACAACATTCTGACCTATGTGCATCCTGAGGATAGACTAACGAATTATCTTGTTTTAATATTATTGCATGTACACTCATTCAATGATAAAGACTTGTAACTGTTCTCCAACGACTATATGGTCTTGTTAAGTCAAAGAAGCTAAGGGTACAAGAGTTATACGCGTGAAGCAAGTCTAAGGAATAAGTCAAAGCGTAACCGACAAGTGATTAATGCTAGGCGAGAAACTAGGAAACTATTATTCCAACGTCCATATCAGTTGAAACAACTCCAACGTTCACCTGAACCATTCAAGAAGCTTAACTAAGATAGCGGATTACATGGGATCTTTCATTTACTTTGGTGTAATTATATATAGAGGGTGATTGACGAGTATAGGACACATTATGCACACTTGATCAACACTTGACATTCAGTTGCTCACTATAGAACACCCGATACACTCACACACACAACATAATCATTGTAATCTTAGAACACTCGTCTATCATTCATCCAAAGTTGTAACCTTTTTTACCATTTTTTATATTAACAAACAAGGCAGGGGCTTAGACTCCTCCCGCGGTTTTGTGCCGACAATCATCAAGTGATCAAGGGCTTTCCTCATTCATCGAGTGTTGTTGGCTTGCTTTCTTTCATTTACATTCAGTTACCATACTCTTGTGTCAGACAGTTACATCCTCAGGATATAACTCTCCATCCTGAAATATACCTTTGCCATCCTGAGCATAGTTGTCATATTTTCGTTTCTATATAATTACAAACTGCCATCTTGAAATTAACACTAAGTTTTTATCATATTTCACATACTTAGCACTCTACCTCACTTTTACTAATTTGGAATACAAGATTATTTTTACTAAGTAATTTTTGACCAAAACAATTTGGCGCCCACCGTGGGGCAGGTGGTGTTATTTTTAACAAAAACTTGGTTAAAATCCTTTCTCAACCAACTTATTTCAAAAATCTTGATAACTATGTCCTCAAACCCAAAATATGTGTCTTCTTCAACACCATCTACAACCTCAGCCAGAAATGTGACTCTACCACCTCCCCCTGTTCATCCTAGGAGTTCTGGACAAGTTACCAGAAATGTTCCTCCAAATACTGCTAGATCTGGGATGGCAACATCTGGATCCACTCCTCCTGTTTTTGTATAAAACGATGAGCTCCTTTCCATGTTTCCAATGGTGAAGGATCAAATAAAGCAATAGAAGGACACCAACCAAATGCTGAAGAGAGAAATACAATCTCTCAAAACATCCCTAAAGAGACTGGTTGAAGACATGGGGACACCACTACAACCTAGAGTGTTGGATTTTAATTCTAGCATCTCTGGGGCATTCATCAAGGAGATTTCATCCCCATGAACACTGGATTCTCTGCTCCTGAGACTACTACAACACCCAGGATAACAAAAACCAGAGATCTAGGATATACTACTAAGCCATCTCGAGGATATGCAACTAAGCCATCTCGAGGATACAACAATGGTAACAATTTAAGTTCAAGTACTTTTGCTACTAACGGTATTGCTTCTTTGTAGGATACAGGTATAAGTCCACAATTGGCAATAGAGCTTCACAAGATCAAGGATATGGTGTCTAGTGTACCAGGGATAATACAGCCCATCCCTGAAGTATCCTCAGCATGTCACAGGGTGTCTCATTTTGCACCTCCAATATGTGATGCAGAGATACCAAAGAGATTCCAAACTCCAAGCATGAAGCTTTATGATGGATCAACTGATCTTGAAGAGCATTGGGCACAATACAGGAAAAGGATGGAGATAAACCCCATTCCAGCAAACCTCAAAGAAGCATGCTTATGCAAAGGATGTGGTTCTACCCTCACTGGTCCAGCCTTAAAATGGCTGCTAAGTGTTCCTCCCTATTCAATTACTTCTTTTGCTCATTTAATTAACATGTTTAACAATCAAGTTTCTTGTAGTTGAACATTTGAACGTTTGACAAGTGATTTATACAGGGTGACACAACCACAAGGAGAGTCACTAAGGGAGTTTATCACAAGGTTTGGGAAGCAAGCACTTGACATCCTAAATCTAGATATCACAACAGCGGTGCAAGCCTTCAAGATGGGACTACAAAAGGATTCACCATTCTATCAAGAATTGGTGATGAACCCTTGTAGGTATCTTGATGAAGTTCGAAATAGACCTTTAAGATTCATCCGTCTTGAGGATGACAAGATGATACAGGAGAGGATAGAAACATCCTCAAGATACAACAATCCCAATCGAAAACCTACTCCCACATATGAACCTTACTAGCATAAACCATATGCTAAACCTGATAACAAAAATGTCAATGTGGTTGAGGATGACGATGAAGAGGATTGTCCTAAACTTTCAGCTTATTGTTTTTCTGTGGATGTAACAGGATTAATGTATTCTCTAAAGGATCTTGGAGATAAAGCAAGATGGCCGAGGAATGATAACAAGCCAGGATGGAAAGACAAATCCAAATGGTGTGCTTTCCATGAAGATTTTGGCCACATTACTAAGGATTGCATTGCCTTGAGAAAGGAAATAGCATATCTTCTAAGTAAGGGCCATCTTAAGGATCTACTAGGCAAAAAGAAGCCTAAGATTCAGGATAGCGCTGGAATCCCAGAAAGGGCAGCATCTCCACCCAAAGATGCTGGTATCGTTAATTTTATCTCAGGTGGTTCAGATATTTGAGGTACATCCTACTCAACAGCCAAAAGACATGCAAGGGAAATGAAATCAAAAAAGGAGAAAGACCCACAATGACTACCATCCTAACAATTTCTAAAGTGATCAGCTTCGAAGAAGAAGATCGAGAAAATGTTCTAGACCCTCACCATGATGGTTTGGTGATCACATTATATATTGCTAACCATTTTGTTTGCAGGATATTAATAGATGGAGGGATTTCAGTCAACATAATAAAACTGGAGGCCCTCAAAAGGATGAACATCCCTGAAATCGAGATAGTGGCTAGATCATCTGTCTTGGTTGGCTTCAGTGGAGAGACCAAAAGCACAGTTGGTGATATTAAACTCTTTATCTTGTTACAATGTTATCCTGGGGAGACCTTGGATACACGGCATGAAGGCAGTCCCATCAACATATCACTAATGTGTAAAACTACCAACTCCATGGGGAGTCGTCAAAGTCAATAGTGACTAACAGGAGGCCAAGGATTGCTACAAAACATCAATGAAGGCTTCATCACGACAGGCATAACAATTACAGCAAGATGCACAGTGTCATCCTCAGGATGCAAAAGCACATCCTGACCAGGATGTAAAGGCAGTCTGCCTTGATGAAAACAACAAGGATATCACTGCGCAGATTGGTAAGAACATCCCTAATGATATTGAACAATCTTTAATCTCGTTTTTAAAACGCAGGATGTCAACATTTGCATGGAAACATGAGGATATGACTGGCATCTCCACGGATGTCATTACTCGTAAGCTTGGAATCGATAAGAGCTTCAAGCCCATCCAACAAAAACGAAGAAAATTTGCACCTAAAAGAAATGCCATTATACAAGAAGAAGTGGATAGATTGTTGAAATCCAAGATGATAAGGGATGTCAAATTCCCAAGATGGCTTGCCAATGTAGTTGTAGTACAAAAGAAGAATGGGGAATGGAGAGTATGTGTAGATTACACAGATCTCAATAAAGCTTGTCCTAATGATCCATTTCCATTTCCACACATCGAATCAATGGTGGATGCTACAGCTGGCCATGAAATGTTAACTTTCATGGACGCATCCTCAGGATTTCAACAAATCCAGATGGAACCAGACCACCAAGAGGATACTGCATTCATGACCCTATCAGGTATTTATTGTTATATTGCTATGACTTTTGGACTAAAGAATGCAGGTGCAACATATCAAAGGTTGGTCATCATGATGTCCAAAGAAAAGATTGGGGACACAATGGAAGTCTACATCGATGATATGGTAGTGAACTCCAGGAAAGCTGAAGACCATCTTCAGGATCTCAAAGAAGCGCCATCCTAGATGCCTATAATATGAAGTTAAATCCTGCCAAGTGGAATTTTGGAGTTGATGCTGGAAAGTTTTTTTGATACTTAGTAACCAAGAGAGGAATAGAAGCCGGTCCTGAATAAATTAAAGCCATCATTGATCTAAAATCTCCAACAAATGTCAAGGATGTACAAAGGTTAACTGGCATGAAAGCAGCTCTGAACAGATTCATCTCAATGTCCTCAGAAAAATGCAAGGAGTTCTATGACATCCTGAAGAAGAACAATAAATTTGACTGGGGACAAAAGCATGAGGATGCATTGAAGAAGCTGAAGGAATATCTTGAAGCAGCTCCACTCCTTATGAAACCTGAGGATGGTGAACCTCTCAAGTTATATCTTGCAGTTTCTAGAAATGCAATAAGTGTAGTCTTGGTGAAAGACTTTGAAGGACAACAACATCCTGTTTATTATGTAAGTAAAACTTTATTGGATGCTGAAACCAGGTATTCACATCTTGAAAAACTTATTTTAGCTTTAATTATGGCATCTACCAAGTTAAGGCATTATTTTGAAACACATAGGATACATGTTCAAACTAATTACCCTATTAAACATGTGCTTAGAAAACCATAAATGTCAGGAAGAATGGAAAAATGGTCAGTGAAATTAAGTGCTTTTGACTTGGTATATGAGCCTAGAAATGCAATCAAATCACAGGCTCTAGCTGATTTTGTGGCTGATTTCAGTAGTGATATCCTAAGTGAAGTTGAAAAAGAAGTACAACAACTATATGAAAACCTGGGAAAATGGATTTTATACACTGATGGTGCTTCAAATATGAGGGGTACTGGATTAGGATTACTACTAAAATCGCCACAAGGGGACATAATACCCCATGCGATTAGATGTGCATTTCAAACAACCAATAATGATGCTGAATATGAGGCTCTCATTGTTGGTTTACAACTTGCTAAGGATATGCATGTTTCAAATTTAGAAGTGTTTGTTGATTTCTTGTTAATTACTAACCATTCAAATGGATATTATGCAGTCAAAGCTAAAAAATTAGCTAAATATCTTGAAATAGTCAAGAAATTAGCATTGTGTTTTGCAGAATTTACATTAACACAGGTACCTAGGGAAGAAAATGCTGAAGCTGATGCCTTGGAAAACTTAGGATCTTCCTTAAATTACTAGAAGGATCCAAAATTCCTTTCATTCACATCCTGAAGCCAGCAACTGTGGAAGTGCATCCTAAGGATAACACTGCGCATCCTACAGATAGCACTGTACATCCTAAGGATAACATTGTCCTTGCTACTCAGGATCAAGATGATGTATCCTGGATGACTACTATCATAAAGTGTCTTAAGGATGGTAACATCCCTGATGGAGAAAATGCTAGAGCTTTCAGGATGAAGGTATCTAAATTTTTTTTATAAACAATATATTGTATAGAAAATCTCTTGTAGGCCCATACCTAAGGTGTCTCAAGAAGGAAGAAGAAAAGGAAGTTCTTAAAGATATCCACGAAGGAGATTGTGGAAATCACACAGGTGGAAGAGCTTTATATTCAAAAACTTTAAGGACATGATACTACTGGCCAACCATGAAGAAGGATGCCATGCAACAAACTCATAAATGTGATGCATGCCAAAGACATAGCAACATCCTACACCAGCCTGCTGAACCATTGCATCCAATTATCTCACCATGGCCTTTCATGAAATGGGGGATGGATATAGTGGGAAAACTACCTAAAGCTCCTGGTGGAAAGGTATTCATGTTGGTCATGACTGATTATTTCTCAAAATGGATTAAAGCCGAAGCATTTGTACAAGTAAGAGACAAAGAAGTAGTGTCCTTCATCAAGAGAAACATCCTTACAAGATTTGGTGTACCAGCTGAAATTATATGTGACAATGGATCTCAGTTCATCAGCAAAAGGACTACTAGTTTTTGTGGAATCAAAATGATAATATCAACACCTGTCCATCCTCAAGCTAATGGACAAGCAGAATCTTCCAATAAGATCATCGTCAACAACTTGAAGAAGAAGCTTGGAGAAAAGAAAGAAAAATCGGCAGAAAGCTTCCATTTGTACTTTGGGCAGATAAGACTACTTCCAAGAATGAAACTGGCCAAACACCTTTCTCCTAGGTCTTTGGAACAGAAGCAATGCTCCCAACAGAGATGGTAATGCCTACAACAAGAAGACATCTTCAGGATGCAACTACCAACTCAGAAGTATTACTTCAAGATCTTGAAACAGTGGATGAGTTTAGGGATGCTGCTAAATTGAGGATGGTAGCCTATCAACAGAGGATTGCTAAAGCATACAACAAGAATATAAGGATAAGAAGATTCCAAGTGGGAGATTTGGTTCTAAGAAAATCCTTCCAAAACACTACCAAGCCAAGTGATGGTAACTTGGCTCCTAAATGGGAAGGACCATACTTGATCGATTCTTAGGCTGGCAAAGGAGCATACTGGCTCTCAACTCTGGAAGGTGAAATCCTACCAAGATCTTGGAATGCAATTCATCTTAAATATTATCAGATATGAGGTATGAAAACTTTCTATCCTTATTTACATTTTATTTTCTTAAATGATCTCACAAGTAAATATGGTCTAGTATATAGTCCATCCTAAGAATTTTTCAGGTCTATCCTGAAGATACAACTTTGAAGACTAGAAGGTTGGCCACTCTCTCCTACGTTAAGGTGTTTGACACCTTCCTAAGGTTTAATGGTTTTCACCTTTCACATTGGGTTAGCAACCCCGCCTGGAGTGCACGTTATTCGTGTATATCTTCAGGATGGTGGGACCAGTTTATGTAAAAGTGGCTGACAATCTCATCATTTTTGGAGTATACATTGAATCCCTAAGGTTTAGACATTTTTCAATGTCTCTTTCTCGTACTTGGCCTAGACACCAGTGGCCTTGTCGCCAATTATCCTAGGCCTTGTCGCCAGCTATCCTTGTGACACCCGTCTAAATCACAAGTCATATCCGTACACCTAGCTACATGTTCACTGTGTGCATAGCTTTACATGCTAACATTTACATCAGAGTTGGGGCTATACAGGGTTCCAACGGGTCAATCTCAAGGCATATAGTCTAGACAATAGACCCACTAGTTAGTTCAACAATTCATGATAGACTCCAAGAGATCCAAGGGATCCAAGAAGGAGTGCACACAAACACTAGTCAACACTTTATATTAATTTGGCAAAACATGAAACACTTGATCATTCCCACCTTGTCAACCCTGCCAAAACATCTTGCTCCTTCCCTATGTCATTCGGCCGCTACACTACCCCTACAAGCGAAACCAAAGCCTCAAGGTCAACCTATTACTCTTACAAGGAAACAGAAAAAACAGAAAAATTATCCAGGTTGTATATCAATGAGATTGTGTCCAGGCATGGTATGCCTACTTCCATAATCTCTGATCGAGATAGCCGTTTCACTTTGAGGTTTTGGCAGATGTTGCAGGAAGCTCTTGGTTCCAGGTTAACTTGAGCACCGCTTACCATCCACAGACAGATGGGCAAAGCGAGAGGACCATCCAGACACTAGAGGACATGCTCAGAGCGTGTGTAATTGATTTTGGGGAAATCTGGGATACACATCTACCGTTGGTTGAATTTTTCTACAATAACAATTACCATACTAGTATCAAAGCTGCTTCTTTCGAGGCGTTGCATGGACGCAAGTGTCGATTGCCCGTGTGTTGGGTTGAGGTAGGAGACAAGCACCTGACGGGTCTTGAGATCATTCAGGAGACAAGTGACAAGGTCTTCTAGATCAGGGACAGATTGAAAGCTTCCAGAGACACACAAAAGAGTTATGCGGATCAGAGGCGTAAACACTTAGAGTTTCAGGTTGGTGACAGAGTTTTGCTCAAAGTATCTCCATGGAAACAAGTTCCCAGGTTTGGAAAACGTGGGAAGCTCAATCCTAGATACATAGGTCCATTTGAGATCCTTGCACATATTGGACCGGTTGCATATAAACTTAAGTTACCACAGGAACTCAGTGGCGTTCACGACACGTTTCATGTTTCGAATCTCAAGAAGTGTCTTGCCGATGAGTCATTGGTCATCCCTCCATAGGAAATTCACATCGACAAACAACTCCATTTCATAGAAGAGCCATTGGAGATAACAGACCGGAAGATAAAGAAACTTCATCGAAATCAGGTCAAGTTGGTTAAGGTGCATTGGAATTCCAAATGCAGACTCGAATTCACATGGGAACGTGAGGATCAGATGAAACGCAAATACCCACATCCCTTCCAGGAGACCACCGACAGGTGGTTCAAGGAACACCCCTTTATGATGTTAAAACGTGTATTATACCCACATTTGATCATGTTATTGTTTGGGATTAGATGACTACGGGTACTTTGGTTGCAGGTGCTTTAAGGAGCTTAAAACGAAGAAAACCGATCTTTGGAATGGACTGGAATGGATTGGAACAAGGAAGAGTTGATTGAAGAAAAAAAATGAAGTTTTGGAGGACTCCACCGAAAGCTACGGTAGCCACCGTAGCTTACGGTGGCATCTGGGCACAAATTCCTGCCGTAAGGCAGTCTACTCCCACCGTCAAGTTTCCAAACACCATAAGGTACGGTGGCCCCTGCACCAGACTTGTAACTCCCACCATATAAACCGTTTTTGAATGTCTTTTCACATACTTTTCACTTGGGGACGTTTCTAAAGACACTAGGGGCGATTTTTGGCTGATTTGATCATTGGAGAACAATTCAAAACATATGGTTTATGTCTTTGATTCATATGAACAATACCATGAATGTTATGTTGATTCACCAAGCTATGTTGGGCTAAACTTTTGGTGATCATTCTAGGTGAAGGTTTCTACTAGACTCTTGTGTGTTTTTCCCCTGTGATTTCTAGAATAATAATTTGGTAATTTTTGCTTGATTATTATGATGTTTGATCAATTGTTTGTAGCGTGTTGATTAATTTTCCAATTTCTAATCTAAATCGTACGTTCTTGGTGTTGCTAACAACCGAGATATCACGGGAAGGATTGGGGTTGGTTATTGATTAATTGGTCATCGGGAAACAACCTCGCATTAATATAATCCGAGTACTTTGTTCCCTTTTATCACAATAATTGTTTTTACATGAGCTATGTCTATGTAACTCTTTCTAGATGGAAATTTTCACAAGTGTTTAAAGAAACCGGAACCTAGGATGATCATTGCTTCCATAACATGAAGAAACAATCTCATTTTAATCGTTAATTAGTTGTTACTCTAGTTTTAAATCAAAACCATCAAAACTCTTGATCTTTTATTTTTGTCTAGTAGTTTAATTGTAGTTAATTTGCAAAACTATAAGTTCATACATATTCCACAAACTCCCTATGTTCGATACCTGTTTACTACTATCTTTTAGTTGTAACTTGGATTAAACTACGTGTACCACGACTGCACGTCAACCACTAGTTCAGATTAACAACACCGAAAATTTTGCGGACAAAATTCCTCTAACAGGGGGAGAATGTGACACCCGTCGAAATCACAGGTCATATCCGTACACCTAGCTACATGTTCATTATGTGCATACCTTTGCATGCTAACATTTACATCATAGTTAGGGCTATACAGGTTCCAACGGGTCAATCTCAAGGCATATAGTCCAGACAGTAGACCCACTAGTTAGTTCATGGCCTTAGTTAGTTTAATAATTCATGATAGACTCTAGGAAATCCTTGCAATTAAACAAGAATTCCCACTTATTACCCCGATAAGGACAAAATCAAACAATGTTCATGAACAAAGAGGTTACCAACATGTATTTTTAGTAAACTAGTACATGTACGAACAATACGGCCACTTGTAACCTTGAACTTGATATATCTAGACTTACATGAACATGTGGATCAAACAAATACACTAACACACACACACATACATTCATACGATTATGCATAAACATATGCATAACACAATCGCATCAAATCCAAGACCATTACCTTAAAAGGGATCTAGTCCATGTTAGTTAACAAGGCTTACACATGTTGACTTTCTTAAAATACATTGTTCTTTCCTTATGCACGATTTTCGGCACACTCATTCCCAAGAGAAGAGTGTGTGCAATGTTTTGGACACTATCTAACTTGTACAAGACACACTCACATCTCTACATACACATATATATACACGGCAATATACACACACAATCACATGGTGGCAAAGTGACAAATACTACATACACCCACACACATATAATCGCATATACACACACACATATGCACACTCATTTCATACTCACCAAGCCCATCTAGTAACTATCCAATCTATGCTTAACACAAACATGGAATGAACCATTCACATCTACACTTCCCATGACCTTTGACCATCCAAAAATATCACCAACACATACACTATTTCGGCTAGCATGTTCCCAAGGTGACAACTCTTGGACCAAGGTTAACCTCTTACATCAAGTGAGCACAACATAGAATACTTGAGAGGGATTACCATGTCAACCTTACCACAAATATAATGCCTTTTCCCCCATACCAATTAGCGGCCGAAACCCCAACAAACAAACAACCTTGGTTTCTACCTTGCACTAAAATGGCAACAACATAAACTATTTGGACATCTACCCATTGTCAACTTACAAAAAACCTTTTACTTGTCCTATTATTTTCGGCTTCCAATGGATCCAAGAAGGAGTGCACACAAACACTAGTCAACACTTTATATTAATTTAGCAAAACATGAAATACTTGATCATTCCCACCTGGTCAACCTTGCCAAAACATCTTGCTCCTTCCCTATGTCATTCGGCCGCTACACCACCCCTACAAGCCAAACCAAAGCCTCAAGGTCAACCTATTAATCTTACATAGTCTCTAGGATAATGCACCTTAGGAAAACAAAGAGTTGACTTACCCTAATTTTGAGCCAATGGGACAAGCCCTCCCCTCACCATTTTGGCTATATATAGGGCCCAAGAGAGACATGAGAATCACACCACAACTCCACACAACTCACTAACACTTGAACTCTCCTTTATTTTCCTTTGTACCCCATCGGCCGAAGCCCAAGACCCACAAGGGGATTTGTTCGAGCAAGCCTCACTACCATTTAGGAGTCCCAAGTTATCATATCACATCTAAGAGCTTTGAGGAAGGAAGGAAGGAAGTTAGCTTATTATTTTCCTAACTCTCTCGGCTAAACACGTGAGGTATAACACCCGAACCTTTGGTTTTGATTACACATTTTTCGGCTACATGTAATTATCATCCGAAACCATACATACTCGCACACACCATAGAACAACTAGTGTTTAAATTGACTAACTTAACAACTTAAGTTTTGTGTTAAAAAGCTCAATAATTAGCCTATGTATACATATATACGTACAATGGTGAATACACCTTGAGATACACACATATTGACATAAACGATGCACACACACATACACATGAGTGTATGCATGCGTGTATGAGGCCAAGACCAGACCCAAAAGTAGTCTAATTCACTTTATTTTACAGCATATAATGTGGTTGGTTTTATCAACATGTGTTAGATACTATAAAAACATGTTTTAACAAGCTTAACACAAGAGTTTTCTTGAAAACATATGGTATGCGAGTGTACACCAAGGCAAAATATCTAAACAAGTTATTTTCATACAAGATTATCCAAAAATATGTCCATATGTCACCCTAGGCTTGCATAAATGTGACATACATGACACTTGGTAACATTTAGTAAGACAAAGTACATGTTTTACCCAAAATTAGACTAATCATAGTCACCTAACCAACAAAACGAACATTCCTAACACATAAAACGTGTGACACACGTGGATAGTGGTACAGAAAGCCTCTAGTCCATAGGTGTTACAGTCGAGTGAAGAGTTGCATGGTAGTTAGAGCCAAGCATGGACCTAAGTTGCTTTTAAATTGCATTTAGGGTTCCTAGACCAGACACACAGTGCCAGCTCTAGTTCAGTTTAGCATCCAGACATCAAGTGGTATTCACGGCCCCTTTTTACTCGTTTTACATTTTTCAGGGGTAACAAACTTGCGAACAGTTTTCAATTGCAATACATGACAATTATGTGAACATGAGACATTACGGTTCAGGATCCATTAAGCCTTCGTGTCATACATCATACCATAACCATTAGCTATGGGCTTAGCCATGAAACACCGGGATAGATCTATTGGGTTGACACCCCACTCTTGGTCAGTCGCTTTGACCGGATGACAGATATCAAAAGAGTGCTTGTATTTCACCTTATTTCATTATCTTTAGTGTACAATGGGCGAGGCACAACATGTCAAGGTTTGGTTATGGGCTCATATCAGAATACATATAGATTACTGCCCTAGCTAGGAAATGATTTAGTCGGTTTTGGATTACATGTCCATCATATAGAAAACCCGTGAACTCACCCACTTTATATTGACCCATATATTTTACATGCATGTTTGTCAGGAAATTAGCATGGACAATGGAACTTGCAGGGGTCGCGTGCGAGCATTCGTAAGATACCATCTTTTGGACCGTTGTGTTGTCATAATAATTTTAGACATTTACATACAATGGTTTTAGTATTAAACAATTAACTAATGTTTAACGGATTTGGTTGTTTAATGAAAGTTCCCGCTTTGTTTTAATTAATGCTCGTGTGACCTTTTGTGCTTGGAAATCTTTCGAAGTCGCACCTCGCGTTTCCGCCTTGGTGGGGTGTGACAATCCTCAAGATGTCACATTTGGCCTTATCGCCAGTTATCCTTAAGATTATACATTAGTATGGGCTTGACCTCAGTTTATATAAGGCCTTGTCGCCAGTATGATAACTACGTTTACCTTTTTACAGGTTATTTTCAACAGTTATTAATCCTTTTTTAAAAAGAAAAAAGAGATCTTTAAGTCTATCTTGATGATGCAACACTGGGGACATCCTCAGGATGATGAAGACTATCCTAAGGATAACCAAGAGAAAGAACTTAGAAAATATTCTAAAGATGATGAAACATCCTAGGAACTGGGGACATCCTCAGGATGTCACTACCATTGAAGGTATAAGTTTATAACTTATCTCATTCTTTTATACTTGTTATTTGGTAATATTTGCAGGATATCAAAAGAATGAAGAAAAGAACACAAGGATGTAGCGTCAAAACAGATTGCCATTCCATTTTATTTATAAAGTCAAAATTGATGTCAACCCCTGGCTTCATCCTAAACTAAGACCCATCAACCAAGGGTCAACATCTATGGTCCAGGTCAGATAAAGATTTGGGGCTTCGTCTTGAAAACCAAGATCCCTCCACCCCAAACCTTTCATTGTCTTAAACTATTACATACCAAAAGAAAATTGTTTGAAATTATTCACAAGCTACCATCACAAAAACTATCACAAATATTCTAAAAAAATGGGCTTAGGCCTAGTCTTTACATCCTTCATTGCCCACTTGAAACTCCTTGGCCACCGCAGCTTCCTACACCACAGACTCCTTGGGTGCATCCTCAGGATCAGCATCAGGAATAGGCTCATACACCACCTCTTTTCCTCCCAAGCTTCTGATTTTTTCTTGCCAGGCTTCAATATCCCAATCCTCCTGCTTGAAGTTGGGATCCTTAGCCTGCCGGGCCATCCTCACCCTAGCCTGGAGAACAGAAACCATGGCAGATGTCACGAACCCTTGCCTGTATTCCTCCATCTCCTTTTCATGCCCCTGCACCACCTTGGCCTGCTCATTCTTCACCAGTTTAAGCTCAGTCTTCAGTTTGCCAAGTTCCTTATCAAGATGTTTGCCCTTATCCTTAGCAGTCTTCTTTGCATCTTCTAGCTTGGCCTTGGTGTTGTTCATCTCTATGGCTACCTCATCTAGGGACTTTAGTAGATATGCGTATCCCTACAAGAGAAAGAAAATAGGTAAGTATTTCACCCTTAATATATGTATAAATATGTTATGCCATCTTCAGGATAGCATCATACCTGAAAAGTAAACTGAGAAATTTTGCCCAAGATTTCATCAAAGTTGAGACCCTCAAAAGGTGAAGTCTCTTGGGCAGAAGCAGAAGCATAGGTAGTGGCAGTCTTCCTTTTCTTGGAAGAAGCATGAGCCTTAGGCTTCGGAACAGATGGAGGAGGGCTCGTCATCCTAGAGCTGAATGGAGAAGTGACCGTGGCTGCATTGACATCCTGACTGTCAATATCATAAAGGCCGAAGAAAGCAGATTTCTTTGCTGAGAAAAGTAAAGAAACACAGGTTTAGACAGGTACGTATAACAAGATATGAACATCCTCAGGATGTAACAGGTGATACTTACCAGACATTTCTGTGGCTTGGCTAGTGGTATAACTCTCTTCTGCTTTGAAAGTTCTAGCTTTCTCAGGTAAACCTAATACAGATTTGTATCTTGTGAAAGAATCAGTCAAAGGGGGAGCAAGCTTAGCAAATGGAGTACCTGTCACAAAAAAGTTTTAGAATGTTAGTGGTGTCCTAAGGATATATCCACAAAAACCTTTTTATCTCCAAAAAAATAAACTATAAAAAACTATACCACTTTTTAACCAAGACATAGGGATATCATCCCCATAAGGAATGAAATCCCTCTTTATACAGGAAAACTTAGACTTCCAAGACCTGTCAGATATGATAACATTAAACAGGAATGGAGGGTCTTTGTGTATAAGTTAAAGAACATAGCGGTTGGAGCCATGAGTTTTCAGCTTATAAAGAAGGACAGGTCACCAATCTGAAGATTGATGCCATGATTCTCAATGATCTTATTACAGACCATTAAGATCCTCCAGATCTTAGGCATGACTTGGGCATAAGCCATTCTAGTTGTATCAAAGAAATCTTTGATGAACGGAGGGAATGGATACTTTAAATCCAGCTAGAAAGGAAGATACATAAAACAGACCCATATAGAAGATGCAAAATCAGATTTTGCACTTGGATCATAAGGACGAAACTCAGCAGAACTAGGGAAGGCCCCTGAGTCCTTCAGAGCTTGGATGTCCTTATCATTGAAAGAACAGATTTCCTGATCAGGGTGGCTTAACAAGTTTTGGGAAACGAAGTCTTTTGAGACTCCTACACTCCCAAAAGCCCTTGTCACTTTCTTGCCCATCCTCAGAATATTTCGAAAAATTATGCCGGATTAAAAGAAGAAAAGAGAAAGAGAAAGAGAAGAGAAAGATTATCTGCTTTGATAATCTGGTGTGATTATAAAGGAAGAAACAAGGACTAGATACGGATGGCAGAAGATGATGTTATGTAACGGTCATCACATAATTACAGCCGGTAAAATAGCCGTTGTTATCCTGACAAGTTGTCACATCAGAAATATCAAATATAAGATCAAGCAATAAAAATACTTTAACTGTTAGAGATATTAACGGTAACATATTTTTGAGGACAATTGTTGGTGGTGAAATCCTCAGGATGGATTTACCTCAAATATCCTATGTGACATCCTCAGGATAGTGAAGCACAAAGAAGACTTTAGGATGTAACAACATTCTGACCTATGTGTATCCTGAGGATAGACTAATGAATTATCTTGTTTTAATATTATTGCAAGTGCACTCATTCAATGATAAAGAATTGTAACTGTTCTCCAACGACTATATGATCTTGTTAAGTCAAAGATGCTAAGGGTACAAGAGTTATACGCGTGAAGCAAGTCCAAGGAATAAGTCAAAGTGTATCCGACAAGTGATGAATGCTAGGAGAGAAACTAGGAAACTTTTATTCCAACGTCCATATCAGTTGAAACAACTCCAACGTTCACCTGAACCATTCAAGAAGCTTAACTAAGATAGCAGATTACATGGGATCTTTCATTTACTTTCATGTAACTATATATAGGGATGATTGATGAGTATAGGACACATTATGCACACTTGATCAACCCTTGACATTCAGTTGCTCACTATAGAACACCTGATACTCTCACACACAACACAATCATTGTGATCTTAGAACACTAGTCTATCATCCATCCAAAGTTGTAACCTTTTTTTACCATTTTTAATATTAACAAACAAGGAAGGGGCTTAGACTCCTCCCGAGGTTTTGTGTCGGCGATCATCAAGTGATTAAGGGCTTTCCTCGTACATCTAGTGTTGTTGGCTTGCTTTCTTTCATTTACATTCAGTTACAATAGTCTTGTGTCAGACAGTTGCATCCTTAGGATATAACTGTCCATCATGAAATATACCTTTGCCATCCTGAGCATAGTTGTCATATTATCGTTTCTATATCATTACCAACTGCCATCTTAAAAATAACACTAAGTTTTTATCATATTTCACATATTTAGCACTCTACCTCACTTTTACTAATTTGGAATACAAGATTATTTTTATTAAGTAATTTTTTACCAAAACATTTTTATTGAAAATAGAAGTGTTGTTCACAAAAACAAAGGCATAAAGCTACAAAGCACTTTATGTTGCTTTCCATTCCTTCACTCCAAGAATCTAATAAATTAAATACTTTATTTAGAAGCCAAAAGCATCCATTCCTAGTTTTCTAATACTACAAACAAGAACTACACAAGAAGATCACATCAAATATATCTTTATCAAAAATCCCATAAATAATTAATCTAGTAATTGTCATTTTCTCTCCATACACTAGACCCATGATCAGGATTGTGTGATTTCCAAAATACCAATGAAAGTAATAACAAAGGAAATCACAATGAAAAAAAGCTGATTGGTAAAAGTAGTTCCCTCATATCTCTACTTAAATTAAGTTCTTTATTCAACACACTAGGGGTGTTCATAGTCCGGTTTTCACGGTTTTTAGTTTAAACCGTGAACCAAACCGTGTAACTCTTAAACTAAACCAAACAAATCAAACCCTTACTAACGGTCTGGTTTCACGGTTTGGCTCATCAGGCCTTTATCCAATATGTCCAAAATAACGTATTAAATTTGTTCTTAAAATGTGTTATATAATAAGTGAGCCTGTTCATAATGTGCTGAAAGGCAATGGCTAGGTTGTGAAACAATTTGGTATTGAAGCATGAATGCTTGATTAGTTTTAAATGGTTTGAAAATTTGCAATCTGAGAAACTAACACATAGGGCCGACTTACTATGCTCAAAACTAACATATAATTTGGAAAACAATAATAATTCGGTTAATTTCTTGCTTCCTATGAAACTTGAACTCAAGACCTCACATTTATGTGTATCAAAAGGCTTTACCTTGCCACTGGACCACCAACCCAAATGGTAATAATATGAAATGTTTTAGAATAATAATTACTTACAGTCTAGTCTGGCTTTATACCATGGTTTTTAGTATAAACAGTAAATTAAACTGTTTACTACAGTTTAAGTATGTCAAAACTAATCGACCAAAATTTAGATAAAAGGCAACCGTAAAACAGATCCATAAACACCCCTACAGCACACCCTATCACATATAGAGTAAAAAGCGTTCGACAAAACAAATCAATGTTGAAAATGAAACTAGTTTCTTTAATCTTAAAAAAATTGATATTTTTAGATTTTATTTTATATCTGGTTTTTGCACAAACATGTTAAATCCATGATTTTCTCTTGATCACCTAACATCAAAACTATTTATTATATCTTTTAAACTATAGTAAATTGTTTTGCAAGAGTTAATTGTAGCTTTCGTCCCTATGTTTGCCCAAACTAACAGGTTTAGCATGAGTATAACACTCTGAGTACCTGTGGTTTGTCAAGCTAACACTTTATGTCCCTCCTATTAACGGTCGTCCATGTTGCCGTTAGTTTACCGCCTGCACCTCACGTGAGGGCTATTTTGGTCAATTTGGCATGTTTATAACATTATGCAGTGTTTCTTTTTCCCCACTGTGATCTTAAAACCCTAAATTGCAAACCCAATGTCAAATTCGAGCTCCAGTTGGTGCTCTAATCATTGACAAAATGAAACTTGGAATGATCCTCCAATTTGCAGATGTGGGTTTGAAACACAGGGACAGACATCATGGATTGAAGCAAACCCTAGTCGAAGGTTTCATTATTATGTAAGCAGATGTGGTTTTGTCTCATGGGCAGAGGGTCCAGTCAGTGAAAGGAACACCAAGGTCATCAATGGATTACTCAAAAGTTGAAACAAACAACAAGATTTAGAAAAAAGCAAGAGGTTATGAAGTAAGGAAGATGAGGATTATGCTTGTTTTTAGTTGGTTTTTTCTCGTGTTGTACTTCGTTTATAGTTGATTAATGTACCTATGTGTATGATTTGACCACTGTAATAAGTTTGATTTTGAAAGAAAATGATGTTGTTTATTAAACATTGCATACATTTTAATGATGGTACATTGATAGCAAGTTGTTACATTTAGATGTATCACTTGCAGTGACGATCATCATCAGAGCATGAATCAGACTGATGCTCAACCTCATACGGATTATGGTAGTAGTCCCCCTCATCTTCATATGTATAATCCCAGGCTTTTTTCAAAATCTCAGGATCATAATCCTTGTATGGTTGTTATTGAGTATGAATCACTTGATCAGCAATAAACTAATGAAACTGCACATCTTGATCATCAGCAGTGTTTTGGTCAAAAATTACTTGTTAGAAATAATCTTGTTTTCCAAATTAGTAAAAGTGAGGTAGAGTGCTAGTATGATAAGAACTTAGTGTTATTTTCAATATGATGATTTATAAATGTAAATAAACAATAAATTGACAACTATGTTTGGGATGGTTAAGGTAAGGCTGAGGATGGACAGTTGTATCCTAAGGATGCAACTATCAGCAGTTTAAGTGAAATAAATAATCAAACACAATGAACAACACACGATGTACGAGGAAAGCCCTTGATCAGTTGTAGATCGCCCACATAAAACCTCGGGAGGAGTCTAGGCCACTGCCTTGTTTGTTAATATTAAAAATGGGTAAAAAAGGTTACAACTTTGGATGAATGATAGACGAGTGTACTAAGATTACAATGAGTTGTGCTAAGTGTGTGTGAGTTTCTCTATGATCAGCAGAGTATTTGTGTAGTTCAGGTGAGTGTGTTGTTTATCTAGTGTCCTATACTCGTCATTCATTCCCATATTTATAGTACACGAACGTAAACAAGAGATCCCTTATAATCTGCTTGGTTAGTTAAGTTCTTTGAAGTCTTCATGTGATCGTTGTGGCAGTTTCACCTCAGCTATATGTTGTTCCGGCTGTTTCCTAGTTCTTCACCGATATTTAATGTATATCGGTTTCGAGTTTGACTTCATCCTCTATCTTGGACTTTAGCTTGTAAGAGTTATTCTTCTTTCTTTGACTTCTCTGATTAAGTGTCATAATATAGCAGTTGAAGAACAGTTACAAATCCATATTATGACTTGGTTGTACCTGCAATCACGTGATTAAATGATAATTTGTTAGTCCATCCTCAAGATGCACATTTGCTGAAATATAGTTACATCCTGAAGTCTGTTAGACCATTCGGCATCCTGAAGATGCTACATTGAAGATACGAGGTAAAATCATCCTGAGGATTTTCACCACCAACAATTGTCCCTAAAAAATATGTTACCGTTAATATCTCCTGAGGTAATAATATTTTTTAACCTCAAGTCTTATCTAATGATCTGATGGGACGTCTTGTCAGGATAACGGCTACTTTTTCGGCAATGATCAAGTGATGACCGTTACACATGATCATCTTCTGCCCCCTATATCTGGAGCTTTCCCCCTCTCCTTTATAATCACATTTGATATTTTAGAGAAGGTAATTTCTTTCTCCTCTTGTTCTTATTTTCTCTCAAACCTGCAAAAATATTAGTAAAATCCTGAAGATGGTTAAAAGGGCTACTAGAGCTTCTGGGAATGTTGGAGTTCCAAAACGACTTCATTCCCCAAAATCTCTTAATTCATCCTGAACAGGAGGTCTGTTCTTTCGATGATAAGGATATTCAGGCTTTAAAGGACTCGAAAGTTTTCCCAAGTTCTGCTGAGTTTCGTCCTTACGATCCTGATGCAAAATCTGATGTTGCATCATCCATATGGGTCTGCTTCCTGTACTTACCTTTTTCTCTGGGTTTGAGATATCCATTTCCTTCGTTCAGCAAGTATTTCTTTGATGCGACAGGGATGGCTTATGCTCAGGCTATGCCCGAAATCTGGAGAATATTAATGGTTTGTAACAGGATCATCGAAAGTCATGGTATCCATCTTCAAGTAGGAGACCTGTCTCATGTATGTAAGCTCAGGACACATGGTTCACATCGCTATGTTCTTCAATTTATAGATAAGGATCCTCCTTTCTTGTTTAATGTCGTTAGGTCTGAGAAAGATTGGAAATCAAAGTTCTTCTTTGTGAAGAGGAATTCCATTCCTTTTGGGGATGAGATTCCTCTTTCTTGGTTAAGAAGTGGTAAAAGTTTTTCAGGATGTTTTTTAAAAAGAAATTTTTAGTTATATCCTGAGGATGTTATTTAATGTTCTAAAAATTTTGTTTAACAGGCACTTCATTTGCAAAGCTTGTTTCTCCTCGGGACGAAGATTAATCGAGGTGCAAGGCAGTATTTGACTTACCTCTTTCAGCAAGAACTTTTAAGGTAGAAGAAAGTCATACCGCTAGTCAAACTTCCAAGATGCCTGGTAAGTATGCTATATTATATCCTGAGGATGTCATTTGCATTTTTCAGTGTTTTATTATGTTTTTGCCATTTTTTAGCAAAAAAAACATGCTTCCTTTGATTTGGATGATATTGACAGTTTAGATGTCAAGGCAACCAAAGTCATTTCAGCATCTCCATCTAGTTCTAAGATAGCAAGTCCTCCTTCCAACCTTCCAAAGTCTAGGGTTGCTGCTGCCTCAAAGAAGAGGAAGGTTAGCGTTGCTACTACTATTGCTCAGGAGATCATCCCCTTTGAAGGGTTAAGCTTTGACGACATTTTAAACAAGATCTCCCATTTCACTCTCCAGGTTTAGTCATATCCTGCGGATGGCATTGAAATGTAAATAGTAAAAATAATTTTTATTGTGAAACAATTACTTCTCTTTCTTCCTTTTCTAGGTTCATGAATACTTGTTGAAATCTGTGGATGCTGTTGCCAAAGAACGTCATGATGCCCAGACTAAACTTGAGGATGTTCAAAAGATTGCTCATGATAAGAACAAATATCTTGAGAGCAAGTAGGCAGAGGTGGAGGCTGAACTGAAGCGGGTAAAGTCGGAGCATGCCCAGGAGGCGTTGAACCAGGAAAAGCATATGGAAGATTACAAAAATGAGCTAATGAAATCTGCCAGCATTTTTGTTTTACATGCTAGAGTGAAGGTGGCTCTCCAATCTAGGAATCCTGGTTTCAAGCAAGAGGACTGGGATGTCGATGCTTGGAAGGAAAAATTCAAGAGCCTTGGTGGAAAGGATGTGGATTCCGAGCCTGTTCCTGTTGTAGATCCTGAAGATGCACCGAAGGATCCTGAGGATGCTGGGATAAAGGAGGCAGAGGCTAAGGTGGCAGCGGTGGTGAAAGATCTTCAAGTGAGCGATGAAGGATATGAAGACTAGGCTAGAGCTCACTTTTTAAATCTTTTGTGGTAGTAATTATGGTAGTCTAAGGTTGAACAATTTCAAAAAAATTTATTTTGGCGTGTAATAACTTAGGATATTGCAAGGTTTGGGGTGGAGGGATCTTGGTTTCAAGACGAAGCCCCAAATCTTCTTCTGACCTGGACCATAGATGTTGACCCCTAGTGGATGAGTCCTGGTTTTGGACGAAGCCAGGGGTTGTCATCAGTTTTGATTATGATGCATAAATAATATGGTAACAACTTTTTTAACGCTACATCCTTGTGTTCTTTTCTTTTGATATTCTGTAAGCACTAGCAAATGTTAGGTATAAAGAAATGATATAAATGATACCTTCATTCTCTTAAAATAATCTTCTTAGATCGATGTCTTGAAGATGTCCTTCATTCTTCTTTGTCATCCTCAGGATGATACTTACTATCTTGAGGATGTCCCCAGTTCTCCTTTCTTTGTCATCCTCAGGATGGTCTCCGTTATTCTGAGGATGTCCCCAGTGTTTGAGATTTTTTCCTTTGTCAAAGAAAGTTTAACAATAACCTGTATAAAGTCAAACATTGTTATTATACTGGCGCCTAGGCATTTAAGTGAACTGGGGTCAAACCCATTTAGATTAACTTGGTAACAAGACCAATATGTAGCATCTTGAGGATAACAGGCTACATGGCCTATTGTAACATCTTAGAAATATCTGGCGACAAGGCCCTGGTGACTAGGCCAAATACGTAAGAGATATTGAAAAATGTCTAAACCTTAAGAGTTCAATATATATCTCAAAAATGATGAAATTGTCAGCCACTTTTACATGGACCGGTCCACCATCCTGAAAATATATATGAACAACGTGCGCACCAGGCGGGGTTGCTAACCCAATGAGAAAGGTGAAAACCTTTAAACCTTAAGGAGGTGTCGGACACCTTAACGGAGGAGAGGGTGGCCAGCCCTCTAGTCTTCAAAATGTTCCATCTCCAAGATGGAACTGCAAAATTCTCAGGATGGACTATATCTTGACCATGTTTAGTAAAAATATAAACGATCGAAACAAGTTAAGAATAAATATTTACATATGGAGATGATTCATCTCTGTCAGCCTTCACCTTCATCCTACCAGTAATCCTGTGACACCCTGGGAAAATCCCACATCGGCCGTGGCCAGGAGAGATCCTTGGTTCATAAGTAATGTCATGCCTCTTAAATCACCAACGAGTTTTGGGGTTTAATGTTAGTAGATGAGAGGAGAACTCCACAGTTAAGCGTGCTTAGGTGGGAACAGTTTCAGGATGGGTGACCTCCTGGGAAGTTTCCACCGGGGCACCCAAAAACAAATCCGTGAGCTCTGGGTGGGCAAAGCGGACAATATTGGTGGTGAGAGGAGCCGGATGTTACAGATGGTATCAGAGCCACTCCTGTGCCGTTCGGGATGGTGGGTGCATACCTCATCAGGGACGATGAGACTCTAACAGAGGTGAATGTGACACCCCGGGAAAATCCCACATTGGCCGTGGCCAGGAGAGATCCTTGGTTCATAAGTAATGTCATGCCTCTTAAATCACCAACGCGTTTTGGGGCTTAATGTTAGTGGATGAGAGGAGAACTCCACAGTTATGCGTGCTCAGGTGGGAGCAGTTTCAGGATGGGTGACCTCCTAGGAAGTTTCCACCGCGGCACCCAAATACAAATCCGTGAGCTCTGGGTGGGCAAAGCGGACAATATTGGCGGTGAGAGGGGCCGGATGTTACAAATCCGAACCATGGTTTCTCTTCAAGAGATATCAGTCATATGCAATCTTATACATGATAATATTTTAAATGAATTGCATTCCATGCTCTTGGTAGAATTTCTCCTTCCATTGTCGATAGCCAATATGCTCCTTTGCCCGCTTTGGAATCTATTAAGTATGGTCCTTCCCATTTAGGAGCTAGCTTGCCATCACTTGGCTTTGTTGTATTTTGAAAGGCTTTTCTTAATACCAAATCTCCTTCTTGAAATCTCCTTATCCTTATATTTTTGTTGTAGGCTTTAGCAATACTTTGTTGATGAGTTGTCATCCTTAATTTAGCAACATCCCTGAGTTCATCCATAGCTTCCAAATCCTGCAATAGTGATTCTGAGTTGATAGTTGCATCCTGAAGTTGTCTTATGGCTGTATGCATGACCATCTCTGTTGGTAGCATTTCTTCCGTTCCAAAGACTAGGGAGAAGGGTGTTTGACCCGTTGCATTTTTTGAGGTAGTCCTATCAGCCCAAAGTACAAATGGAAGTTATTCTGCCCATTTCCCTTTCTTTTCCCCAAGCTTCTTTTTCAAGTTGTTGACAATGATTTTATTTGAGGATTCTGCTTGTCCATTAGCCTGAGGATGGACTGGTGTTGCAGTTGTGATCTTGATCCCCCAGCTTTCACAAAATTCAGTTGTCCTTTTGCTGATGAATTGAGAACCGTTGTCACATATGATTCCAGCTGACACTCGAAATCTTGTTAGGATATTCCTCTTGATGAATGACACCACTTCTTTGTCCCTGACTTATACGAATGCTTCAGCTTCGATCCATTTTGAGAAGTAATCAGTCATTACCAACATGAACACCTTTCCACCAGGAGCTATGGGTAATTTTCCTACTATATCAATTCCCCATTTTATGAAAGGCCATGGTGAAATAATAGGATGTAATGGTTCAACAGGCTGGTGGAGGATGTTACTTTGCCTTTGACATGGGTCACAATTTTGAGAATATGACATGGCATCCTTCTTCATGGTTAGCCAATAGTATCCTGTCCTAAGTGTCTTCGAATAAAGAGATCTTCCTCCTGTGTGGTTTCCATAGTCTGCTTCATGGATGTGTTTAAGAACTTCATTTGCTTCATCCTCGTTGAGACATCTCAAATATGGACCTGCAAGAGATTTTCAATACAAAGTATCGTCTATGATAGTAAATTTTGATACCTTCATTCTGAAAGCTTTTGCATTTTCTCCATCAGGGATGATATCCTCTTGTAGATATTTTATTATAGGAGTCATCCAAGATGGATCGTCTTAAACCTGAGTGGTTAGAACAGTGTTATCCCTAGGATGCACCGTCTTATCTTCAGGATGTTCAGTGTTTTCCTCCGGATGTGCTTTGCCATCCTCAGGATGCCACTCTTCAATTGCTGGCTTCAGGATGTGGATAATAGGAATCTTGGATCCTTCAGGTAAATTTAAAGAAGATCCTAGACTTGCTAAGGCATCAACTTCAGCATTTTCTTCCCTAGGTACCTGTGTTAATGTGAATTCTCCAAAAGAAGTTGATAATTTTTTAACTATTTCAAGATAAATAACTAATTTTTGACCTTTTACTACATAAGATTCATTAAAATGGTTAGTAATCAATAATGAATCAACAAATACTTGTAAATTTGAAATGTGCATATCCTTAGCAAGTTGTAAACCAGCAATGAGAGCTTCATATTCTGCCTCATTATTGGTAGTTTGAAATGCACATCTAATAGCATGGGGTATTATGTCCCCTTGTGGCGATTTTAGTAGCAATCCTAACCTTGTGCCTCTTGTATTTGAAGCACCATCAGTGTATAGAGTCCATTTTCCTATGTTTTCATTTAATTGTTGAACCTCAGACTCTACTTCACATAGGATGTCACTACTGAAATCAGCCACAAAATCTGCTAGAGCCTGTGATTTGATTGCATTTCTAGGCTCATATACCAAGTCAAAAGCACTTAATTTTACTGACCACTTTGCCATTCTTCCTGACATTTCAGGTTTTCTAAGTACATTTTTAATAGGATAATTAGTTTAAACATGTATCTTATGTGTTTCAAAATAATGCCATAACTTGGTAGATGTCATTATTAAAGCTAAAATGAGTTTTTCAAGATGTGGATACCTGGTTTCAGCATCTAATAAAGTTCTACTTACATAGTAGACAGGGTGTTGTTGCCCTTCATAGTCTTTTACCAAAACAACACTTATTGCATTTCCAGAAACTTCAAGGTATAGCTTGAGAGGTTCACTATCCTCAGGCTTCATTAGGAGTGGAGCTGTTATAAGATACTCCTTCCTCAGGCTTCATTAGGAGTGGAGCTATTATAAGATACTCCTTCAGCTTCTTTAATGCATCCTCATGCTTCTGTCCCCAGTCAAATTTGTTGTTCTTTTTCAAGATATCATAGAACTCCTTGCATTTTTCTGAGGACTTCGAGATGAATCTGTTTAGAGCTGCTATCCTACCAGTTAGTCTTTGTACATATTAACATTTGCTGGGGCTTTTATTTGTTCAGGACTAGCTTCTATCCCTCTTTTAGTTACTAAGTATCCAAGAAACTTCCCAGCACCGACTCCAAAGTGACATTTGGATGGATTTAACTTCATATTGTAGGCATCCAGAATGTCAAATGCTTCTTTGAGAACCTGAAGATGGTTCTCTGACTTCTGGGATTTAACTACCATGTCATCGATGTATACCTCCATTGTGTCCCCAATCTTTTCTTTGAACATCATATTCACCAAACTTTGGTACGTTGCACCTGCATTTTTTAGTCAAAATGGCATAGCTATATAACAATAAATACCTGATGGGGTCATGAATGCTATATCCTCTTGGTCATACGGTTCCATTTGGATTTGTTGAAATCCCAAGGATGCGTCCATGAATGTTAGCATCTCATGGCCTGCTGTAGCATCTACCATCAAATCTATGTGTGGTAATGGGAATGGGTCTTTTGGACAAGCTTTGTTGAGGTCTGTGTAGTCTACACATACTTTCCATTTCCCATTTTTCTTTTGTACCACTACCACGTTTTCCAGCCATCTTGGGAATTTTACTTCCCTTATCATCTTGGATTTCAACAATCTATCCACGTCCTCTTGTATGATGGTATTTCTTTCTGGTGCAAACTTTCTTCGTTTCTGTTGGATGGGTTTAAAGCTTTTATCAATCCCAAGTTTGTGGGTAATGACATCCTTGGAGATGCTAGTCATATCTTCATGCTTCCATGCAAACGTTGACATCCTGCATTTTAGAAATGAAATTAGTGATTGTTCAATGTCATGAGGTATATTCTTACCAATCTGCACAGTGATATCCTTGTTGTTTTCGTCGAGGCAAACAACTTTAACATCCTGGTCAGGATGTGCCTTGACATCCTGAGGATGGCACTGTGCATCTTTCTGTAATTGCTATGCTTGTCTTGACGAAGCCTTCATCGATGTAGTATAGCAATCCTTGGCTTCTTGTTGATCGCTGTTAACTCTAACAACTCCCCATGGTGTTGGTAGCTTTACACACTGGTGATATGTTGAAGGAACTGGCTTCATGTCATGTATCCAAGGTCTCCCCAGGATGACATTATAGCAGGATAGAGAATCTATCACACAGAATCTCTGGATAGAATTTACTCCCTCTACATATACCGGTATATTTACATCTCCCACTGTAATCTTAGTCTCTCCACTAAAGCCAACCAGGACTGATGATCTGGAAACTATTTCAGATTCCGGGATGTTCATTCTCTTAAGGGCTTCTAGCTGTATTATATTAACTGAGCTTCCACCATCTACAAGAATCCTGCGAATAAAGTGATTAGCAATGTATAAAGTTATAACTAAACCATCATGATGAGGGTCAATGATATTTTCTCTCTCTTCTTCTTCAAAACTGATCATTTTTTAAGTTGTTAGGATGGTAGTCTTTGTGGGTCTTTCTCCTTTCTCTGATTTCATTTCTCTTGCATGCCTTTTAGCAGCTGAATAAGATGTTCCACAAATGTCTGAACCACCCGAAATGAACTTGATTATGCCACCGTCCTTAGGAGGTGATGGTGCCCTCTCTGGGATATTGGTGCCATTCTGAATCCTTGGCTTCTTCTTGCCTAGGAGCTCCTTAAGATGACCTTTGCTCAGAAGATATGCTATCTCCTTTCTCATGGCGATGCAATCTTTAGTGATGTGACCAAAGTCTTCGTGGAAGGCATACAATTTTGATTTGTCCTTCCATCCTGTCCTATTATCCTTCTTTGGTCATCTTGCTTTATCTCCAAAATCCTTCATGGCGTACATCAATCCTGTTACATCCACAGAAAAATAGTAATCTGATAATTTAGGACATTCATCCTCATCGTCATCCTCTACCACATTAACCTTTTTATTATCAGGTCTAGCATATGGTTTATGCTTGTATGGTACATACGTGGGAGTGGACTTTTGATTAGGATGGTTATATCTTGAGGATGTCTCAATCCTTTCTTGCATCTTTTTATCATCCTCAAGTCGGATGAACCTTAGAGCCCTGTTTCTGACTTCATCCAAGTTCCTGCAAGGACCCATCTTGAATGCTTGTACTGCCGTTGTGACATCCAAGTTCGGGATGTCAAGTCCTTCTTTTCCGAACCTAGTGATATATTCTCTTAGTGATTCCTCTTATGGTTGAGTCACCCTGTACAAGTCACTTGTCAAACGTTCGAACGTTCGACTACAAGAAAATTGATTATTGAACATGTTAATCAGATGTGCAAAAGAAGTAATAGAATAAGTAGGAACACTTAAGAGCCATTTTAAGGCTGGACCAGTGAGGGTGGAACCGAATCGTTTACAGAGCAAACTACCTTGAGATCAGCAGGAATTGGATTTATCTCCATCCTTTCCCTGTACTGAGCCACATGCTCCTCAGGATCTATAGATCCATCATAGAGTTTCATGCTTGGAGTTTGAAACCGCTTTTGGATCCCTGCATCACATATGGGAGGTGCAAACCGAGACACCCTATGACATGCTGAAGATACTTCGGGGATAGGTTGTACTATTCCTGGTATACTCGACACCATATCCTTAATTTTTTGTAGCTCCCTTACTAGTTGTGGACTTATACCTGTATCCTGCAAATAAGCAACATCATTAGAAGTAAAAGTACTGGAACTTAAATTGTTACCATTATTGTTATATCCTCTGGATGGCACCGGTGTATATCCTGGATCCCTGGTTCTTGTCATCATGGGTGCTGTGGTAGTTTCAGGAGCAGAGAATCCAGTGCTCATGGGGATGAAATCTCCTTGATGAATGCCCCCAGAGATGCCAGAATTAAAATCCAACACCCTGGGTTGCAATGGTGTCCCCATGTCTTCGGTTGGCCTCCTTGAGGATGTCTTGAGAGATTGTATCTCTTTTATCAGCATCCGGTTTGTGTCCTGTTGTTGCTGTATTTGATCCTTCATTAACACAAACATGGAGAGGAGTTCATCATTTGACACAAAAACAGGAGGAATGGATCCAGATGTCCCCATTGATGGTCTAGGTGGGATTTGAGAAGTAGAACTTCTCGGTAATGTAGGTGGGGGTGGCAGTGTTGCATTTCTGGTAGAGGTTGTAGATGGCATGGATGAGGAAATAGATTTTTATGAGGAAGACATAGTTGTCAAGATATACGAAATGAATAAATTGAGAAAAAGTTTTAACAAAGTTTTTGTTAAAATAGCACCACTTGCCCCACGGTGGGCGCCAAATTATTTTGGTCAAAAATTACATGCTAGAAATAATCTTGTTTTCCAAATTAGTAAAAGTGAGGTAGAGTGCTAGTATGATAAGAACTTAGTGTTATTTTCAATATGATGATTTATAAATGTAAATAAACAATAAATTGACAACTATGTTTGGGATGGTTAAGGTAAGGCGAGGATGGACAATTGTATCCTGAGGATGCAACTCTCAGCAGTTTAAGTGAAATAAATAATCAAACACAATGAACAACACACGATGTACGAGGAAATCCCTTGATCAGTTGTAGATCGCCGACATAAAACCTCGGGACGAGTCTAGGCCCCTGCCTTGTTTGTTAATATTAAAAATGTGTAAAAAAGGTTACAACTTTGGATGAATGATAGAGTGTACTAAGATTACAATGAGTTGTGCTAAGTGTGTGTGAGTTTCTCTATGATCAGCAGAGTATTCGTGTACTTCAGGTGAGTGTGTTGTGTATCAAGTGTCCTATACTCGTCATTCATTCCCATATTTATAGTACACGAACGTAAACAAGAGATCCCTTATAATCTGCTTGGTTAGTTAAGTTCTTTGAAGTCTTCATGTGACCGTTGTGGCAGTTTCACCTCAGCTATATGTTGTTCCGGCTGTTTCCTAGTTCTTCGCCGATATTTAATGTATATTGGTTACGAGTTTGACATCATCCTCTATCTTGGACTTTAGCTTGTAAGAGTTATTCTTCTTTCTTTGACTTCTCTGATTAAGTATCATAATATAGCCGTTGAAGAACAGTTACGAATCCATATTATGACTTAGTTGTACCTGCAATCACGTGATTAAATGATAATTTGTTAGTCCATCCTCAGGATGCGCATATGCTGAAATATAGTTACATCCTGAAGTATGTTAGGCCCTTCAGCATCCTGAAGATGCTACATTGAAGATACGAGGTATAATCATCCTGAGGATTTTCACCACCAACAAGCAACATCTTGAAGTTGTTCATCAATTATTGGATCACCAGTAGCATCTTGTGGTTGTTGATCTTGATCATGAGCAGCATCTTGTGGTTGTGGATCTTGATCATCACCAGCATGTTCCTGTTGTGTGTGTTTGCTTTTAAGTCTTTTGTTTTTTATCCATCTTACTAATTGGATTGTGTAGTATTTTGGTGCGTTTTTGTTCTCTATTTATACTCAATATGACCGTTATACATGGTATTATTTTAGACCGTTACAAGAGCAAATGACCGTTAAACAGGACATTAAAATCTGCAAATAATGACCCCTTTGCTTAGTTGACCCATTTGACTTAAATAAGTCAAACCACATGCATTCATGCTTAGTTGACCCATTTGACTTAAATAAGTCAAACCACATACATTCATGCTTATTTGACCCATTTGACTGTCAATGAAACTGTGAATTAGACTGCACAATCATGAAACAAACTGCACATGCATGCTTGTTTTACCCAATAAAACTGCCAAGGAAACTGCACATTCATACCTTGTATATTCATGCTTATTGACCCATTTGACTGAAACTACACAACCTGCACATACCTGTGTTTATTTGACCCATTAACCCAAACAAACTGCACATTTACCTATGAATATTTTACCCATTAACCGAAACTGAAACTGCACATTCATGCTTATTTGTCCCATTAACCCAATCAAACTGCACATTCTTGCTTATTTGACCCATTAACCCAATCAAACTGCACATTAACAAAAACTTTCATCTGCACATTCAATTAACCTATTAACCTACAATATAACATGTGACATCCGTCACCTTTCGTTTTTATTTTTTTCTATAACATTTCGTATCTCCTATCTTGTACGTTGCATTTTATCTTTTTAGTTACCTTATTTATAATAATAATAATAATAATAATAATAATAATAATAATAATAATAATAATTAAACATTTCTGAATTTTTTAAAATACTGATGAACCTAGACATAAAACCATCCAGATTCACTATAAATCTGGACATATGGTATGTCCAGATACGTTCCAACCACACCTTTCAATCTACACGTAATTGTCAACCTTATTTTCAAATTAAATCACGCCATGACCTGCAAAAATCATGTATTTATTTTGTTTAAATCATAATTAATTCATTAAAATTTCATTTTTCATCATTTTATTACCAAAATTTTTGTGGAATTATTTCTATCCATTTAAAACTTTTTGGTAATTTTATTTTCTGTAAAAAAAAGTTATTTTACCTACTTTTATGATTTAATCCTATTTATTGGATTATATTAAAATAAAATTTGTTTTAAATGAAATAATATGTAAAATAGTTTTTAAAAATAATTTTTCACTTATACCATATGATAAATATTGTTAAAAAATGAAAATAATATTTTTACACTTTATTTGTATTTAAATCCTAATTATTACATTTTAATGTTATTAAATCAATTTAAAATACAAAAAATATCAAAATTTTGAATTTTATAAATTCTGAAATTATATTCTAATGTCTTAATAACTTAAATATTTTACATTTATTTGATCATTTGTTTACTTCCTTCTTTTATTTTCACTTTTATTTCACAGTAATTACATAAATTGTATTATTTAATTTCGAATCGTTCCATTTGGTTGCACTTTTAATTATTTTACATGTTTCAAAATTTGAAATTATTAAAGGATGATTAATTGTATAAACTTTTCTTTAAATATTAAAAAAAATTACTTAAAACCAATTTGAGTTCAAATCAAAAGCCATAAAATCCACAAATTCTAGTCTAGAAACCCTAAGTGCCTAATCGTAGATAACTTAGACTCTAAGTTCGTTCCTTTACAAATTATTTATTTCTTTAGGTTAATCCTTTGGGATAATCCTAATTCACATCACGTTGTTCGGTAGTGTTTCAAGCTATTACGCGAACTGTGAGTATTTCTTATCCCCTTTTTGTCTTTATTCACTTCTGGGGTGTTACATGTACACTTATACAAAATACACATACAAGTTCACATTTTTACAATACAATTCTAGTACATTGTGCATTTGCTTACATACGTGCTTTATGCTTAGACATTAAATGTAGAATACATTTGTACTTAGTGAAATCATTAACCACACAAGCCGACCTTAACATTGGATGGCGCTATTGGATTCACAAACCGCCTAGGTTGATTCTCCCCCTTTTTCATCGGAGAATCCATGGTCATTGTTAAGATATTATCCATTTATTGGATAAGTACACCGCCGTTCATTTAGTACATTATACAGTCAAAGGATTGATTTCGATCATTTGTATGATACATAGTTTACATAATTGCATTGTAGCATTGCACTTGAATTGTATAACATTTTTTCAACTTACTATATGTATTAAATCTAGGAATGCTCACCAACATTTCATATGTTGACAAAACTTATTTTGTACATGTTTCAGGTGCAGTTTGATCTTAGTACTATAGCAATGGACTTTAGTGTTTGCTTTTAATAAGTTATTTCGAATTTCATGTTTCATTCAGACTTTGTATTTTTTATTCATTTCATCTATGTAAGACAATTTAAATTATTCAATAATATATTTACATTTTAGTACCATGTGCTTTTAAACAATCGTCACTACGTGACACCTCGATGATTCCGCCATCGGTTGGGGTGTTACAGATTGGTATCAGAGCCATGGTTATAGGGAACTAGGTTATTAGATAAAATGGCCTAGACTATAACCGAACTTCAACTTTCATGCATAATATTCCCTAAATTTCCATTTCCCTCTTCTTCCTCCACCTTCATCCCTCTATCATTCCCTTCTTCTCTCTCCATTCTGTGACACCCGGCAAATTCTGGTTAACAACGTTGTCTAGATGAAAGTCTACCTTAGCGAGTCACGCGTATATTATACTTAACTGGGTTAGTTAAGTCGTGTTATGGTTCGGGAACTATCGGTTTAGTCTAGAAGATCATTGGATGTTGGTCTAGAGGTTCGTTAGATGTCAGTCCTTAACCAAGTGTACAAATGGTGACGATTTGTAGGATCGTCAGGTCATACGGAACATACAAGTCTCGAGTCCCGAGAATTGGTGAACGAGTGTGAATATGTGTATTTGCAAGTGTTATGTGTTTACAATCATTATGTGACTTGTCGGTATGTGAATATGTGTTAACATATGTTAAAACGGGGTTTAACGCGCAAAATACCAGGAACCAGCCCCTATAGGCGATTAGGGGTGGCTAATCGCCTATAGGAGGGGCGATTGGGCAAGTTTATAGGCGATTGGGGCCCAAATGCATGAAGTTTCATGCGATTAGGCCCCAAATGCATGAAGTTACATGCGATTAGGATCCCTAATCGCGTGTAAAGCTGCACAATCGCGTGTTACGGGCTGGACGACTAAAAACGACTATAAATACAATGTTTAACCTTCTAAACTTCATAATACAAACCCTAGTCGTCCCATAACCCGCCCCAACACACACACAACCTCTGGAACGCGATTTTTGATCAAACCACAAGGTTTCAAGCTTAATTCATCATTCTTTCACAAATCTAAGGTTTGGTTTCCATCCATGCAATCTTTATAAACGCTTTTATTCAATCCCTAATGGTCCAGACCTGTTCTAAAACGAAAAAGCTTTCTGAAAATCGTTAATAAGTGTTGTTAATCGGATTCTAACAATCATACATGTGTTATGTGTGTTTATGATTAATATCTAGGGTTTTTATGATTAATGATGAGTGATTAACATGTTGTTAGGTTAGTTCAGAATAATATTGATGTCATGATTAATGAAATCTGAGTAATTGATTATTAGGGTTATAGTTATGCATGTTAATGTGGTGTTTCATGCTATGTGTATGGTGTTTGGATTTCATGGTTGCATACAGGGCTGATAATACGAGGCAAAACGAAGGATTTTAGTTTAAACATGTTTAGAATAGTTGTTGGGATGATATTGGATGGTTACACACGTTCTGGATCTGATTTGGAGCGTTAAACGCGCGAAAAACCGGAACAGCAAGGTTACAGGCGATTAGCAACCCTAATCGCCTATGTTAGGGGCGATTAGGAGGCTAATTTCCTATGTTTCATGCGAGTAGGGCTAAATGCTAGTAGTTACATGTGGTATAGCCCTAAATGCTAGTAGTTACATGTGGTATAGCCCTAAATGCTAGTAGTTACATGTGGTATAGCCCTAAATGCTAGTAATTACATGTGGTATAGCCCTAATCGCCTATAAGGTCAAGGTTTACATGTCTTATGACCCTAAATGCCTATATTACATGCGATTAGCCTTCCTAAATGCCAGTTGACCAACCTAAATGCTAGTTGACTTTTCCTAATCGCGTGTACTGCTGCTGTAAGTGTAAATTAGCATTCCGAGACCCGATTTGACATGTAGGAACATACTAGGAACCCCGTAACATATCTAATAACTTGGTAACATATGTTTGGATGTAGTTATGTGATACGTGAGCTATGTGCTATAACTTGTTGTGCGTTAACGTATGTTAAGTGTGATTGCATGATTGTATGTTTGAGAGCGTAAACATAACACGGGGAGTCTCGGGTCACCAATGGGATGTCGAGTCTTGTACTTTGGGTCAGTTAAACAGTCATGGTGTTTTCAAACGAACTTGGTTATGGTCTGGACATCTAGGGACTAACTAACCTGCGGGTTATTAGTCTAAGTACTTGTAACTGTCATATGTTAGGTCGCCGCTTTACGGGACTAGCATAGCTGCTGAGTTATTCGTATTACGAAGTAACGCAACTTAAGGTGAGTTTACGGCCCCTCTTTTAAACTGGTTTCACATTTTCGGGGGAGAAAACATGTGTTAAAACGATTATTTGGTAACTACTGTCATACTATGGGTTTCTATTGTGTACTACACGATCTTTGGAAGTCCCGGGGGGAACCATGAATGTGCGGGTTTGCACAACGGGGAAATGTGAATAGCGCTATTGGGAGTGACCAACCCCGCTCGTCGACTTGGAGGGTCGGCGGGTGCATATTGTCTCAAACAGGAACATCAGGAACAACAGGTTTACTACATCGGGCACACATTTGGTTTGCGAGTTAGTAATGGTTTTCCAATCGTGGTAGTAACAAAACATACGCCTAGCTAGCGTACACTGGTTTTCGATTTGTTATAGTATGGACAGGTTGACTTGGTACATGGATTACAAAACCTGTAAACTCACCAGCATTTTTGTGCTGACGTAAACTTTTACATGTTTTCTCAGGTCGCTAAGGTAGCACTACGTGACTAGGGCGCACGCGTCTGCACGGCGTCTAGTTAGAGTCCCATGGTTTTCATATGTTGAACATTTGGTTTACTTTTGGGATACTGTTTTGAATAAGCTTCCACTGTAAACGGGAATTTTAAACATTGTTTTGAAATTGCATTATGTTCATGTTAGACTTGTTTATTGTGATCGTTGGTTTGGATCCTGGTTTGTCATGCGCCTCGCGGTAAAACTCCGCAAGTGGATTTTGAGGGTGTGACAGATTGGTATCAGAGCCAATGGTTATAGTGAACTAGGACTGCATGTAGATCTAGTCTATAGCCGAGTCGCACACACTAGACGATCACATGGTACTAAACATTAAGGTGGTTTACGTATGGTCTTGTCGGGGTGTCTCTAAATCATTTGGTCTTTCTACGTTACATCATCCGTTCTATCTTAGGTCGGGTTACTTACTTTCTAGGCAGTGTAGTATATTGGAGTGAATCGTGTACTCTTGAGATTTGTCCAAGGCTCGGACATCTCCCTTTCGTACTCCAATAGAAACACTTGCCATAAACTACCGTAGTATTACGGTCTATAGCTAAGAGTCTATGTTCGGTGATTTGAACTTTGAACTAGGAGAACACTTGGAGGACCATGTAGAGCGGTTTATCATTTTGGGTGCACACAAAATCATAAACCGAAATGCATGGAAGCCCTGGTGAGCTCTGGGTTTGAAGGGATAGTCCTGGATTGGATCTAGCTTTGATCTTGTGAACATTAGTGGTTATCTTTATCTGCGAAACTAAATTTTCTCGTTCTTTCTGCCAGAATCATGTCTAGAGTAAGAGGAGGACGTGGAGGTGGTCGCAATGGTGGACGTGGTGGTGGTCGCGGTGGTGCTGGTGGTCGTGGAGGCATTAACCTATCGCAGGATGATCTGAACAACTTGCTCCAAGCTGCCTTCCAGTTAGGGCACAATGGTGGTGGTAAGTTGATTTATCCATTTTCTTTGTCTCATTAGTGAACCTTGTTTACATTCGTCGTGTTTCCTCACGCGTTTCATTTCGGGTGGTCCTGTTAACCCACCCCCACCTATGTGTACCTACAAGATGTTTCGGGACTGTAAGCCTCAGGAATTCTCTGGCACTGAGGGTGCTGTGAGCTTGCTTAGGTGGCTGGAGAAGGTGGAGTCAGTGTTTCTGATGTGTAACTGTCTCCCAGAAGATCGGGTTAAGTATGCTGATGCGTTATTCCAGGATGTTGCTTTGACCTGGTGGAATAACATCACCCAGAATATGGGTATTGGGGAGGCGTATGCTATGCCTTGGGAGAATTTGTGCAGCTGCTGAAGCGTGAGTACTGTCCAAGGGAAGAGGTGCAAAAGCTAGAGCACGAGGTGTGGAACCTCAAGATGACTGGGTCTGAAATTGAGAAGTATACTGTGAGGCATAACGAGTTGGCAGTGCTGTGTCCCGATCTGCATGTGCCAGAATACAGGAGGATTGAGCATTATATCTCGGGGTTGGTGCCAGAAATCGCAGGGTTGGTAGCTGCTGGAAATCATCCTACATACTCAGAGGTGGTCCGATCGGCTCATAGGATGACCAACTTGAAGGTGAATGAGGGTATTTTGCCTGCTAAGGGTTCGACTGTCAAGGCCCCAGAGAACAACAAGCGCAAGTGGGATAATGAAGGGAAAGGGTCTGGGCCAGCACAGCAGGGTAAGAGATTCGATAATGGGGGTTCTTCTTCTTCGGGTAACAAACAGGGTGGTTATGCGGGGAAACTGCCTAAATGTAACAAGTGTGGACGTCATCATCAAGGGAACTGCGACAGTAACCGTTGTCATCGCTGCCAGCGAATTGGGCATTTTGCTAAAGATTGTGGGGTTACACTTCCATCGACCCAGGCCCCGACTACAAACTCAGCTCCTACTACTCAAGGAACTACGGGAAGACAAGGATGTTACAACTGTGGTGAGACTGGGCATTACAAGAAGGATTGCCCGAAACTGAAGCAGGGCGGGAACAACGGTAACGGAAACAATGGGGGCGGCGGCAGAAATGCACGTGCCTTCGTCATAGGAGCCGCGGAGGCTAGACAGGATCCTGACACAGTTACCGGTACGTTCCTTCTCAATAATCGCTCTGTTAGTGTTTTATTTGATTTTGGTGCCGACAAGAGTTTTGTATCCATGGAAGTTAGTCGACTGCTAGGTGTAGTACCCATACCATTAGAGACTAAGTATATTATTGAATTGGCTGACGGTAAAAAGATTGAAGCTACTAGTATCCTTCGGGGGTGTCAATTAGAGTTGTCGGGTTTATCGTTCCCCATCGACCTTATGCAGGTACCTTTGGGTAGTTTTGACGTTGTTGTAGGCATGGATTGGTTGTCCCTGTATCGCGCGGAGATTGTTTGTTACGACAAGATTATTCGGATTCCTCTCCCTGATGGAGAATTCCTTTCTGTGTACGGTATCAAGGGTGGTGTTCCGCTAAATATCATCTCTAGCATGAAAGCCCTTAAGTGTCTTCGAAAGGGTTACTCGGCCGTTTTGGCACTTTTATCTGTTTCCTCTAGCGATGAGAAGAAGATCGACGATATTCCTGTTGTACGCGAGTTTCCTGATGTATTTCCTGATGATTTATCTGGTCTTCCTCCCGATCGTCAGGTCGAGTTTGGTATTGATCTTGTACCAGGGGCTGCTCCTATTGCTCGGGCCCCCTACCGTCTTGCACCTCCCGAGATGCAGGAATTGTCTAGTCAGTTACAGGAACTCTTGGACAAGGGTTTCATCAGACCAAGTTCTTCCCCTTGGGGAGCCCCGATTCTATTCGTCAAGAAGAAGGATGGAAGTTTCCGATTGTGTGTGGACTACAGAGAACTGAACAAGTTGACCGTCAAGAACCGTTATCCTCTTCCACGTATTGATGATTTATTCGACCAGCTCCAGGGTTCTAGTTACTATTCCAAGATTGACTTGAGGTCCGGTTATCACCAGTTGCGGGTAAGGGAAGCTGACGTTGCAAAGACTGCCTTTCGTACACGTTATGGCCATTATGAGTTCTTGGTCATGCCTTTCGGTCTTACAAACGCACCGGCGGTTTTCATGGATTTGATGAACCGTGTTTGCAAACCATATCTGGACAAGTTCGTTATTGTGTTTATTGATGACATCCTGATTTACTCCAAGAACAAGACTGAACACGAGGAACGCCTGCGTTTGGTTTTGGAACTCTTGCGACGGGAACAACTTTACGCCAAATTCTCAAAGTGTGACTTTTGGTTACGCAAAGTTCAGTTCCTAGGACATGTGGTTAATGAACTAGGAATTCATGTCGATCCAGCTAAGATCGAAGCGATCAAGGACTGGGGAGCACCAAAGACGCCAACTGAGGTGCGGCAATTCCTAGGCCTTGCGGGCTACTATCATCGTTTCATTCAGGGGTTCTCGAAGATCGCTCAACCCCTCACCACTCTTACACAGAAGGATAGAAAATTCAACTGGGGTGAACCACAAGAGTCGGCATTTCAAGAACTGAAGTCTAAACTATGTTCTGCTCCTATTTTGTCCTTACCTGAAGGCCCTGATGATTTCGTTGTTTACTGTGATGCTTCTATTCATGGTCTCGGTTGCGTGATGATGCAACGCGAGAAAGTGATTGCGTATGCTTCTCGTCAACTCAAGGTGCACGAGAAGAACTACACCACCCATGACTTGGAATTGGGTGCAGTGGTATTCGCGTTGAAAATTTGGAGACATTACTTGTACGGTACCAAATGCACCATCTACACCGATCACAAGAGTCTCCAACATATTTTCGACCAACAACATTTGAGCATACGGTAGCGTCGTTGGATTGAACTCCTGAACGACTATGATTGTGCCATTAAGTACCATCCTAGCAAGGCGAATGTTGTAGCAGACGCCTTGAGTAGGAAGGAATCAACTAAACCTCGTCGCGTTCGGGCGTTGCAGCTCACCATTCATTCATCCCTACCTGATCAACTCCGTTCTGCCCAGTTAGAAGCTTTGAAGGAGGAAAACCTTAAAGCTGAGACTATGCACGGTGCCGACAAGCACCTCGAGCGAAGGCCTGATGGCCTGCACTACTTCGCAGAACGCATATGGGTTCCTTTATTTGGGGGACTACGGGAGCTTGTCCTTGATGAGGCTCATAAGTCCCGATATTCTATTCATCCTGGTTCGGATAAGATGTACCAAGATCTGAAGGTGCTTTACTGGTGGCCAAACATGAGGTCAGATATAGCCTCATACGTGAGCAAATGCTTGACCTGTGCTAAGGTCAAAGTGGAATACCAGAAACCGTCGGGTCTCTTGCAACAACCTGAAATTCCGGAATGGAAATGGGAACGGATTACAATGGATTTTGTCACGCAACTTCCTAAATCACCAAGCGGGAATGATAAGATATGGGTGATTGTTGACCGATTGACGAAATCAGCCCATTTCCTCGCTATTAAAGAGACCGACACCATGGATCGTTTGGCCCGTCTTTATCTGAAGGAAGTTGTTTCTAAGCACGGGGTGCCGGTTTCTATTATTTCGGATCGTGATTCCCATTTTACTTCTCACTTCTGGAAGTCTTTGCACAAGGCTTTGGGTACCTAACTAGACATGAGTACAGCTTATCACCCACAGACTGACGGTCAGAGTGAGCGCATGATTCAAACTTTGGAAGACATGCTGCGGGCATGTGTAATCGATTTTGGCAAGGGTTGGGAAGCTCATCTACCGTTAGTAGAATTCTCATACAACAACAGTTATCACACGAGCATCAAGGCGGCTCCGTTCGAGGCACTGTACGGACGGAAATGCCGTTCTCCTCTTTGTTGGGCTGAAGTGGGTGAGAGTCAACTCACTGGGCCTGAGCTAGTGTACGAAACTTCGGAAAAGATCGTACAGATTCGTAACCGGTTGGCAGCGGCACGGGACCGGCAAAAGAGTTATGCCGATCATCGTCACAAACCATTGGAATTCCAGGTTGATGACAAAGTACTTCTAAAAGTCTCACCGTGGAAGGGCGTCATACGCTTTGGGAAGCGTTGCAAACTCAATCTGCGGTATGTCGGTCCATTTACGATCCTGGAACGGATTGGACCGGTGGCATATCGTCTTGATTTACCGACGGAGCTCGGTAACGTACATAACGTCTTCCATGTGTCCAACTTGAAGAAGTGTTTGGCTGACGAGTCTCTCATTGTTCCACTGGAAGAGATCAAGGTCGATGATCGTCTTCGGATTGTGGAAGAACCTGTGGAGATTCTGGATTACAAGATTCGTAGCCTACGTCATAGCAAGATTCGCATTGTGAAGGTTCGATGGAACTCGAACCGGGGACCAGAGTATACGTGGGAACGGGAGGATCAGATGAAGTCTAAGTATCCTCATCTCTTTCCTAAGGAAGCGTTCGAGTCGAGATATGTCTCTTCTACAGCTGAATGAATGTCGGGGCGAGATTCCTTTTAACGTGGGGATGATGTGACAACTCGGGTAAATCTCTCTTTTTGGTTTCTATTTTTTTTTGGTTTCTATCTTTTGTTGTTTCCTTCGTTATTCCTTTTGGTACTTGTGCAATTTTCGGGACGAAAATTCTTTTAACGTGGGGATGAAGTGATACCCGGCAAATTCTGGTTAACAACGTTGTCTAGATGAAAGTCTACCTTAGCGAGTCACGCGTATATTATACTTAACTGGGTTAGTTAAGTCGTGTTATGGTTCGGGAACTATCGGTTTAGTCTAGAAGATCATTGGATGTTGGTCTAGAGGTTCGTTAGATGTCAGTCCTTAACCAAGTGTACAAATGGTGACGATTTGTAGGATCGTCAGGTCATACGGAACATACAAGTCTCGAGTCCCGGGAATTGGTGAACGAGTGTGAATATGTGTATTTGCAAGTGTTATGTGTTTACAATCATTATGTGACTTGTCGGTATGTGAATATGTGTTAACATATGTTAAAACGGGGTTTAACGCGCAAAATACCAGGAACCAGCCCCTATAGGCGATTAGGGGTGGCTAATCGCCTATAGGAGGGGCGATTGGGCAAGTTTATAGGCGATTGGGGCCAAATGCATGAAGTTTCATGCGATTAGGCCCCAAATGCATGAAGTTACATGCGATTAGGATCCCTAATCGCGTGTAAAGCTGCACAATCACGTGTTACGGGCTGGACGACTAAAAACGATTATAAATACAATGTTTAACCTTCTAAACTTCATAATACAAACCCTAGTCGTCCCATAACCCGCCCCAATACACACACAACCTCTGGAACGCAATTTTTGATCAAAACACAAGGTTTCAAGCTTAATTCATCATTCTTTCACAAATCTAAGGTTTGGTTTCCATCCATGCAATCTTTATAAACGTTTTTATTCAATCCCTAATGGTCCAGACCTGTTCTAAAACGAAAAAGCTTTCTGAAAATCGTTACTAAGTGTTGTTAATCGGATTCTAACAATCATACATGTGTTATGTGTGTTTATGATTAATATCTAGGGTTTTTATGATTAATGATGAGTGATTAACATGTTGTTAGGTTAGTTCAGAATAATATTGATGTCATGATTAATGAAATCTGAGTAATTGATTATTAGGGTTATAGTTATGCATGTTAATGTGGTGTTTCATGCTATGTGTATGGTGTTTGGATTTCATGGTTGAATGCAGGGCTGATAATACGAGGCAAAACGAAGGATTTTAGTTTAAACATGTTTAGAATAGTTGTTGGGATGATATTGGATGGTTACACACGTTCTGGATCTGATTTGGAGCGTTAAACGCGCGAAAAACCGGAACAGCAAGGTTACAGGCGATTAGCAACCCTAATCGCCTATGTTAGGGGCGATTAGGAGGCTAATTGCCTATGTTTCATGCGAGTAGGGCTAAATGCTAGTAGTTACATGTGGTATAGCCCTAAATGCTAGTAGTTACATGTGGTATAGCCCTAAATGCTAGTAGTTACATATGGTATAGCCCTAAATGCTAGTAGTTACATGTGGTATAGCCCTAAATGCTAGTAATTACATGTGGTATAGCCCTAATCGCCTATAAGGTCAAGGTTTACATGTCTTATGACCCTAAATGCCTATATTACATGCGATTAGCCTTCCTAAATGCCAGTTGACCAACCTAAATGCTAGTTGACTTTTCCTAATCGCGTGTACTGCTGCTGTAAGTGTAAATTAGCATTCCAAGACCCGATTTGACATGTAGGAACATGCTAGGAACCCCGTAACATATCTAATAACTTGGTAACATATGTTTGGATGTATTTATGTGATACGTGAGCTATGTGCTATAACTTGTTGTGCGTTAACGTATGTTAAGTGTGATTGCATGATTGTATGTTTGAGAGCGTAAACATAACACGGGGAGTCTCGGGTCACCAATGGGATGTCGAGTCTTGTACTTTGGGTCAGTTAAACAGTCACGGTGTTTTCAAACGAACTTGGTTATGGTCTGGACATCTAGGGACTAACTAACCTGCGGGTTATTAGTCTAAGTACTTGTAACTGTCATATGTTAGGTCGCCGCTTTACGGGACTAGCATAGCTGCTGAGTTATTCGTATTACGAAGTAACGCAACTTAAGGTGAGTTTACGGCCCCTCTTTTAAACTGGTTTCACATTTTCGGGGGAGAAAACATGTGTTAAAACGATTATTTGGTAACTACTGTCATACTATGGGTTTCTATTGTGTACTACACGATCTTTGGAAGTCCCGGGGGGAACCATGAATGTGCGGGTTTGCACAACGGGGAAATGTGAATAGCGCTATTGGGAGTGACCAACCCCGCTCGTCGACTTGGAGGGTCGGCGGGTGCATATTGTCTCAAACAGGAACATCAGGAACAACAGGTTTACTACATCGGGCACACATTTGGTTTGCGAGTTAGTAATGGTTTTCCAATCGTGGTAGTAACAAAACATACGCCTAGCTAGCGTACACTGGTTTTCGATTTGTTATAGTATGGACAGGTTAACTTGGTACTTGGATTACAAAACCTGTAAACTCACCAGCATTTTTGTGCTGACGTAAACTTTTACATGTTTTCTCAGGTCGCTAAGGTAGCACTACGGGACTAGGGCGCACGCGTCTGCACGGCGTCTAGTTAGAGTCGCATGGTTTTCATATGTTGAACATTTGGTTTACTTTTGGGATACTGTTTTGAATAAGCTTCCGCTGTAAACGGGAATTTTAAACATTGTTTTGAAATTGCATTATGTTCATGTTAGACTTGTTTATTGTGATCGTTGGTTTGGATCCTGGTTTGTCATGCGCCTCGCGGTAAAACTCCGCAAGTGGATTTTGAGGGTGTGACACATTCTTCTCATCTTTCATCATGGTGCATAGAGATGGTGTCTTACAAGGAGTCAAAAGTCTATATCATCATGGAACGGAAGCAGTACCTTTCGTAAAGGCGCTCTTAGGCATGATGCCTACTCTTATTTTGCTCCTTCAAAGTTGTTGAGCTTTAATGAGTGTGATGGAACACGTGTAATCTGGAAGGGTGGACGCCTGTACACTGGGTTTTCTGGCATAGGCAAGCATAGCGCATAAATCCAATGACGAACCTGTTATGCTTACCTGGGGATTCCTCGAGTGAGTGACCACTTATAGGCTAAAGCATGTCTTCTTTGATCACCATTGGGTTCAATTCCTTTGAAAAGTCAATGTTCTTGTTGGGCTTTAAAGTTAGACAAGGGCAATCCAAGCATTTTATGCAAGTTTTTCAATAATACTCTCTCGTTTCATATACAATATTTTGTATTTCATGATTTCATATTTTTCTTACAAATTCATACTTTCATAACCATTTGTACAGTTATACACTTACATTTTCTAATCTCATGATTATTCAATGTTTGCCCTGTAGATGACTGCTCGCCGCATGCTCCGTGATGCCAGCCAACGCACTGTTCGTGCCTCTGGACAACGTTCTGATCGTCGCCTCGCATCTTTAGTCGCTGAGCAGATTGTTGCAGTGATCCCAAACCTTGTCAGTGAGTTAACCCAGAATAGTAACAGTGCTAACACAGGGGGTGCGACTCAAATTCGGTGCACATTCAAACACTTTAACTCCTGCAACCCCACAAAATTCACTGGCGAGGAGGGTGCTACTGGCCTCCTCCAATGGTTTGAAAGCATGGAGAGCACCTTTGTGAACAGCGAGTGTCCTGATGAACTCCGCGTTCGCTATGCCACCAGTGTCCTTCAAAAGGGGGCGCTAACTTGGTGGAACGGCGAAAAGCGCAATCGGGGCGCTGAGGTTGATTTATCTTTGTCTTGGGCTGAGGTTAAGGAACTCATGATCGCCAAATTCTGCCCTAGGAACGAAATCAAGAAATTGGAGGATGAGTTTCATGGGCTGAAACAAGACAGTGGTGAGAATCTTGCGTATAATACTCGATATCATGAATACTGGTTCCACACATGGTTACCCCGGTCTCTCGAGCAATCGAGAAATATATCGAGGGATTACCTGACCTAATTCAAGACGTAGTCACTAGAAGCAAACCCACTACGGTGGAAGAAGCCATCCAGCTTGCAGCGTCTTTGACTGTCAAGCACGTGAAAAAGGGAAATCTGGTTAGAAAGGGTGCTAAGAAACCAGCTAAGAAGACCCCCACCCCTACTGTTGAATCATCAAAAGCCGCTTCAGCAAACCCCAGTTCTAAATCCAAGAAGCAGAAATTCGAAAGTAAAAACTATGCTATGGTGGCCCCAGTGAACTAGGTTCCAATGGTTCAGATCCCTCCTGCCAAGAAGGTTTATGGGGGAAACTTGCCCAAATGTGCTACTTGTCAATACCATCATCCTTCAAACTATCCCTGTCACCACTGTACCACCTGTGGTAGGTTTGGTCATGTAGCTACCACGTGTCGTTCGGTGTTTAGACCTCAACCGGTTAAATACTCAACCAGGCAACCCTCAGCCAATACCTCAACCAGCTCGCCAAAACCCGCAACCCGTAGCATATGCTCGAGCCTGCTTCAATTGTGGCGATCCAAACCATCTCAGAAATCAATGTCCAGACCTTGTCCCAGCAAACCATGCAACAAATCAAGTGGCACGTGGTAGGGCGTTCAATATCAACACCCAAGAAGATGCTGGTCCTGAAGATGCAAATCTCATTGATCAAGCTTTGGATTAAAAAACTTTCCTAAATAACGGATTCAATATCCACGTCTTTCACCCTTTTGCTTCAGTTTTTCCTTGCATTTTGAGTCATGTCTTAGTTTTGGAATAATTTCAAGTTATCATGTTTGGATTTTTTTTTTGGGAAATTTAAATTTTTTTCTTTCAACTTTGGTATGCAATGTTTGTATTAATTGCTTTATTTGTAAAAGATGATTACACCTAAGGTTGGAAATTGATGATCTAAGAAACATGATATATCAGGAGAACTCGTTAGACATGACCATTATCAAACTGACAAATCTATGTCGCATAACACAAATACTACAAGATACAAACTAAAAGTTAAATTAGTTAATATATTTTAGTGTGTGCAGATTACATGATCTATACTATGTAGTTCTATATTGCACTATATGTATACTATTTTCATGCTTTTACTTATGTAAAAATTATATAGCAATTTATACCATATTCGCTCAAAATTTCAAATTACATTCTCTATTTGTATTACGATCACAAGCTGATTTACACACAACACAATCTTAGCATGAAAAATAGTCATTTTTCATTTGCATTACCTTGACTATAGACACCTAATACACTAAAAAGATACTAAGGCATGTGAACCAAGAAATTGCTCATATCAAAGTTGTCGTGTTAAAGTATTCTTTTTTTTTTTTTTAACTCGGCACTTACAAAGGAAGATAGTCCTTGAGTATTCATTTTGACTTGGGGAGAATTATGCAAATTTCTCTACTCTGTCACAGTGCATGTCTAATGTCTTATGTTCAAACTCATGAGACCTCATTTTCATAGCTCGCATACTCCAAATTAGTTATATTGTTTTGAATTAGAGTTGTAGAAGGACATAACACCCTAATGTAAGGTAAATTGATGATTCCGGTCCAGAACGTAATCATGAATTTACAGGTATGTTAAGGTAGTGTGAAATTCTATTGGGGTTTTTGGTAGGCGTCCAGTACGTTTTCAAGGTATCAAAGGTGTGGTGGTTTAGCTGCGGTACACCCTATATATAAACACTAATGATGCATTAAAAGTGAGACTGGAAGTTAGACCAGGAACTAACCCCAATTCTCTTGGTAGTTCAAAACGTCGATTCATAGTCTAACTTATTCCTTCCAACCACCCTAACCTTTATCTTCAAGGCCTAGTACTTTGGGTCTTGACCACTGGTAATAATCCTTAGATATATTTAATCCAATTATATTTAACATTCGAGTCCATTCAAGTCAGGTTATCACGCTACCCAAAGCTCTCTTTCCCATTAAACTTGACCATACTCACTATGACGTTTACTCGAGTACCCAGATCCCTGTTTATACGTCTACTTGAAGGAATTTCGGGACGAAGTTTCTAAAAGTAGTGGATGCTGTGACATCCTTCACCTTTCGTTTTTATTTTTTTCTATAACATTTCGTATCTTCTATCTTGTACGTCACATTTTATCTTTTTAGTTACCTTATTTATAATAATAATAATAATAATAATAATAATAATAATAATAATAATAATAATAATAATAATAATAATAAATATTAAACATTTCTGAATTTTTTAAAAAACTGATGAACCTAGACATAAAACCATCCTGATTCACTATGAATCTGGACATATGGTATGTCCAGATACGTTCCAGCCACACCTTTCAATCTACACGTAATTGTCAACCTTATTTTCAAATTAAATCACGCCATGACCTGCAAAAATCATGTATTTTATATAACCCTCAATCAATTTCGCGTCATAACGTGATTTCAGGACCTATTATGTCGATTTTGACCACGTTTAAAACTTTCCAAAAACCCATTTGTGAAATCGTTATTTATAGCTCGTATTTCGGCAATTAAACTCACACCTAAGTCCTAAAAGCTTCTACCAAGAAAACCCATCCATCCATTGTCATTTTCGATCCCACATTGAAGCATAATCGAAGTTTTTAACTCGTCTTCTTTGGTTCTTTAAAGGCACGAATTATCCAACAACCGGTACGTGTTTCTTCAATTAAATTTACCTCTAGGGTCGCTTAATGGTGCAGATTAAAAGCCCTATATCCTTGTTTATGATCAGCATCGTTATTGTGTTCAATCGAATTGGATTGGAGTTAGGGTTTATAAGCTTAATTTGGGGATTTAGGTGATATAAGGTTATTAAATAAAATAATCTGAAAGGGGTTTAAACAACAAACACCAACCCAGACCAGATGGTCTGGGCATGAACATACAGTCTGCAGGTCACAGGGTCGAGTCCAGGGGTTGGGCGATTCTGTCCTATTTTTTTCAGCATTTTCTTTTATTTAACCAATATATGTATTATATATCCTTTTAATTCTTAAAATTAGCAAACTTAGTCCAAAATTTTTATAAAAATTATCCTAGCTTTACAAGACCCTAAAGTTTATGTTTATAATTTTATTTTCCAGAAAAATATTTATTTATTATTTTTAATGTATTTATTTTGTTTAAATCATAATTAATTCATTAAAATTTCATTTTTCATCATTTTATTACCAAAATTTTTGTGGAATTATTTCTATCCATTTAAAACTTTTTGGTAAATTTATTTTCTGTAAAAGAAAGTTATTTTACCTATTTTTATGATTTAATCCTATTTAATGGATTATATTAAAATAAAATCTGTTTTAAATGAAATAATATGTAAAATAGTTTTTAAAAATAATTTTTCACTTATACCAAATGATAAATACTGCTAAAAAATGAAAATAATATTTTTACACTTTATTTGTATTTAAATCCTAATTATTACATTTTAATGTTATTAAATCATTTAAAATACAAAAAATATCAAAATTTTGAATTTTATAAATTCTGAAATTATATTCTAATGTCTTAATAACTTATATATTTTACATTTATTTGATTATTTACTTACTTCTTTTATTTTCACTTTTATTTCACAGTAATTACATAAATTGTATTATTTAATTTCGAATCGTTCCATTTGGTTGCACTTTTAATTATTTTACATGTTTCAAAATTTGAAATTATTAAAGGATGATTGATTGTATAAACTTTTCTTTAAATATTAAAAAAAATTACTTAAAACCAATTTGAGTTCAAATCAAAAGCCATAAAATCCCCAAATTCTAGTCTAGAAACCCTAAGTGCCTAATCCTAGATAACTTAGACTCTAAGTTCGTTCCTTTACAAATTATTTATTTCTTTAGGTTAATCCTTTGGGATAATCCTAATTCACATCACGTTGTTCGGTAGAGTTTCAAGCTATTACGCGAACTATGAGTATTTCTTATCCCCTTTTTGTCTTTATTCACTTTTGGGGTGTTACATGTACACTTATACAAAATACACATTCAAGTTCACATTTTTACAATACAATTCTAGTACATTGTGCATTTGCTTACATACGTGCTTTATGCTTAGACATTAAATGTAGAATACATTTGTACTTAGTGAAATCATTAACCATGTACAAGCCGACCTTAACATTGGATAGCGCTATTGGATTGACAACCCGCCTAGGTTGATTCTCCCCCTTTTTCATCGGAGAATCCATGGTCATTGTATTGATATTATCCATTTATTGGATAAGTACACCGCCGTTCATTTAGTACATTATATAGTCACAGGATTGATTTCGCTCATTTGTATGATACATAGTTTACATAATTGCATTGTAGCTTTGCACTTGAATTGAATAACATTTTTTCAACTTACTATATGTATTAAATCTAGGAATGCTCACCAACATTTCATATGTTGACAAAACTTATTTTGTACATGTTTCAGGTGCAGTTTGATCTTAGTACTATAGCAATGGACTTTAGTGTTTTCTTTTAATAAGTTATTTCGAATTTCATGTTTCATTCAGACTTTGTATTTTTTTTTCATTTCATCTATGTAAGACAATTTAAATTATTCAATAATATATTTACATTTTAGTACCATGTGCTTTTGAACAATCGTCACTATGTGACACCTCGATGATTCCGCCACGGTTGGGGTGTTACATAACATACACATTAAAACTCTATTATAAACTGAAACTATTAGACATTCAAAATTCACATTCAAACTGCAATATAACAATTTAGCTGACAGTACCATAATTCAACATCAAAACATGATTGTTCACACAAACATTGTTCTCATAATGCACATTCAAACGGCATGTCCACTTCTGGGTCCTCTACAATATTGCCAGGATCAACAATATATAATAAGTGTCATCGCTATCATCTTGTTCAGAACCACTTTCATCATATGTTTGATAATTCCTTTCATCATCTTTTTTCATCATTCCTTTCATCATGATGGTGGCCCTTACCTATTTCATATTCCGGATCAGCTGCTTATTATTTCTCAAGTTTAACTTTAACCAAACTAAAAGACTCATTCCCATTAATCTCATCAATTTTTCTTTCCCCATGACTTTGATGTTGCTCATATTCTTCCACCTGATCATCATCTTGCTCATCTTTATCTTCAGTATCAGAACCTACTTGAGACGAGCCTACATGATCTTTACATTCAACCACTACTAGTTGTTGTTGCTTTTGCCTTTCTTCATGCTCAATCGTCAAAGTTGAAATATTTGTCCACCAATGTTGCACATATACCTCAATCTCCTTATACTTTGTAGCCAATGAACAAAAGCTTTCTACAAAAGCATTAGTAGCCAATTCCCTTAAACCTGTGTCTAAATCTCCATCAGGTAATCTAAAATGATAGTAAAACACCAAGTCACACAGATACCTTACTGATTTAGTCATCCCAACTAACACATCTATTCCAAAATCCTTAGTGCAACAGCAATCTATATAGGCACACTTTCCATTAACATACTTTCTACTTGGACTATTGATAAACTCGCCACCATGAATCAACTTAATTGTAAACAATGTATCATCCTTGGCTAAAAATAATAAAAAACAAAAACAGTTAAACAACTTCAAACAGGCAACCATATGCTAAAAGAATTAGGGTTTTTAGTATACTTACAGTAAAATTCGAATGGTTCTCGAATCATCCATAACGATGCCCACATTGCAACCAATTGATGGCTATTACTTGATCATAGATTTAGGGTCACAGAAGAAGAGGGATGAGGGAACGAGAGAGAGAGAGGGAAAATCAAACTTAATAAAAAAATTGAGATGTTATAAACGAGCCAAATTGACCAAAATACCCCTCACGTGAGGTGCACGTGGGGTAAACTAACAGCATCATGGATGGCCATTAACAGGAGGGACGTAAAGTGTTAGCTAGACAAACCATAGGTACTCATAGTGTTATACTAGTGCTGAACCTGTTAGTTTGGGTAAACCGTAGGGACAAAAACTGCAATTAACTTATTTTGTAATTTGGAAGATGTTAGAAAATAATTAAAAAAAAAAAAAAACTCAAACTTGTTGACATTTTTGTCATAAAGCTAACTAAAGAATTTAAGTTGCTTCCCATCCAATTAATCTAAATGCTTTTTTTTTCTAGGAAATTCCTTTCTTGTAACCAAAGATGTACTTATTCATTCCTATTTATTCATGCTTCCCCTTCTCATCTTCATTGCCTAAACATCAATCACACCTTTTTTATACAATTTGCTGATCAAAGAAAGAAGCTTTATCTACACCACTACACTACATGACTACAGGTATACATGTCTCTTGTTCTTCCATTTTTAGAGTTTCTTTTGTTTAGATAATTCATATACAGGCAGGGGATTTTTTTTTTGGAAATAATAGAAATATAAGATAAAAGTAAAATTGGGTGTTTAAATACTTCAAAAAGTAAAAGCAAAACATCAATTCTTTTACAATGTAATATCCACCAATATATATTTCTGTGAGTTTTTGTTTCATTTGATTATGCTTTTTGGTTTATGAATAGTAAAATTCGCCGTTTGAATACTTCAAAACTTAAAAGCAAAATATGGTAGAATTTCCTTAAGGTGTTTATATATAAAAGCTCAAATCAAGAAATTAACACAAGCTGATCTCCAACTATATTAGCTAAATGAAGCGATCTGTGCTAATATTCCCAGTAGTGATTGCCACAGTGTCTTCACCAAATTATCACAAGATGATTGCATGTTCTCTATATTTCTTTTTACAAAGAAGAATCATAGTGAGGTCATGCAGCCAGGGATTGTGTGATAAAATCAAGCCAACTGAGTTGAAATTAATATGAAATTTTTAATCTGCATTGATACATGGAAGTCTTTTTTTTTCATGATAGCTAGTAACTATCGATATCATTGCATAAGTATAAGAGTTAACAAGAAACCACACCTGTGATGTCTTTTTAAAATCATCTTATTGTATGTAGTTACAATGGAGCAGCTCAAGCACGTCACTCATGTTACAATGGAGCACTTCAGTCATGACCATCTGCTCAGCCTTGTTCAATTACAGCCTGAGCACAACAATGATAACTCTGACAAGGAAGATTAAGATAATTTCAAAGATGATTTTGTGGTGGAAGAACCCCTTGTTGGAAAATGCAATATGTGTGAGGAAGAGATATATTCATTTCACTTATGTTACCACAGCTGTAAGGAATGTGACTACTCCTTGCACAGATTTTGTGCACAGCTGCTTGACACTCAACAAAATCAACCATTACATCTGGGCCACAATTTTGAATTGTCCAGGTCGGGGTGGGACTGGTACGGAAGAGATTGGAGGTGTGCTATGACGTGCTTGTCGTGGTACACGTAAAATTTCCCAATTACAACTATTGAATAGTGGCAAGAAGGTATCGAACACAGGGAGTTTGTGGAAAATGTGTTAGTTCTAGCCTTGTTGATTAACTACAATTAAACTACTTGAATAAAAAGTAAATGATTATGAATTGTGATTGTTTGGTTTAAACTAAAATAATAACTAATTATCAATTCAAACTTAGAAGTGTTTCTTCAAATTATGAGAAAATGACCATTCAAGGATCCGGTCTCTCTAACACATGTGTGAATTTCAACTAGGAAGAGTTACATAGACATAACTCATGTGAAAACAATAGTTGTGGTAAAAGGGAACAAAGTACTCGGGTTATATTAACGCGAGGTTGTTTCCCGATGACCAATTAATCAATTACCAACCCCAATCCTTCCCGTGATATCTCGATTGTTAGCAACACCAAGAACGAACGATAAAGACTAAAAATTGGTGAATTAATCAACACACTACAAGAAATTGTTCATACATCATAATAACAAAGAGAAATTACCAAGTTATTATTCTAGAAATTCAAGAAATCACACACAAGAGTTTAGGAAAAACCTTCACCCAAAATGATCACCAAAAGTTTAGCCTCGCATGACTTGGTGAATCATCAAAACAATCATAGCAATGTTCATAAGAATCAAAGACATAAACCAATGTTTATGACAAGTCTCCAATCAAGAAATCCAGCCAAAAATCGCCCAAGATATCAGTAGAAACGTTGCAAAAGGAAGTGGTAATGAAAAGACACCATAAAGTGCTCTTTAAAGAAAGGAGTTACAAAAATGTGCAGGGGCCACCGTACCCCTACGGTCCCACCGTAAGGGTACGGTGAGCTGGAAATGTCGACGGCCCTTTTCAACTGCAATACGGTGGAAATTTGATGTCTGATGCCACCGTAACCCTACGGCTGGGCCGTAAGGGTACGGTGGGCTCTTAGAAATCTTCATTTTTTCTTTCTTCCCTTCCACCTCGTTCCAATGCATTCCGGTCCATTCCCAAAGCCCGTATTTCGTCATTTTTAGCTCCTTATTATACCTACAACCAAAGCAACCGTAGTCACCAAATTCCACGCAATATCACGAGTAAATGTGGATAAAATAATCATTTTAACACTATTAAAGGGTGTTCGTTGAACCACCCGTCACATCCCCACACTTACCCATTGCTTGTCCCAAGCAATCTATTACAAATCCTTTTTACGAATAAGCGATCATTTCAAAGTCAAATTTAATGTGCAATCCTCGTACTAACCCATCCTCAACACCCCAATCAACACACCCCTCACAATATCTCTCCTCTCGGTATCAAGTAAGCTCTAGCAAAGATAAGCTAGACACACAAAAGGCAAACGAGTGGTTGCACAACCATAAGCTTGTACCTAAATCAATCATCCTCCTAACATGAACATGAGTATAAATCAAAGGGACTTAATGGTTGTAACTTGGCTAAGTGTGAAGGTAGGGAATAGGATATATATAAGTAGCGCAAACTTTACCCGGTCTTTTTATTACAAAATAAAACACACACGAACAAAGAACACTACTATACAAACACTTAACATAACTTTACTCGCTTTTCTTTTCTTTTCTTTTCTTTTTCATATTTTTTTTCTTTTTTTTTTTCATCATCTTTCTATTTTTTTTCTTTTTTTTTTCATTTTTCTTGCCAAACAAATTACATAAACATACTAACACATACTAAACTTAACACTTTAATAATACTATTAATACAAGAATAAACTAAACACAAAAAAGACCGGGTCAAGTTGGGTAAAATTTAGGAGCTAGTTTAAAGGTCATCAAACAATAGGCTTTAAGGTTCAAAAATGGGCAACTAAATGTCCAAACCCCCGCCCCTCTCGCTACCTTGCTCATATATGTAATGTATGAGGTCCAACCCCCCAAAAACCCACACTCACACTCACATGATGAGGCTACCTAATGCCCTTATCATTTCTACACCCATGCCCAATCAAGGATTCAAGCTGTATTCAGGCACAAGTTCTAGTGCACCCCCACCCGTTGCCACTCTCACAAAGGAAGAATTTATTTATTTACATATGTGGCTTCAACTCTCACCAAGAAAAAGAAACGGGTATTAAGGGTTGCCGGTGTGTCTAATGGGGTTAAATCAAGGTGTTCCAATTTTTACAACATTGCACTTGACCTCAAAATTTTTTAAAAATCTCCAAAAATTTCCTCCCATCCCCACACTTGGGATGCATTGTCCCAATGCATGGTTTTGGAAAGGAATGATCGCAAATTTCCATCACAATACCACTGTTTTTCAACTCAACCACAACTTTCTTTTTGGTATTTTTCATTTTCTCATTTTTTTTACACACCACCTACTCTCACAACCCAAATTCATCATCACTAATCATCAACAATTCAATACACCACCCAACCACCCGAAAACCAAAAGCAAAAACGAAAACAAAAACAAACAAAATATAAAGCTATGTACAAAGAGCACGACCTGATTAGTAGTAGCGTGGCTGAGGCGGTCCGAACACCGAGGTGAACAAGTCATTCCACTCGCCAAAACCAAACACTCCTTCACCGCTTCCTCCTTGATCTGGGGCCTGCTGTTGTTTTTTTTTTTTACCATATATCAAACACGTGTATGAGTCCCTGCAGTTCCTCCCAATCGAGCCGTATAGCATTTCTTTCGCGGCCGATAAACAAACCTGAAACTAAGACTCAAAAGAAAAATAAAAATATAAAATTCTGGGATGCCTTATACACCGATGGTGTACATATTTACCCTGCCTGAATGGGGATTGAGTACAGGCGAAATTATCTGATTGCAAGGTAAACTCCAAGCATTCCTAGAAATCAAAAGAGACTTAAAATACAATCTAAAAATAAAACAAAATAAAACAAAATATATAAATATACAAAATGTACAAGACTCATACCTAATGTTCATTCATGGTGGTCTCAAAGAACATTTTCCTACCGAATTTCCGAAGTATGCTCGGTAGTTTACATGCCAAATAAACAGATGTTTAAAGATTGGCATGTATAGTGAGCGAATGTTGTTGTGGTGGAACCATCTCATGAGCTTTTCCCCGATGTCTTGTAGTCTCACTTTCCGAATATTTGCCTTTGAATCTTCATCCCGAACCTTGTTTATGAGGTTAATCGGGGCGGGATGAGATTTGTGAGAATCTTGACTTGTGTCACCTGCATCAATACAAACAACAACCTTTTTCAAATGTAACTCTTCAACAAATGAAGGATTTGGTGTGGTATTAATCTCCACAACCTCATCCTTAACTTGCGAACAGTTTCTAATATCATCAGGCAAAGGGGAAATAGCCTCGGCTATGTCTATCCTTCTTGATAACATCTTACACTTAAAGCTCAAGTAATCAATTCTTTGTTCAATCGAAAGACTAGGTGTTGATAACAACTCTTCGACTTTAGATAATTTATCTTCGATTCGAGCAAGTTGCATTTCCTCCTTGCTTTGATATGTAATCTTTGCACGTTCTTCTTCATATGGAGGAATTTGGTATTGATCTTGAGGGTAACCTGAAAATGGTGTCTCTTCGGGTTCATAGTTATAATAACTATGATCTGGCTCATCATAATACACCATGTTGTTTCGACAAACATCTTCCCAAGTCGGATAATAATCCTGTACGTAATCATACATGACATCCAATTCATATAATCTCCTCCTAGCGTCTTCAAATTGTTGTCGATACTCAGGGCACTCAAAACGAGAGTGACATGGACTACCACAACCTAAACATGATGAATAGGCTCGATCCATAGTATTCTACGCCTGCAAAGGAAAAACCTGCACAACTAGAACACCCAAAGTGAAATCTAATAAAATTAAATAACACTTTAATATACCAAAAAAGATTTTTAAAGATTTTTTTTAAAAATAAAATAAAATAAAAGACAACTAAAAATTAACACATGTTGCGCACAACTCCCCAGCAACGGCGCCAAAATTTGACGTGCTTGTCGTGGTACACGTAAAATTTCCCAATTACAACTATTGAATAGTGGCAAGAAGGTATCGAACACAGGGAGTTTGTGGAAAATGTGTTAGTTCTAGCCTTGTTGATTAACTACAATTAAACTACTTGAATAAAAAGTAAATGATTATGAATTGTGATTGTTTGGTTTAAACTAAAATAATAACTAATTATCAATTCAAACTTAGAAGTGTTTCTTCAAATTATGAGAAAATGACCATTCAAGGATCCGGTCTCTCTAACACATGTGTGAATTTCAACTAGGAAGAGTTACATAGACATAACTCATGTGAAAACAATAGTTGTGGTAAAAGGGAACAAAGTACTCGGGTTATATTAATGCGAGGTTGTTTCCCGATGACCAATTAATCAATTACCAACCCCAATCCTTCCCGTGATATCTCGGTTGTTAGCAACACCAAGAACGAACGATAAAGACTAAAGATTGATAAAATAATCAACACACTACAATCAATTGTTCAAACATCATAATAATCAAGCAAGAGTACTAAATTATCATCCTAGAAATGTAAGGAAAACACACACAAGAGTTGTAGAGAAACCTTCACCACGAATGATCACCAAATGTTTAGCCTCGCATGACTTGGTGAATCATTAACACAAACATAATATTGTTCATATGGATCCAAGACAAAAACTAATGTTTAGCAATGTTCTCCAATGGTCTCTTGCAGCCAAAAATCGCCCCCAAGCAGTTAGAAACGTTTAGAATTGAAGTGATAATCAAGAGACACCATAAAGTGCTCTTTAAATAAAGGAGTTACAAAAATGTGCAGGGGCCACCGTACCCCTACGGTCCCACCGTAGGGGTACGGTGGGCTCAAAATGCTGACGGCCATTCAGCACTGCTATACGGTGGGAAATTGGATGCTGAGGCCACCGTAGGGGAACGGTCAGGCCGTAGGCCTACGGTGGACCTGTTGAAAACCTTGATTTTTTTCTTCTTTCTTTCCACCTCGTTCCAATGCTTCCGATCCGATACAAAAGCCCGTTTTCCGCCATTTTAGCTCCTTTATCATCTGCAACCATAATAACCGTAGTTACCCAATTCCAAGCAATAACATGGACAAATGTGGATTAAATAAACATTTTAACATTATTAAAGGGTGTTCGTTTAACCACCCGTCATGCTACTTGTCAAGTTAAGCGAAACAGTTTCTGGGGTTACCATTGTTCCATCTGTAGACTCTCCATAGACATAATTTGTGCTGCTATGTCCAAACAGAAGATGGACCACCCAAGTCACCCTCACCAACTACAACGTTGTTTCAATCAGATGATATCTTGTTGTAATGCTTGTGGTACTGAACATAGTGGGACCTTCTACCATTGCACCACTTGTTCTTGTTACCAGATCCACTCAAACTGTGCTTTGCTTCCAACAAAGTTACTTATCCAACAGTCTACGAATGGAAGTTTTAGTCATTCTCATTTACTTACCCTTGCCTATTCTTTTTCTTATGTTGAGAAGAGGAATAAGTTCTATCCCAACTGCAGAGTTCGCGAGAAAGGTTTTGATCCTGAGATGTGGTATGCCTATTCTTAACTATGGCATTACAGATGTGATAAAGTCGATACTACGTCTGTAACACCCCAACCGTTGGCGGAAACATCGGGATGTCACGTAGTGATGATTGTTCAATAGCTCATGGTACTAAATGAAAGTTGAATAATATTTAACAATTTACAATTCATCTTACAAGAAGAGATTACAAAAATTGATTAATATAAACTAGGTCCAAAGCTCCTATGTGTTCCAAGACTTGTACAACTTCCAATAGCATATAAACCTAAAACATGTTAAGTTGGAAAGATGGGGGGTCAACTATAAATAGTTGGTGAGAATACATAGGTTTTTGAATATGATAGATAATAGTAGTTTGTACAACGATCATAGTTGTATAATATAATAGTATGAGTCCGACATTTAACAATGCGTCTTTTGTACAATCAGACCTTGTGTCGACTGAGACCTAACTCGCAAGTTAGTAAAAGTGTAACTGTTATCGATCATCCCTGAATTTATGCGGGGGGATGGGTTTGTCAGACCTATAGCGGTATAATCTAAACAGGCGGCTTGATCAGAGTTAATGATTGTACTGTGTCTTTTTGTTACAGTCAAATGATAGAATGAGTAAATGATAGTGTAATTGAATCATAAGTTTCAACAATGTAAGAATGAGTATATGATAGTGTATAAAAATGTTTAAACATGTTTCACCCCAAAATATAAAACAGAAAAAGGAGCTATGTAAACTCACCTTAGTACTAGAATTGAATCCCTTGATATGGAATAATTGTAGCACAACGATTCCAAGTATACCCTAAGTTCAAGACAATACAATAAGTCTAAGTTTTCTAGTTTAATGGTATTCTAGGGTTCCTAATTTGGGGAAAATTAATTGATTAATCTTTGATTTAGATTAATTGTTAATGAGTTAACACATAAAGAAATTTAGGCAAATAAATAATCAAAAGAACTTTTTATAAAATCTTGATTAAGGTGGTATTACAATGTTATAAATGTGAAAATAATTTTATAAAATTATTTTCTTAATTATTGAATATGTAGTGTATTAATATTTATTCGTCAAAATATAGTATTAATGTCTAAAAATATTAAAATTCATAAAGTTTCAAATTAAAATTTATATTTCTGTTCTAAATGAACACAAATAATTTATGTAAAATTTTGGTGTAAAAATAGTGAAAAATGGATTTATTATGGATTTATTTATGATTAAAATAACAAAAATTAATTAAAAATACTAAATAAACGCATTTTCTGAAATAAAAATTTATTTCCGAAAGGCCTCTGATTTATAAGTTTAAAATAATTTTTGTGGGATTTTATAAAATCGTTTAGATATTTTTATTGAATTTTTAACTTATAAATAAATAAACTTGTAATATATTTTATATAATTTAAATAAATGATTTTTGTAAAACTAAAAATCGGATAATAAAGTTTAACATTTGAATAACATAAAATAAATTTTATAGATTTTATAAATCGTATTTGGTATTTTAAAACCATTTTAAAAATAATGATAAAAATTATAAAATAAAGAACTTAAAAAAAAGTTTTGTGGGTGCTAGGATTCGAACCTGAGCACTTGGCCGGTTCACGTTTTTTTTTTAACACAAGGTATATCAACAGCTGATCTATAGATCAGTTGATGTTTATTTTCAGATCGTTTAAACTAAATGTGATGTCCGCGATGTGTCTTCTTCCCCAAATAAGATATATGAACCCTAGATTTCTACCTAGATCTTTTACGATGTTTAAGCCTAATTAAACATGGGGTTAATAATCTATGGGAGCCGATAAAGATACCTGAACAAGAAATTGATTCATACCGGTTAAAAACGACGAGGAACAAGCTTGATTAGACCTTGACCAAAAGCCTCACAATCCGAACATTGGAGCGTTTGAGAGTGAATTATTATAGAGGGTATATGATTTTCGGCCATATATGAGTTTGACTGCAGATTTTATTGCGTTAATAATGTCCAGATTAATGTAATTAATTTCGAGTTTAGGAAGGCTATAATTGTTTGACCTTGGTTGGTCAAAATCGCGTATAAAGGCTTAGTATGAGCTGTAATTGATAGTTTTTATGGAATGTAATTAACGAAAATCATGTGGCGGTCCATTAAGTCCAGGATTCTTTCCAAAATTTGAGGTAAATCGCGTTAATTTGCAGCAAGGTGTTTGTGGGTCGGGTTATGGTTCGGCGGGTCTGCAGCAAGGTGTAGCTTGGTTTGGCCTATTTGGTTGTTTATAAAAACTGGTCGAGTCCGGATTCTAACAATAAGATCTTGGTGGTCTAGTGGTGGTGTTGTTGGGTGTTGAGATCAAACCGGGTCCAGACTCAAGTTCGAGTCCGGTTACAAACAAAAATTTTTTTTTTTTATTAAAACAGCAAAGAAGGAGGGGTGGGGTAGGCCTGCTGATGGGCTTAGGGATTGGGTTATATTTTTGGGTTAAGATAAATTGGTTATTTTGGTTATGGTAGTTTTTAAACTAAAACTTAAGAAACTTTGACATTTTTTTTATATAAACTCTGAAATACTATATGTATTTATATACATATACACATTATTATTATTATTACTATTATTATTATTATTATTATTATTATTATTATAAATGTTTTGAAATATGTAAGATTTAGACATTGTTATTTTTAAGCAAAGTGGTGATTTTACTAGTTTAATAATTAGGGAAAAAAAATACGCGATGTTACAGTCTCCCCTACTTTTGGGAACTTCGTCCCGAAGTTATTAAAAAAAACACAGGGTTGAGGGTGGTTAGGTAGAAATTAGGGCACGACATGAATTTATAGGTAATAGAATAATTTGTTTTGAATAATTTGGATAGGAGGTTTGATATGTGTGGGTTTTAAGGATTGGATTAGGTTCGTCTAAAATAGCAAGGAGATTAAGAATCTAGCAAAACACTAAACTTTAAGTTTTAGGAATCCTAAAAGAAATGCATGAGTTGATTTACTATATGAAAACCAAATGAATTATCAAACCTTATTAGAATTTCACACCACCTTAACGTACCTGTAAATTCATGATTACGTTCCGGACCGCAATCACCAATTTACCTTACATTAGGGTTTTGTGTCCTTCTATGACTCTAAACACACATGTAAGTAATGCAAAATAACCTTGTGATTGAATAGTATACAATGTATCCAAAATGAGTCCAACTGTTGAGCAGGAAAAAGACCTCTACCAGTCAGTGAGTAAGAACCACTACCGATTGTTGAGCAGGTGTGATAGCCTCTACCAGTCGTTGAGCAGGTTGTAGGGCCTCTACCGATTGTTGAGCAGGCATGATGACCTCTACCAATCGTTGAGTAGGTTATTTGGTACTCTACTAACTGTTGAGCAAGTACTTCATCCTCTATCAGTTGTTTGATTAAGTATACCAATTATTACACACATAAATTGCAAATTGATAATATGTACATGTAAGCAATCAAGTATCAAGTATAGCATGCGAGTTGTAATAGAGTTGCCCTAGACAAGGTTAATGATTCTAGGTGTGTCTATAGCAAATAGTTTATATTCCATGACTTCCACTATCAAATGTTCAAATATGGTAGATAATCGGATCCTCATGTATAACTAAGGATCAAGTTTGATGCAACACACAATCAAGTTTCAATAGTTTGGTTATCATGGGTAACTAGCTCATGTTTGAGAAGGTGAATGATATGAATTTAGTTCTTGAGAGGATGATGAAAAGTCTCGAAGTAGAATCAAGGTTGCGAGAGATAGTGAATGTGAAGATGGTTGATAAGGAGTTTATTTTATAGTAAGGAGATTATGTAGCAGTGTAAATTGTGGGGTTTGGATCAAAGGTTATAATCAAGTGTATAAGAAAACATGATTGTGGTATATGCCAAATATTGTAAAAATTTGAACAAGTTGAAAATGAGTAAGTGTCGATGGAGAATTTAGAGACTAGATATTATTCCTATGGATTAAAAAAAAATTATTTTCAAAATTGGTTTTGTACATAAGGCAAAAATTGTTAAATAGTACAAGCTAAGTGGGCTTTGATTAAAATATTCCCGTTAGTTGGAGATTTCAAACATGACATTAGGTTTTGATGATCAAGGTTCTATTAAGTGATTTTTAATAGTTTAAAGCATTATATAGAAAATCTTTTGTTACGTCAATAAATAAACAATTGAATTTAAGTTCGAGGACATCTTTTGACAAAAATATGTACTTTGTAAAGTTTCTAGGTAATGAAAATACAACAAGATTTAGAAATCTTTAGTTTGTGCTAAGGTATGAGGTTATAATTTTTTAAAAAAAAATAAGTAACATGTGGAGAAAGGAAATAATATGATTTGGGTAGAGTGTTGAATATTTAAAAAGTGGTTAAGATGGTAAGGTGAAGTGTGATTGCGAAATCCATAGATGGTTATGAAATGAGATTGATTTAAGCTGTAAAATTTTGAGATTTTAGAGCTTAGTTTAAGAAAAGTGAGTGTAATCATTTATTCATTAATTAAAACGAATAAACGAAAACGTTGACTTATCAAAACTTCTAGATTCTAATAACATAGTGAAGACATGCTTTAGCCTATAAGTGAACACTCATCCCGAGAATTCCCAGGTAGGCATCCGGGTCCCTCGTCTGATTGGGATTTATGCGCAATGCCAGTCCTAGACAGAAAACTCAGAATACAGGCATTCACCCTTCCAGATTGCACGTGTTCGTTATTAAAATCTAGAACTTCGACGAGATCTTCAAGGTGGTTCAGGCTAAACCTGAGGATTTGTCCTATTTGTCTAAGAGTAGATCCAGTGATGGAGGACAATCTTCTTGTAGGGACTAAAGCAAGGATAAGAAGTAGGATGAAAATAGAGAATAGAAACAAGTAGAGTTGCAAGTAAAAGGAGCAAGTACTGGTTAAAATCCTATGGTTATAGACTAGATTATTTTTTTTTCTAATAACCTAATTCCCTATAACCATGGCTCTGATACAAATCTGTAACACCCCAACGGTTGGTGGAAACATCGGGATGTCACGTAGTGATGATTGTTCAATAGCTCATGGTACTAAATGAAAGTTGAATAATATTTAACAATTTACAATTCATCTTACAAGAAGAGATTACAAAAATTGATTAATATAAACTAGGTCCAAAGCTCCTATGTGTTCCAAGACTTGTACAACTTCCAATAGCATATAAACCTGAAACATGTTAAGTTGGAAAGATGGGGGGTCAACTATAAATAGTTGGTGAGAATACATAGGTTTTTGAATATGATAGATAATAGTAGTTTGTACAACAATCATAGTTGTATAATATAATAGTATGAGTCCGACATGTAACAATGCGTCTTTTGTACAGTCAAACCTTGTGTCGACTGAGACCTAACTCGCAAGTTAGTAAAAGTGTAACTGTTATCGATCATCCCTGAATTTATGCGGGGGGATGGGTTTGTCAGACCTATAGCGCTATAATCTAAACAGGCGGCTTGATCAGAGTTAATGATTGTACTGTGTCTTTTTGTTACAGTCAAATGATATAATGAGTAAATGATAGTGTAATTGAATCACAAGTTTCAACAATGTAAGAATGAGTAAATGATAGTGTATAAAAATGTTTAAACATGTTTCACCCCAAAATGTAAAACAGAAAAAGGGGCTATGTAAACTCACCTTAGTACTAGAATTGAATCCCTTGATATGGAATAATTGTAGCACAACGATTCCAAGTATACCCTAAGTTCAAGACAATACAATAAGTCTAAGTTTTCTAGTCTAATGGTATTCTAGGGTTCCTAATTTGGGGAAAAACAATTGATTAATCTTTGATTTAGATTAATTGTTAATGAGTTAACAAATAAAGAAATTTAGGCAAATAAATAATCAAAAGAACTTTTTATAAAATCTTGATTAAGGTGGTATTACAATGTTATAAATGTGAAAATAATTTTATAAAATTATTTTCTTAATTATTGAATATGTAGTGTATTAATATTTATTCGTCAAAATATAGTATTAATGTCTAAAAATATTAAAATTCATAAAGTTTTAAATTAAAATTTATATTTCTGTTCTAAATGAAAAAAAATAATTTATGTAAAATTTTGGTGTAAAAATAGTGAAAAATGGATTTATTTATGATTAAAATAACAAAACTTAATTAAAAATACTAAATAAATGCTTTTTCTGAAATAAAAATTTATTTCCGAAAGGCCTTTGATTTATAAGTTTAAAATATTTTTTGTGGGATTTTATAAAATAGTTTAGATATTTTTATAGAATTTTTAACTTATAAATAAATAAACTTGTAATATATTTTATATAATTTAAATAAATGATTTTTGTAAAACTAAAAATTAGATAATAAAGTCTAACATTTGAATAACATAAAATAAATTTTATAGATTTTATAAATCGTATTTGGTATTTTAAAACCATTTTAAAAGATAATGTTAAAAATTATAAAATAAAGAGCTTAAAAAAAAAGTTTTGTGGGTGCTAGGATTCGAACCCGAGCACTTGGCCGGTTCACGTTTTTTTTAACACAAGGTATATCACCAGCTGATCTATAGATCAGTTGGTGTTTATTTTCAGATCGTTTAAACTAAATGTGATGTCCGCGATGTGTCTTTTTCCCCAAATAAGATATATGAACCCTAGATTTCTACCCAGATCTTTTACGATGTTTAAGCCTAATTAAACATGGGGTTAATAATCTATGGGAGCCGATAAAGATACCTGAACAAGAAATTGATTCATACCGGTTAAAAACGACGAGGAACAAGCTTGATTAGACCTTGACCAAAAGCCTCACAATCCGAACATTGGAGCGTTTGAGAGTGAATTATTATTGTAATATTTCGTATTCATTTTGTACGTTCGTGACATTTATTAATAAAACGCCGCATTTTTTATCATTGTCGTACCTTTTAAAAAATATTTCGTGTCACGTTTGGACTCCTAGAACCATACTATAATTATATTATAACATGAAACCTTGGAAATTATTGTAAAAAAATAATTGTTTGGGCCGGGGTTCGAACCCGCGTCCCAAACCGGTTCACACACACACACACAGCCCAACCAACTGGGCTGCACCTCTTATTTGATTATTTTCCCACACGTATTAGTTATATGGTGTGCTTAAGTAGTAACAGTTGACTTGGAAAGTCAACTGCAATGATAATCATCCAAAATTAACACCAATCCGCGTTTTATAATCCTGATATGGTAAACCTTGCTGATTGATTGACCAATTCGCGTATTCACACGCATAATTATAATCAAATCATACCAAAATCGTTCATCCACGCGTATTATAATTAAATCACGAGTCAACTTTCCAATTCGAATCACACGAGTGTTACACTATAAATTGAACACTCATTCTCCATCTCTAATCGCCGAATATCCTTTCCCCACTCTCAATTTCTGCTAAAAATCCCATTTCAATCTCCATTTAGTTCGCGTTTGACTTTACAGTTGACCGAGCATTCCATCCACGAAAACAATTTGTAACTTCAATTTTTTTGTTGGGTTTTGTTTATCAGCCATAGAACAGCAATAACCCCATGAATAATCGGGTTATTGCTCGTTCGTTTTGATTATTGAAAAACCTAGGGTTCTAGCGATTCAATTTGGGGATAATTGAATCTGCAGACATCGATATAAAGATAAAACAGAACAACATCTAACACCAACTGATTAGTAGAACAGTTGGTGTGGATCTTTTCACTAAGACACGAACCGGCCTACGACCAGGGTTTGAGTCCCATCACACGCGTTTTTTTTCTTTTCTTTTAAAATGATTATATGACTGATACATATAAGCTATATAATTAATTTCAAACCAAGATAATTCGTTCTCAGGGTCTAGACCAGATGGTCTAGGCTTGTGATATAAAACATCGAACCGGCCAGAGGCCCGGGTTCGATCCCTAGCATGTGCAAACATTTTTTTTAACCCTTTATACTTATATATATTCACTAATATTTTTAAAAAATGGTTTTAAAATACTAAAATTGCTTTATAAATTCTACAAAAATTATTTTATGATTTTCTAATAGAAAAGTTTATCATACAATTTTTAGTTTTTCAAAAATCTTTTATTTATTATATATAATAAATATTACAAGTTTATTCTATTATAATTATAAAATTCTATAAAAATATCAAAACGATTTTATAAAATTCCACAAAAATTATTCTGAGTTTATAAAACAATTAACATTCCAGAAATGATTTTTATTTCTGAAAAATCATTTATTTAATATTTTTTAAACGATTTTTGTTATTTTAATCATAAATAAATCATAATAAATTCATTTTTCATTATTTTTACGTCAAAATTTCACATAAATTATTATTAACCATTTAGATCAGAAATGTAAATTTTTGATTCGAAATTTATAATTTTTAATATTTTTAAATATTAAGTCTATATTTTGTCAAATAAGTATTTATATATAAATATTCATTAACTAAGAAAATAATTTTATAAAAATTATTTTCACATTTACTACATTATAATTCAACTACTTTTAGTTAATAGTGGTCAGAAAACATTTTTATTAATTATTTCTTTATTTATTTAAATTATTTATATTTAAACATAAATCAATTATTAATCCCCAAATTAGGAACCCTAGCACATTTTAGACTAGAAAACTTAGACTTATTAAGTTTTCCCTAACACTTATTTATTACCTTGAAATAGGGTGATATTTGGATACACACGAGCCACATTTACTTATATAACAAGGGTCTTCATTCTAACACTAAGGTGAGTTTACATAGCCCCTTTTTCTGTTTTACATTTTGGGGTGAAACATGTTTAAACATTTTATATACTATCATTTACTCATTCTTACATTGTTGAAACTTGTGATTCAATTATAAACATTTTATACACTATCATTTACTCATTCTATCATTTGACTGTAACAAAATGACACAGTACAATCATTAACATTGATCAAGCCGCCTGTTTAGATTATAGCGCTATAGGTCTGACAAACCCATCCCCCCGCATAAATTCAGGGATGATCGATAACAGTTACACTTTTACTAACTTGCGAGTTAGGTCTCAGTCGACACAAGGTTTGATTGTACAAAAGACGCATTGTTACATGTCGTACTCATATTCTATCATTACTCATTATTATACTTCAACTGATTTCTATACAACATATTGATTTCAACTATATGCAAAACCTATGTATTCTCACCAACTATTTATAGTTGACCCCCCATCTTTCCAACTTTACATGTTTCAGGTTTTATTTGCTATTGGAAGTTGTGCATGTCTTGGAACACATAGGAGCTTTGGACCTAGTTTATGCAAATCAAGTTTATGTAATTTCTATGACAAATTGTAAATTGTTTAATATTATTCAACTCTCATTTAGTACCATGATCTATTGAACAATCATCAATACGTGACATCCCGATGTTTCCGCCATCGGTTGGGGTGTTACAATTATAGAGGGCATATGATTTTCGGTCATATATGAGTTTCACTGCAGATTTTATTGCGTTAATAATGTCCGGATTAATGTAAATAATTTCGAGTTTAGGAAGGCTATAATTGTTTGACCTTGGTTGGTCAAAATCACGTATAAAGGCTTAGTATGAGCTGTAATTGATAGTTTTTATGGAATGTAATTAACGAAAATCATGTGTCGGTCCATTAAGTCCAGGATTCTTTCCAAAATTTGAGGTAAATCGCGTTAATTTGCAGCAAGGTGTTTGTGGGTCGGGTTATGGTTTGGCGGGTCTGCAGCAAGGTGTAGCTTGGTTTGGCCTATTTGGTTGTTTATAAAAACTGGTCGAGTCTGGATTCTAACAATATTATCTTGGTGGTCTAGTGGTGGTGTTGTTGGGTGTTGAGATCAAACCGGGTCCAGACTCGAGTTCGAGTCTGGTTACAAACAATTTTTTTTTATTAAAACAGCAAAGAAGGAGGGGTGGGGTGGGCCTGCTGATGGGCTTAGGGATTGGGTTATATTTTTGGGTTAAGATAGATTGGTTAGTTTGGTTATGGTAGTTTTTAAACTAAAACTTAATAAACTTTGACATTTTTTTATATAAACTCTGAAATACTATATGTATTTATATACATATACACATTATTATTATTATTACTATTATTATTATTATTATTATTATTATTATTATTATTATTATAAATGTTTTGAAATATATAAGATTTAGACATTGTTATTTTTAAGCAAAGTGGTGATTTTACTAGTTTAATAATTAGGGAAAAAAATACGCGATGTTACAACGTCCATGTTGATTGTGCGACTTCAAGGAAGGAGGCGTTTGTGTCTTCTATCTTGATGCCTGCTGGTGAGCAACGTAAATTATTCTTTTCTTTTTATTGCAGGAAATTGTGCTTGTCAATTTAACTTGTAACTTTAAATGCATCATTCATTGATTAGGCGTTGACACATCACACAAAAATTTCACACACGAAGATCATCCAAATCTGATCCGCTATCCGTTTCCCGATGAAAGTGTCAACCTTCTAATGCATCTTTTTATCAACAAAGGTGAAAAGGTTATTAAAGAAAAGATTGTTGGTGAAATATTTAGCCATCCACACCACCTAATTCTTATTGATACGCTCCTTAACGGGTCAGTCTCTCTTCATGACCCCATGAAAAAAGTGGAACTATTGTGTGATGGATGTGTGAGACAAGCCACAGGTGTACCCTTTTACAAGTGTTGCCAGTAGGATTGTGATTTTGTTCTTCATGAGTGGTGCACTAGGCTACCCTCTGAGGTACAACACCACCCCTACCATCCAAAGCATAAGCTTGTTCTGGTCCCTGAAGATATGTTGGTTGTGTTTTGGTGTAAGATCTGTAGGTTACCTTACAATGTGAGCGGTCTTCCAGATGGGGTTCTCTCTTCAGGTTTCTAAATGTGAAGTTTGGAGGAAGACATGAGATAGAATATCACCCACACCCTCTAACCTTTCTACAAGGGACTAATCACGAAGATGACAAATGCGTGTTCTGTAAGAATCAATTAGAATCATATGAAATGATGTTGAAGTGTATCCTGCAGTTCACTACGATTGGTGGTGTGTGAAGAGGCTGATTGAAGGATATGCTAGTAGTACTTACTAGTGTGAGGCGGGGATCCATGATAACAATTCCCAAATATCCAAAAAGGCTCCTTTCGATGATTGGAAAACCCATATTGTTATCCTTGTTCTTTTAGCTCATCTAAGTTTCTGGTAGTTGTATACCTTTCCGGCTATTTTGTTGGTGTAAGTGAACTAAGGCCACAAGGGGTGGTAAAGGATTTATCACACCCATCACACTATCACACCCAATCATCTCGTGTCATCTCATTTTATCACATTCTATCACATTTCATCACTAAACCTATGTGGCGGTGTTCACATTTATCACTAAAACTATCACACCCAATCACCTTGTGACACCTTATTCCATCACACGTATCACTAATTTTTAATAAAAAACAAAAGATTTTTGTCTTTTAGTGGGGGACCACCACCTAGTTTGTGGTGGAAAATTAAAAGTCTGATTGATAGGCCCACCACCACATTCTCTTTTCTTCATTTCAACCGTGATGTATATCACGCTAACCTTCGATCGCGGGCGTGATAAATTCGGCTGGCCGATGTTTCGCGGTATCATAGCCATCATGGGGTGGCCATCACGGACCACCCCGGCTGGCCTAAGAATGTTGATTTCAATGTTAAAGCAAATTTTAATAGTTCAATTGAAGTTACAAAATTGAACGATTTAATTTTTAAAAAGCCTAGACTTAAATATTTAATATTAGTTATTACTCGTAACTACTAATTATATTGAGTAAATAAGAAATTTCACATTGTCCATTAATCATTTCTAATTAAATCGAGTAGATAAATATTGTCTTTTATTACTATACAGTGTTTTATTACTATTGGATTAATTAATTGATTTATAAGTGTTTGTGTTTTCCTAATTTTTAGTTAACTGTGTGTCTTACTTTCGATCTATTATGCACGCTTAACATTGATCCAAAATTTTCAATGTCACTATGTCATTAAGGGGGGGGGGGGTGTTTAATTTAAGGTTGATTCCGCAAGTGGTTCATGGACATCTAGGTAGCGTTTAGTATGCTGAAATGGAATGCGGAATGAAATGGACCATTACGAGATAATGAAATTTTTTTGTTTGGTTGGTCAATGGAATGGAATCATCCATTCGATAAGGCATTCCATTCCCTCAAAACCATTCCATCCACCCCCCATGTTTTTTTCATTCCATCCCTCTTTCACCTTTAACAACGCCAAAACCCACCACTCACCACCACAACCAACCATCATCGTCACCACCCACCACCGCCACCCACCAGCCCTTCCTTGAAGACGAACCTTTAATTTCTTTCCCCTTCATAGAAACAACTTTTGCTTTCTTCTTCTGTCTACCAGCTCTTTCATCACCTATAACTGGTATCAACGGTCTATCATCATAAGAATCACTTCCTAGATGCCTCCATTCATCATCAACGGGAGCTTCATAAGGAGCTTCATAACTAGGATTAATCAGGTGTCCAAACAACCTTCTCATTAGAGGTTTCTCAGCTTCAGACTTCCCACGATAAGACATCAATCTGTTAAGAGTCTGAATATCCATATGCACCTTATTTCCAATCTGAGTTGGATCTTTCAACAAATCTGGATACTTCTCATCAAAGATCATCTATAAAAATCTTGGATACTTCATGAACTTGTAAGCATCCAGTCTTGTACCATCAAACACTTCTCTTAGATGACTGATTATCATTCCTGAGAAGCTGTACTCATCAGCATCAGTGCAACCGCCATGGAACATGTAGCGTCTCTCAATACCTCAAATCCACCATATCTAGGAGCAAACACATGGATAATAACATGTAGTAGATATTTGAATGGCGCACAAACATTTGATTTGTTGATATGTGAATATGTGATCTTCTCAAAGTATTTGGCTCTCAGGAAGCAACCTCTTTGAACTTTCCAGGAAAACTTCATCATTGAAATGCATTACCCTCGTGAAATCTTCTTTAGAAACTAAAATAACTCGTTCTTGAACCTTGCTATGAATAACTGATTTGTTATCGAAGAAGTCAAGGCGAGCATTCTTCCAGAATCCCTTTTGATGCTCTTTGTAGATGGTACGTGGCTGAGTGATAGCATAAAGAATCCTTGATCGTTTAAGAAATTTGATGATTCCTTGGAAAACGACATATTTGTCTTCGACATCTCCCAAGAATGCACAACAATTATGTTTTGGCTCGAACTTGAGTATTTCTGTTCCAGTAGACATTTTTGAGACAAAAACAAAGATTATCCACTTTTACAACACATACATCAATCAAACAATGAAACAATGAAACATATTGTCACATTTTGCGAAAACGGATCAAAACTTAACAAATTGAAAAATTCAAGTACTCATTCGCATGATTGAGGATACGAACGGGTTTTTGATCCGTACGAATGAACAAAATTTGACTCATTAGCATCAACTAAGGTGCGAATGGGTTTCTGTTCAAATTCAATTTTTCAATCTGCTTCTCTAATGATGTTTAATCCAGAAACTTTGTTTCATTTTCATCTAAACCCACCGATTAACCTTCGTCCAACATCAATTTGATCAATAAACTTGTTTTCGATGGTTTTCTAATAACCTAGGGTTCGAATAAGATCAATTAGAAATTTAAACATGTTTTAATCCAATGTTATTCCACATTCTCCCCTAAAACCATCGACAAACGTTAATATATAATAAAAACAGTCAATGATTGATCACAATTGGTCTATTGTTCATTTTTAGGGTTCGGTCCGAAAATCCCCAATTTCGTGATGAAATAACAATCCAATATCATGGGGAATGTTTGTGGAAAAAGCTAATTTCTGTGTTGGTGTATGTCCTGGGTTTTAGTGTTTTCTAGATAAGAATTGTGACTAGATGATGAGAGGGTATCTGTATGTATATATGCGATCGTCTATGTGTGTATGTGAGTGATATTTGTCATTTTCTTAAACATATGTTGGTGTGTGGGTAGCCGTGAGTGTGTGTGTGTGTGTGTGTGTGTGTGTGTATAGGTGTGCGTGTGTGTGTCTTGTACAACTTAGATAGTGTCCAAAACAATGCACACCTCCTTGCCTTGGAAATGTGGGAGCCAAAACATCTAGGGAAGGAACAAGGAATTTTTAGCAAGTCAACTTGTGTGAGGTTGGTTGATTATGGTGGTCTATGATCTAATTTTGGCAACTGTCTTGGATTTAGTGGCATTGTGTTTTGATATGTACATATATGTGTGTGTATATGGTCGCATGCATGCATGTATACATGGTAATGTATTTGTTTGATGCTATTGCTCACACAAGTCTATATGGATCGAAATTTGAAGTTTCATATGGGCACATCGTTTGTTTTTGTTCTTATCGGGGCAACAAATTGGAATCTTGTGCTCAATTACATGGATTCCCACAACTAGGGTTTTGCATGGATTTTCTATAGTCTAGCATGAATTATTTGACTATCTGAGACCTTGTACTAACTAGTGTGTCTACTGTTAGACTGCATGCCTCGGGATTGACTCGTTTGAACCTTGTATGGCCCAATTACGATGAAATAGGTGACATGTAATGCTATGCACAATGTATACGTGTAAGTGACTGTACGGTCATGACCTATGATTTCGACGGGTGTCACACATCTAAATACAGTCTTGGTTAACACATTCCTCATGGTTGAGAGGTGAGGTCACCAAGGTCGGGAGACCCTCAAAATAGTCTTAAAAACATGAATCGTTTAGAGTCTAGTGTGGCCATTCCTAGTTTTAAACACACGACTTAAGTCTTTTACATCTTTTAGTAAATTTTTTTAGGAAGTTAAGTAGTAAAAATCGTGTCCTTTGATTCGATACTCAGTGCTTGCTCATTTCTATACTAGGCTAGATAGGTACACTTGCCTATTGTGTGGGGTCTTAGAACATTAAGAAACTATCGTTTTATTTTATAAAGTTAAAACTTGAAAGTGTCACACACCGAATTTTTTGGCTTAAATCTCTCCATTACCAAGTTTTGGCGCATTCACCGGGAACTTGTTATTTGGATTTTTATGTCATCAAAACTCAGGCACATCATGTGTCTAAGATTGAACAAATGGTTGATGACTCACATAATTAACATATAAAACAGGCATAAAAAGTCTCATAATAGGGTAGAATTAGGGTTATATTACTGATACTGGGTACTTAATTTATTCCTATTTGTATATCTCAGGAAACTGGAGCTCCAAGCCGAAAACAAAAGATTTCCAAGCAAAAACTGGAGATTCCTGAAGATATGAGACTTGCATCATGTTCCTTGTATGATTGAAGACAATCTCGGGACTTAAACAGTGGTAAAACCAGTCCGGGAGTAGCCCAGCACGCCCATGCACACTTGCACGTGGGCCTTGCACACTAGAAGACAGCGCAGTAAACTTGGAGAACAAGAAAACTTGTTGAACAAGCAAACACGGCCATGCTCATGGACCTGGCACGCCCGTGCCAAAAACATAAAGTACAGACAGGACTGCACTGCATCAACATAACGTACGTGTGACAGCAAGCACGCCCATGCCACCCCATGGCACGCCCGTGCTTGCCTTGGAAAGTCTATAAATAGCAAGCTAACCCCCACAATTTGATCATCCCTTCTAGTACTTTATTTGGCCGACTACCAAGAGTCTTCTAGAGATCTTGGGATCCGTTGGGAGACCTTAGGGCCCTCCTTACATCCCTCAATAGTTAGGCCTCGACCTACCTTGATCAACTTGGCCAAGCACAGGATCGTAGAGTAGCTTATGCAATAAAACATCGAGGGTCGTGAGGATCATATTAGATACATATCACTTGGAGATGGAGAGCTTGTCTATGAGAAGCCATGTTCATGTGTTGATCATTTGTTATCGTTGTATCTTTATATGATTCCCGAACCCGCTTCAATTTGTAGATTACTATTGTTATTATTAATAGTTTATCTTTAGTTATTTGTGTGTTATCTTCTTTCTAATCCTTGTTTATTTGTCTTGTGACAGGTTCAAATGATGATTAACTTAATAACTTAAATCAACTTGAACTTAATTAATTAACCGGAGGTTTAATCAGTTTCTGGTTGTCCCGAGCTAGATCCAAGGCAAGAAAACTGGTAGTGAGACAGATCCTTCGGGTTTCTGATATCCAAGCCGGGTTCTAAGCAATGGCTTCTGAAGTGGACCAGATCTAAGTGAAACATTTCTGGTACTTACCATATGACTAAATGATCTTCTTGGTAAAGGGCAGATTCCCTACGGGTGCACCAGTGATCTTTGGATTGCACAACTTTAGGATTATGTTCCACCTTTGTCAAGGGTTTCATTAAACTCGGGAGGTTATGGGTTGGGTTTATTAAGTCATCAATCATTAAACCAACTTTATATTTAATTGATCACTAAATATTAAAGTGACACTTTAAAGAAAAATAAAACAAGAATTCTATTTCTAGGTCTCGTCAGTACAAAGCCGTTAACCAATAAGGATACGAGTCGCCTGAGTCAACTGTAAGAGAGATCCTTCGGTATTCATGACCATTAACCTAATTAGGGGATACGATGTTGCCAGGATTGACCCTAAGGAAAGATCATTCGGTACGGAACGCGAAAGCTAAGGGAGGTGTACGGTGTTCCAGGACGGAAGTGAAGCCTCCACTTTAAGAAGAAGATAAGTCTGAGGACCAGAGACTTGATCGCGGTTTGAGGAGCCTGCTATATGCAAGGCCCTGGTGGAGTACCTTCATACGGACGCGCATCGGGAGGTTGTGCATTCTACTCAGTAGTGGCCCCGCTTCTCTATTAAGGAGTCAACACCTCAAGATCACTCTCGTCTTCCTCACAAATAATTAATTTAAATTGTTAATTTTAATAGTAAACTTAACTACTTATACGGAGGGTCCCGAGATGTGCATATTAGTTTACTCTACTATTTTATCTTTTTATTTTATCAAAACCAACACCTTTTTAAAACTATTTTTTTTTAAGAACCCCCTCCGTTTTATTTTCTCTTTTAAAACCCGATCGGTTATCTGATGAACGGTTAAGTAGGGGAAAGTATGTTCTCTTGGAATACGATACTCGGTAATATTTGCCCTAGCAAGCTATACTATACACGTCAGGTTCTCTGCCTATGTGTTGGTTTTAGTTTATAAAGTAATTATCGTTTACTTTATAAATTGGAAACTTGTTAATAAGGTTTAATAAAAGTCAGTCGTTTCCCCCAAACCAATGTTTTGGGATTGACACATCAAATTTTTGGCACCGCGGAAATTGACATCTTTTTAATTTGATAAAACCATACGCATCAATGGTCGTGGTTATTCGATATGTTAATAAATGTGGGGTAGTCAAGGAATGATTTATTGGGCTTGTTCATGTCATGGAGACGTCTGAATTAACTCTTAAATCCGCCATTAATAATTTATTAGGCCAAAATGGGTTGAGTTTAGCTAGGATTAGAGGCCAATGTTATGATGGCGCAAGTAACATGTCGGGTGAGTTTAATGGATTAATAGCTCTAATTTTAAAGGATAATGCTTTAGTTTTCTATGTTCATTGTTTTGCACACCAACTTCAACTTATGGTTGCGGCGAGTGCAACAAAACACTCGGCTATTCGGAGACTTTTTGAAATTGTAGGGTCTTTGACAAATGTCATATGTGCATCTTGCAAAAGACAAGACAAGCTTCCCGAAAGCCAAAAATAATACGTGGAAGATAACCATGTTACCACCGGGAGTGGGTTGAATCAAGAACTCTCACTTTCCATGGTTGGAGATACACGTTGGATTTTCCACTGTAAGACTATTTCTTGTTTGATTACTTTATATACACCGGTTTTGGAAGTGCTTCTATGGATTAGAAATTCGACTCACAATACTTCTAATAGTAACCAAGCGGATGGACTTTTGATGGAGATGAAAAAATACAAGTTTGTATTCTACTTACACTTGATGTTGCATATTCTAGACATGACAAATGCAAATGTCTTCAAAGGAAATACCAAGATTTGTTGAACGCAGTTTCATTAGTTTCTACTACCAAGAACCAACTTACAAAGTTTAGATTGGAGGGTTTTAACAAGTTCTTAGAGTTAGTTAATCATTTTTGTGATAAGCATGAACTTGAGGTGGTAAACATGGATGGTGAATATGTTGACCCAAGGATGCCAAGAAAAAAAAACATCACACTTTGCCACTTTTGTAAGGTTGAATGCTTCAATTCGGTTATAGATATGTGAATCCAAATGTTTGGAAACCGCTTTAACGAGGTAACATCCGAGTTACTTATTGTTATTCATAGCTTGAGTCCTTGTGATAATTTTGGTGCATTTGATGTTACAAAACTATTACGAATAGCCGATATGCATCTTCATGATTTTGATGATGAAGAAAAAAGAAGACTTCCGGTTGAACTTGAGAGCTACATTGATAATGTAAAAGCGGACACAAGATTTGCCAAATTGAATGGTTTATCAAATATTGTACAATTGATGGTTGAAACAAAGAAACACCTTAACTTTATATTGGTGTATCGTTTATTCAAGCTAGTTCTTACATTACCCGTCGCAGCAGCAACCGTTGAAATAAGCTTTTCGACAATGAATTTTGTAAAGAACGATTTGCGTAATAGGATTGGTTATGAGAATTTAAGCGATAGTTGTATTGCTTTTATTAAAAGGACTTGCTTAGAAATTTGGAAATAGAAGATGTTATAGATAGATTCGAAAAAATGATGACTCGAAGAGAACAAATTTAGATTTAGAATTTTTTTATTCATATGTAATGACGTTTGAATTACATATAGGCTTTTCGTTTCCTTTAACTGATTATATAGTTTTAGTATTATTATTATTTTTGGTATACGAGTCGATCCGACCCGACCCGACCCGGCCCAACCTGGGCCACCTGATGGATAAACGACATATATAAGGTCTATGATTCGCGCCCCATGAAAAAAAAAATTGGGTCCGCCATTGTGTTAACATGTTGTGGGGGTTACTGATGGAGGGTAATGTCGTGTCTGGAGCAGATGCTTTGATGACAACTCATGAGGCAATATGGTTGTGTCAAAATTTGTTAGGTTTTACCTAGAACCTAATAAAATAGAAGGGAAATATACTTTGTATAGGTTATTCTTGGAGAAATACTAAACCCGTTTTATGAACCTGAAGCAAGTGACGAGGAGTGCATTATACGTGCACGTTTAATAATTTTTTATTTAATTGGTTGCACATTGCTTCCAGATCATTCTAACAACAAAATAAAATTATTTTATATACCAACAGGATCTTTTAGTTGGGGGAATACGGTTCCAGCTTGCCTTTATGCGCACTTATGTGATGCTGCGAACCCGGATGCAAGAGTTGTGACTAGCCCGATCTTCATTTTACACATGTGGGGGTCGGAGAGAATTCGGTCTATCACACAAGAACCTGACAATTGGTTTGATTTCAGTTATCCATTAGTGGTTCGGTATATTACAATTAAAATAAATATAATGTATTTGTAAAGTTAATTTTTTTATTTAAAACATTTTTATAGCTATTGATATTGTAGGTGGCAGCAGGATGACTTGAAATTTTTAGAAATCCTGACACATTGTTTGACAACATATCATTCTTGCGTAATGAGTTTGAAACTCTGGTTTCGCAAGAAGGTTAATATATTCATGTGGAAAGCGAAGATGGATCAAATCCCTACCTTAATGGCTTTGACTAGAAGGTAGCCTAAGTCAATTCGATGGCTTTCAAATTGTGTTCTAATAGTGACGAGCCGACCGATCACCTTCTTATTTTGTGTCATTTTGCTCTGTTTATATGGCAGTGGGTAAGTACGTGATGTGGTGTCCAACCGAATTTCGCGTTCTCAGCCCGTGCTTTGATTTTGATTCATAAACATGCTAATTTGGATCAAAAAAGAGGTAAAGTCTTCCAAGGTATTATTTTTACGTGCTGGTGTATGTGGAAGGCAATGACGACCTTGTTTTATCAATGAGGCGGTGTCTATTTCTAAAACCATGAAGGATATAGTCACTAGGATACGTGTGAATGAGAATAGTTCTTCATTTAAGAACATAAATTGGAAAGATTGGTGTAGTTTTTTTGTTGCAATCCTTAGTTTGGTAGTTTTCTAGCGCCTTGCTAGCTTGTCGAATGAAATTTGCCATTCCAAAAAAATGAACTTCAAGCTTCTTTTATGATTTAATCCACCACGTAAATACTATGAAAATCAATATGTTTTTTTTTCTTTTCCGTATAGAAAATCATTGTTAAATCTCTGGACCAAACAACTTCGAAACTATCGGATCGATTACCGATATCTGTTTTTATGGTTTTCAATTGATGCAAACGTACTATTTGTTTAACATATGGTACTATCCCAACTGATGTTGAACGAATGACTTCACTATTTTGGGTTCTCTCATTCAGTTGTAATACCAAGTGATGGCATCGTACCAGTACCGTAATGAACTATACCGATATCGTCCGAATTACTGCAAAATCAGGCCAGAGAATTCTACTAGTTGACATGAACCGCATATTCCAGACAGAATGTGAGAAAATAACTTGAAAAATCTGGAGGATAACGGTTTTTATATTCAGTTTAATGATTTATGTTTTAAAATTTTATCAAAGCTAGTATTTTCGACCTATGCGTTACGGTGGGACCGTCAAATCAAACAAAAAATAAACGTAAGAACGTTGAACCCAGTGCGGCATTTTCTCCAAATAATCAAACACACATCCATGTTTTCGACCTTCAAAAACACTGGTTTTAGAGTAAATTACACTTGCGCTTGTCAATCAATTTCTTTTATTTCCATCAGATATGGTATCTCAACTATCATTTCCGTATGTGACGAACCCATTTCCATGTTTCAATTCAACCAACCAAGAACCAATCTCCCATTAAAGCTACAATAATCAAGATTAAACTGAACAAATGAAATTAAGGCTATGGGGTGTGAAGACATAAGAAAGGTCATGTCTCCATACCAACTAGGATGCCACCTCATAAAGTTGATGTCTCAAACATCTTGAGACATGAGTGGGGTGTGGAGACACCACAAGGTTCATGTCTCTTGCATTATTATTATTTTTTTTTTAATTTTAAACATTTTCTTTAAACCATCATCATCATCATCAATCTGCTACCACCACCACCAGAATCACCTCCTCCCCTGAAACCACAACAACCACCGGTCACCTCCTCCTCTGAAACCACCACAACCACCGGTCACCTCCTCCCCTGAAACCACCACAACCACCGGTCACCTCCTCCTCTGAAACCACCACAACCACAACCACCGGTCACCTCCTCCCCTGAAACCACCACAACCACAACCACCGGTCACCTCATCCCCCTGAAATCACTTCCTCCCCTGAAACCACCACAACCGTTGGCTTATTCCCGTTGCCCAACGTTCGAATTTTAAAAAAAAAAAAAAAAAAAAAAAAAAAAAATCACCCATTGGCCAGGCTTCTTCGTTCTCAGAGGGACGGCGGGGGGGGGGGGGGGGGGGGGGGGGGGGGGCGTCTCCATACCCTTCAGCCTAAGCACATTTGCTATGCTTATGTTATTGTGGTAGATCGCCATCAATAAATGGATCATTTTCATTAGTTTCGCCACCACGGGTTTCTGTAGCCTAGCTGACGTGTGCATAGTCTCTGACGGGTTTATCAGCCGTGACTTTGTCTTCACCCGCATCAAGCCACTGACGGCAACCAGCACCTCTTGCCACTGACAGAGACAGTATGAACATTGTACCGACTGGCTCAATCAGTCCCAAACTTCATTTGGCAGAAGGATACCAGGTTGTTTGGACTCTGGTTTCTTAACAATGCGACCATCTATCAGACGTACGACATCAACATTTGTATTGAGCTCCCCATCTCGACCCCTCGCTTGTGGAGTGGAATCCCTGAGATCGTTGCCCGCCCTACAAAACCGAACACCAACCACCACTCATGCGACTGCTTCTCTGGCCACCCCTTTTTATAAGTTATACATTTGCATCAATATATTCCAGCTGTTGATTTTCTCCATAATTATGCTTTTTTAACCAACAATCAGCAAAATTTTGACCTAAATTTATTCACACACCAGTTTCGCCAAATAATAATATGTATACTATTCCATATCCAATAGTCAACATTATTATGCTCATATATCCAAATCTACCAATTATCACATCCCCTAGTAAGTATATTGCCATCCTTAACAATTTCTATGGCATTAATAATAAACCCAATAAATCATTAACCTAAGTTAACCCAATATATGACAGATTTGACTAAAAAAACTCAATGTTGCAAAACAAAAGGTTTGACTCATTTTAGCATAAGAAAATCTCATGGTATAATAGTCCAACCTTATCTCAACAAAGTGAATGCTAAATAGACAGATCCTGTGTATCACTTTTCAACCGTTGAACTGGTACGGGCAATAGGCTATGCCATATTATCAATACATCACAAACAATCACACATATGTAACACTAATACATGTACAACCCAATAAATCATTAACCTAATTACTTCTTTTGAGATAATGGATTGTTTTAATGAGCAACAATTGGTTTACAAACAGCATATTGGTGATTGATGTAGAGAAGTATACAAACAAATGAACAATCATTCCAAAACATAACAAGTAATAAAGGTTTTGTTTACCATTTAGGTAAAATATTATTCTGCAGCAGAAAAACATCTACATCAAACAAAGTGAAACCTGGCCTGCAAAATAAGATGCAAAAAGCAACATTTGTAATTGTATGTACGGAATCATTAAGTCTTGTCTGCTTCCCTATAAGGGCACACCATGCTCTCAACATAACACCTGATCGGACTACACCAACATGTTGTTGACAGCGGAAATTGATGACCCGAAGTGAATTGTAATGATTTAACACATCTAGTCTTCTTATTATAGACAAAGCTCCTCGAATCCTCGCTCGAACAAAAGATAATCTCGTCCATATTAACAGAATCTTCAGGGTAAGGGCAGCCTAAGTCCTTCCAAGGGTCAGTGAACTTAATGGTTTCTTTGACCCAAACACGGTTTTCATAGTCTTGTAAAACCCAAATATGCATTTCGTTGGTTTCCGCCACACGATCAAGATAGAAAAAAAAACTCCTATGCAACCATTGATTTTTATGATGCTAGGATCATCCTCATCATCAGGCATAACAGGAAGTTGAGGTGCGTCGATTATTGAAACCGTCTCTGTTCTCAAGTCAAATGCCAAAATGTGAAACCATAAATCGTGCCAACACATTATATGTATTACACTATTAAGACTGACACTGATGTTGAAACGGTAGGTGAAGCGATCCCAAGTAAAACCAATAGGAAGCTCAGCAACGATCTTTCTCCAAGAAAAAGTTGAAAGAGAGAAAATCATAATCTCCAATCTAGTATCAGCATAACTAAGTCTCTTGATCATCAAAACCTTATGTTCGTTTCTAGAGTCATCAAACCCGAAGAAGTAACGAACATGCCCATCTCTATCTGTGTGGTGGGTGTAAGGATCAGGGAGCTTAAAAAACTTACGAGTGCTAGGGTTGACAACGAAAGCGGAACCGCGACGGTGATTGCCACTGCCAGGCCATTCGGTGGAAGTAAACAAGACTAAGCCGTTCAAATGTTCGACTTCTGCGCCACAATCTTCATAGGGGTCGATTGTGAGGAGACGAGTAACGGGGCCACCGTCGGAGGGGACGGAAAGAAGGTGGTGTCGGGTAGCGGGATAATCGGTAGCGACGACAACTAAGGCGGTGGCGGAAGTGAAGTGGAGTTTGGTGAAAGAAGGATTGGAGATGAGGGAAAGCCACTGTTTGGAAACGGATCTGAATCGGAGAATGGATTTGACGGGGAGTCTGGTGAGGATGTTTTCGATTATTTCAATTGGGAGTGAGATGTTTGCCAATCGATTTGATTTTTCTAGGGTTTCCATATCTCCAGCAGCCTGCCTATTCATCAAACAAAAAACACTACTCTGTTCATGATAGATGGAAACAGAAACTAAAGAGAGAAATTACCAACAATCAAGCTGAGTTTATTGATTATTATGATCAAGTATTTATAGACATACAAACAAGAGTTCCCGCCCATATTATCATTTATCAACTAACTTTAACAACCATTTAAAACTATTACAATTTGTCACAACTAGTCCCTATATTATTCTAACTTGCTATTTCCTTCGTAACAATACTTCCCGCCCATAAAATTCTTGTCCTCAAGAATTAAAATGAGGGAATCGTATCTTGAATTCATCCAAAATCTCCCACGATGCTTCAGTAACAGGCAAATCCTGCCAGTGAACCAAAACAGCAGTTCTCAACTTATTCCCACTTCTCACCAACTTCCTATCCAAAATGGCCCTTGGTTGTAATGTGAATCTTGACTCATCTGGTAATGGTATCACTTGATTATGGTCCCCATGAGCAGCTTTTAACAATGACACATGGAAAGTTGAATGAACTTGTGAAGTAGCCGGTAAATCCAACTTGTAAGCAACCGGTCCTATTTTCTCCAAGATTAAAAGGACCATAGTATTTTGGGCTGAGCTTTTGATTTCTGTGACTTTTGAGAGTATTCTGAACATATGGATGTAACTTCACATATACCCACTCTCCTACTGCAAATGATCTATCAGTTCTTCTTTTGTCAACTTGTTGCTTCATTTGATTCTTAGCCCTGTCCAATGATTTTTTTATGTTCACAATTTTCAATTCCCTTTCCTTGAACAATTGATCTAAGGACTCTATCTGTGTATCATTTGGAATGTAAGGGATGTGCACTGGGGTGGTATGCCATATAATGCTTCAAAAGGTGACATTTTTATTGTAGAATGCCATGAAGTATTATACCACCATTCTGCCAAGGTTAACCATTTAGGCCATTGTAATGGAGTGTCCATTACCATACACCTTAGATAAGACTCAACACATCTGTTCAACACTTCAGTCTGTCCATCTGATTGAGGATGGTAGGCTGAAGAATAGGCCAATTCTACCCCTTGTAATTTCATAAAGTCCTTCCAAAATGTGCTCAAAAAGAGAGGATCTCTATCTGATACAATAGTAGAAGGACTGCCATGCAGTTTAAAAACATTATCAAATACCACTTGTGCCACTTGGCTTGCAGAAAATGGATGTTTCAGACTTAAAAAGTGTCCATACTTGGTAAATCTGTCAACAATTACCAAGATGGTATCCTTGCCAAAGGCATTAGGAAGACCACTTATGAAGTCCATAGAAATATCAGAAAATACTGATTTAGGAGTAGGTAAAGGCTGTAATAATCCAGGAGAGGCTACCCTTTCATATTTAGCTCTTTGGCATACACCACAATTCTTAACAAATTCTTTAACATCCCTATCACTCTTTTTCCAATAAAACATACCTTGTAGCTTATGAAGAGTGGGAACATAACCTGAATGCCCTACAGCTGGTGCAGAATGACACAGGTGAAGAATCTTTTTCTTCAAATCAGCATTATCACCAATGACCATTTTGCCCTTCCTCTTCAATACATTGTTAGTCCAACTGTAATGCTTTACTTCTTGATTTAACTGCAGCCTGTGTATAATCTCCTTAACCTTATCATCATTGTTCCAACTGTCTTGAATTAAAGGCCACAACAATGGATCAACTGTACTCATGTTCATCTAAAAGAGAGTCAACCCTTCCACTCTTGATAGAGCATCAGCCACAGAGTTCTCACTTCCTTTTTTATACTCAATACTATAGTCATAACCAATAAGCTTGGCTAGCCATTTTTGCTGCAATGGAGTATTGATCTTCTGCTCTAATAAGTACTTAAGACTCCTCTGATCAGTCCTAATGAGGAAGTGTTTGGCAATCAAGTAATGGTGCCAAGTTTTGACTGCCATCAAGATAGCCAGTAGTTCCTTTTCATACACAAACATCTGAAGCTGCTTCCCTGAGATACCCTTGCTTATGAATGCTAATGGATGACCCTTTTGCATCAACACTGCCCCTAGTCCTTTCCCTGATGCATCAGTTTCCACCACAAAAGTTTCAGCAAAGTTAGGCAATGCTAAAACAGGAGAAGTGGACTGGGCTTGTTTAAGTTGATCAAAAGATTCTTGAGCTTCTTCTGACCAATTAAAAGCTTCTTTCTTCAGCAGATTAGTTAGTGGCTTAGCCATACTACCAAAAGACTTAATAAATCTTCTGTCGTAGCCTGCTAATCCCAAGAAGCCCCTCAATTGTTTCACTGTTTTTGGGGAAGGCCAAGCCTGAACTGCAGCAATTTTGGATGGGTCAGTAGCAACCCCTTCCTTATCAATTATATGACCCAGGTATTCCACCTGAGGTCCAGCAAATGAACATTTTGACTTCTTTGCTTTCAAGGTGTTGCTTTTTAACAATTGTAAAACTAACTCCAGATCCTTAATATGTTGATCTATAGAAGCACTATAGACCAATATGTCATCAAAGAAGACCAGTACACATTTTCTCAATAAGGGTTTGAAGGTAGCATTCATGAGGGCTTGGAAGGTAGCTGGAGCATTGGTTAATCCAAAAGGTAATACCAAGAACTCAAAGTGACCCTGATGTGTTCTAAAAGCAGTTTTGAAGATATCCTCTTTACTCATTCTGATCTGGTGATACCCGGATCTCAGATCCAATTTAGAAAAGACCATACTGCCCCCAAGCTCATCCAACAGTTCATCAATCAATGGAATAGGAAAGCTATTCTTGACTGTAGCTTCATTAAGCTTCCTATAGTCAACACACATCCTATAGGACCCATCTTTCTTTTTTACAAGTACAATTGGGGCTGCAAAGAGCTTTGGCTTTCTCTGATGACCCCAGAGTCCATTAACTCTTGAGTCATTGCTTCTATGACATTCTTTTGTGCTGCTGGGTATCTATAAGGCTTCAAAATGATAGGTTGTGTTCCCTCTTTCAACACAATCTTGTGGTCACAACTTCCTTCAGGTGGTAAAGACACAGGAATCTCAAACACATCTTGATATTTCCCTAGTAATGCCTCAACTGCTGTATTTGGTTCAGTTTTAACCACTTGAGGATTATGCTGAGCTACTTCCTCATTAGTTGTTTGAAGACTGAACAAATGGCCTTGAGAAAGTGGTCTGTCAGAAGATAACCACTCACTCAATTTTTCAGAAGAGCATAAAAGTAACCCCCCTCTTATTTTGCTCTCCTTTCAATTCAATATCTCCACCATTCATCTGAAACTTCATTGTGAGTTCTTTAAAATTCCATGTTATGTCATTCAAGCTGTGTAACCATTGTATTCCTAACACCATGTCATAATTTGACAATGATATTAAAAACACATTATCTTGAAACAAATGACCCAGCATAACCCATTGCAGGTTCTCAACCATTTGAGTACACCTCATGTGATCACCATCAGCAACAATAATATCCATGGATTTTATTTCTTTAATAGGTAATCCCAACTTAAGAGCCAATTTAACAACCAAAAAATTATGGGTGGAACCAGAATCAGTTAGGATATGTAAGAGTTTATTACCTATCAAGCCTTTGATTCTCATTGTAGAATAAGAAGGAATGCCCATGATGGCATTTAAAGAAATCTGTGGCTCTTGCATCACTGTCTCCTCCTCTAAGTCATATTCATTCCCTTGCAATTCATCATTTTCATCATCAAGAATTTCAATGGAAACCATCTGTTTGTTTTTACATTGATGAGAGGGAGTGAATTTCTCCTTGCAACCAAAACATTCACCTTTTGCCCTCTTATCAGCAATCTCTTTAGGACTTAACCATCTAGTAGAATTAAGAGGTTTAGGTTTGACAGTAGGGGTAGGTAATAAGGGTAGGTTTGATGAGGTTGAATGTGTTATGGTTTTAGGAGTAAAAGCAGTGGTTCTTGAAAAAAAAGTGGCAGGTTTGGTGTATTTATTTGTGGAAGCAGATTGAATGGCCTTATTAGAGTCATCTTGCATTCTTGCAAGCATGTAAGCCTCAGGAATGGTTCTTGGCCTCAAAAGTCTCACAGGATACCCAATTTCTGGATATACAGCCCTTAGAAACAAGCTGACTGCATATTCATCTGGTATGTTGACCTTTGTTAAGCCCAAATCAAATTCTCTACAAACCTCTTCTAATGTGCCAGTTTGTCTTATTGCTGCTAATGCCCCCATTGCATCTTGAACTAACACCTCTGCAAATCTTGTGGAAATCACATTCTTGTACTCAGTCCAAGCCACCCCTTCAATTGATCCATTTCTTGACTTCACAAATGACTGATGCCAAAAGAGAGCAGCCTCTTCTAAGTGAACCACAGCATACTTCACCTTCAGTCTATCAGGTGTCTCATCAATGGCAAAATAATGCTCCACTCTACACAACCATCCTTCAACGTTTGTACCATTAAATTTTGGAAAATCCAATTTAGTCAAACGTTGACTATTTCTGTAAGATGACTGTTCATCATCTCCTGCACTACTCGTGCTTGTTCTATACTGATTGTTTGTTATTCAATCACCAATTGGTGATCCTCGGTTCAAGGTTTGTAAATTTTTAATGATTTCCGATAATTGGGATCGAAGATCATTAACAGCATCAGTGTTTTGGGTAGTAGCTGTTTTAATGGCTTCCAATTCACTTAAATTCTGACCAGTTACTTTCTCAAGACGATTCAGTGTTGAATCATGATCTTGGATTCGTTGTTCTATAGTTTGGTTCCGGGTCGACATAATTGTGGCAAAACAGAGTAAAATCAAAAGAAACGAAAGTTAAGGCTCAACAGGGTAAAAGAAATGAAGGAATGTATTAAAGGTTCAAAAATGGGTTAACAAACGAAGTGGTATGTTTTTCAGATTCAAAAATGGTGTAAAAAATGGCGGAAAGGTAGGTGGTGATGACGGTGGTTGATGGTGGTTGACGGTAGGTGGAGGTCGTTAATGGCGGTTAAAACGGTTATAATCACAACTGTCCAAGGAAGGAGCAGCTCCGATACCACTTGATAGATGGAAACAGAAACTAAAGAGAGAAATTACCAACAATCAAGCTGAGTTTATTGATTATTATGATCAAGTATTTATAGACATACTAACAAGAGTTCCCGCCCATATTATCAGTTATCAACTAACTTTAACAACCATTTAAAACTATTACAATTTGTCACAACTAGTCCCTATATTATGCTAACTTGCTATTTCCTTCGTAACAGTTCAGTAATCAATCAATCAAAGATAGAAATCAGGTTTTGTTATTATATATGAAAAACAACAAAAGTAATCATCTAATTCTTTTATTCTATTACAATCAGGGATTTGCCGTAAAATCCAAAGAAACAACATGAAATTAGGTTTTATTAGGTCTGAAAACAAAAAGTGATGATCGAATAATAACCATAATTGGTGTTTATCTGTACAACAAAAAGAAATCAAATCCAAACAAACAAACAATCAATGTAAACCCTAACCTGAATTATCTCTTCTTCTAAACTGATTTGATTTCTGTGTGCAAACCTTTGCTTGGAATCATGTTTACAAAATGTGGGGATGATTTGTTGATCAAGTGGCTTGCCTTTCCGTCAATACTATATATACTAGCAGAGTGCCCGCGCGATGCAGCGAGAAACACAAACACTTCTAAGGGTGTGTGTGGTTCGTTAAGTTTGATTATTAGCCTTAACCGAAACTAAAATCAAAAGTCATCAGTTAATCAATCTTATTAAACATTTGTTACTTGGTTCGGTTAGTATTGTTAGATTATCAATTTTTAGTTTGGTTTAGTTAATTTTTGGTGAATAACAAAAACATGAAATAGAGGTAAAAATAGGCCTGTAAATGAACTGAATGTTCATGAGCTGTTCGTGAACTTGTTCGGCGGGAAATTCATTTATGTCGTTTATTAATAAACAAACAAACAAACATGAACAAAAAAAATTGTTCATTTAGTTAATTGAACGAACATGAACAAACGTTGTGTTTGTTCATTTATGTTCGTGAATGTCCGTTTATATTCGTTTATTTATGTTCGTTTAAGATTATTAATTACATACGTAATTATATTTACATAAATATAAACATAAATTGGGCTTTAGCTACTTGTATAAATATATAACTAATTAGTAATTGGGTTTTTTTTTCAATAATACAAAATCGTTCACATTTATTATGTTCGTGAAGTCCGTTTATGTTCGTTCGTGAACTGTTCGTTTAGGTTTTAAGTATGAACATAAACGAACAAGAACATGACAAATTTCTTAATGAACAACAGAGCCGGTCCTAAGAATTCAAGTGCTTTGGACAAGTCGAAGAAAGGCCCTCGGACCCTAACTGATTATATAAACTATTTTTTAAACGATTTTATATATCTATATCTATATCTATACTATATTATAATGCATGAGACAAGGACTTCTTAAATTTTAAGTAATACAAATATAATTGCTTATGTTACAACACTTGATGCACACAATAAAAACTTTTTAAGGACAAATATGTCTTTTAATAGATGTCTAACAACCTAAACTAAAAATCTGCTTCTAGAAGCAAATGTTTTTTAAATTTCAAAGATTTATTAATTTTAGTTCCATACAGTGCTATTATATCGCCTCATACGCAGAAGAGGAGTGACAACTAACAACTTAGAAGAAGAAGAGCAAGATCGGGAACAAATCCTCAAGAAGTTAGGTACGATCTGATTGCGTATATAGTCAATTAGAGCATAAATCTTCCTATTGTCGTATGCATGTTTTCCCTGTTAGTTGTTACTTATCTTGTTTTGCACAACTATGGGGTGACTTTTGTGTGAGTTTTAGGGCTATGGTTCCTCAAGAAGATCAAATACAACATCAGATGTTATAATTAAATCTTGTTTGGCGTTCATTTTATTTTTTGTTTTATGGGGTTCGAATTTGATTATGTTTTTTCTCTTCAGGTATACATGGGAAGTGATTACAGGTTAGGGTTGGTAAAATGCAAGGTTTTATTTAGTCAAGGTTTGTTTTCTTTGAATGTTTTTATCTTTAACAACAGCTTCTTTTGATGTTATCTTACTTGACGGACTAGGGCAACATATGTCGGCAATCGAATATCGGGCGGTCCTCAAATACCGACTGATGATTCTCATGTTCCCCGTCAACGAACCGTGTCCGATCTGTAAAAAAACACGCTTGGATAAGTTTGGAGAACACGCCCTACATTGTAAGGAGTTGCCAGGCTTTAAATACAGACATGACCTGGTTAGAGATGTTCTATGGGATGTGTTACGAAGGGCAGGGATTTCAGCCAAAAAAGAGGCTCCCGTGAATTTCTTAACGGACCCACTTGACGGGCGGTCCACCTTGAGGCCGGCAGACGTTCTTGTGTTCGGATGGGCGCAAGGCAAGCATGCGTGCGTTGACCTTACTGGGTATCCCCATTGGTGGGACTCCGGGATTCGGGTTTTGTGGCTGGGCAGGCAGTTTTGAAAGCTGAGAGCAAAAAAGTGGATAAACATGAAGCGGCTTGTCTAGAGAACCAGCATGTGTTTGTGCCCTTCGCTTTTGATACTTTTGGAGCGCTGCCCCGCAAGCAATCAAGCTCCTCGATCGCGTGAAGAAAGTTGTGCAAAGTAATTCCCCAGCTGCTAAGGGCCAATGTTTTATTTTCAATAGAGTAGGTTTTGCAATACAAAAAGGGGTAGCGGCGCAGCTTATGGCCCGTACCTACGTATCACTTGTAATTGGTTGTCTTTGGTTGAATAATAAAATTAGTAAGCTTTACATAAAAAAAATGATATTATACACGATAAAATCAACATCGGGTATGTTTGGCAAAACTAGCTGTAGGCTGGTATCTGGTAGCTGCAAGCTGGTGGCTGGAAGTTGGTAGCTGGAAGCTTTTTAAATATTTATTGGTGTTTGGCAGAGTAGCTGGAGCTTTTAATAAAATGGATAAAATGACTAAAATGGACATAATTAAAAGCTTGTAAGGAAGGTTTTTATTTTGTTTTTAAAATAGAATGGGTATTTGTGTCATTACTTACTAAAAGCTTGTAGCTAGTAGAGCTTTTTCTTAAAAGCTAGTAGTAGGGTATGTTTGGCAAGGAGCTTTTAAGAGCTTTTAGGAGCTTCAAGCTTCAAGCTTTTAAGAAAAAACTCCTACTTAATAAAAAGCCTTGTTTGGTTGAAAGGGTTGGAAGCTTTTAGGTTAGAGAAAAAGCTCTTCAGTGAAAAGCTACTAGTAGTAGCTTTTAAGAAAAAGCTCTACTAGCTACAAGCTTATAATTAGTAAATGACACAAATACCCATTCTATTTTAAAAATAAAATAAAAACCTTCTTTACAAGCTTTTAATTATGCCTATTTTAGTCATTTTATACATTTTATTAAAAGCTCCAACTACTCTGCCAAACATCAAAATATATTTAAAAAGCTTCCAGCTACTAGCTTCCAGCTACCAGCCTCCAGCTAGTTTTGCCAAACATACCCGTAGTAGCTTTTCACTATAGAGCTTTTTCTCCTAACCTAAAAGCTTCCAGCTCTTCAACCAAACAAGGTTTTTTATTAAGTAAGAGTTTTTTATTAAAAGCTTGGAGCTTGAAGCTCTTAAAAGCTCCTAAAAGCTCCTTGCCAAACATACCCATCAAGAGTCAATCGATACATTCATGGGTATTATAGGTTTGTCTGAAGTTTTTCTATTCACCGAATCCAGTGGGTTGTTAAAGCCCCTGGTAATCTCCATTAATCGTTGTTAAATAAGTTTTTTAGCACTGGATTGGCAAAGCTTTCGCTTTTGTGATTTTCAGTAAGTTGTTTGGTCAATTTAGAAATTTGACTTAATTATCGATTGCATTTTTAGGTGGTAAGCTAGCAAATCAGTCTGCCAACAAGAGGCCAAATGGACCATAATGCCTTGTTAATGGGATAAAATCCAAGAGGTATGGTTTCTTATCTATGTGTTTATTGATTGTTTTTTAATATGCAATTATTAGATTTGCTATCATGACTAAATGTTTGCCATTATTGTCTGTTTGCATTTTCATAAAGTCCAGATCCTTGCTGGAATGAAGTTTAACAACAACTACACACCTCTGTTTTTTCATTCTGAAACCCTCCTCGCCATATGTTTCATTCCCATTTTATCCTAACCCTGCGATTAAATGCCTACAGTCCTTATTTGCTAATATCATATCCGCTACATACACCCTTCCTTTGGTAAATGCACTGTACCTCTTCATGTCCCCATCTTCCTCAAGACTAACAGGTAAGACTAATCAATTTTTCGTTCTCAATTCCCTGCGATGTATACCTTACCAGGTCTTTCGAAACCAGACGAGTTTTAACAAATTAGTCTACACTCATAGGTGGAGCGTCTTCAAGTATGTTCTACCGCCAATAATCACATCTTATTGTTCCAGCGATATAGACTTTGGTTTCTTTTCTGGTCACCTCCACCAGTGATTCAGATTACGTGGCATCAAGCCTATGGTATTTGAGGTATAATCTAATAACTAGAAGATAAAATAATATAATAATCAGGTTTATTTTGGTTCAAACAATTTGTATGGCTTGTTTTCATGCTCTTTCCTTTAGGTGCTATAATAAGGGCTTACAGATTAATTGGACTTTGTTTCCATAATAAGGGCTTTATTATTTGTCATATAATAAGGACTCTTGAGTTTTCCTGTTCAGTTGAAATCTTTTAGGTGCAACTTGTAATGGTCATGTGGTTAACTTCTGCTTCACAAGGCCACCATGGCTCTTGTGCTGGTATAAGGGCTACCATTATTGCTTCTAATATGCATTTGTGTGTTGTAATCTGTCTTTGGAATCCTTTAGATAACTAGCGGGTTTTTCATTTTACAAATTACATTTGGGGGGTATTGGGTAAAAAAATCAAATTTGGTGATGTATAGAAATGGATTGGCGGCATCTAATAAATGTTAGCTTGATGCCGCCAAACCGGTTAGCGGTATCAAGTGGGCTTTTTCAGTGTGCATTGATGCCGCCAAATGAAATGGAGGAGTCAACCTTGATGCCGCCAATCCAGTTAGGGGTGTCATTGATGCCGCCAATTGAGTTGGTGTGTTCTTCAATATTGTCGTCATGATCCCGCCAATCCATTTTCATGCATTCAAACCACCAAATTAAAATTAGTCTTCACCTGCAACCATGCAGCCTATAAAACACACTCACAAGGTCTCTAGCATTGCATGCAATGGTCTTGTAAGTTGCAGATGATTTGATAGGCAAATAGTGTTCTTGGGAGTGTAAGAATTCAGGCTTTGAAGGTTATAAAATGGAGGGTGAGGTGAAGAAGGAGCACCACCCACATCCAAGAACACACCATCAACACTACAATCTCCATCTGAAACCTTTGAAATTTATAAAAAATCATACCAACCAAATTCCTCCCACCATGAATCAAAACATGAACTTACACCCTGGTCCCCTAAACGACGATGTGTTGTATCTGCGTGATCGACATCGTGCCTTTCACATTTTCACAAACAAGGAAAACTTCAATGCCGCCATGATGGTAAAGCGTAGCGATAGAGCCATATGAAAGGTACTTCGTGACCACCCTGTTGTAGGACGGGTTCGTAACCTTATCGATACTGCAGGGCTTGGTGGCCTTATAGATTGTGGTTATCGATACGTTGACCACTCCTTGATAACAGCTTTGGTGGAACGATGGAGGCCCGAAACTCACACGTTCCACCTTCCATTTGGTGAAGCTACTGTCACCTTACAAGATGTTAACGTCTTGTGGGGGTTACCTATTGAGGGAGCTGTTGTGTCTGTGGTAGATGATAATTTGTCTACTGCCGACGCAATAGCGTTGTGCCGACGATTGTTAGGTGTTACGCCTACAGAGGCCCAAATGTCCGGCAAGTCCGTTTTGGGTAGTGTTATTATTAATAAACTAAAGCAGCAGTTTGTTGAAGCAGAGGCTACGGATGAAGCGTGCATTTTTCGTGCTCCTTTAATCATTTTTTATTTGATCGGTTCCACCTTAGTCCCTGATAATAATAATAATAATAGATTAAATGTTTTTTACTTAAGATTTTTACGAGACCTCAACCGTACAGCATCTTATAGCTGGGACAGTGCGGTTCTGGCTTGTTTATACAGGCGGCTTTGTGATGCCACCCAGCCGGATAGGAAAGCCGTGACCGGGCCCATTATGTTGCTTCAAGTATGGACATGGGAGAGGATTCGGTGTCTCGCACCACGACCATCCCAGTTTGATTATACTTGCCCGATAGCGGCTCGGTATATATCGCAAATCCCAGTTTGATTATACTTGCATGCATGGCATCCCTTTGTATTTTTTTTTCTGAACACGTTTTTTAACATGTTAATTTTGTAGGTGGCGAGACCGGCGGTTAAACTTCCAGGAGGTGGCCACACACTGCCTCAAGGCATATCGTTCGCAGCTACAATCGTTGGACGAGGACATGGTATGTTAGTAATTATTTTTAGTTTTTTGTATTAATCATGCATTTATTGTGTTTTGTTACTGACTTAAGTGTTTGTTTTTAGTTCAACTGGACCCCCTACAACTCGGTTTTGGATCGACTACCGCCCATATGCTCAAATGGGATGGAAAGCTGGAGGAGTTGTTGTCCGCTTATATGCTTCGAGATCGTTGAGCATCATTACCCTCAACGGGTTATGAAGCAATTCAGCATGATCCAGTATATACCTCCCCAGATAACCTTAACCGTACCCACGGCTCAGCTTGAAAAACTGCATGCTTTGGGGCGGCAAGGACACAACGGGGCGGACTGGATGAGTAGGCATGAAGCCTACATCAATGCATGGAATAACCGTCGTAACACGGTTTTCCGCTCTGATCCCATAAGGACAACTTCAACAGCGCCCGGTTATATGCAATGGTATATGGGCGTACCGTTGCATTTATTGGAAATCCGAGTGTAGCACCGGCCCCAGTTGGCAGTTTCCAAGACGACGGTGCTAGAATCCAGTTGATGGTAAAGCATTTTTACGTGCCTAATTCATACATTAATTATTTTCAGTTTGCTGTTTCTAACTAAAAAATTTTTTTGCAGAGGGATGTCATGGGTGATATTTACCGGTCATCTCAGGAGGCATTTAATAATCCTCAGGCATTCTCCACGCAGCTTGAGCATATACAAAACACGGCGTTTCATAGTATGATGATGTCACACAATGTCGGACACTTACAAAATCCGACGCATCTTACCAGGGACGCCGTTGACTTGTCGGAACCTGCACGGCCTCAAAGGGTGCGCCGGCGACGCGCTCCCCGTCAGGTGCCGGCAAACGTGCCAGAAAATGAAGACCAAGCTGCTGGAAGTCACTTTGACAATGACGCTGGGTTTCGTGCATCTGTTGTGTAACATTTTGAATTTATTCTTGTACGTTACACCATCACATTTAATAAAACGTCAAGTTTCGTTTATCTCGTGTGCAATAATTATTTTTGTCACGTAATTGGAACCCTAATACTATATATATATATATATATATATATATATATATATATATATATTATATATGTTAGAACCTTGGAAATATCAAAAAAAATTAAAATGTCTTGGCCGGGATTCGAACCCGCGCCAAGACCGGGTCACACACACACAACCATCTAAACCAACTGGGCTAGCCATCTACTTGGGATAGATCCGGACACACATTAATCTTATACTTGATTTTATTGCCTCACAGTTGACTATGGGAAGTCAACTGTGTGGACGCGCTTGCCTAATCCATCAACATTAACGCATGATTGATCTAATCTTGGCAAATTTATGTGATTACCGGCCCTGTGTGACTCGATTACACGCTAATTACAAATCAATCGTTGACCAAATTTGAATTCCATACGCGTATGACATTAAACTTAGGTCAACTTACCAATTAACCCAACCCATTGATCCCCACTATAATTTGACGTGCTACGAACCTTCACAACTCGCTCACACTCTCTTCTCCACCTCCAATTACTTCTGAAACACTCTGATTGTGCTACACGATTTAACAGTTGACTTTTATCTTTGACCCGGCAATTATACACGAATCATCACTGTAAGTTTGATGTTTTATGTGGGTTTTGATCACCGGCGTTCACACATCAAAAGCCCTAACATCAATTGGGCCAAGGATGTGTGAATCGCATTATTGCAGAAGTTAGGGTTCGTGTGAACGAATTGGGGATAAACTGAATTTGCCTTTGTGTATTTATTTAATGTTAAACGGGTTTCATCACAACCACTGGCCTAGGCCAAGTGGTTGTGACTAAGGCATTCAACCTCAGCCACCCGGGTTCGAGTCCCGGCTGTGGCTTTGGTTTCTTTTCTTTTTCATTTTTTTAACAACAAAGCTTTATATATATATATATTATACATTTAAAATTTATAAATTCATTTTTAAATATTAAAACCTTTCTATAAATTCTAAAAAAATTATATTTTTCAAATCTGAGATAAAGGTTTTATTTACAATTTTTATTTTTCAAAAATTCATTTATTTAATATTCATAATAATTAAATCAATTTTATACTATTATATTTATAAAAATCCATTAAAATATCAAAACAACTTTATTAAATTCTACAAAAATTATCCCATGTTTATACAATGTTAAGCTTTACTGAAATAATTTTTAATTCAGTAAAATCATTTATTTTATATTTTTAATCAATTTTTGTTAGATTTAATCATAATTAAATCATAATAAATTCAATTTTCATTGTTTTTGCACCAAAATTTTATACAATTTATTTTTAATTATTTAGAACAGAAGTATGATTTTTAAAACAATAATTCTTTAATTTTAGTATTTTTGAATATTTAAGTTAAATATTGGCAATTTGTAATAAATAGATTTAAAAATCTATTTTAAAAGAAATAATTTTATAAAAATTATTTTTATACTTCCAACGCATTATTGTGAACATTCTATATTCAAATGTTATAAAAAGACTTTCTTTTATTTAATTATCATATTTCCCCTTTATTTAATTGACATTTCATTTTAAATTCAACAATTGGTTATCCCCAAATCGAAACCCTAGGATATACTTATAAAATAGTTAGACTTAGACTTATTTGTTGCCTTATACATAGGGTAACACTTGGCAAACTATTGGGCTACACTTATACTATTTCTCAATACCAAAAACTATACCAAGGTGAGTTTACGTAATCCTGTTTATGCGATTCTTTATACTTGCAACAATTTTAAGCAATTCAACATATATGTCTAGTAGTAAACTTTATTGCCTCATGTATTAGTCAACAGTTTCAACGAGTTTCAACATTTACATAATCATTAGCTATGGCCAAGCCGGCGATACTCAATAATAGATCTATTGGATTGACAACCCCACCCGGATACGTGTACCTCCTACATAGGTCACGTGGGTGATTGTTATCGTTCAACATATTACTAAGGTGAACCGTAGATGACGGGATGGACCTAAACTAGTCGGAGGTTTGATTATGTCAACATATTATACTATGCATGTAGACTTAAATTTACGATAGACGTACGAATTGCTAGACTTTTATACTTAAACTATATGCTTAACATGGATTATGTATTCTCACCAACTTCTAGTTGACCCCCCCATTTTTACAACTCAACAGGTGATAATGATGCTTGAAGATTAGAGTATTTATGAAGAAAATAAGGAGTCTATGCATGCTTGATTCTTGTGTGATGTTATAGAATTCCACATTCAAAACTCTTATGTATTTCAATTTTTGGATATTTGCAATTTAATATTTATTTCAATTAAAATTTGGATTACCATGTGCTACTGTATACTCATCGATACGTGACACCTCGATGTTTCCGCCATCGGTTGGGGTGTTACAGATTGGTATCAGAGCCTTGGTTATAGGGAATTAGGTTATTAGAAATAATCTAGACTATAACCTTAGGGACTTAAACAGTACTTGCTTCTCCTACTTGTAACCCTAATTGCTTCCCTAATCCTATCCTTATCCTATGCCTTATATAACCCTAAACCTACATGTGACTACTCTTATTCGTCTGCTGCAATCCTGATCCACCATTAGATTAATAGGACAAAATCCTCAGGTTTAACCTGAACCCCCTTGAGATCTCGTCGAAGTTCTAGATTTTAATAACGAACACGTGCAATCTGGAAGGGTGAACGCCTGTATTCTGAGTCTTCTGTCTAGGCTGGCATTGCGCATATATCCCAATCAGACGAGGGACCCGGATGCCTACCTGGGAATTCTCGGGATGAGTGTTCACTTATAGGCTAAAGCATGTCTTCATATGTTATTAAAATTTAGAATCTTTGATAAGTCAACGTTTTCGTTTATTCGTTTTAATTAATGAATAAATGATTACATTCCTTATATAAACTCTCATTCATTTCATTGTGTCTATTACAGATCATGCCTCCTCGTCGCAGCACTCGCAACAGCAATGGTGAGAACCACGAAGAAGGTGGTGACAACCACAACCATGACCAAGTTCCTAACCACAACAACAATGGGGTCGATGCTCAACTGGCTGCGATCATTTCTCAACAAATGGCGCAGCAAATCGCAACTCTGGTTCCCAATTTACTCGCTCAGGTTATCCAAATGAACGGCAACGGGAACGGTCACGGCAACGGGAACGGGAACGGCAATGGCAATGGTAATGGACCCCCAGCCTGCACCCTTAAGCATTTCAACTCTTGTAACCCTCCAAAGTTTAGTGGTGAAGAAGGAGCTACAGGACTCCTCCAATGGTTTGAGGGTATTGAGAATACCTTCATCAACAGTGAGTGCCCCGACAACTTCAAGGTTCGTTACGCCATGAGTGTTCTCCATAAACGAGCACTCACTTGGTGGAATGAAGAAAAGCGTACCCGTGGGGCCGAAGTTGCTCTTGCTATGACATGGGACCAAGTCAAGGAGGTCATGAAGGAAGAGTTTTGTCCTCGCAATGAAGTTAAGAAGCTTGAGGATGAGTTCCACACCTTAGCTCAAGATAGTGGGGAAAACCTTGCCTACAACACCCGCTTTCATGAGCTTAGCTTATTGTTGCCTCACAAAGTTACTCCTCTGCCGGTAGCCATCGAGAAGTACATCGGTGGTCTGCCCATGCAAATCCAGGACACCGTTTGGGGTAGAAATCCTGCAACTTTGGAAGAGGCCAAACGTCTAGCGGCCACTCTTACTGATAACCACGTGAAGAATGGTACTCTCTTCCGCAAAGACACTAAGAAGACGGTTGCTAAAGACACTCCACAGCCTGCAATTGAAGTCAAGCCTGAGACCTCAAGCAACAAGAAGCGCAAGGCTAGAAACTATATGGTTGCTGCTACTCCACCTGCTACACAAAACCCAGCCAAGAAACCCTATGGTGGAACACACCCGCTTTGCAACACCTGCCAGTTCCATCATTTTCCTGGTAGACCATGCCGCCAGTGTAATAACTGTAAACGGTATGGACACTACACCAATGCCTGTCAAGCCCCTGCTGCCCAAAATAACCAAAACAACCAAAACAACCCTGCCAGAAACAACCCTGCTCCCAACCAACAAAACAACAGGCCTACTCGTGGTCAATGCTACGAGTGTGGCAGCCCTGATCACTACATCAACAACTGCCCTAATCGTAACCAGAACCAAAACCGAAACCAAAACCAAAACCAGAACCGCAACCAGAACCAAGGTGCCCGAGGTCGCGCCTACAATCTCAACGCTAATCAAGCTCGTGACAACAACGAAGTGGTGAATGGTACGTTCCTCATTAATAACCACTATGCATCCATATTATTTGATTCGGGAGCTGATAAGTCATTTGTGTCACTGAAGTTTGAACCTTTACTTAACTTACCCCACACTAATCTAGAGGAACCTTTAGTGGTAGAGGTAGCTAACGGGAAGTCTATTTCGATCGACTCTATTATTCGTAACTGCTTGTTGAACCTCGACGATCATACCTTCTCTATCGATCTTATCCCCATGCATCTTGGTAGTTTTGATGTTATAGTAGGCATGGACTGGTTGTCAACACATCGTGCCAAAATTCTGTGCTTCGAGAAAGTCATACGCATTCCTCTCGAATCTGGTGAGATTTTGAAGATCTATGGTGAGAAACCATGTGGCGAGCTTAAGCTTATGTCTTGTACTACTGCCCAAAAGTACTTACGAAAGGGGTATACAGCCTTCTTAGCTAACGTGATAGAGAAGAAGGACAAAGGCAAAAGTATCCAAGACATTCCTATTATTCGAGACTATCCTGAAGTTTTCCCAGAGGATTTACCTGGTTTGCCTCCTGCTCGACAAGTGGAATTTCGTATTGATCTTGTTCCTGGTGCTAATCCTGTCGCTAAAGCTCCTTATCGTCTTGCACCCTCTGAGATGCAAGAACTTGCCAGTCAATTACAGGAACTTTCTGATAAAGGGTTCATTCGCCCTAGTTCTTCTCCATGGGGAGCCCCTGTCTTATTCGTTAAAAAGAAGGATGGTTCTCTTAGGATGTGTATTGACTATCGTGAACTCAACAAACTCACCATCAAGAATCGTTATCCACTTCCTAGGATTGACGATCTCTTCGATCAACTTCAAGGAGCAACCCACTTCTCGAAGATTGATCTCCGTTCTGGTTATCATCAACTTAGAGTCCACGATGAAGATATTCCCAAGACAGCTTTTCGCACACGCTATGGTCACTATGAATTCATGGTTATGACTTTTGGATTGACCAATGCTCCCGCAGTGTTTATGGATTTGATGAATCGAGTTTGTAGACCCTATCTCGACAAATTCGTGATCGTCTTCATCGATGATATTTTGATTTACTCTAAATCAAAATCCGATCACGAGCAACATCTTCACTCCATCTTGAGTCTTCTAAAGAAAGAACAACTGTACGCCAAGTTCTCGAAATGTGAATTTTGGCTTAAGGAAGTTCAATTTTTGGGACACGTCATTGATATGAACGGAATTCATGTTGATCCCGCAAAGATCGAAGCTGTGAAAAATTGGAGTGTTCCTAAAACTCCAACCGAAGTCCGTTCTTTCCTTGGTTTGGCTGGTTATTATCGTCGATTCATCGCCAATTTCTCCAAGATCGCTGTTCCTCTCACTACCTTAACTCACAAGGGTAAACCCTCTGAGTGGGGACCTAAGCAAGAGGAAGCATTCGAAACTCTTAAGCTGAAACTCTGTGAAGCTCCTATTTTGTCTCTACCTGATGGTAATGATGATTTCGTGGTCTACTGTGATGCATCGAACCAGGGTCTTGGTTGTGTTCTCATGCAACGAGGAAAGGTTATTGCTTATGCGTCTCGACAACTCAAGACTCACGAAAAGAATTATACCACCCATGATCTTGAATTGGGCGCTGTTGACTTTGCACTCAAGATTTGGAGACATTATCTTTATGGGACAAAATGTGTGGTGTTCACAGACCACAAAAGTATCCAACATGTCTTCGATCAAAAGAATCTTAATATGAGGCAACGACGTTGGGTTGAGTTACTTAACGACTATGATTGCGAAATTCGCTACCATCCTGGCAAGGCGAATGTTGTTGCTGACGCACTCAGTCGTAAAGAGCGTGTCAAACTCCAATGTGCGAGAGTTCGTACTGATCTTCAGGATCGCATTCTCCAGGCTCAACACACATCAGTCACCCAAGGTAACATGTACGATGAAATGTCTTGTGGTGCTGAAACTCAACTTGAAACCAAACCCGATGGTCTTCTTTATTTCCTTAATCGACTGTGGATTCCCGACCGTGATGATCTTCGTACTTTTCTCATGAACGAGGCTCATAAGTCTCGTTATTCTATTCATCTTGGAGCTGACAAGATGTACCAAGATCTTCGTTATTCTTATTGGTGGCCTGGTATGAAGAAAGATATTGCTCTTTTCGTTGCCAAATGCCTCACTTGTTCCAAGGTCAAGGCTGAACACCAAAGACCATCTGGTATGCTTGAACAACCAGAGATTCCTGTCTGGAAATGGGAGAGCATAGCTATGGATTTCATCACCAAACTCCCTCGTACACCCAAAGGTTTTGACAGTATTTGGGTAATCGTCGATCGTTTGACCAAATCAGCTCACTTCCTACCTATTCGTGAGAAGTATTCTGTGGAAAGGTTGGCAAAGATGTACGTAAGTGAAATCGTATGTCGTCACGGTATACCTTTGGACATTATTTCTGATCGCGATGGTCGTTTCACCTCTCACTTTTGGGAGTCTCTACAGGATGCTTTGGGTACCAAGTTGAACCTGAGTACTGCTTATCACCCTCAAACAGATGGACAGACTGAACGGACCATCCAAACACTTGAGGATATGCTCAGGGCATGTATCATCGATTTTGGTGGCGCATAGGATTCTCATCTTCCTTTGGTTGAGTTTTCATACAACAACAGTTATCACGCCAGCATTAACATGGCTCCTTTCGAAGCACTCTATGGTCGGAAATGTCGTTCACCTGTCTGTTGGACTGAGGTTGGTGAAGCTCGTATTACTGGGCCCGAACTAATCCAGGAAACCACAGACAAAATTCAGCTTATTCAGGATAATCTTCTCAAGGCTAGAAGTCGTCAGAAGAGTTATGCTGATAGACGTCGTAAACCCTTGGAATTTCAAGTTGGGGATCTTGTACTACTTAAGGTATCCCCTTGGAAAGGATTAATTCGTTTCGGTAGAAAGGGAAAGCTAGCTCCTCGATACGTAGGCCCCTTCAAAATTCTTGACAGAGTTGGAAAAGTGGCTTACAAACTTGAACTTCCACCGGAGCTAAGCAATGTTCATCCGACCTTCCATGTTTCGAATCTCAAGAAATGCTTAGCGGATGAGAACCTTCATGTTCCTCTTGAGGATGTGCAAATTGATGAAAGCATGCACATTATCGAGAAACCCGTCGAGATTGTTGATACTGGAGTCAAGAAACTCAAGCGCAGTCGCATTCCGATCGTTAAGGTTCGTTGGGAATCTAAACGAGGCCCAGAGTTCACTTGGGAACGCAAAGACCAGATGAAGTCGAAGTATCCACATCTTTTTCCACCAGACTCTCCAACTCCAACTTCGGGACGAAGTTCCTAAAAGTAGGGGAGACTGTAACATTTCGAATTTATTCTTGTACGTTACACCATCACATTTAATAAAACGTCAAGTTTCGTTTATCTCGTGTGCAATAATTATTTTTGTCACGTAATTGGAACCCTAATACTATATATATATATATATATATATATATATATATATATTATATGTTAGAACCTTGGAAATATCAAAAAAAAATTAAAATGTCTTGGCCGGGATTCGAACCCGCGCCAAGACCGGGTCACACACACACAACCATCTAAACCAACTGGGCTAGCCATCTACTTGGGATAGATCCGGACACACATTAATCTTATACTTGATTTTATTGCCTCACAGTTGACTATGGGAAGTCAACTGTGTGGACGCGCTTGCCTAATCCATCAACATTAACGCATGATTGATCTAATCTTGGCAAATTTATGTGATTACCGGCCCTGTGTGACTCGATTACACGCTAATTACAAATCAATCGTTGACCAAATTTGAATTCCATACGCGTATGACATTAAACTTAGGTCAACTTACCAATTAACCCAACCCATTGATCCCCACTATAATTTGACGTGCTACGAACCTTCACAACTCGCTCACACTCTCTTCTCCACCTCCAATTACTTCTGAAACACTCTGATTGTGCTACACGATTTAACAGTTGACTTTTATCTTTGACCCGGCAATTATACACGAATCATCACTGTAAGTTTGATGTTTTATGTGGGTTTTGATCACCGGCGTTCACACATCAAAAGCCCTAACATCAATTGGGCCAAGGATGTGTGTGTAACACCCCAACCGATGGCGGAAACATCGGGATGTCACGTATTAATGATTGTTCAGTAGCTCATGGTAAATAATAAATTCCATTAAATGATTTAATTGAATTACATACAATTTTTTTCTAGAATTTGTACATCAAATTGAATAAAACTATACACATATCTTCAAGCATCAATTCAAATCTTCAAGCAAATAGAACCTGAAACATGTTAAGTTGAAAATGTTTTGGGTCAACAAAAGTTGGTGAGAATTACATAGGTTTTTGATAATTGAATAAAAATGTTGTGCAATTCATGTGTCATGTCAATCTAGTCCATATGTGAGAACATACTAGAAATAAATCGAGTGCATAATCAACCCTGATGACTGTTATAATATGATACATACCATACGCTCATGGTCCACTTGAATATGTTATACGATAACAAACACCCACGCTACCTTTGTAGGAGGCACGTATCCGGGTGGGATTGTCAGTCCAATAGATCTATCAATGTATACCGCCGGCTTGTACAGAGTTAATGATTATGCTAGAATGGTGCTTACTCTAATCATGCTCAAGACATAATGCAACATAGAAAACACATAGACACATTGATGATTGAATTGCATAAAATGATGTTGTAACATGTTTCACCCCAAAAATGGTGATAAATAGAAAAGGGGCTATGTAAAACTCACCTTGGTAAAATGTTATATCTGTTGAGAAATTTGGATAATTGTGTTGACCAAATGTATCAAGTATCACCCTATAATAAAGTAATGAATATGTCTAAGTCTATCAATCCTAAAAATGTATAAGTTTCTAGGGCATCGAATTGGGGATAAATGCTTGTTTGATTATTGTGAAAATTGTTAAATAAATGAGAGAATATTAGTAAATAAATAACCAAAAATCTTTTTATGAAATTTAAATTTAGGATGATCACAATAATGTGTTTAAAGTATAAAAATAATTTTTGCAAAATTATTTCCTTTAAAATAGATTTTTAAATCTATTTATTACAAATTGCCAAAACATAACTTTAATATTCAAAAAATACTAAAATTAAAGAATTATTATTTTAAAAATCATATTTCTGTTCTAAATATTTAAAAATAAATTGTATAAAATTTTGGTGCAAAAATACCAAAAATTGGATTTATTATGATTTAATTATGATTAAATCTAACAAAAATTGCTTAAAAATATTAAATAAATGATTTTTCAGAAATAAAAATCATTTCTAAATAGCTTAATGTTATAAAAACTTAGGATAATTTTTGTGGAAATTTATAAGATCGTTTTGATATTTTTATAGATTTTTATAAATAAAATAGAATAAACTTGATTTATTTATTATAAATATTAAATAAATGAATTTCAGAAAAATAAAAATTGTAGATAAATCTTTAACATCAGATTTGTTAAAAATAATTTTTTTAGAATTTATAAAAAGGTTTTAATAAGTAAAAATGAATTTACAAAATTAAAGGTATAATATATATATATATATATATATATAATTGGTTGGTTAAAAAAAAATAAAAGAATGAAAAGAAGTGCCACAGCCGGGACTCGAACCCGGGTGGCTGGGGTTACAAGCCTGAGTCACAACCACTTGGTCCAGACCAGTGGTTGTGATTATCCTTGTTCGTTTAAAAATAAATATAGTAACCTGGATTAAGATTATCCCTAATTCAAACATTCAAAACCCTAGATTATCAATTGACTGATTCACACATCAATAGCCCAATTAATCTTAGGGCTATTGATGTGTGGATGCCGATGAACAAATCCCACAAAAAAAGATTTCACTTACAAGATCGTTACGAGTTCGAATGGTCAGTCAAACCAAAAGGTCAAAATTGCAACTGTGACGAACGAACAGCTTATAATTAAGAATATTGGAGGTGGAGAAAGATGTAATGGCGAGTTGTGATTGTCCCACAAGGTTCAATTTATAGGATTGATCACTGGTTCGTTAGATTGGAAGGTTTGACCAATGAGTTAATGTCAAACGCGTATATATTAGAAATTGGTCAATGATTGATGTTAATAGCGTGTGAACGAAGTTGAATGAGGCCGGTAATCGCGTAAACTTACCATGTTTGCATAATTGTTTGCTAAATCAAAGGTTTGAAAAAAAATATATATTATTAAACTCTGCTGCTGCTGTTCGCTGTTAAGGAAGAAACAAACAGACAAGGTAAGAAGGTGTTAAATATATTACGAGTTGGGTTAAAACCAATAGTGAGTGGTGGCTCAGGTGGTTAGTACGTGTGCTTGTGTGTGAGAGTGGCCCGGGTTCGAGACCCGGCTGGAACAAACCTTTTTTTTTAAACTGATTGAGAGGGGCAGTGGGCCGGATCAGGGATGGGCCTGGTGGGTGCTTGGATTTGGGTGGGCCGCTGATTGGGTTGGGTTAACAATAGATTAGTTATAGTTATAGGCTATTATTATTATTACTATTATTATTATTACTATATATATATATATATATGTATATATATAAGTTGTGTGGTTGGAAAAATAAGACTTAGGCACTTTATATACGTATTAAAATTTGCAAATTTTTGCGATGTTACAGTCTCCCCTACTTTTAGGAACTTCGTCCCGAAGTTAAGAGAATCACTAGGTTTGCCATTGGTCAACTACCGGAAACCTTGATAAAATTTCACACTACCTTAACGTACCTGTAAATTCGTGATTACGTTCCGGACCGTAATTACCAATTTACCTTACATTAGGGTTTTGTGTCCTTTTATGACTTCTACTGATTGTTGAGCAGGTCTGATAGTCCCCACCAGTCGTTGAGCAGGTGGTAGGGCCTCTCCCGACTGTTGGAAAGACATGATGACCTCTACCAATCGTTAAGTAGGTTGTTTGGTAGTCCACTAATTGTCGTACAAGTAAGCAAGTATGATTATAGATATAGCAATTAGTTCACATTCAAACAAGCAAGCACACAGATGTTATGATAATACTTGAATTTTATTACTTGAAAATAAATGTCAATGCATGGGATTAAAGAAAAAAATAGACATCATTCAGATGATAGAGTTTGCTGTTAAGTAGCTGGAGGGTCTCAAGTGGGTTATTTGGAGCAGCAAGGGTGTTTGTAGCAGGAATTCGGCAAGCGTCCGCAAGATGTCCATACCTTTGGCAATTGGTACACTGACGGCAGGGCACTTGGGTTGGATGGTGATACTGGCAGGTGTCACACTTAGGTAGCTTCCCGCGGTATTGTTTCTTGTTGGGTGGGGTAGTGGTGTCTTTTGCAAAATTCCTGGCCTTGCGCTTTCCGTTGGTTGAGGCCTCAGTTTTGATTTTAACGGCAGGTTGGGGAGTATCTTTTGCAACAGTTTTCTTCTCCCCTTTCCGGGTCAGGGTTCCTGCCTTTACATGATCGTCTCTTAAGGTGGCAGCCAACCGCTTTGCTTCCTCCAAAGTAGCAGGGTTGGTGGGTTGATTAGGGTTTGGGGTCTCGCGACATGTGTTGACCAGATGACCATACCTACCACAATTGGTGCACAAGCGACACGCTGAAACAGTGGGATGATGTCGATTGCATGTGTTACACAATGGAAAGTTTCTCGTATAAGGCTTCTTGTTAGAAACTTGGGTAGTGAGGTTTACATCAGGATTCTTGGTCTTACGTTTCTGATTCTTGGTAGTTACCGCGGCCACAATACTTGTTTTCTCGCTTTTCCGAACTAAGGTTCCGTTCTTTATGTGATTTCCATCGCCATTTACATTTCCATTGTTGTTCCCATTCATTGGGATGACTTGAGCCAACAAGTTAGAAACCAGAGTTGTGATTTGTTGTGCCAATTGTTGAGAAATAATCGTAGCTAGTTGGGCATCACCTCCATTGTTAGTGTTGTGGTCGGGATTGTGGTTGCTGCTCTCTTCTTCATGATTGCCACCACTGTTAATGCGAGTGCTGTGGCGTGGAGACATGATCTGTAAGGGACACAATGAAGTCTCAATGAGGCATGAAATGAATGAGGTAATATAAGGAATGTAATCATTTATTCATTAATTAAAACGAATAAACGAAAACGTTGACTTATCAAAGATTCCAGATTCTAATAACATATGAAGACATGCTTTAGCCTATAAGTGAACACTCATCCCGAGAATTCCCAGGTAGGCATCCGGGTCCCTCGTCTGATTGGGATATATGCGCAATGCCAGCCTAGACAGAAGACTCAGAATACAGGCGTTCACCCTTCCAGATTGCACGTGTTCGTTATTAAAATCTAGAACTTCGACGAGATTTCAAGGTGTTTCAGGTTAAACCTGAGGATTTTGCCTTATTTAATCTAGTGAGTAGATCCACTGATGGAGAACAACCTTCTTGTAGGAATGAAAGTAGGGATAAGAAGTAGGAGGGAGATAGAGAATAGCAAGCAAAAGAAGCAAGTACTTGTTAAATCCTATGGTTATAGACTAGATTATTTTTCTAATAACCTAATTCCCTATAACCATGGCTCTGATACCAATCTGTAACACCCCAACCGATGGCGGAAACATCGGGATGTCACGTATTAATGATTGTTCATTAGCTCATGGTAAATAATAAATTCCATTAAATGATTTAATTGAATTACATACAATTTTTTTCTAGAATTTGTACATCAAATTGAATAAAACTATACACATATCTTCAAGCATCAATTCAAATCTTCAAGCAAATAGAACCTGAAACATGTTAAGTTGAAAATGTTTTGGGTCAACAAAAGTTGGTGAGAATTACATAGGTTTTTGATAATTGAATAAAAATGTTGTGCAATTCATGTGTCATGTCAATCTAGTCCATATGTGAGAACATACTAGAAATAAATCGAGTGCATAATCAACCCTGATGACTGTTATAATATGATACATACCATACGCTCATGGTCCACTTGAATATGTTATACGATAACAAACACCCACGCTACCTTTGTAGGAGGCACGTATCCGGGTGGGATTGTCAGTCCAATAGATCTATCAATGTATACCGCCGGCTTGTACAGAGTTAATGATTATGCTAGAATGGTGCTTACTCTAATCATGCTCAAGACATAATGCAACATAGAAAACACATAGACACATTGATGATTGAATTGCATAAAATGATGTTGTAACATGTTTCACCCCAAAAATGGTGATAAATAGAAAAGGGGCTATGTAAAACTCACCTTGGTAAAATGTTATATCTGTTGAGAAATTTGGATAATTGTGTTGACCAAATGTATCAAGTATCACCCTATAATAAAGTAATGAATATGTCTAAGTCTATCAATCCTAAAAATGTATAAGTTTCTAGGGCTTCGAATTGGGGATAAATGCTTGTTTGATTATTGTGAAAATTGTTAAATAAATGAGAGAATATTAGTAAATAAATAACCAAAAATCTTTTTATGAAATTTAAATTTAGGATGATCACAATAATGTGTTTAAAGTATAAAAATAATTTTTGCAAAATTATTTCCTTTAAAATAGATTTTTAAATCTATTTATTACAAATTGCCAAAACTTAACTTTAATATTCAAAAAATACTAAAATTAAAGAATTATTATTTTAAAAATCATATTTCTGTTCTAAATATTTAAAAATAAATTGTATAAAATTTTGGTGCAAAAATACCAAAAATTGGATTTATTTTGATTTAATTATGATTAAATCTAACAAAAATTGCTTAAAAATAATAAATAAATGATTTTTCAGAAATAAAAATCATTTCTGAATAGCTTAATGTTATAAAAACTTAGGATAATTTTTGTGGAAATTTATAAGATCGTTTTGATATTTTTATAGATTTTTATAAATAAAATAGAATAAACTTGATTTATTTATTATAAATATTAAATAAATGAATTTCAGAAAAATAAAAATTGTAGATAAATCTTTAACATCAGATTTGTTAAAAATAATTTTTTTAGAATTTATAAAAAGGTTTTAATAAGTAAAAATGAATTTACAAAATTAAAGGTATAATATATATATATATATATATATATATAATTGGTTGGTTAAAAAAAATAAAAGAATGAAAAGAAGTGCCACAGCCGGGACTCGAACCCGGGTGGCTGGGGTTACAAGCCTGAGTCACAACCACTTGGTCCAGACCAGTGGTTGTGATTATCCTTGTTCGTTTAAAAATAAATATAGTAACCTGGATTAAGATTATCCCTAATTCAAACATTCGAAACCCTAGATTATCAATTGACTGATTCACACATCAATAGCCCAATTAATCTTAGGGCTATTGATGTGTGGATGCCGATGAACAAATCCCACAAAAAAGATTTCACTTACAAGATCGTTACGAGTTCGAATGGTCAGTCAAACCAAAAGGTCAAAATTGCAACTGTGACGAACGAACAGCTTATAATTAAGAATATTGGAGGTGGAGAAAGATGTAATGGCGAGTTGTGATTGTCCCACAAGGTTCAATTTATAGGATTGATCACTGGTTCGTTAGATTGGAAGGTTTGACCAATGAGTTAATGTCAAACGCGTATATATTAGAAATAGGTCAATGATTGATGTTAATAGCGTGTGAACGAAGTTGAATGAGGCCGGTAATCGCGTAAACTTACCATGTTTGCATAATTGTTTGCTAAATCAAAGGTTTGAAAAAAAATATATATTATTAAACTCTGCTGCTGCTGTTCGCTGTTAAGGAAGAAACAAACAGACAAGGTAAGAAGGTGTTAAATATATTACAAGTTGGGTTAAAACCAATAGTGAGTGGTGGCTCAGGTGGTTAGTACGTGTGCTTGTGTGTGAGAGTGGCCCGGGTTCGAGACCCGGCTGGAACAAACCTTTTTTTTTTAAACTGATTGAGAGGGGCAGTGGGCCGAATCAGGGATGGGCCTGGTGGGTGCTTGGATTTGGGTGGGCCGCTGATTGGGTTGGGTTAACAATAGATTAGTTATAGTTATAGGCTATTATTATTACTATTATTATTACTATATATATATATGTATATATATAAGTTGTGTGGTTGGAAAAATAAGACTTAGGCACTTTATATACGTATTAAAATTTGCAAATTTTTGCGATGTTACAGTGTGAATCGCATTATTGCAGAAGTTAGGGTTCGTGTGAACGAATTGGGGATAAACTGAATTTGCCTTTGTGTATTTATTTAATGTTAAACGGGTTTCATCACAACCACTGGCCTAGGCCAAGTGGTTGTGACTAAGGCATTCAACCTCAGCCACCCGGGTTCGAGTCCCGGCTGTGGCTTTGGTTTCTTTTCTTTTTCATTTTTTTAACAACAAAGCTTTATATATATATATATATTATACATTTAAAATTTATAAATTCATTTTTAAATATTAAAACCTTTCTATAAATTCTAAAAAAATTATATTTTTCAAATCTGAGATAAAGGTTTTATTTACAATTTTTATTTTTCAAAAATTCATTTATTTAATATTCATAATAATTAAATCAATTTTATACTATTATATTTATAAAAATCCATTAAAATATCAAAACAACTTTATTAAATTCTACAAAAATTATCCCATGTTTATACAATGTTAAGCTTTACTGAAATAATTTTTAATTCAGTAAAATCATTTATTTTATATTTTTAATCAATTTTTGTTAGATTTAATCATAATTAAATCATAATAAATTCAATTTTCATTGTTTTTGCACCAAAATTTTATACAATTTATTTTTTAATTATTTAGAACAGAAGTATGATTTTTAAAACAATAATTCTTTAATTTTAGTATTTTTGAATATTTAAGTTAAATATTGGCAATTTGTAATAAATAGATTTAAAAATCTATTTTAAAAGAAATAATTTTATAAAAATTATTTTTATACTTCCAACGCATTATTGTGAACATTCTATATTCAAATGTTATAAAAAGACTTTCTTTTATTTAATTATCATATTTCCCCTTTATTTAATTGACATTTCATTTTAAATTCAACAATTGGTTATCCCCAAATCGAAACCCTAGGATATACTTATAAAATAGTTAGACTTAGACTTATTTGTTGCCTTATACATAGGGTAACACTTGGCAAACTATTGGGCTACACTTATACTATTTCTCAATACCAAAAACTATACCAAGGTGAGTTTACGTAATCCTGTTTATGCGATTCTTTATACTTGCAACAATTTTAAGCAATTCAACATATATGTCTAGTAGTAAACTTTATTGCCTCATGTATTAGTCAACAGTTTCAACGAGTTTCAACATTTACATAATCATTAGCTATGGCCAAGCCGGCGATACTCAATAATAGATCTATTGGATTGACAACCCCACCCGGATACGTGTACCTCCTACATAGGTCACGTGGGTGATTGTTATCGTTCAACATATTACTAAGGTGAACCGTAGATGACGGGATGGACCTAAACTAGTCGGAGGTTTGATTATGTCAACATATTATACTATGCATGTAGACTTAAATTTACGATAGACGTACGAATTGCTAGACTTTTATACTTAAACTATATGCTTAACATGGATTATGTATTCTCACCAACTTCTAGTTGACCCCCCCCCCCCCCATTTTTACAACTCAACAGGTGATAATGATGCTTGAAGATTAGAGTATTTATGAAGAAAATAAGGAGTCTATGCATGCTTGATTCTTGTGTGATGTTATAGAATTCCACATTCAAAACTCTTATGTATTTCAATTTTTGGATATTTGCAATTTAATATTTATTTCAATTAAAATTTGGATTACCATGTGCTACTGTATACTCATCAATACGTGACACCTCGATGTTTCCGCCATCGGTTGGGGTGTTACATGTTGCGGCCAGTAACAATCAGAACCAGACCGGGGAATATGTCCCGCAATTCATGGACAGTGGATTGGACCAGATGGGAACTCCATTTGGATTGGGTGGATCATTCGTACAGGGAACTGGTGATGTTGGTGGGTCCGGTAGCAGTCAACCGGCGGCGATGGGTCCGCTAGCTAACTTTCGTGCAGGCGGAATTGGCATCGGAGATAGTTGGGTGTTTCCTTCATCACCGGGTTACGTGACGCCGGTTGGACAGGGGTTGCCACGGTTTGATCACGACCTTGTTAGTGATTTTCATTACCATGCCCCGCATAATTCGTGTGATGAAGGACCTTCAAGCCGGCCAGGACCATCGACCACACTGAATTTAAACCTCTTTCCTGATGATGAGTACGGTAATGAAGGAGCACCACCCACCAACCAACCACCCAGGAGGCAATCTGAACGTCTTATGAATCAGGGACCCTCGAACTTTCTGGACTGGTTTAACTTGTAAAATTGTCGAATTCAAGTGTGTTCTTAATTACTTGTTGTAACATTTTGATTTGCTTTATAACATTAGTTATTGATTTGCTTTATAAATATATGAATATATGAATCTTTTAGCCACCTGTGATTCGAACATTGATAAGAGAAACAACCACTAAAATTAAAATCCAAATAAAAGCGTTAAACACTAAAACAAGATTACGTAATCATTTATCGGTGGCCCGAAAACGGCTCGGAGGTGTTTTTTTCAAAACCCACACTATGTTGAAAACGGGCCAGGCTGCCCTCTTTGGGCCTCTGTGCAGCTTGGCTGGGCCTGCCGGACAGGTAACCGGACTGACGGATGCGTTGCCCTTGGGTAACACATGGGCGTCGCACGAAGTCCGGGCAGTTTTCGGGTCTCCGGGGCTTGATCCCGGTGGCCCGAAAACGGCTCGGAGGTGTTTTTTTCAAAACCCACACTATGTTGAAAACGGGCCAGGCTGCCCTCTTTGGGCCTCTGTGCAGCCTGGCTGGGCCTGCCGGACAGGTAACCGGACTGACGGACGCGTTGCCCTTGGGTAACACACGGGCGTCGCACGAAGTCCGGGCAGTTTTCGGGTCTCCGGGGCCTGATCCCGGTGGCCCGAAAACGGCTCGGAGGTGTTTTTTTCAAAACCGGCTCGGAGGGATAGATTTATTTAAATCAAATAATAACACACAGACTTTCCATTTTTGGAATGTCTCAAACAAATAATACAAATTTGATAGATTTATTTAAAACAAATATTACAAATTTATTTAACAACTGTTTTTCAAAACTAGTCACTTAAACTATAAATCTACGGATTTACAAGACAATATATTTTCCGAGATCACCTATTCCAATATTCTACCACCGTTTCTTGTTGCAGAGTTCATTCAGTTTTTGTTTCGCACCTTCAATCACAATTGCTTTGTTGAAATCAACAATAGCTTGTGTTGTGCACCCAGAAACTTCTCTTTTCCAGTCAGCGGGAACTCAGGACCGCATTCAGATTCAAACCCATCTGAATTTGATCCAGGAGAACACGGTTCTACCTGTTGAATATGTGTACCAAATCTACAGGTACCCAATGTTCAAACCAGGCTGCCATACGAAAGTAGTACGGTGAAGAATCGCATCATCCATTGCCGAACAGGTCGCTAATGACGTGATGTGATTCATCAACACCGGATGGCGTGGGTTTGCCTGGAAAGTAGACCCGCCTAAAGAGCCCGTTGGAATGTCCAGCTTTGGTAGACTAGAGGTTCAGACTACCAACGACAACCAACTCTCTAATATTTTAAACTAAAGTATCAATGTTGCATTCTACACGTGTTATACCAGTGTGGATGTAACATCGATCCAAGTAGTTTAATGTGGATGTAACACCGATCCAAAGACACCGCTTTTTTGGACCCCAGAAAAGCGATGCTAAGCAGGGGATGAAACGGCAGACGATGCTGTTAAGCATGACTCATCCCCGCCGAAAACAGTTAAAACTCCATGTGAATGTAACATCGACCCAATATCAATAAAAAACCATACCATCCAGAACAATTGCAGGAAAAGTATTATATCTCATATTGGGGGGGTTTATTGTGGTTATAATGTATTTTGTATAGGTGTGGAATGGGATGGAGAGAATGGGCAGAGGGCTTATATAAGAAATGAAGCTTAGAACTCAATTGGTGGCATCAATGTATAGAACTCAAATAGCGGCTTCAATGTATATAAATGAATTGGCGGCATTAAGGTTGGTTAATTAGATGCTGCCAAACCAAAACCATACATCACCAAATTTGATTTTTTCCCCCAATACCCCCAAATGTAATTTGTAAAATGAAAAACCCCCTATTTATGCAAAGGATTCCTGTCTTTGTTTTCCCAGGCAACTGTTGTCTGTTGAGATGGTGATATACCTGTTTCTATGTTGACGTACCAACAGGTAAGCTTATAATGTACATATAAATTTTCATTTGAATGTGCTTTTGCTAGGGATTTGTTGGAATATAATTTTGAATTTCCTTTTTTTAAAGCTTGCAAGTGGCTATGATGATGTATTGCTTGAATTTTTATACGAAAGCGAATTTTAGCTTTTGATTGCCTTCGCTTTATACCTCTGATGGTCATGTGCTTTACTTTTGTTTCACAAGACAACATAGCTGGTGGGCTGGTAATGTAGTTGGTTTTATGTCGCTATAGTTTTTTCATGACTTTCTAGACTTCCTTCCTTTCATCTATATGTTCATACATCTTATATGCTGGTCTTTTGTGAAGGATTTTGCACATTAGAATTTTCATGTTCCTCATCATTGGTCTTATGCTGCCATGAAGAATTCATTTTAAATATCAAATACTATTGTGCTAATTCAAATACGGCGTATAAAGAAATTTAGGCCTAGCGTAAGAGGGATTATTAGTTTGTGAAGGATTTTGCACATTAGAATTTTCATGTTCCTCACCAATGGTCCTATGCAGCCATGAAAAATTCATTATAAATATCAAATACTATTGTACTAATTCAAATAAGGCGTATAAAGAAATTTAAGCCTTGCTTAAGAGGGATTATTAGTTTGTATAGAATCTAGATTTATATTTGTTATTTCTATTAAAGTTATTCATGTCATGTTCCAAAAACACTTAGTGGCTGTTTGGCAAGTGCTGAACCCGTAAGTGCTGAACCAGTAAGAGGTCTGAATGGATAAGAGGATCTGAACCAGTAAGTGCTGAACCAGTAAAGTGGTGTTTGGTTAAACCACTGAATAACTCTATAAAATTACTATTTTACCCCTCATATTTTATAAAAATAAACATTCTTTACCAACCATATTCATGTCCACATTCACATATTCTTTGTTTATCTACCACTCACCCTTTCTTTCTTTTCTTCAATCAAGACACACACTCACTCATAGATTCTTTCTTTACCTACCCCTCACCCTTTCTTTCTTTCTTTTCTTCAATCAATGACACACACACTCTACATTCACATCTTCTTTCTTTTCTTAAATAAAAAACACCCAAACAAACATAGAAGGAAGGGGCAGTTGGTTTTTGTCGGAGCAGAATGAGGGGGCGGCGGTTTTTGTCGGAGCAGAAGGGGGGCAGCGGGTGTAGGGGTGCAGAGAAGGAAAGGGAGTAGGGGACGGCGGAGGGAGGAGACGGGGCGGTGGGTGTTGTGCAGAGAAGGAAAGGAGATGGAGGAGAAGAGGGAATGAGGTGAGGTGTGAGGAAGAAGAAGATAAGGGTCTGAGGGGTGAGGAGGTCCTTTTTTTTATTCAGCAATGTCTTGAATCTGTAGGGGACAGACTTAACTGAACCATTAAGAGGGTGGGATTTTTTCTACCAAACAACTCCAACCTCTGTCCGAATAAGAGATTCACCTCTTAATGAACCATTAAGAGGTGAACCAAATAGCCCCTTACTCAAAGGAATTATATGTCACAACAATTTTCTGATAGTTAGAAGTCATCTATATTTTGGTTATCAGGAACATGTGTATTGGTCATAATGCACTGAGTTGCATGTTTTCTGACCGTTGCCAAGGTGGTAGCGGCGGTGTTTCCGATCGGTAACCGTAGCCGAGAAGCACTACCCGAGGAGTGCCATGTCCCCCGTTAGAAAAACAGAAACCTTTACTATGTGACTTATGTATATTTTGCATCAAACTAGAGGTTGACAAATGGTTGGGTAAGGGTTAAGTGGGTTGGGTTGTAACACCCCAACCGATGGCGAAAACATCGGGATGTCACGTATTGATGATTGTTCAGTAGCTCATGGTAAATAATAAGTTTCAATATATGATTTAAATAAATTACATACAATTGTTCTAAGAATTTGTACATCAAGATAAAAAAATACTAGCTACGCATCTTCAAGCATTAACTCTAATCTTCGAGCAAGCTATAACCTGAAACATGTTAAGTTTGAAAATATTTTGGGTCAACAAAAGTTGGTGAGAATTACATAGGTTTTTGAATGTAATAGATAACAATAGTTTGTACAACAATCATAGTTGTATAATGTAAGAGTATGAGTCCGAAATGTAACAATGCGTCTTTTGTACAATCAAACCTTGTGTCGACTGAGACCTAACTCGCAAGTTAGTAAAAGTGTAACTGTTATCGATCATCCCTGAATTTATGCGGGGGGATGGGTTTGTCAGACCTATAGCGCTATAATCTAAACAGGCGGCTTGATCATTGTTAATGATTGTACTGTGTCTTTTTGTTACAGTCAAATGATAGAATGAGTAAATGATAGTGTAATTGAATCATAAGTTTCAACAATGTAAGAATGATTAAATGATAGTGTATAAAATGTTTAAACATGTTTCACCCCAAAAATGTAAAACAGAAAAAGGGGCTATGTAAACTCACCTTAGGTGCATAATGAGTTCGTGCGTTTTATTGAGCGTGCAAACACTTAGTAATAATGCCTTGAAAAACTCGAAACTAGTTAGAGGAGATAATGACGGATGAAAACTTTAGTATATGGGAGATGGGATAATAATGTTTTTTTTTTTTTTGAATGGTACAAAGAGTTGAATGGTAGGCCAGTGTATTTATAGTGTAAAATTTGGAGTTGTAATTAGGGGCTACTTTGACTAGGCTAGAATTTAGGAACAACTTTGACTTGACTAGAAGACCATATTTATTAACACTTTGACTTGACTAGGAGACCATATTTACTAACACTTTGACTTGACTTGACTAGGAGACTACGTTGACTTTTCAGGTTTGACTAAGGGACCTTGAAAGGGTTTAAGTTTAATTGGTTTTAATTAACATCACAAAACACCAAATGGTGTAGTGGTTTGTGTGGTGTGGTTAAGGTTTAGCCCGCCAGGGACTCGGGTTCGAATCCTGGCACAGGCAAACATTTTTTTTAACGTTTTTAAATCAGAATTTTTAATACAATCCAATTTAATATTGATTATACGTCATTATTTAAACAAAAAAAATTAATAAAATGGATGGTAAAGATACTGTAAACATGAATCGGATGAATAAACGATGGAGTTCTATATATATATATATATATATATATATATATATATATATATATATATATATATATATATATATAGGGGAGGGTTATCTTGAGAACATGATTTTTTGTGAGAACACTAAGAACAATTTCCAGCCATAGATCATGTTAAATTAAGGGCCAAGATTACAAGGGGTTTTAATGTGAAAGTAAACTTAAATTGAAAGGCCATAGGGGCATTATTGTCAAAACCCTTCCAATCATGAATCCCTATCTTGATCACCAACCCCGTTCTTCACTAACTAAACACCATCATCGTCTCGAATCAAGTCACCTTCTGCAGCATCATTGTTCATGAACTCAATCGAGTATTTGCGCCATTCATCGATTTAAGATGATAAAAGTTCCAGATTAAAGCATCAGTGCTCATGGACTCAATTGAGTATTTGTACCATTCATCAATTTAAGATGATAAAAGTTCCATATTAAACTGTGAATTAATTTTTTTGTTGGCCTACATCACCGATCGTCGTACCATCTGTTAGATCTTCTCCAATCAGGTAGTTCTTCATATAGCTATTGACTACATTAATGGAGCATGATTGATTACGTGTTGGTTCGATTATTGATAGTGATTCGGTTTTCGAATTGCCGGTTAATATATATGCAATTCTTTTTGTAATACTCGTTACGTTTGGCAGGGTGATAAAGTGTTCTACGAAGATTCTGAACAAGTTGATGTCTACAGATTTCTGGCTCGTCCTATTTCTAGAGGTATCATTTATTTACTTACGTACTTTAGTGGCTCATGATTTTGTGAAATTTAACCGTAATAGTTAAATCTTTGTGTTCCTTGTAGATATCGTCAAATATGATAGTTTAGGGGTAATTAAAGCTAAATCTTAATGTTCGTTCTAGATCTTGTAATAGAAGATGATTTTATTCTATGTGATTAGCTTTTTCATGTTTATAAAGGTATTGTTTGCTAATATGTGCACTGGACAACGACTTTGTTTAATTTAATGGTATTTTAGTTTGAAGCTAAATATTCTAGTTTATGATAATTAAATCAGTTAAACCTTCATGTTCCTTGTGATTTAAAGCATGAGAAAATTAAATTAGTTATGTTCATTTGAATGATTTAGAAGATGAATGACAAATTAAAATACCTAGTTATTATTAGTGTTGAAGTTTGTTATTTGGTTGTTATTATTTCATATTTTCATTGTTGTAATATCATGTAAATGTGTTTGAGGCTAAGTTTAAGCAAATCAATGGTAGGACTTTGCTATTAAATCATATATATGTAGGTTTACACATATGTACATCCTTATGCTTAAAAGTTTTGTACACATGTGTAAATCAACTTAGTTACTATTGCATTTGTGTAAGTAAGAAATTTACACATGTGTAAATTTGATGTACACATTTAAAATATGACACTAGAACAATTTTTTGTTTAAATAGTTGTAGTTATGAGGTTTACACATGTGTAAGGGAGTAGTTTTGCTCATTTACACATGTGTAAGTTGGATTATTTGTTTAGAATAGTAGCAAAAACAAATGGCTTAATGGTATTGTCTTTTGTTACTTTGACCAGGCACACAGGAAAAAAAAAAAGCTAAATTCTACTCTTGGTTAGAAAATGACAAAGAGAACTTTTAGAGGTCATAATTGTAAAGGCCTAGAAAATGATATGAAGATTGTACAATGGAAAGAGAATATCCACTTTCGAGAAGATGTGATCGAGAAAGCATTGGAGTTTAAGAGAGACAAAAATGAAAAGAAAAAAAAAGACTAGATGACGTAATGGATTATGACTTGTTTCTATGCTACTATGGTTAGGATATAGCAAGGATTATGATTTTTGCTTATATGTATCATTGTTACTGGGGTTAAGGATTATGACTTGTTGGCAATTTTCTGATTTTGATATTTGGACAAATCTATTTTGGTTTAAATCATACTTGTTGATCAATATAAATATAATTATGTTTGAGTTTTGTTATATACAATATTGGTTTAATTAACAGTTTACACATGTGTAATTTAGCTATGTTGTGTAAAATGAAAAAAAATAAGTTATAGTGAACAATTTACACATGTGTAATTCAAATGCATCTGTGTAAATCAAAAACAAAGAAGTGACACTGAACAATTTACACGTGTGTAGTTCAGATACGAATATGTAAAACAAAAAACAAAAATGTGACAATGTACAATTTACACATGTGTAAACCAACACTTACACATGTGTAAAACAACTGAACATAGGTATAATAGAAATAAACGATAATGAACAGTTTACACATGTGTAATACATATGCAGATGTGTAAAACAAAAACCCATAAGTGACAGTGAACAACTGAACAATGTACACATGTGTAAAACAACACTTACACATGTGTAAGACATCTGAACATAAGCAAAAAAAAAAAAAAAAAAAAAAAAAAAAAAAAAAAAAAAAACGGATAGCAAACAATGTACCCATGTGTAATACAACCGAATACATATAAAATAAATACCATAAGTGATATCGAATAGTTTACACATGTGTAAGTGAGTTGCAAATGTGTAAAATAGACAAAAATACGTGACAATTAACAATTTACACCTGTATAATACAATTACCCATATGTAAAATGTAAACAAATAGGTGACACTAAACAATATACACATGTGTAATTAAAGCTGCAAGTGTGTAAAATAGAAAGAAATAAGTGACAATGAACAATTTACACATGCGTAAAACAGAAAGAAATCAGTGACAACGAACAACCTACACATGTGTAGAACCAAAAAAATAAATGACATGAGAGGGACATAAATAAAAAAAATAGATAATATTATGGATTATGACTTGTTTCCATGTTATCGTGGTTAGGATATATCAATGATTACAACTTTTTTTTTTATGATTACTCATGTGTAAATTCAGATAGTTACACATGTGTAAATCAGGCACTTACACAAAAAAAATCTGATACGAAGAAGAAAAAAACCCAAGTTTAATGTACAAACAATCTAGGCTGGACATTTGCCATTCAACTGTTAAGAATTCAGAGGTATGAGTTTGGAATTTTAAAGTTGAAAGATATATAATGTTCGTCTCTTATACATAAGAACACATTACATTTACACATATGTAAACATATGCTTACACGTACATTCAATCAACTATTTTATGTTCGTAAATATGAATAACACATAAGAATCCTTGCAGCATCATCCACATTCTCATTCATCCGATGCAACGTTGCAAGCAAGTTGAACACTTATAGATTAGATACAACCTTGTCACTTCAATGTCGCCCCATACGCATACATGTCCTCATATCTTCCAGCACTAGAATATCATTTTACAATAATAGGAATTGTTAAAAGTCTCTGAACATGACTCATGTATATTAACATGTCATAAACTTGATTCCTTTGTACCCTTCTTTGTATTACATAGCTAGATCAATGGCAATTCTTTAAGAGTACACTGCATGATTAAGTTACAGTTCCGCCTCTACCCTTATTAGTTGCTTTAGCAATTCCAAAATATCCCTTTACCACCATTCGGATGACACCTCGCAAGCTCTTCCATTGGGAGCTCCTCTTTGATAGAATCCTCTGAACAACTAACAAAATTGACAAAGGGCTACAACATGCAATAACACAAATTATGGAACATCTGATTGATATGTAAAGGTTTAGCATTATTAACAATATAGCTAACATAAAAAGGCTTAAGCAAGTACATATGTGTAAACAGATAAGGCAACGATGCAGGTAATTACAATTACACGTCAACAAAATTAGTACTCATGTATTATTGAGTGCACCGTATGTACACATAACCAAACCAACATTTCATGGAAATATTTCAAATGTATGAATGCTATTAATGACATATGCATAAGGATTCCGCCATTGATTCGTGACTAAAAGAACCAACAATCACTATGCTACTGATAAACAAAGGGAGGTGGATTGTCACTATCTCATCAGCTACTAATAATCTTTTTTTCTAGCATACTAACTATCATCTAAATCTAAATAACTTTATAAATATGAAAAAAAAGCTTTATAAGATGAATACTTGGCTCAACAATTTCCGTTCCTTATGGTTATCAGAATCCATTCAATAGTTAAGATGAAAACCCATAATCTATCATTGATTATTTCCAATGTCAACATCACTGTAATATCCCTCCTTTTACGACAATCTCTAAGGTTTTTATTTTTTTGAAGTCCTCTTTAGATATTAAAATAACATAACAATTTATAACTATGACAAAATTACAATTTAAAGCATACTCCATTTACAAATATAAGTAAGCCTAAAGTGCATGTAAACACAAATTACAAACTATACCATATATTGATAAATTAAATATTTATACATCAACATTTACCTTAGAAGATTCAACTTGGCTAGGAATTTCACCACTACTTCTAACAGGTCATATAACACCCAAACAAAAAACAAGAAAAAAAATGCCTAGTTTATTAGGGATTCCAATAGACTAATAAGATGGTTTGTGCTATATGTAAGATTGAATTACTTACAATAGTCATCGTCTTTGTCATTGAAACTTATTTCGATCCCGAGAACAACCAAATAATCGCTCAAACAAGATTCGAACCAAACGCAAATCATAAATTGAAATCGTATCAAAAACAATGGATTAAAATTCTCAAACTAAAACCTCCAGATTCTGTAGAAAATTGAACCACGATCACTAAATAACAGAGATAATAAGAGAACCGGAATATAAAATCGGGTGAAAATTAGGTAATCATGTGTACACACGATATCATATGAATCCAAAATCGATTAAGACCTGAATGATGATTGACACATGATAGAAATAGGGAAAATCAATTGATGATTGATTTTATGAAGATGAGGGTAATGATAAGAGAAACTGACGTGAATTATTCAATAGATTGCATAATTACCAATTTACCCTTTTCATTAAAACTTAGGGGTAGATAAATGAGTGGCTGAGATTTGTTCTCATGGTTCTCACAAAAGATGGGTGTTCTCATTTAAACTCTCCTCTATATATATATATATATATATATATATATATATATATATATATATATATATATATATATATATAAAGAAAATTTGTGTGATGTTACATGGGTAACAGCTCAAAAGGGTTTATATACATCATTTTGGGGTCGGTTGGGTAACCGGTTAAACGGATTAGTGTCAAAGGGTATTATTTTGCACAGGTGGAACGGGCTAGGCAACGAGTCAAAATGGTACTTTTTGCATTGATTGTAACATGTCGGGTTGCTTGTATATTTTGATTTTCATGGTTCTTATAGTGTAAAGAAAAAATTACTTCTATGCTTTCCTTTAAATGGAGGGAAAATAGATTAATCATTTAGATGTTTGCGATAATGATTACCACTTTTGGTATTGGGCAAGAACTAACACCTGTCAGGTATAAGAGAAAAAACGAAGTTGCATAGTTTTGACATATTATAATTGTAAATAAATATAAAAGCATAGAAGTAACTTGGCTAGACTATATTAATCATTTAGATGACATATTCATGTGCCACTTATAATTGTAAATCTATGTAACTTGTCTAGATTATAATTGTATATGGTTGAGGTACTCTGATGTTGAATGTAAATCATATGTATATAGAAATATGCCACTTATAATTGTAAATAAATATACAAGCATAGAAGTTACTTGTCTAGACTATATTAATCATATAGATGACATTTTCATATGTCACTTATAATTATAAATCTTTAAAACTTGTCTAGATTATAATTGTATATGGGTCGAGGTACTCTGGTGTTGAAGGTGAATCATATGAAGGGCTGTGTGGCAAATCCCTAAATTGTATGGGCAATCAAATTTCCCCCAGTTAGAGTGTATTGCTTCACTTGATATATACAAATCAAAGTGAGTTGTGTTTTTGTAAAGCATCACGGTTGGCTGTGACTTAGTCTTTTGGCTTTTGTTAATGCATTTGCACAGGGGTGTGTTGATCTTCATCACGCAGACGTTGAGATAACCACCGCAGACGATGACGCCATAAAGGTTTTTTTGTTATTTCCCTATTTATATGTATTGGTAAAGCCTAATTGTTTCAATTAGTTTTATTTTTTGAATCTTTATTTTAATTTATTTTTGTGGATTGTTGCAGGAGTGTGATGAGATGAATTAAAGACAGAAGGGGACGAGGAAAATAGGTGTTGTTCAAAGGTAGGATTTGATGGGCTGAATTATATGTAGTGAGCTGGGTAAAAGGTTGTTGCTGAAGTTAGGCATGGTGATACTGCTTTGTTTAGTTCTTTTTTAGATTAAATTTGCACAATTTATTAAATTGGGATATTAGTGGAACACGACTAAGAAAGTGGGTTATAGTTATTTGACTAAATAAAGTGGGATTAACAAAACCTTCTAGGCGCAACAACACCAAGGCGGCGTACCGTAAGCTATGTGGGCATCATATAGTACGTCAACTATGTTTTGTTTTCATCATTTTTTAACAACTATTTTAACCTGTTTCTTCTTCCACAACTCCTACACGCTTCAACAAACTTTAGACGGATTTTCAAAATGTATGTTAGCTGTTTGTAAGGCATATTACAGGTTGCATCCTATTGAATATTGATGACACAACCAATGTCATTATTGTATCATTAGTCGGAAGGTTATGAATGAAAGCCGACCTCGAGCCGGGTTATGAATGAAAGCCGACCTCGAGCCTCTAGGCATCATCTTTGTTAAGTTGGTTAATTATTGTTAGAATTGAGATCTTTGGTTCATTGTTGTTAGTTTTGTTCAATCCATTATTTCATAATATTCTATGATACTGAAATCGGATGCGCTTTACATCTAAATCTGACATAATATTCTAGAATCATTATGAACTACGAATAGGTGGTGTGTGAATTTGTGTTATAAAAGTAAAGTATCATGATCAAATTACAAATAATCTGTAAATTAATGCGGGGAATGGTTTTGTAGTTAATATTGTTCTTTTCGTGTCGTTAGCACAAATATCCTCTAACCAGATAGCTTTTTTTTTTTTTTTTAAAAGCAAACTTCATTCAAAAAAGACCGACGATATATCTCCAAGGAGGAAATATAAACGTCAAAAACGACCACAAATTACATGAAATCGAAATTACACCACATATGCCAATCAATCGCAACTGTTAGCTATGTGATATCAAACTATATCAAGTTTCATGTATTTTTGTTTTCAATCATGTGTTCTATTATTAATTTGGGAGTTAATTGTCAATTTAGTCCCTGACGTTTGTCAAAAATTGCCACTTTCATCCAAATCTTTTTATTTGGTCAATTTAGTCCCTGTGTTTTCATTTTTTTGTCATTTTAGTCCCTGTGGACTAACAAGATTTGGATGAAAGTGACAATTTTTAACAAACCACAAGGACTAAAATGACAAAAAAATGAAACCACATGAACTAAATTGACCAAATAAAAAGATTTGGATGAAAGTGACAATTTTTGACAAACCTCAAGGACGAAATTGGCAATTAACTCTTAATTTGGTGATAATTAATAAAAGCATATTTTAACTATGTGCAGATTTATACAATTGGGTTGACTTGACTTATGGTCTGCATCTTGTAGACCGATTTGCGTGCTTTGTACAACTCAAGTTTAATATATTTAGGCTGACTTCCTGGATGGAATTACAAATATCGTACCAGTTCTCATATATCTAAATGACCTTAATGCAATTTTAAGTTGTAAACGACTGAGTCTTTATACTAGAACCTGGTTTTATTTAATCACACATTGTTTGAGCTGATTTTGACATGTTTATTTTTAGATGGGTCAATTATCTTTTATGGGTTAAATTAAAATGGGTAAGGTTTACGACTAAATTGATCTCATCATGATCAAGTAGTTAACACTTGAGCTTTACTTTTACTAGTAGGGTGCCTGCACGATGTAGCGGGGGACACAGACACTTCTAAGGGTGTGTATGGTTTGGTTCAGTTTGATTATTAGCCTCAACCGAAACTAAACCAAAGTCATCAGTTAATCGATCTTATTAAACAATCGATTACTTGATTCGATTTATATATGGTTACATTTCCGGGTTTTTGTCCGGTTTAGTTAGTTTTGGTTAGCAACAAAAACCACACTTTGGCTAAATTTTTTTGCCTATATTTATATCTTTTGTACATCCATTTCATGTGTTTATACCTTCATTTCATGTACTTCTAAGCACAAATTTTAACCAAAGTTTGGTTTTAGTTATTAACAAAAATTACGTAAAACGAACTAAAACCAACAATCTAACCAAACTGACTAAACCATTTAATCGGTTGGTTAATAAGATATAAACCGATAATGTCGATTTTTGTTTCGGTTAAGGCTAATAACTGAACCGAATCGAACCAAACCAAACCATGCACCATTAAAAGTGTTTGTGTTCCCTACTACATCGCGCTAGCACGCTGTTATGAATATATGAATGGCTCCATTTCAGTTTGACTGATTTCGGGTAACTAAGGGTACAAAAAGAAAACGATAACCGGTTTTAAATTAAATCATATCGTATTTTGGTTAATTCAGTTTTCAATTGATTTTAGTTCAGTTTTGTCTCTTTTTTTGTCTGGCTTCGGTGAACGGTTTAGTTATTGCTCACTCCTAGATATTGTAGCACATAAAAAATTTTAAATTAAAAAAAATTAACAATACTATACTCAAATTAAAGATAATAAAATGCTCATTATTATGATGTAATTTTTTTTTTTTATAAAAGTATCGTATGAAAAAAAAAATGACTATTTAAAAATAATGGTGGATAGTTTGCTTAAAACAAAGAAAATAAGTTTAACTATAATTTAAATAAGTAAAAGTTAAGTAAGGTTTAAGGGATTAAAGTGTAACTAAGATGAGGTATTAAAGTGTAAAAGTGTTTGAATTACTATTTTACCCTCATTTTAAGAGTTATGGGAGAAAACATGAGAGAGAAAATAATAAATGTTTAATATTTACATTTAGTAGATTAGGTATTTAATAGATTAGGTTAAACCATATTTAAACCATATTTATTTCTTTTTTTAATTGGTCTAGAGTTGCCACATCACATCCTATGTGGCATCTCTTGAAGGAGAGATTGCATAATATTATGACATGTAGGATTATTAGCTTTGTAATATATATATATATATATATATATATATATATATATATATAGATGTTAGCTGCATGATATAAGGAATGTGGATTCTTTTCATAGCACATTCTAATAATAATTGTATGATTAAACAACCTCACATAAGTATTTGATCCGTTCTAGCATTTCACATTGATTGTCCTTCATCTATTGATTGGGATCTTGAGGGTGTGGACCACTATAGGAATAATTATCCTTCGCGGGAGGCTTGTGTTAGGATCATAGAACATACACGCATACGAACACGAGATTTGACGGGGTTCGGTCTAAACTGACCTACATTCAGAGAGGCAACTGGGGTTTTCTTATTATTGAGTGATACAAAAAATATAAGTACAAGAGATATATTTATAGACACTAATTAGGGTTTAACCCCATGCTAAACTTGCTCAACAAATTAATCATACTGGGCTTAAAACAATTGGGCTTATAGGGGGGCTGAAGAAGACAACATCTCCAACAATCTCCGACTTGGTGTCTTCGGACCAAGAACTGCACCGTCTCTTCTGTACTTCTTTGTAAGATCCCCTTGATCTTCAATGCACCTCCAGTTACCCCGATCTCCTCAACACTGTTTCTGGAGACCAGCTGAAGCTCCACACAGCTTCAGCTTATCCAACGTTACACATTTGGTACTCATGTCTGCTGGATTTTTAGCACCTGAGATATACTTCAAGTTGATTGTGCCATCAACAACCAATCCTCTCACGAAGTGATACCTTATCCTGATGTGCTTCGTCTTCTAGTGATACACAGGATTCTTAGCAAGTTTTACTACACTTTCATTATCATAGTGCAGCAAATACTCAGTCTGCTTCTTCCCTAACTCTTCCAGAAAAGCTTTCAACCATACTAGCTCCTTACTGGCTTCAGCTATAGCCATGTATTATGCCTCTGTTATGGATAAAGCCTCATTTTTCTGGAGTTTGGACATCCAACTAATTGCAGTTCCTCCCTTTTGTTCTGAAGAGCTTTCTTGTATGGCGGAAGCTTTACAAGAACCCAAGTCTTGTTCTTGTTTAATGAACCCATTTCTTCTTTCATTGCTCGCTCCCACCGGAACGAGTCCTTCATCTTGACTGCTTCAGAGTAGCTCTCTGGTTCACCATTTTCTGTCAAGAGAATATAATTAACAGAAGGGCTGGTATGACTAGGACTATACCTGTCTGACACTTCAGAAACTCTGGTGGATCTCCTGATCGAAGTATCAGACTGGTTAGGCTACTATGGAGACTGTTCGTCTTCAGACTCTGAACTCCCACTGTCAGAAACTCTCACTGACTCTTCAGTCTCACCATCTTCAGTCTCTGGTTCTGTGTCATCTTCAGATTCTGTTACGGGCTCTTTGACAAATTTTGTCTTCTGATTCTTAACACTAAACTCAACTGTTTCTTTCTAAACCTTTGACTTATCCAAGTTTTTGTCCTTGTACAACTCTTCTTCATTGAACTCAGCGTGCTTACTTTTGACTACCTTTTTCTGCTTTCAAAATCCCAAAGCTTGTAGCCCATTTTATCAGCTCCATATACAATGAAGATATACTTCTTTGCTTTAGCATCCAGCTTGTCAACTTCAGGGTTGATATCATAAGCACTACACCCAAAGATTCTCAGGTGATTATACTCAACTGTTTTACCCTTCCATTCTTCTTGAGGAAGATTGAATCCCAACTGTACTGAGGGTCCACGGTTGGTAAGATACGTTGTTGTGTTAACTGCATCATCCCAAAACATCTTTAGTGTAACACCCCAACCGATGGCGGAAACATCGAGGTGTCCCATAGTGACGATTGTTCAATAGCACATGGACTAAATTGTAAATATTAATACCAAACAAACTTTCATTATCCAAAAGGAAATACAAAAGTCTTAATAAAAATCTCAAACATAGTTAAATAAATATTCAATCTTTTATTTAAGCACTAGGTCCAGCCTAAGCGTGAAAGCATGTAAGATCAAACGTCACCTGAAACATATACAAAACAATTTTGTTAACACATATAATGTATTGGTGAGTACACCCGTTGGATATATATAGTATAAAAATGTTTCGCAATTCATGTGTTGTATACCGTTTGCAAATATGTAATAAGTAGTATTAGTCAAAACCAAGCCTGTGAATAATGACTAACACATGACTAACAATCTGAATAATGAATTAACAAGACAATGACCAAGATTCTCTCAACAGAGTCTCAAAGGGGTATACCATAGTACTATTCATTGAAATGCTAGGCCGCCCAGCGGTTAATGATTAAGCATAAATACACACCAAATCACATAAGGCAAACACACATGAGAATTGCATAAGAAATAGAAACTTGATTAATAGGTACATGAGTCACCCCAAAATAGTAAAACAGTAAAAAGGGGAAAAGATATACTCACAGTTTCGCTAAGTATAAATTCCGAGAAAGTTCGTCGTAAAGGCTTAAAAATTCCGAAGAACTCAACCTATATATAAGATACTAAATGAGGAAAATGACTTAAAAGTCTAAGACAACCAACATCTAAGGCATTAGGGCTTGCTAGACCCATATAGGGAAGATGAATTTGTTAATAATAATTTGAACGACAGTTTTGAAATAAATATATCACGATTAATTTAATAAGTGACTAAAACACTTATGTATTCCACATATAGAAATATTTTCTATTTTATAGAAAAATAACCATGAAATAGATTTTATGATTTATATTTAATTAAACATTTTATTATATCTAATTTAAATATAAATAGAATAAATAACACGAGATATGATCCCAAAATGATATTATTATGAGAAATAATTATTTTATGGTGTGAATTACTAAAAATAATATTTCCATAGTTTCTTTTAATTTATTTGCATTTAAAACATATTTAATAAATTTAAATAGTGTTTTAATGATAAAAAAATAGTAAAGATAACAAAATAATCATTTTCTGAGAAATTATATTTTATTTCAGTTTATCATTCATAAAAATAATTCTCCAGAAAATTTAAGGTTAAAATCACTTAAAATGAATTTTTAATCATTTATTTATGATTAAAACAATTTAATTCAAGAAAAATACAAAAATAAAGTATTTTTCAGAAAATAAAAATGTGATAATTTCCTTTAGAGTGTCAAGATGTTACACCTAAATTTTCATAATTTTTGGAGTGAAAATGAATTTTCTTTAAATATTTTAAGATGATGACTAATATATATTTAATTAAAAAAAATGATAATAGGACAAAGAATGCTGAAATAAAAACCCCAAAAAAATATGGTGCTGCTAAGGGGATTCGAACCTTAGTAGCTTTCTTGAGCTGCCCCACACACAACCACTAGGCTAGGAAACTAGATTGTTATTTTGTTTGAAAAATAAAACTTTAAACTAATATTTACAAACATCATCTTCCCCAAATTTCTAACATAAACCCTAACCCTAATCCCTAACACAATCAACCTCAATTCAACACGATTACACGTCTGAACCATAGGGCTTTTGTTTAGGGATGAATGAGAAACAAAATGGCATAAAAAATTAGAACTCACAAGACGTAATGAAGTCGCAAATTGAGCTTCAAGGGCCGAGCTTGTTTTCGCAAATAGGATGTGTTCTGGACAGGTTTTTCGTGGAACTTTTGGTGGGTTTTGAAGGGAATGAGTGCAGAAGAAGTTTCCCACACTCAATATTTAAAATGGACTTGTAAGTAAGGCGTTATGAAAGAATTAAAAAGTCCGATCGTTACCTATTCAATTCAGTTTTTAATCGGCCACTTTAACGCGTTTTAGATCGATATTAATGAGGGAAAACGATGGTTTTAAGTGAAGAAATGTATACCCGCATTGATTTCCTGTTAAAACCCCCAATTAAACATCACTAAGTCTCGCCAGAGGAGGAATTCCGGTCGCCAGAAATGCGGCCGGATTTCTGATATGTTTTATTTTTTTTTCAGCTTTACAACTTTGGAGGTATGGCAGATTTAACCCCTCAAGTTAGTTTGGTTAGTTTGGTCAATTGTTTTCTTATAAAACTTAACCAATGTTAAGTATTTCTAACCAAAACTCATCCAAACTCTAAAACTATGTATATATTTTTTTTCATTTATGAATTTCACACAATATTACTAAGTTTAAATCCTTTTTCCTCGCAAAACCTAGACGTTTTCCAACGTCCCTCGACACGTTCATTAACAAGTTACCAATAACACATAGATAATGAAGATGTAACGACCAATGCAAAGCAAATTTTATTACAGACGTCAAAAGACGAACACAAGGTTTAAAATGCAAATACGATAAAGTTATGAAAACACGCAATTGTTACATTTAGGAGCCCCGCATTCAATCTCATACTCCTGGCTCTTTTACATAATGTTTTGTTCATCCTCTCTGCAACTCCATTCTGTTACGGAGTTCCTGGAACTGTATTTATCATCTTGATCCCTCTATCAACACAATAATCTGTAAACTGCTTGCTGATGTATTCACCACCGTTATCCGATTTCAAGCATTTCACATTCAAATTAGTTTCAAGTTCAACAACAGATTTCCATTTCTTAAAAGTATCGAAAACTTCAGATTTATGTTTAAGAAAGTAAACCCATACCTTGCGTGTTGAATCATCTATGAAGGTCACAAAGTAGCGAGCTCCTCCAAGTGAAGCTACTGATGTCGGTCCGTATACATCTAAGTGAATAAGCTCCCATTTCTGAGCTTTCGGTGCTCTCCCAGTCTTCACAAAAAGTCGCCTTCTTTTTCTTGCCTAGGATGCACGGTTCACAAAATTCTGACTCGACCTTCTTCAACTCTAAATGTTTTCCCCTGGTAACAAGCATCTTCATCCCTTTTTCACTCATGTGCCCGAGTCTTTGATGCCATAACTTTGTATGACTCTTATCACTCGATACTGCATTCACCACATCAGCTGATGCTTCAACCATGTGTTAACTACCTTTCTTCTTGCCTCTAACAACTACAATACTTCCCTTAACAACTTTCCATTGTCCTCAACCGAAGTAAACATCATATCCCAGATCATCAAGCTGACCGATGGATATAAGCATCCTCTTCAAAACAGGAATGACCCGAACATTCTTCAAGGTCCAAATGGTCCCCGATGGCTTTTTAAGGTCTATGTTTCCAATTCCTGTAATATCAAGACTCTAATTATTAGCCAAACGAACTTTAACAAAGTTACCTATTAGTTGATTCTTCATTTTCTTCGTGCTAAAAGTAGCATGGAAAGAAGCTCCTGAATCCATAATCCAGTCTTCAACAGAACTCTCGATACAGCAAATAAGAGCATCCTCTGAATCTGAGGATGCAGTAGCATTCACCTCTCGCAAGTTCAGAACACTGACTTCTGAAATGCCTAAACTCCTTACAGTTCCAACACTGTATATCTTTCCTTGGCTTTCCAGGTCTTGACTTGCTCCTGCGTTTTGACTTTGATCTACCCTTATTTTTCCTCTATTGTTACTTATCCCTCTTCCTTCAGTACTAAGCAACGAGCTTGATTCTCTATTGTTCCTTCTTCTGGAATCCTCATTCAGTAATAAATCACAAACTCTTCCAAAACTGAGAGTCTCATTGACCATGTGACTGCTGTGATTATGCCTGGCCAACTGTCAGGTAATGAGGATAACAATAGACAAGCCTGCAATTCATCATCTATCTTAAAGTTCACAATAGAAAAACGTGTCAAATGTGATTTAAACAAATTAATAATATGCTCAGTGATAAAATTTCCCTCTTTCATTCTGATGTTGACTAACTCCCAAATCAGAAATACCTTGTTTGCAGGAGACAGCTTCTCGTACATATTTGACAAAGCTTCCATAATCCAACGCGGTGTGGTTTGTTCCAGAGTGTTGTAAGCTACAATCATGGAGAGAGTAAGCCTAATCATTGACTGTGCTTTCTTATCAAGATTTATCCATTCTTTTGATATGGTCTCACTAGGGGGGGGGTCTAGTGCAGCATCTAACTCCTTCTGTAAGCAAATCCTTGATTTGCATCTTCCACCATCCAAAATTCTTCTCATCAAATTTCTCAACCTTAACTTTTCCTTCTTCAGACATTATCTCTTGTCTAAATATCTAGGAAACTAGCCAATTTTTTTTCTTGTGTGCACTGACTAAAAGAAAAAAACTGAGAACACACAACAAAAGAAATAAACTTTTTATGTCTTCTTCTTTCTCTTTATGGCACAAGACACAACAAAGCTCCTCACAAAGCTCTTTACTGAGGTGACTGTTGAGTATGGGTAACTGACTAAAACCTTAGTCGGTTGAAGATCGTGGACGACTGAAACCCTAATCGATAAATTAGGTGCATTGGCGTCTAGGGGTTTTAAACCTAGCGACGGCGTGGGTTGTGGCAGAACGAGGTTAATCGGCAGAGGGTGGTTAATGGCTGGGAGATACGTGTAACTAGGAGGAGGGAGGTTCACGGTTCTGAGGTTGGTGACGAAAAAGAGGTTAACGGCAGAAGGTGGGTTGCGTGAAGGTATGTGTTCCTCTCTGATTTGATCTAGAGCCTGAGCTCTGATACTAGTTGTTAGGATCGTAAAACACACACACGCATACGGACACGAGATTTTACGTGGTTCAGTTTAAACTGTCCTACGTCCACGGGGACAACTGTGGTTTTCTTATTATTGAGTGATACAAAAAATACAAGTACAAGAAATACATTTATAGGCACTAATTAGGGTTTAACCCTATGCTAAACTTGCTCAACAAGTTAATTATACTGGGCTTAAAACGATTGGGCCTATAGGTAGGCTGAAGAAGACAACATCTCCAACAGCTTGCTATCTTATATATCAGTGTCTTGGTCAAGGTTGAGTTGAAGTTCATTGCGAGTCTAGAAGGTTTCGACACCTAGGCGCTTCTTTATTCTAATTAATATTCATCGTACAATAGATTTCTATTTAGTTTGATTTCTTGGTATTTTTAGTATTTCATATAGTCTTTGATTAAAAAACGGTTATACGACTATATATTGATTGAGATATAGTAAGGTAAGTTGTGTACGTATCCATTGATTGAGCTTTTCATTAACTTTACTACACTCTTATAGGTACACTTGTCTGTTTGTATGTATTTTCTTAAAACCGCTTGTTTGAATTCATTGATTATTATATATATTTACACATATCAATTCATTTTGAACGGTGACTTTTTTATGAGTGGCCCATTGTTACGATTCCAACTGAAGTTGTCACCCCGCCAAGGCTGGCCGAACATCGGGTTTTATCGAATCTGGGCTGGCTTGTGAGCCTAGGTGGCGTTCCCCCGGAAACCGTACTGCCTCCACACGAATTGCCTCACTGAAGTAACAGTCGGATGAAAATCGGGGTGACACTCAGGATCGAACTCCCCTCGGTGGGTTTGTCACCATCATTGCGCACTATTGCCTCACTATTTAATACAGATGGGAATCGAACATGAGTCTGTTGGACATATGGTATGTCCGATGTAATTAAAAGTCGAGGTCAACGTAACCCGACCCGGTACGATCCAAAGAGTTACACGTTGGTACACGAATCAGATACGTTCATGAGTAGGTGGATTATTATTTGTGAAATAATAATAGTTTTGAACTTGGGGGACTTAATATTAATTGGATAAATATTAGGGAATATTATGATATTTAACAATGGGGCTTAGTGTTAGTTATTGTTTTATAAAAATGGGATTAAGGTGCAAACCCTAATCACACCTTTCAACATAAAACAACTCCTTCATCCCCAAGCAAAAGGTTTTCGGCCGCCACCCCTTAGGGCCGCCCCTCTGTCACCGATCACCACCACAAGTCGCCGCCTTCCCTTCTTGCAAAGTGTTGCTTCCTGGTTGGTTCGTGCTCGGTTGTGAACTTCCTACTAGCGAGGATTCATTGTAACCCGCGTGTTACAATTCCGGTGTAGTCGTCAAAGGTTGATTACTAAACCCCCTATGGTTGTTAATAATTTTATTTGTTTATACACGTTTAACTGAGATTCTGATTAGGAATATTTTATTAATCGGATTAATAAAATTACATATATATTTATATATATAAATCGGCACATATATATTGTACATATAATCCATTTTTGATAAATATATAAACTGCTTACGCTTCGTATACGATACCATGATTCCCAACAGTGGTACCAGAGCCACGGTTACGCGCGTATAGATGGTAAAAGTTATAATTTTGATCTATGTTTTATTTGTCAAAAATTATTTACTTTGACAAAAGATCAAAAGCTTTTAGTTGTTCATGGATTGTGATGTGAATCGAGCCCTAGGTTTTGACCATTGTCATGGTTGTGTTTGTGATGTTTTATTTTATTGATTTGTATTTTTTTTATTACGGATATTGGATCCGATGTAATAGATAGGATTAGAATAGATTTGATTTTATTGTATTTTCAAATTTATTGTTGTAATCCTTCAAGTACAAGATCAAGACGAAGATAAAAAGGCGAACATGTTCCATGAAGATAGAGATCTCGGGTCAAGTGGGAGTTATCAAAATAGTTTTGAAACCCTTTTTGACTAGTTCGGTTCGATTCTGGCTAAAACGAAACGGGCGACCTATTAGGGGGCTCGATTCGTTTAATTTTATTATTATGTTTTGTGGTTGTGTTTTATTTATTGTAAATAATCGATATAACCCAAAATAAATAAAAATTTTCACAATCATGGCAACAGTTTTATTAAAACAAGTTTTATAAAACCAGAAAGCATATTTAATAAAAGAGTTTTATTAATATTAAAACAAGTCCATTCGCGATAAAACGACCAACATAGTTTAAATAGGGTATTTAAAACTATACCGTGTCGAGTGTTGAAAGAAGTTTCAATTATCACGAATTATATAAAATTGGATTTTATAAACAGTTGTGTAACTCGCATCATGCTACGAGTTATTCAATATATTTATGGTAAATGTTAAAATAAATCCCAATTTTAAATTGATGTTTTTATGCCACCCTTAACGAGTTAACACTTCATTCTAAATCGAACCCAAATGTTAATGTTAATGCTGATCCCTGCATCTGGGCGTTGATCGTGAGTGAAGGTAATCATCGCATTTCTTGTGTAACATAGGCCGGTGTTACAGTTAACAGTAGAGGACCAAACATCGCTTGTTTATCAAGTGGGCACAGTTGGGGTTAAACATACATCGCTCTTAGCGATAACCCCAAATGGAGAGTTGTGTAGTGGACACAATTAACAATCGTTGTTTACCTACCTAATCATACCAGTGGATAGTGCTAAGCCAATTCACTGTGTATTGATGAATCGGGGTCTCATCCTAATTAATTTTGCTTTTGGGTCATAAGATAAATTAGGACATTTAAAACATAAAATACTAATAAGTTAATCTTGACCTTTGTAGATGTCAACTGAAAACAATTCCGCCTCCTAATTCTCTCTCTCAAGTCCATCTTAGAGAAGAACAAACTGAACCACTCCAACTTCATGGACTGGCATTGCAACTTGAAAATTGTTCTCAAGGCGGAGAACAAGTTGTATGTTCTTGAAATGCCAGTTAGCACTCAAGTGCTAAAAATAAAGGCATATGTTGATCACTTGGCTCGTCTGGAATCCCTCTTGAGCGATGAGTTGGTTGGGGATATTATCCTCAACTCATTACCCAAGTCATATGATCACTTCATTATGAACTATAATATGAATGAGATGGAGAAGACACTTGCAGAACTGCATCAGATGCTCAAAACTGTTGAGGTGAACATACCTAGCAAAACTACACCGGTGCTAATGATCAGGGAGGGACATGTTAAGAAACCTAACACCAAGAAAAAGGGCAAATTTGTTGCCAACATAAAACCTCTGAAAAATGCCAAGTGTTTTCATTGTGATGAAACTGAGCATTGGAAGAGGAATTGTGCTAAGTATTTAGCTGAACTGAAGCAAGCCAAGGCTTCAGGATGAGAGTCCTCAGGTATATATGTTATTGAAATCATTGCTTTTTCTAGCAAAACATGGGGGTTTGACACAGGATGTGGTTTCCACATTTGTAATGTTTTGCAAGGACTAAGAAAAGATTAGAAAACTGAAACAGGGCGACTTAGAGGTCCATGTTGGCAATGGACAAAGAGTTGCTGTGAAGGCAATAGGAGAATATGTTCTTTTACTTCCTTCTGGCTTAGAACTTGTTTTGAACAATGTTTATTATATTCCTAGTTGACGACTATAAAGTGTAATACTGGTTTGGGTGCAATGCGATGCAACTAGGCGTCCAACTCTGCGCACGTTGACTCATTTAATTAAAATCGTCCAAGTGGGAGATTATTGGACATATGGTATGTCCGATGTAATTAAAAGTCGAGGTCAACGTAACCCGACCTGGTACGATCCGAAGAGTTACACGTTGGTACACGAATCAGATAAGTTCACGAGTAGGTGGATTATTATTTGTGAAATAAAAATAGTTTTGAACTTGAGGGACTTAATATTAATTGGATTAATATTAGAGAATATTATGATATTTAACAAGGTGGCTTAGTGTAAGTTTTTGTTTTATAAAAAGAGGATTGAGGTGCAAACCCTAATCACACCTTTCAACATAAAACAACTCCTTCATCACCACAAGCCGCCGCCTTCCCTTCTTGCAAAGTGTTGCTTCTTGGTTGGTTCGTGCTCGGTTGTGAACTTCCTACTAGCGAGGATTCGTTGTAACCCGCGTGTTACAATTCCAGTGTAGTCGTCAAAGATTGATTACGTACTAAACCCCCTATGGTTGATAATAACTTTTTTTTGTTTATACGCGTTTAACTGAGATCCTGATTGGGAATATTTTATTAATCGGAATAATAAAATTACATACATATTTATATATATAAATCGACACATATATATTGTATATATAATCCGTTTTTCATAAATATATAAACCGCTTCCGCTTCGTATACGATACCATGATTCCTAACAGAGTCTCCTAAAAAAAACTCAAGTCTTTCCACCACCTGATCTATATATCAATTGCCACATATCAAATAACTTGAACTACTTTTCTCAATGATTATGAACTTAGTTAATCATTTATATAGATAATAGACATTTGTCATCAAAAAATGACTATATATATTTAATGACAAACGAAAGCCTACTTATCTAGGTAAACCAAATGATAAAAGACTATTCACATTCACGAACGTAGACGATGCTGGTGATCCAGCCTGTCACAATTTCAAAGAAAACCCACCGTCAAATGCTCGATGTGATAAAATATCTAGCTCAGCCTAAAGTAATTTTGATTTAGATGAGACTTCAAATCATGACCTTCACATTGAAAGGTCACGAGGTTGCTAATATTCCAGAAAAAAAATGGCACATCTACTATTTATTAGCTACTTTTTTTTTTTAATTTATACATAATAATACTTGGCTCCGTCTATTTCAACCCCCCCCCCCCCCACCTTCTATTTTCACCCCCCCTGAAAGCGCCTCGCTTAGGCCTAAGCGATGCGCTTTCTTTACTTTTTAACTACCTCGGTACGAGGTCAGAAAAAACTGATTTTTGACTCGAAGCGCCTCGCTTAGGCCTAAGCGAGGCGCTTCGGATCAAATTTTTCTTTTTTCTTTTTTTTGGTCTTTTGAGTAGGTTTTTTTTTTGGTTTTTTTTTTTTTTTTTTTTTTTTTTTTTTTTTTTTTTTTTTTTTTTTTTGCAGTCAGATGGTGTAAACAAAATCGTCAATCCGACTGTTGATTTCTTTCTGCAACAAGGAACAAAATGTCAGCTTTTTCCTGCCACCTTGCAATCTCACTGTCCAACAACTGAATTTTACTTGCTTGCATGAAAAGTTTATTTTAATTGTCCGTTTGACAAACGCCTGGCTAACCTGTCCAGTTATCAATCTCACTGTCCAACAACTGAATTTTACTTGCTTGCATGAAAAGTTTATTTTAACGATGATCCATGGTCAACGATAGCGGTCAACGTTGAAGACAGCCTGAAAGTGGATACCATGGATCAGAGAGATTCAAGCTAATTAAACTCATATCTCAAGCCGGTGCAAGTTATGTTGTAGCATCTTTGATCATCTTCTTGTAATTACTTTCTATTGTTTCGGGTTCCCTTCCATCGTTGACAGATATCTCTCTGAGATGATAGCTTCTCTTCAGATTCTGAAAGTGGATACCATGGATCAGAGAGATTCAAGCTAATTAAACTCATATCTCAAGCCGGTGCAAGTTATTTTGTAGCATCTTTGATCATCTTCTTGTAATTACTTTCAAGTTTCTTTATAATCATTGAAGACAACCTTTTCAGTTGTTATCCGAGAGATAGCGGTCAATGATGAAGACAACCTGAAAACAACCGGATGGTTGGTATCTATTAGTAAGAACATTGTGGATGAGGATTGTTTATCTTCCCATTGATTTCAAGTATGTTGCCACACAAGACGAATGTTGCAACATGAGTTCGACCAAGATGACACACGAAGCTTTAGACTCCAACCGGATCCAAGTATTACTGTAATGATCAGGAACATTCCAAATAATTGTTCAATTTCAGCTTTTGTTTAACTATTTTAGCAACTTCCATAGAGAAGTTATCAATCTCACTTCTCACTGTCCATGTTTACCTTCAACGTCCAACGGTAATGAGTAACCTAGTAACCTCTACAATGATGTGATTTGTTTTAGATAAGGAGGTATATGTACAATGAACTTTTCATGCAAGCAAGTAAAATTCAGTTGTTTTACTAATTTCATAGTCTTGATACTTTTAACAATCGGATCGGCGCTAACGATGAGTTTGATGAATCATTGTACGTGGTCTAATCAGGTATATATACAATGATGTGATTTGTTTTAGATAAGGAGGTATATGTACAATGAACTTTTTACGCTAAATAAAACCGATTAATGTTCTTTATATATGAATAGTGACCCTCTGGCAATCATCGTTGGTATTATGGCAAGATATGTGGCTTTAGTCCTTTACGCAGGTTTGCCTGAGGGTCACTATTCATACACACAACTTTTGCTCTAGTGGTGTGCTCTACGTTTTTGACAAACACCTGGCTAACCTGTCCAGTTATCAATCTCACTGGCAATCATCATTGGTAGCTATAGGTAAGAACATTGTGGATGAGGATTGTTTATCTATCTTCCCATTGATTTCAAAGGATATTCACGTGAGAATGATTTCGTTACTGTAATGATCAGAAACATTCCAAATAACTGTAATTGATTTCCACGATCTACCTTTACATTATTATTATTTTTTTACATTATTATCGTATTTGCAACTTAGTTCTCATTTCTCGAAAAGTAATTAAAAACACTTAAAAATGAATTAAAAACAATTCTTGCGAGTTAGGTTTAGTCGGAGGACCACGTACAATGATTCATCAAAGTTGTACAAAGCTGGATGTTTTTACTGGAAAACCAAAATGAGCAATTAACGAAGCGAAACGGAGAGATATAATTTTCTTGGCTTGGAAACAACTTAAAAGAACCAAAAATGAATTAAAATTATTTTTTGGTGATTAACAGATAATTTTAAAGAATTAAAAGAAATTCAAATTTTTTTAAAAAAAGGCCAAAGCGCCTCGCTTTGGTCAAAGCGAGGCGCCTGTGGTCTAATCAAACCACTCAATCGCCTAGCTTTGGCCAAAGCGAGGCACTCAAGCGCCTCGCTTTGACCAAAGCGAGGTGCTTTGGCCTTTTTTAAAAAAAATTGAATTTCTTTTAATTCTTTAAAATTATCTGTTAATCACCAAAAAATAATTTTAATTCATTTTTGGTTCTTTTAAGTTGTTTCCAAGCCAAGAAAATTATATCTCTCCGTTTCGCTTCGTTAATTGCTCGTTTTGGTTTTCTCGTAAAAACATCCAGCTTTGTACAACTTTGATGAATCATTGTACGTGGTCCTCCGACTAAACCTAACTCGCAACAATTGTTTTTAATTCATTTTTAAGTGTTTTTAATTACTTTTTGAGAAATGATAATTTTCAGATATTACAGATCAAGGTGTTACCAAGCATGTCAAGAAATGATAATTTTCAAATATTGCAGATCAAACATTTAAAAATATATTAACGAACATTTAAAAATAACTTTTCATGCAAAGCAGGTAAAATTCAGTTGTTTTACTAATTTCATAGTCTTGATACTTTTAACAATCGGATTGTTTTTCGATAGAAAGGAACTAAGTTGCAAATACGATAATAATCAAACTCATATCTCAAGCCGGTGCAAGTTATGTTGTAGCATCTTTTTGATCATCTTCTTGTAATTACTTTCAAGTTTTTTAGAATCATTGAAGACAACTTTTCAGTTGTTATCCGAGAGATAGCGGTCAATGATGAAGACAACCTGATAGTGGATACCATGGATCAGAGAGATTGATTTCAAGCTAATCAAACTCATTGGTATATAGAGAGAAAACCGACGATCATTCAAAATTTAAAGTTACCGCTAACCTCTGTGCCATCATTGACTACAGCAAACCAACGATCTTCCTCCATGGCACTCCTAATGGGCCTCTCTTTATTTCACGGTACGATTTGTGTTTTTGTTGCTTTATAAATAATAAGTTTTGTGTTTATCAAACCCTAACGTCTGAGCAATGATTTATTAAATCGTTTTACTAATTTCCCATTCTTGATACTTTCATAAATCGTTTTACTAATTTCCGATTCTTGATAATAATAAATTATTATAATAATAAAACAAAGGAACTAAATTACAAATATAATAAAAATTATAATAATAATAATAATAATAATAATAATAGTAATAATAATAATAATAATAATGTAATATAGTCATTGTTAATGCTCAAAAAAGTCAACCTTTGTTGACTCATAGGAGTCTTGAAGACGAAATGAATTTTACAAGATACTTGAAACAAGGTATGGATATGGAGAATAAATCTTTGACTATACGTGGTTAATGATGTCAAGTTTAAGTCGTTGATTCATTTGGAAATCGAAAACGCCTATCGTCACTCTATATAGAGAAGAAAATCAACAACCGGATGGTTGGTAGCTATAGGTAAGAACATTGTGGATGAGGATTGTTTATCTTCCCATTGATTTCAAGTATGTTGCCTTCATCGTTGACAGATATCTGGTCTTCAGAGTTTCCAACCCCTAATACATTCATCAAAGGATATTCATGTGAGAATGATTTCGTACAAGATTCCTATGCAAGCAAGTCATCTCATGTTGAATATTTAGTTCTCTCCGAACTTCAGCTTCCAAAATACGACGTTGTTGTAGCTCATATGTTATTATCTCTTCTCTTATTCTCTGTTTCTCTAGTTCTCGATGGATTATTGCTCTCATATCGACTCTCACAATTATTCACAATTTTATACATACAACACACCTTCATCGTTGACCGTACTGTTGTTCTTGATCTTCATCGTTGACCGATATCTCTCCGATAACAACCCTTGTTTGATTATACTCTTTTATGTATGAATAGTGACCCTCTGGCAAACCTACCTCTGTTTTGAATTTGTTGCTTCCATAGAGAAGTTATTAATCTCACTGTAATGATCAGGAACATTCCAAATAACTGTATAATTTCAGCTTATGTTTAACTATTTTAGCAACTTCTAGAGAATGTAATCTCATGGAACCTTTGAAAGTGGATACCATGGATCAGAGAGATTTAAGCTAATCAAACTCATATCTCAAGCCGGTGCAAGTTATGAAATGACACATGCAGAATGATTTCGTACAAGATTCCTATGCAAGCAAGTCAAATTCAGTTGTTAGACCAACTTGAGATATGAGTTTGATTAGCTTGAATCTCTCTGATCCATGGTATCCAGTCTTCAAGGTGGACTTAAGCACCTGAACGGGAAGTTGAAATTTTGAATGATGTTCGTCGACTGCACCGAACACACTACAATTATTCACTATTTTATACATACAACACACCTTCATCGTTGACCGTACTGTTCTTCTTGATCTTGATCTTCACACTTGCTTTTGACAAAGGTCTGGCTGACCTGAAGTTCCTTTGCAACCAGGTAAACAGATATCTCTCTGAGATGATAGCTTCTCTTCAGATTCTGATTGCACCGGTGGAATTGGAATTGGAATTAATGAAACAACTTTTCTGTTGTTATCCGAGAGATAGCGGTCAAAGATGAAGACAACCTGAAAGTGGATACCATGGATCAGAGAGATTCAAGCTAATTAAACTCATATCTCAAGCTGGTGCAAGTTATGTTGTAGCATCTTTGATCATCTTCTTGTAATTACTTTCTATTGTTTCGGGTTCCCTTCCATCGTTGACAGATATCTCTCTGAGATGATAGCTTCTCTTCAGATTCTGAAAGTGGATACCATGGATCAGAGAGATTCAAGCTAATTAAACTCTTATCTCAAGCCGGTGCATGTTATGTTGTAGCATCTTTGATCATTTTCTTGTAATTACTTTCAAGTTTCTTTATAATCATTGAAGACAACCTTTTCAGTTGTTATCCGAGAGATAGCGGTCAACGATGGAAGATAAACAATCCTCATCCACAATGTTCTTACCTATAGATACCAACCATCCGGTTGTTTTCAGGTTGTTTTCAAACCGTAGCGAGTGTGAAGATCAAGATCAAGAAGAACAATACGATCAACGATGAAGGTGTGTTGTATGTATAAAATTGTGAAAAATTGTGAATCGGCGCTAACGATGAGTTTGATGAATCATTGTACGTGGTCTAATCAGGTATATGTACAATGATGTGATTTGTTTTAGATAAGGAGGTATATGTACAATGAACTTTTTACGCTAAATAAAACCGATTAATGTTCTTTATATATGAATAGTGACCCTCTGGCAATCATCGTTGGTATTAATGGCAAGATATGTGGCTTTAGTCCTTTACGCAGGTTTGCCAGAGGGTCACTATTCATACACACAACTTTTTGCTCTAGTGGTGTGCTCTACCTTTTTGACAAACACCTGGCTAACCTGTCCAGTTATCAATCTCACTGGCAATCATCGTTGGTAGCTATAGGTAAGAACATTGTGGATGAGGATTGTTTATCTATCTTCCCATTGATTTCAAAGGATATTCATGTGAGAATGATTTCGTTACTGTAATGATCAGAAACATTCCAAATAACTGTAATTGATTTCCATGATCTACCTTTACATTATTATTGTTTTTTAATTTTTTTTAACTTTTTATAATTATTAAATTAAAAAAAAACCAACTCAAAACATCAAAACAACTACCAAAATAAATTACCCGAAGCGCCTCGCTTAGGCCTAAGCGAGACGCTTCGAATTTAAAATTCAGCTTTTTCTGCCCCTCGTATTGACCTCCTCGAATTGAGCTCAAAGCGTCTCGCTTAGGCTTAAGCGAGGTGCTTTGAGTGGGTTAAAATAGAAGGTGAGGGGTTTAAATATAACCACCCTAATACTTTCCCCTCAAAGTTATTGACCTCTAGAATCTAGATGAACCAAAATTTAGTACCATAGAAATAAAAGCATGCACATCTATTTTGTATCATATAAAATGATTCAGCGATTATGGCACCCTTTAAAGATGATTGGGTAGACAATAAATTAATTGATTAAAATAAGTTTAATTCAATAGTTTGAAACACTTCAATGGGATCAGAACATATACCAAATGTATACCAAATGATGACTTCTTACATTCTCCAACTACTTTAACTCCTACTCTAAACTAAATTATACAATTAGTTGGAGTAAACACCAAACACTAACCTATTTCCATGTGAAATTACGGATTATTGGTTTATCATAAAGGTTCTTCCTTTTACCAAACTAGTTTAAACTTGTAATAAAGGTTTCTGTTTTTGTAAAAATAATAAATACCTATATTGGAAAATAAATTTTAAAATAACTTAGAAGAAAAACTAGGACCAGGACAAGTAAAAAAGAAGATCCTACAAATATAACTAGAATGTCTTAAATATAATTATGCTAAGATCTAAACATACATAACAAAATAAAAATTCTACTAGGACACCCCTTAATCAAATAACTTACAATTCCAAACCTAACAACTCAAGTTCATGTGCCCCGTCGCACCTAATTAACTTTTAAGAGTAGTAACGAAATTAACTATGACATATTCTAACAATACATTAATGTTTGTGTGTTTGTGCACCACAAAATAGTAATGAGGAAAATACTAATGAGGCAACGACTAACAACAAAAGTCTATACCGGTTATCGCCTACCACCCTGCTAAATAGGGAATGCACCCTACTAAAATAGGGAATGCAAGGAAACACTAAGACCATTTGTAGTGTAAAGCCCTCCTTTCTGATTGATCCATGTGGCTGCTGAGTCAGCATACAGAGATAAAGTGAAAAATAGGTGTAGTGGTGGGACTTTATTTATAAAGCCCCTATTAATATTTTATTATATCTTTTAAATTAAAAAAAATAATAAAATTATAATAAAGAGAGAGAGAGTATGAGGTGGAATAATATGATTGGAGGGGAAGTTTTGTATCCGGAGCCATTTCTACAACGCCAAAACCAATTTTTTCAAAATAGAGCCCCCGTTCCGGTGGTGTTTGGGGCTTTAAAGGTCCTAATTATAAACTTGTCATAATTATGTAGCCACTTTTATCTATTTAAAAAAAAACATCCTCCCCGACGTCGTTTAACCACCTCGAATCCTGTGACCGTTGTATACTATACTATTCCTCCCTCATTTTAAATGCGCGAGTCTCCTCACGCGCCAATCACAGGAGCGTAAGAACACATCCATACATACAAACCCTGCAAAAACACTTACCCCTGCCACCGTCTCGTGCTTTCATGTTCTCCCCCTCACCCTCAATTTTGTCTCTTTCCCATTCACACCTGTTCTCCATTTCTTCATTCTCTCTTTACATAATAATATTAATAATAATAATAATAATCTGTCATTGCTTCTTTTTATTTTATCAACCCAAATCTTAACTCTTTGATTTGTAATCCTTAAACCCTCACTGTCTGAATCTTCAAAAGGTATGTTTTCTTGTTTTCTTGAATGTTTAAGCTTACCCATGTTATAAAGTTTTCATTTTGTTAGCTTATTTATTTTATTCTTTAAATTTCTAAAAAAGTTGAAACATTTTTTGCACATTTTAAGGTCTGGAAAAAATGGAATCCTAGATGGGTTTTTGTGGGGTTTTGGTTTTACCATCTTCTTAGTTGGAACCCACAAAAATAATTTCGTCTTTCACAAAAGTTGTCACTTTTTATAAAAAGCTATTGAATCTTGATTCTGATCTTACCTGTTTACTCATATTATTATGTCAGCATTATTCAAGATTGTCATATAAGTTTAAATAACTGTGTGTTATGTTTTGTTTCAGGGAACCCTTATGATATAAACAAAACCCTAACTGAAATTATTATTATTATTAATATTATTAATTAAGTTAGAATTAGAATGGGTTGTGCTCAATCTAAAATAGAGAATGAGGAGTCAGTGTCTAGATGTAAAGATCGCCGGAATTTTATGAAAGAGGCGGTGACGGCGAGGAATGCGTTTGCTTCGGGTCATTCGGGTTATGCAATGGCTTTGAAGAACACTGGGGCTGCATTGAGTGATTATGCACAAGGGGAGGCAGATGAGGTTTATCATCCTCATTTGGGTGGGGGTGCTGGTGCTGGTGCTGGTGGTGGCGGCGGTGTGGGTGAGGCGAGTGAGCCGCCACCTCCGCCGCCGCCGAATATGGAGCAGCCGCTCCCGCCGCCTCCCCCGCCGGTCCCGGCTTACTCGCCTATGCCGCCGCCGATGCCGAGCTTTTCGCCCACACCGACCCCGCCGCTGCAGCGGTCGGTTACAATGCCGGTGATTCCGGTTACGAAGAAGAAGGGGAGGATGGTGAATGATGGGGGTATAATTGAGGAGGATGAAGAAGAGGAAGAGGAGGAGGAGGATGAGGAGGTTAATGGTTTGAGAGGGAGGAGAGGGCGGAGGAGTGGCGGTAGGGTGGAGGCGGTGGACGAGACGCCGTCGCCAATGCTTCGGACTCCGGTGGCTCCACCGGCTCCGCCTCCTCCGGAGGTTAAAGGGACGCCGTGGGATTACTTTTTTATGGCTGATAATATGCCGGAAGCGAATTTGAGTGAAGAAGATGACGATGATGGTGTTATTGATGAAAAGGATGAGGAAGAAGAGGAGGAAGAGGAAGTGGACCACCATCTCCACCGCCATCAGAACCACCACATCCACCACCAACAGGTGGAGCCGAAAACACCGGAGAAAGTGGTAATGGGGGGCTTTACGACTGAGGAAGAGGAGACACCGGTGACGGTGGGAGTGAAGGACAAAATATTTGTGCATTCTAACACGGCACCACCTGATATTAACTGGAGAAGCGGTGTAGGAATGGTGAATGGTGCTGGCAGTGGCGGTGGTATGGTTGTTGGATCAAGTAGTGTGAATTTGTTAAAGATTTTGAGTGAAATCGATGATCATTTCTTGAAGGCTTCGGAGAGTGCACAAGAGGTGTCGAAGATGCTCGAGGCTACACGGCTTCATTATCACTCAAATTTTGCCGATAACCGAGGTGAAGAACCGCTCTTTTTCTTTATTCGTTTTTTTTTAGTTAGTTAATTGAACCTTGTGGGCTAGTGTGTGATACTAGTCATTCAATTCAGTGCTGACCTGAAACATCTATTATAACTTGCTTGATTTGGTAGGTCACATTGATCATGCTGCACGAGTGATGCGTGTGATCACATGGAATAAATCATTTAAAGGCGCACCTAACGGTGAGAACGGGAATGATGAATATAATGAAGATCAGTATGAAACACACGCCACCGTGCTTGATAAGCTTCTAGCGTGGGAGAAAAAACTCTACGAAGAAGTAAAGGTGCGTGCTATTACTTTTGTAACAGTTCAGACGGATAAAATAGTCATTTTATATTTGAAACTCCGCCCGACAGGAAATTGTTAGTATTAAGAACAACCTGTTTTTACCCTAGTTACGCATATTGTTAGGAGGATTTATTTAACACTTGTTACTTGACGATTTTGTTAGGCCGGGGAACTTATGAAGTTAGAGTATCAAAGGAAAGTGTCGTTACTTAACAAACTGAAAAAACGGGGTGCAGCTGCTGAATCTCTAGAAAAAACAAAGGCGGCGGTGAGTCATTTGCATACACGATACATCGTCGACATGCAATCTTTGGATTCAACTGTTTCAGAAGTAAATGACATTCGGGATAAGCAGTTATTCCCAAAACTTGTTGCTCTTGTTGATGGGTAAGTCTCTGTGTGTTATTGCTAATGCTATGTCAAACTGTTTTTGTTAAATGACTAAAATACCCTTGATAAAACGCGCAGGATGTCGAAGATGTGGGACTCGATGTGTGAACACCATGACAACCAGCTAACAATTGTGGCAGACCTCAAGTCGCTTGATGTGTCGGGAGCCCCAAAAGAAACCACGAAACACCACTACGAACGAACCATTCAGCTGTACCATGTGGTTCAAGGCTGGCACTCGCACTTTGAAACCCTTGTAACACATCAAAAACACTATGTTCAAGCCCTCAACAACTGGCTAAAACTGAACCTCGTGCCCATCGAAAGCAGCTTAAAGGAGAAAATCTCGTCACCACCCCGTGTCCAAACACCCCCCATCCAAACGCTCCTCCATTCATGGAACGACGTCCTTCAAAAGCTTCCGGATGAGCTCGCGAAAAGTGCAATTTCGTCTTTTGCTGCGGTTATTGAAACCATTATGAACCATCAAGAAGAAGAAATGAAGCTTAAAGAAAGATGTGAGGAAACCAGAAGGGAGTTTTTGAGGAAGAATCAGGCTTTTGAAGATTGGCATCAGAAGTATATCATGAGACGGGGCCCGCAAGACGAAACAGAGCCAAACCGGGTGACGGGTCCTGACCCGATAGCCGATAGGCAGTTTGCTGTGGAGACGTTAAAGAAGAAGCTTGAAGATGAAAGGGAAGCTCATCAAAAGCTTTGTATTCAAGTGAGGGATAAATCTTTAGGAAGTTTAAAGATTCGGTTGCCCGAGCTTTTTCGGGCTATGTCGGATTACGCCCACGTGTGTCGGGATTCGTATCAACGGTTGAGATCAATCGTGCATTCGCAGAATCGCCAAAACGGAACTTAAGTAACTTAATTTTCTTGATCTTATAGTAGTATTATGTTAAAGATCATGTGAAAACTGTGGTGTTTTGGACATATGGTATGTGTGTTCTTGATTTGCATATTGGCTTAAAATTACAAGTGGTGTGTGTTGATGGTACATATGATGCATTAGCCACTTGTACATTTAGTGGGTCAATATTCTGAATTAATGATGCATGAGCCAGTTGGACACTTTGGTACCATTGTATGTTTTATATGCATTATTGGGCCTTTAAGACTAAACTGGACAAGTTGGTTATGGGACCACAGTCAAGAAGTATCATTTCTTGGTACAAGAAAACTAAGGCAAGACATTTATGGTATTTGGGTAAATATTTTAATCCAATTGTACCACATTGTCTAAATTATATGTTAAAAAAGTAATTTTAAATATAAAATAACTGAATCAGTTCAGAGAATAATTTGTCAGTTTAACTTTTACCTGTGATACATTCATACCCATTAAAAATCAAAACTCATGTTTAAGCCCGTTAACCTTACACCAACCATTAAAGACTTGTTATATCTTTCAAACATACCCCCAGTTCTCACTACAAACCAATTTTAACAGTCACAAGAATACCATACCAGCCACATCCACCACTTCTTCGGTGATTTTAGGTAAGGTTTTTTTTGTCTACTTTCTACTTGAATGTCATTATTATTCAAACAAGAGTTTCCCACCGCGTGTTGCAGCGGTGTGAATCCGTGTACAAACCAAATGTTAAAGACCAATTTATTGGTTCCGATAACACTCATAGCGCCATAGCGGTCCAGGCATTGTTCCGTCGGTATCACATCGAGTAAACTTTTGGTAATGCGGGGCTGTGTAAAATTTTATTATTGTGATTCCCTTCATCTTAAACTTGGCTTCTTCTTCTTGTTCATTTTCAATAGGTTATTGACCTAATTAATCTTAAATTGCAGAGGATTTGGGATAACGATTAACTACTATTTGAACTTTGACATTGTTTTAGATGCTTCCTTTAGGCTCCTAGCATAGCATCTACTCATCTAGTATATCCAAAGCTAAACAAATATAGGCCCGAACCCTAATGGCCTGGGTTATATCCACATCCAAATCAACAAACAATTAACTACGTCCAACACCACCTGCGGGTTACATACGCCTCGCGGGCGGAGGCCCCTGTAAGAGGGAGACATGTTAATATAAAGGACAATGACATGTGACCAATCATCCATGCGCGGATCATTGTACCAGGCGCACATCCACGAACCGTGTCATGCGAGAGGAGCAAGAGGTACAATGATGGCGATTCATAATATTCGTTCATTTTTGCATGTTGTTTACTTCACCTCAGGAAAGAGTTAATGGCCAACATGAAAATCATATTTATTGGATTGGACCCACATGTCGAACCATTAGACCTTATCCCCGGATTTGGACAGAAGTCGATGAATCTCAACAAAACTCCATATAAGAATCGAAACATGAATCCTTAGCGGGAGTGAGAGACGGAACTGGTTTATTCCATAACAACGTCACAATGAACATGAATGCTGATGTTAGAATCCTAAAGGAAGCATTCACATCACTACCTCCTGTTTGTTATTGCTCTATACTAAAAGCAAACAAGGTGATAAGCGAGGATAAGATGAATAATGAATCGTAAAAGATATTGGAAGACAGGTAAGATACTAGCACAATGCGAGACACTAAAAAAACACCTTGTAATTACTATTATTACATCAGAAGTTTTCTACCACATCTCATAAAAAATCACCCATTTCTTTCACTCTACAGTAAATGCTTGAAGGTATTCATTTGGTATTTTAATTGTTTCAGGTAAATATGTTTAGCAGTAATGTTAGAAAATTCTGATCCGGGCCAAAAGATACAAATTAAAAAATTGAGTGGTAGATGTATCCAAACATCTCAAATTCTCGATACCCATGACAAAAGTTGTTGGGCCCACCGGCAGGGCCGTCTCTGAGAATGCTAAACAAAATTTGGGCCTCGGGCGAAAAAAAAAAAATTGGGCCCAAAATTTTGTAAAGAGGAATAAATTTAAAAAAAAAAAAAAAAACTAAATATGGTGTTAGAGCCAAGGCTTTAACTTGAGACCTCTACATTAAATTTGCATGGTTTTTCCAACTCCACTAACAAGACTTTTGTTTATAAAGCACAAATATATATCCTAAATATAGAATTTAATATATATATATGTATTTTTTTTAAAAAGTTCAGACCCATTTGTGAGTCGGGCCCTGAGCCGGTGACCACCCGGCCCATGCTCAGGGCCGGCCCTGCCCACCGGTTTATATCAGTCGTATGAAAATCTAACAACTAAAACATTACTTTTTTAGAATATGTTTGTTCATAAGAATTCCTGATTAATTTTACATTAGGATTAATTGGTTCACCAACTAAACACCAATCTGGACTATACTACCATTTACATAGTCTATATAAAAATTTTCAATAAAAAAATTAAATAAAAAATCACGAAAACTAAGTGGATACCAGTAAATATTGATTTTACTACAATACATCATATAGCTATCTCTCTTTCACGATTCTCACGTGTGCTTGTGCTAATCGTAGAATGTAAATGAACTCAACAAACACAAATAAGGTCTTTTTCCACGAAAGTTCCATGGTTTGCAGGCCATGAAAGTTTTATATGAACATCCCCGAATAGGGTTTTCAACTTCTGTGTATTCAATAATAAATATTAATAACACAAAAATTCTCGTAGAAGTAGTAAGTAGAGAATTTAAACCCAAAATTTCTACCGTTATCCATATCGCTTCCCCTTCGGCGACCGGTACCTCCATAACCGCTGCTGGAATCGGCTCGAGCTGCGTCGTGTCGAGCAGCAATCACCCTATCCAACTCAGCAGGAGTGGCCGGGAGTGGCTCGCCGACGGTGGTTCTTGCAGATTGTCAAGTTTGCATGTTTTCTTTCTAATACATCACATATCAAAAGTATAAGACACATATTTCACAAATATTGTCATGCACACAATCAAATATAACCATGAACATTAAGTCAATCACAACCACAAGACAAAAAAATAAATAGGACACATCATGAATCAAAATACCATCATAACCATTTCATTTCATTTAGTAGTTTAACTACATCCATTGTCATGTTACAAAAGATTGGCGGCCTAGCCGCATAAGTTTAAACCTCAACCACAAAATAAAACATCACAGGTATAATCATGAAACATCCTAAGAAGATGAAGATGGAAAAGCAGCAGCGAGGGCAGCGACTGCAGATCTCATGCGCTGGTCCAATTCTGCAACCCTCTACTCAAGTGCATCCAAGCGCCTCTCTGCATCCACTAGTCTAATAACAGCTGCTAGTCTCCCTTGCACAGCCTCAGTAGCATGCTCCTCAAGATCCCAAATCCGTACTCCCATGCTAGCCAGCAGCGCATCGTGGGATAGAAGAACACATTTCTCCATATAAAGTGGTCAGTCGGTTGATCCACCCAATGTCATCGCCTGAGCATCGTCCTCCTCGTCTACGTCATCATTGGAGACATGGGGATCTGCGAGCTCGCGATCCACATCCTCGTCGGAGTCGTCCATAGTGAAGCTAACACTGTCGTGTGGGTAGTCGGCGCCTCGTAGGGGATGGTGTCAGGATGTGCGGGAGCGACATGATGAGGGCCCTCCTCGGGGTGGCGTGAACGAGGTAGTCCTCCTCGAAGTCAGATAGTAAGGTAAGGTCAACTGTGATGGCCATGATCCTGTCAAATGCATATGTATATGAATGAACATGAATGTAAATAAATGAAATACTATATCCGTGTGTAGTCGTGGAGCATCTTGGACCTTGAGAGGTGCAAGGCGAGGTAATGTGGTACTTTGTGAAAACGTTTCGAAAATGTTTTAGTTATAGTTGACTAAAAAAGAATCTTAGTTCACTATAACCTTCCGATCTGATACCAATCTGTCACACCCCGCCAAGGCGGAAACACGGGGATGTGATTCGATAGGTTTTCAAGCACAAGGTTCGAGCAACATATAAGATGTGATTTAAATTGATACCATCAAACGATAAACATTGTCATTCATAGTCAATAAAAACATAACATTGTCCGGAAAATTATTGTATCAAATACCGAAACATGGCACGACCAACATTATTGGACTTCAACCGATGATGGTACCACGATGTGCACACTCGAACCCCTCTCCCAAGTCCCTGCTCCTCGTGATCAATTACCTGAAAAACGTGCATAAAAGATTTGTTAACATAATGTCGGTGAGTTCACAGGTTTTAATATACTATGTAAAGTGCTTGTAAATTCGTGTATGACCAATCAAAAGCTAGCTAAGAGAATGATTACTATGCAAACCATGAGTCCCATAACCAAACCTCTTGACTGTTGTGCCTCGCGCATTGTACAATAAAGACAATGTACATATTACTAGCGACTAACCAAGAGTGGGAGTGTCAACCCAATAGGTCTATTTAAGTGTCCCATGGATTTTGTTAACTAATGGTTACAGTGTAAATGTAAGAACGGGGACTATTGTAACATTTGCAAGTTTCATAAACTATATTGTATTTACATTTTTAATCCTCGTACTTCGATCATTTCAAGTTTTAATAAAAGCTTGTAGTTGCGTTGATCGTTACATCTTTGTTCGGATTGTGATTCGTTATTAATCGTAAACATGTATTGAATCGCAACTTAAACATGTCGTGTTTTGGCAATTAAGCGAATCATATCATTTTAGATTTTATTGTGAATTTTTTTATTATATACATTTTCTTTGTAAACTCAAACGTATAGTAAACTTGTCGAAGGATTTTGGGAAAACGTCAAAGTTTTGAGATGGAAGGTGATAAAACATAAGGTATATTATGTAAAATTTATAAAAGTTGTAAAAAAATTTAGTTTTAAAAGTTTTTAAAACTTTTGGTTAAATTAACTTAACTTTAGTTAAGTTTTACATAAGCAAAACAAACCAATTCATAAAATAAATTATATAAGTTAAACTAGAGGGACTATTTTTGCCATTTTATGAAACTTCAAAAAACTCAATTCTTCCTTCCCTCGTTCTGCTATTTCCGATCCAATTTTCGGTCACCGAAATAATTTCCGACGAGTGTATATTATAGTTTTTAATGCGTTTCATCTCGATTTAATGATTGGATTTACGTTTCTCCACCTTAAATGATTAATTCCCATCATAATACTGACTTAATAGTGTTGTTTAATGCTAGTTTGAACCCGGGTTATGTGTATAACGGCCGGATAGTTTAATTCGGGTCATTGAACCACTTTCAATCGTCCTCTATATAAACCGAACGTTCCAATATTTTTCTGCACCTTTACACATTACAAACCCACAAAAATTCACGCTTAAACACGTTCAGAAAGCTTTCAATTTCGTGATTTGTTGTTCGGCTTTTGAAGCTTCTTTCTCGATCTTTATACGCATTGTAAGTTCGAAATTTTGGTGTCGTTTTATTCTATTATCAATCATCGTTGAGAGCCCTCTTGATTCGGGTTCTAATCTGTGCGAATTGAAGGCTCTAAGAAACTAGGGTTAGGATTTGGGTTTAGGGAAGAAGATGAAGTTTATGTATGTATGTATGTATGTATGTATGTATGTATGTATGTATGTATGTGTGTGTGTGTGTATGTATGTATGTATGTATGTATATAAACTAGGTTATGTACCCGTGTGATACACGGGTTGAACAGATCAAATTATATATATTATATATAAATTTAAAATATAATTAAGAAAAATTAGATTACATATTTTATTTAAAATAAAAAAAAAGTTGCCTTTACAACCGAAAAAATATTAAATATTCATCAGCCCCTAAATGATTTCTTGTACAAAAAAACATTTTTATTCACATAAAACTTTTTTCAAACATTCCAAAATATATCTTCCATATCCTGGCTACTAATTTAAAAGTATCTCCTCATCCATTAAACCATCCCAGTCGAGTATTGTTCAAAAAGTAATAAGGGTAAATCTGTTTTAGGCTAAGATATAAAAAATGAAATTAATTTAAAAATATCTCCTCATCTGTTAAACCATCCCAATCGAGTATTGTTCATTTTGGAAATTTGACATCAAGTTTCTTTCAAAGCCAAAGTATTTCGGGTGGGCGCAGGGCAAACACGCGTGCGTTGATCTCACATGGGTGTCTCCTTTGGTGGGACTTCGGAATTCGGGGTTTGTGGCAGGGCAAACAGTCTTAAAATGCTGAATCCAAGAAAGTTGACAAACATGAAGCTGCTTGTCTTGAAATGATTATTAAGTTCTATTACTTTGGTCATTGTTTTAGATGTTAAATTATGCTTAGCAAATACATATTAATTTTAAATACTTAAAATAGTTCAAAATTCAAATAAACAAATTAAGAATAACACACTGCAATTAGTCAAGATTTTTTGTGAGACTTTCATGTTGTTCAAAACAAATAAATAAAATAAATCAATCAACATTAATCGATTTCTATCTATAGCAATAAAAGACAACACATAGAGTACATAGAACTCCATTACAAAGCCTCCCATTTTATTATTTTAAACAATACATTTATTTTCATTTTTTCTTTATTTAATAATTACTACTTATTTAGTTTTTATTTGTTACAACTATAATTATTAGTATAATTACTGGAATTCAGTTTAATATATATATTCTATGTTTTTTGTAAATCAATTAATATAATTATATTATAATTCAAAATTAGAAATAAATTATTATACATAATTTGAATTTGTTTATGAACTAAGAAAAGTAATCTTTATTAAAAAATTTTTTTTTTTAAGATAGAGTATTTATGTGTTATTAAATTTAAATCATGTACCTTAAAAACGTGTTTTTAATATGTGGTCTTTCACTCTAAGTTTAAAACTATATTTCTTACAATATTCTGAACAAACAAAATAAAACAAATCACTTCACATTAATTAAATATTTGATTTAATACAAAACTAAATATGTTTGGCTATTTTCGTATTATAATACCTTCATATATAAAATACATTTTATATATGAAAAATCATTATTTGAAATCTTCATTGACTTTGTTTTTTCAAGTTACTTCAATAGAGAAATGCAATATCTAAACACTCTTTTCATTACTAATTCGTTTCAATCTTTATTTCCATGCTATTAATTCACACATTTTTTTATAATACAGTAAAATTGAACCAATAAATGTCATTATGTTTAAGGACCTTGATGTTAGAACAAAAATGATTATACACTCAAGGTTAGAAATGCTTTGGCTTTGGAATAAACTTGATGTCAAATTCCAAAATGAACAATACTCGATTGGGATGGTTTAACAGATGAGGAGATACTTTTAAATTAATTTCATTTTTTTTATATAAGGTAATAGCCACGGTATGAAAGATATATTTTGGAATGTTTGAAAAAAGTTTTATGTGAATAAAAATGTTTTTACAATAAATCATTTAGGGGCTGATGAATATTTAATATTTTTTCGGTTGTAAAGGCAACTTTTTTTATTTTAAATAAAATATGTAATCTAATTTTGCTTAATTATATTTTAAATTTATATATAATATATATAATTTGAATTGTTCAACCCGTATATCACACGGGTACATAACCTAGTAATAAAATGAATGAATTCATGAGGGAATGTCTTCTGTCCCTCATGTGTTTTCTTTTATTAATATAGAAGAATAGATATAATATCTTTTCATATTTTCCAACTAAAAAGACTTGTAGTGTAGTGGTTTGTGCGTCTGTTTGTTACAGCAAAGACCCGGGTTCGACCCCTGTCATTCGCGGTCTGATTTTTTTTTGTTTTATTTATGTATTTATATATATATATATATATACATTAAGTTTAAAATATTCATAATAAATTCATTTTTTCTTTAAAAATTATGAAAATTTAAGTGAAACATCTTGACACCCTAAAGAAAATTATCACATTTTTATTTTCTAGAAAATAAATTATTTTCATATTTTTATTGATTTAAGTTGTTTTAATCATAATTAATTGATTAAAAATTTGTATTAAATGATTTTAATCTCAAAATTTCTGAAAAATTATTTCTAAGTATGATAAACTGAAATAAAATTTATTTTCCCATAAAATTGTTATTTTTGTTGTTTTTACCATTTTTAATCATTAAATCTGTTTTAAATGAAAATAAATTGCGAAAAATTCTGGAAAATTTATTTTCACTATTTTACATCAGAAAATAATCATTTTTCATAAAAAAAAATATTATTTTAGAACCATATCTTAAATTTCTAGCTTATTTATATTTAATTAGTCATAATAAATTATTTAATTAAATATAAATTATAAAATCTGTTTATAAAATATTTTTTTGTATAAAACAAAAATATTCCTAAGTGTTGAAAACATAAGTGTTTATATTTTCTTAGTCGTATAATTGATCTTAAAGCATAATATATTTTTTTTAATTCGAAATTATTATTAAAGACGAGCTATCGTAAAACGTCATCTTCCCTACATAAGACTAGCAAAACTCTAATGCCTTAGATTCTAGATACCTTAGACTTTTTAAGTCACTTTCCTCATTAGTATTCTTATACATATAGGTTGAGTTCTTCAAAATTCCCAAGCCTGTTGTGACGAACTTTGTCAGAGTTACCACTTAGCAAAACTGTGAGTATATCTTTACCCTTTTTCATGTTTTACTCTTTTGGAGCTACTCATGTATCTTATGACTAAATGTTTTCTTTTACTTAACGCAATTCTCATGTGTGTTTTCTTTATGTTAGTCGGTGTGTATCTATATCTTGTCAAAATCATTAACCGTTTGAGCCTGTTATATCAATAAATAGTACTATGGTATATCCCCTTGTTGACTCTGTTGAGAGACCTTGGTCATTGTTATGTATGTCTTTATTACTGTCAATAGCATATATAAATGTCATGTCATATTGTCTTAGGGTTGGTTTTGACCCAGATGCTACTTATTACATAATTGCAAATGGTATACAACACATGAATTGCGAACCTTTCTTTACTATATGTACCAAACTAATGTACTCACCAATACATTATATGTGTTGACAAAATTATTTTGTACATGTTTTAGGTACAACTTGAGTTATCTTGCTTTCACGCTTAGGCTATGGACCTAGTGCTTTTTAATAAAATTTGATCATTTATGTTTTGTAATTCTAATTTACGACATTGGAATTTCCCTTTGAATAATTGAAGAATGCTTGTTTTATATATTTACGTTTTAGTCCATGAGCTATTGAACAATCGTCATTACGTGACACCTCGATGATTCCGCCATCGGTTGGGGTGTTACAACTGTTGAGCTCATGAACCGAATATCTCATGTTCCACATGGCAGTCACGATAGAATATCACTCAAAATGTATTGTACAAGAAATGTAGCATGTTTATCCCCCAAAATGGAAAACAATAAAATGGGGTTGTGAAACTCACCTCGTGTCTGGAAATGTGGTCTGTTAAGGCAGAGAAGTGAGGTAACTATCGTCCCAACAAAGATTGCCCTATAGTTATCAAGGACATAGTAAGTTGTACGTTCTTGTCGTTTACCATACAAGTTGTTCACCTGAATTGTGGACCCTTGTGCCTGTTATATGTGGGCCATTGTTCGCGCATATGATAATTGTTGCGTGTTCCATGTGTACTTTATAAAAGGTACGGTTTCGTGTCTCTCGGGTGTTTTATTTTAAAAACGTATCTATTGTTAACAAAACGGGCCCCACATGTTATGATAGGTAAAATAATATTCCCCAATCTAACATGTGTGGTGCATTTATGGAAAAATCAAAGGTTTAACATATGTTATATTCTATTATGCTGTTAAACTAGTTTTAACATATGTTTGCTACCTCTTAACATATGTTTATTATGATAGCCGAAACCTTTGTAAGAATAAGTGTGACATCCGTCACCTTCGACTTTCAATTAATTTACAAAAATAGTCCCCCAAATATTTTCAATTTTAGTCCTTCCAGCATTTCTTGTGATTGTTGTCGTTTCCAAATTTAATAAAATTTGCATGTATTTTGATCTCGATCTCGATTTAAATCTAACACGTAAGCTGTGACGTTATTTAAAAAAAAATATATATATATACATCTTAAAAAAAAAAAATTCAAGTTTATAAGAGTTTTAAGTTTTATTAGTTAACTTGGTTAGTAGTTATAATGAGAAAACTAACAAGGAAACCTTGCAAACTAATGTTAGTTAAATAAGGGGGACCTGTTTTGACATTATGTGAAAGTTAAAAAAAAAAATAGAAAAACATATCACAAACCCAACCCTGCTCGTCCCTGATCCCGTTCCGGCAGAAAGGCTCGCCGCCGGCGAGTCTCCGGCGAGTCCAACCATTTTTTTTTAAAGCTTTTCAGTCATTCAAACTGTTTCCCAAGCGTTTCTTCACATTAATGACTGAGTTATATGATTAATCGAGCCATTATACGCGAATTTAAAGGAATTTAAACCAAGTAACCGTCGATCTTTAAAAGTTTGGGGAAACGCCCGTTTTGCTCGAACAATCTTATAAATTAAACTCTGAAAACGTTCCTAGACCTTCAAACATTCCAAACCCTCTTCTGAACACCTCCAAAATCGCTCAGGAAGCCTCTTAATTTTCGGTTGAAGTTCGTTTCTTGGAACCCCAATCTGCGGCAACCATACATAGTGTAAGTTCGATTATATTATGCCGTTTGGATCCTTATATGTTGTTCTTAATTAGCCCTATAATCTTGATTCGTAACTGTGAGGAATTGGGTTAATTAGTTTTGATAGTTAGGGTTAGGGTTTGAAGGTTGAATGGGGAAGAAGATGAGTTAGAACAATAATATAAATATACTCATATTTCAGATATCTTAACACAATTGTCCCTTGGTCTAGTGGTTGAAACTCTAGTAATATGCATGGAAGGTCAGGGGTTCGAACCCCATGACCAACAACATTTTCCTTTTTGATTTTAGTTGGTTTTTCTTTTGTCTTATGTGGATTATTATTTAATTGTTTAATAATCAAATATAACCCATATAAATCTATAATATTCATAATAAATTCATCTTTTGCCCAAAAATTATGAAAATTTAGGTATAGCTTCTTGACATCATAAAGAACATTTCCACATTTTTATTTTCTGAAAAAATGTTTTATTTTTATATTTTTATTGAATTAAATTGTTTTAATCATAAATAATTGATAAAAAATTCATTTTTAATGATTTTAATCTCAAACTTTTTGAGTAATTATTTTTAACCATTCTCAACTGAAAGAAAAATTATTGGTCAAGAAAACCTTTATTTTTATAAATTTTCCCATTTTTAATCATTTAAACATGATTTAATCTCATTAAATCAGTTTTAAATATAAATAAGTTCATATAAATTATGGGAAAATTATTCTAATATGTTTACATCAGAAATCATCCATTTTCTATAAAATAAATATTTTTGGATCACGTATAATATTATTAGTCTTATTTACGTGTAGTATGATATAATAAAACTTTATTTATTTATACAATTTAACATCTATTTTATAAATGTTTTCTTATAAAATAGAAATACTCGTATGGTTTAATGTCTTAATTATTTTTGTTGAATCGTTGTGTAACACAAAAAAATTACATATTTATATATTTATGATTATCGTATTATTTTAATTTAGTTAAAGTAACTAACCAAATTATTTTGTCTTAATTATTCAAACATATTGTTATCTAAATATTTAACCAGTAATAATTATATTACCTAAATAGTATTACAAACTTTGGTATATTATTTTTAATATACAACTTTTATATTAATTCGACTAATCATAAAATCTCTAATTCCCCAAATCGACTTAGCAAACCCTAATGCCTTAGACCCTAGATACCTTAGACTTTGTAGACTTTACCTTACTAGTATTTATGTACGTTATAGGTTGAATTCCTCGGAATTCTCACTACTTAGCTCACAACCGCTTAAGTGGATTTTGATCGCTTTCGCAAACTGTGAGTATATCTTTCCCCTTTTTACTGTTTTACTACTTTGGGGTGACTCATGTACATATATATATTAATCAAGTTTCAATTTCTTATACTTAATGCAATTCTCATGTGTGTTTGCTTTATGATAATTGGTGTGTCTATGACTTGTCAAAATCATTAACCGCTGGGCGGCCTAGCTTTTCAATGAATAATACTATGGTATATACCCCTTGTGACTCTGTTGAGAGACCTTGGTCATTGTCTTGTGATTCATATTACTAAAAATGTTTTGATTCTTGATTCTTGATACTTACTACATAGGGTTGATTTTGAACGGACATTACTTAAATTACATAATTGCAAATGGTATACAACACAGGAATTGCGAAACGTTTTGTACTATATATATCCATCGGATGTACTCACCAATACATTATATGTGTTGACAAAATTATTTTGTACATGTTTCAGGTGACGTTTGATTTTACTTGCTTTCACGCTTAGGATGGACCTAGTGCTTAAATAAAAGTTGAACATTTATTATTTATGTTTGAGATTTCTATTAAGACTCTTTGTATTTCGTTTGAATGATGGAAGTTATTTGCTATTAATATTTACAATTTAGTCCATGTGCTATTGAACAATCGTCACTACGTGACACCTCGATGTTTCCGCCATCGGTTGGGGTGTTACAGATTGGTATCAGAGCCATGGTTATAGGGAATTAGGTTATTAGTAAATGCTTTTGACCTAGACTATAACTAAGCTACCCATTATATGCTTTCTTTTATTCTCATATTTCTTTAGATGTATTTTCTCCTTTTACTTTTCATTATACTCGGAGAATATTTTTATTCTACAAATGGAACGAAAACATCAAGTTAGGAGTGATATCCATACCTTGGTGAATAGTTTCACTCTTTATATGATTTAGTTATTCATTTATTTATCTTGGAATATTTTCCTTTCGAGATAGGAGACGTCCAAATCTCAAGGAATCTATCCCTCCAAAAGAAACTTACTCACTAAGCTAGGAGTGACATCCTTATCTTAGTGACCAGTTTCACTCCATCATATTTTTACTATTTGGAAGTATATCTTTGAGTTAGGAGTGAAATCCACATCTCGAGGATATAGATATTTTCCACATTTCAAAATCCGCTAAAGTTTTGGAAATTATTTGTGACGGGGCACGTGCAATCTGGAAGGGTGAGCGCCTGTATTCTGAGTTTTCTGTCTAGGTTGGTAATTCGCATAAATCCCAATCAGACGAGGGACCCGTTTACCTACCTGGGAATTCTCGGGATGAGCATTCACTTATAGGCTAAAGTACGCCCCCACAAGTCACTAATAATATTTCAATTACTTTAGTCAGTCAACAGTTTCTTTGAAAACACTCTTATATCTCGTTTTATACTTGGTATTGTTTTTCATTTGGAGTTTTATCATGATTTTCTTTATGATACTCATAATTTTTCTTATATCAATTTATAATTACTATATCTCATGATTGTGTTACTTGCCTTGATATAAACTATGGCATTTTCAAGATTTTTTTTGAATCAAACCTCATAATTATTGTTCACTTTTGTAGATGTCTGATCGCGAATCTCGTAAGAGAGCCTCGAAGCGTCAGGCTAAACTGAAATCTGATCAGCGTATCGCGACCATGCTCAATGACAAGTTGGAAACACTTGTTCCTAATATCATTAATGCTATTATTCCAAACCTTAACCTGAACGGTAGCTCGAATGGGAACTCTAACGGGAATACAAATGGAAATGGTGGGGCTAGTGAGAATAAGTGCACTTTCAAGCACTTCAACTCCTGCCATCCCAACAAGTTTGATGGCACTGAGGGAGCCACTGGGTTACTTGAATGGTTCGAAAGTATGGAGAATACGTTCATTAATAGCGACTGTCCAGCCAACTTACGTGTTCGTCATGCCACGGGTGTTCTTCAAAAGAGAGCGCTCACTTGGTGGAATGGTGAAAAACATGCTCGGGGGACGGAAGCTGCTTTAACTATGTCTTGGGATGATTTCAAAATCGCCATGACTACTGAGTTCTGTCCTCGTAGTGAGATGAAGAAGTTGGAGGATGAGTTCTATCACCTCAAGCAGGATAGTGGAAACAATGTTCCCTACAATAACCGTTACCACGAGTTGAGCTTACTGATTCCTCGTATGGTTACCCCGGTATCCTTGGCAATTGAGAAGTATATTGAGGGACTGCCACCTCAGATTCATGATTCGGTTATGGGAAGTAAACCTGCTACTGTAGAAGATGCCATTCGTCTCGCAGCATCTCTTACTGACAAGCATGTCAAGGATGGTACTCTAACTCGTAAGGGTACTAAAAGACCTACTGAAACCCCTGCTACCACTGAACCTTCCCAAGAAAACTCTGCCTCTGCCTCTAGTTCCAATAAGAAACGAAAAGGTGGAAACCAAAACTATGCTGTAGTTGCACCTCTTAACCAGGTTCCTGTTGCAAACCCACCTACTGCACCTCAATCAACCCCAAGGGCTTATACTGGGAAACAACCTCAATGTGCCACCTGCCACTACCATCATCCCACCAATTTACCGTGTCGTAAGTGTGATGCTTGTGGAAGACTGGGTCATACCACTCCTTTCTGTCGTGTTGCCAATCGACCAATAAATAACCCACAGACTGTTATCCAAAACCAGGGAGCTGACCAACCCAGAGTTTGTTACGCTTGTGGTGATCCTAACCATATGCAAAACAGATGCCCTCATCTTACGGCTTTTATTCAGGCTCGTCAACAAACCCCAGCAGTCCCAGCAGTTCCAGCAATACAAGCAGCTCCAGCCCGTGGTCGTGCTTTCAACATCAACGCTAACCAAGATCAAGCTATCAACGACGTTGTCAATGGTACATTTCTTGTTACTAACTTATATGCTTCGATTTTGTTTGATACCGGTATGGATAGGAGTTTGGTCTCGTTAGAAGTTGAACCCTTGCTCACTCGTAGTTGCCCTCACCTTACCCACCCTTTTACCGTGGAGGTTGCTAATGCCAATCTTATTCTTATAAAAATTTATGCTCCATAGTTGCACAACCAAAAATCTTCACTTGAAAGAAATTTCGAGACGAAATTTTCTAAAGTAGGGGAGACTGTGACATCCGTCACCTTCGACTTTCAATTAATTTACAAAAATAGTCCCCCAAATATTTTCAATTTTAGTCCTTCCAGCATTTCTTGTGATTGTTGTCGTTTCCAAATTTAATAAAATTTGCATGTATTTTGATCTCGATCTCGATTTAAATCTAACACGTAAGCTGTGACGTTATTTAAAAAAAAATATATATATATACATCTTAAAAAAAAAAATTCAAGTTTATAAGAGTTTTAAGTTTTATTAGTTAACTTGGTTAGTAGTTATAATGAGAAAACTAACAAGGAAACCTTGCAAACTAATGTTAGTTAAATAAGGGGGACCTGTTTTGACATTATGTGAAAGTTAAAAAAAAAAATAGAAAAACATATCACAAACCCAACCCTGCTCGTCCCTGATCCCGTTCCGGCAGAAAGGCTCGCCGCCGGCGAGTCTCCGGCGAGTCCAACCATTTTTTTTTTAAAGCTTTTCAGTCATTCAAACTGTTTCCCAAGCGTTTCTTCACATTAATGACTGAGTTATATGATTAATCGAGCCATTATACGCGAATTTAAAGGAATTTAAACCAAGTAACCGTCGATCTTTAAAAGTTTGGGGAAACGCCCGTTTTGCTCGAACAATCTTATAAATTAAACTCTGAAAACGTTCCTAGACCTTCAAACATTCCAAACCCTCTTCTGAACACCTCCAAAATCGCTCAGGAAGCCTCTTAATTTTCGGTTGAAGTTCGTTTCTTGGAACCCCAATCTGCGGCAACCATACATAGTGTAAGTTCGATTATATTATGCCGTTTGGATCCTTATATGTTGTTCTTAATTAGCCCTATAATCTTGATTCGTAACTGTGAGGAATTGGGTTAATTAGTTTTGATAGTTAGGGTTAGGGTTTGAAGGTTGAATGGGGAAGAAGATGAGTTAGAACAATAATATAAATATACTCATATTTCAGATATCTTAACACAATTGTCCCTTGGTCTAGTGGTTGAAACTCTAGTAATATGCATGGAAGGTCAGGGGTTCGAACCCCATGACCAACAACATTTTCCTTTTTGATTTTAGTTGGTTTTTCTTTTGTCTTATGTGGATTATTATTTAATTGTTTAATAATCAAATATAACCCATATAAATCTATAATATTCATAATAAATTCATCTTTTGCCCAAAAATTATGAAAATTTAGGTATAGCTTCTTGACATCATAAAGAACATTTCCACATTTTTATTTTCTGAAAAAATGTTTTATTTTTATATTTTTATTGAATTAAATTGTTTTAATCATAAATAATTGATAAAAAATTCATTTTTAATGATTTTAATCTCAAACTTTTTGAGTAATTATTTTTAACCATTCTCAACTGAAAGAAAAATTATTGGTCAAGAAAACCTTTATTTTTATAAATTTTCCCATTTTTAATCATTTAAACATGATTTAATCTCATTAAATCAGTTTTAAATATAAATAAGTTCATATAAATTATGGGAAAATTATTCTAATATGTTTACATCAGAAATCATCCATTTTCTATAAAATAAATATTTTTGGATCACGTATAATATTATTAGTCTTATTTACGTGTAGTATGATATAATAAAACTTTATTTATTTATACAATTTAACATCTATTTTATAAATGTTTTCTTATAAAATAGAAATACTCGTATGGTTTAATGTCTTAATTATTTTTGTTGAATCGTTGTGTAACACAAAAAAATTACATATTTATATATTTATGATTATCGTATTATTTTAATTTAGTTAAAGTAACTAACCAAATTATTTTGTCTTAATTATTCAAACATATTGTTATCTAAATATTTAACCAGTAATAATTATATTACCTAAATAGTATTACAAACTTTGGTATATTATTTTTAATATACAACTTTTATATTAATTCGACTAATCATAAAATCTCTAATTCCCCAAATCGACTTAGCAAACCCTAATGCCTTAGACCCTAGATACCTTAGACTTTGTAGACTTTACCTTACTAGTATTTATGTACGTTATAGGTTGAATTCCTCGGAATTCTCACTACTTAGCTCACAACCGCTTAAGTGGATTTTGATCGCTTTCGCAAACTGTGAGTATATCTTTCCCCTTTTTACTGTTTTACTACTTTGGGGTGACTCATGTACATATATATATTAATCAAGTTTCAATTTCTTATACTTAATGCAATTCTCATGTGTGTTTGCTTTATGATAATTGGTGTGTCTATGACTTGTCAAAATCATTAACCGCTGGGCGGCCTAGCTTTTCAATGAATAATACTATGGTATATACCCCTTGTGACTCTGTTGAGAGACCTTGGTCATTGTCTTGTGATTCATATTACTAAAAATGTTTTGATTCTTGATTCTTGATACTTACTACATAGGGTTGATTTTGAACGGACATTACTTAAATTACATAATTGCAAATGGTATACAACACAGGAATTGCGAAACGTTTTGTACTATATATATCCATCGGATGTACTCACCAATACATTATATGTGTTGACAAAATTATTTTGTACATGTTTCAGGTGACGTTTGATTTTACTTGCTTTCACGCTTAGGATGGACCTAGTGCTTAAATAAAAGTTGAACATTTATTATTTATGTTTGAGATTTCTATTAAGACTCTTTGTATTTCGTTTGAATGATGGAAGTTATTTGCTATTAATATTTACAATTTAGTCCATGTGCTATTGAACAATCGTCACTACGTGACACCTCGATGTTTCCGCCATCGGTTGGGGTGTTACAGATTGGTATCAGAGCCATGGTTATAGGGAATTAGGTTATTAGTAAATGCTTTTGACCTAGACTATAACTAAGCTACCCATTATATGCTTTCTTTTATTCTCATATTTCTTTAGATGTATTTTCTCCTTTTACTTTTCATTATACTCGGAGAATATTTTTATTCTACAAATGGAACGAAAACATCAAGTTAGGAGTGATATCCATACCTTGGTGAATAGTTTCACTCTTTATATGATTTAGTTATTCATTTATTTATCTTGGAATATTTTCCTTTCGAGATAGGAGACGTCCAAATCTCAAGGAATCTATCCCTCCAAAAGAAACTTACTCACTAAGCTAGGAGTGACATCCTTATCTTAGTGACCAGTTTCACTCCATCATATTTTTACTATTTGGAAGTATATCTTTGAGTTAGGAGTGAAATCCACATCTCGAGGATATAGATATTTTCCACATTTCAAAATCCGCTAAAGTTTTGGAAATTATTTGTGACGGGGCACGTGCAATCTGGAAGGGTGAGCGCCTGTATTCTGAGTTTTCTGTCTAGGTTGGTAATTCGCATAAATCCCAATCAGACGAGGGACCCGTTTACCTACCTGGGAATTCTCGGGATGAGCATTCACTTATAGGCTAAAGTACGCCCCCACAAGTCACTAATAATATTTCAATTACTTTAGTCAGTCAACAGTTTCTTTGAAAACACTCTTATATCTCGTTTTATACTTGGTATTGTTTTTCATTTGGAGTTTTATCATGATTTTCTTTATGATACTCATAATTTTTCTTATATCAATTTATAATTACTATATCTCATGATTGTGTTACTTGCCTTGATATAAACTATGGCATTTTCAAGATTTTTTTTGAATCAAACCTCATAATTATTGTTCACTTTTGTAGATGTCTGATCGCGAATCTCGTAAGAGAGCCTCGAAGCGTCAGGCTAAACTGAAATCTGATCAGCGTATCGCGACCATGCTCAATGACAAGTTGGAAACACTTGTTCCTAATATCATTAATGCTATTATTCCAAACCTTAACCTGAACGGTAGCTCGAATGGGAACTCTAACGGGAATACAAATGGAAATGGTGGGGCTAGTGAGAATAAGTGCACTTTCAAGCACTTCAACTCCTGCCATCCCAACAAGTTTGATGGCACTGAGGGAGCCACTGGGTTACTTGAATGGTTCGAAAGTATGGAGAATACGTTCATTAATAGCGACTGTCCAGCCAACTTACGTGTTCGTCATGCCACGGGTGTTCTTCAAAAGAGAGCGCTCACTTGGTGGAATGGTGAAAAACATGCTCGGGGGACGGAAGCTGCTTTAACTATGTCTTGGGATGATTTCAAAATCGCCATGACTACTGAGTTCTGTCCTCGTAGTGAGATGAAGAAGTTGGAGGATGAGTTCTATCACCTCAAGCAGGATAGTGGAAACAATGTTCCCTACAATAACCGTTACCACGAGTTGAGCTTACTGATTCCTCGTATGGTTACCCCGGTATCCTTGGCAATTGAGAAGTATATTGAGGGACTGCCACCTCAGATTCATGATTCGGTTATGGGAAGTAAACCTGCTACTGTAGAAGATGCCATTCGTCTCGCAGCATCTCTTACTGACAAGCATGTCAAGGATGGTACTCTAACTCGTAAGGGTACTAAAAGACCTACTGAAACCCCTGCTACCACTGAACCTTCCCAAGAAAACTCTGCCTCTGCCTCTAGTTCCAATAAGAAACGAAAAGGTGGAAACCAAAACTATGCTGTAGTTGCACCTCTTAACCAGGTTCCTGTTGCAAACCCACCTACTGCACCTCAATCAACCCCAAGGGCTTATACTGGGAAACAACCTCAATGTGCCACCTGCCACTACCATCATCCCACCAATTTACCGTGTCGTAAGTGTGATGCTTGTGGAAGACTGGGTCATACCACTCCTTTCTGTCGTGTTGCCAATCGACCAATAAATAACCCACAGACTGTTATCCAAAACCAGGGAGCTGACCAACCCAGAGTTTGTTACGCTTGTGGTGATCCTAACCATATGCAAAACAGATGCCCTCATCTTACGGCTTTTATTCAGGCTCGTCAACAAACCCCAGCAGTCCCAGCAGTTCCAGCAATACAAGCAGCTCCAGCCCGTGGTCGTGCTTTCAACATCAACGCTAACCAAGATCAAGCTATCAACGACGTTGTCAATGGTACATTTCTTGTTACTAACTTATATGCTTCGATTTTGTTTGATACCGGTATGGATAGGAGTTTGGTCTCGTTAGAAGTTGAACCCTTGCTCACTCGTAGTTGCCCTCACCTTACCCACCCTTTTACCGTGGAGGTTGCTAATGCCAATCTTATTCTTATAAAAATTTATGCTCCATAGTTGCACAACCAAAAATCTTCACTTGAAAGAAATTTCGAGACGAAATTTTCTAAAGTAGGGGAGACTGTGACATCCGTCACCTTCGACTTTCAATTAATTTACAAAAATAGTCCCCCAAATATTTTCAATTTTAGTCCTTCCAGCATTTCTTGTGATTGTTGTCGTTTCCAAATTTAATAAAATTTGCATGTATTTTGATCTCGATCTCGATTTAAATCTAACACGTAAGCTGTGACGTTATTTAAAAAAAAATATATATATATACATCTTAAAAAAAAAAATTCAAGTTTATAAGAGTTTTAAGTTTTATTAGTTAACTTGGTTAGTAGTTATAATGAGAAAACTAACAAGGAAACCTTGCAAACTAATGTTAGTTAAATAAGGGGGACCTGTTTTGACATTATGTGAAAGTTAAAAAAAAAAATAGAAAAACATATCACAAACCCAACCCTGCTCGTCCCTGATCCCGTTCCGGCAGAAAGGCTCGCCGCCGGCGAGTCTCCGGCGAGTCCAACCATTTTTTTTTTAAAGCTTTTCAGTCATTCAAACTGTTTCCCAAGCGTTTCTTCACATTAATGACTGAGTTATATGATTAATCGAGCCATTATACGCGAATTTAAAGGAATTTAAACCAAGTAACCGTCGATCTTTAAAAGTTTGGGGAAACGCCCGTTTTGCTCGAACAATCTTATAAATTAAACTCTGAAAACGTTCCTAGACCTTCAAACATTCCAAACCCTCTTCTGAACACCTCCAAAATCGCTCAGGAAGCCTCTTAATTTTCGGTTGAAGTTCGTTTCTTGGAACCCCAATCTGCGGCAACCATACATAGTGTAAGTTCGATTATATTATGCCGTTTGGATCCTTATATGTTGTTCTTAATTAGCCCTATAATCTTGATTCGTAACTGTGAGGAATTGGGTTAATTAGTTTTGATAGTTAGGGTTAGGGTTTGAAGGTTGAATGGGGAAGAAGATGAGTTAGAACAATAATATAAATATACTCATATTTCAGATATCTTAACACAATTGTCCCTTGGTCTAGTGGTTGAAACTCTAGTAATATGCATGGAAGGTCAGGGGTTCGAACCCCATGACCAACAACATTTTCCTTTTTGATTTTAGTTGGTTTTTCTTTTGTCTTATGTGGATTATTATTTAATTGTTTAATAATCAAATATAACCCATATAAATCTATAATATTCATAATAAATTCATCTTTTGCCCAAAAATTATGAAAATTTAGGTATAGCTTCTTGACATCATAAAGAACATTTCCACATTTTTATTTTCTGAAAAAATGTTTTATTTTTATATTTTTATTGAATTAAATTGTTTTAATCATAAATAATTGATAAAAAATTCATTTTTAATGATTTTAATCTCAAACTTTTTGAGTAATTATTTTTAACCATTCTCAACTGAAAGAAAAATTATTGGTCAAGAAAACCTTTATTTTTATAAATTTTCCCATTTTTAATCATTTAAACATGATTTAATCTCATTAAATCAGTTTTAAATATAAATAAGTTCATATAAATTATGGGAAAATTATTCTAATATGTTTACATCAGAAATCATCCATTTTCTATAAAATAAATATTTTTGGATCACGTATAATATTATTAGTCTTATTTACGTGTAGTATGATATAATAAAACTTTATTTATTTATACAATTTAACATCTATTTTATAAATGTTTTCTTATAAAATAGAAATACTCGTATGGTTTAATGTCTTAATTATTTTTGTTGAATCGTTGTGTAACACAAAAAAATTACATATTTATATATTTATGATTATCGTATTATTTTAATTTAGTTAAAGTAACTAACCAAATTATTTTGTCTTAATTATTCAAACATATTGTTATCTAAATATTTAACCAGTAATAATTATATTACCTAAATAGTATTACAAACTTTGGTATATTATTTTTAATATACAACTTTTATATTAATTCGACTAATCATAAAATCTCTAATTCCCCAAATCGACTTAGCAAACCCTAATGCCTTAGACCCTAGATACCTTAGACTTTGTAGACTTTACCTTACTAGTATTTATGTACGTTATAGGTTGAATTCCTCGGAATTCTCACTACTTAGCTCACAACCGCTTAAGTGGATTTTGATCGCTTTCGCAAACTGTGAGTATATCTTTCCCCTTTTTACTGTTTTACTACTTTGGGGTGACTCATGTACATATATATATTAATCAAGTTTCAATTTCTTATACTTAATGCAATTCTCATGTGTGTTTGCTTTATGATAATTGGTGTGTCTATGACTTGTCAAAATCATTAACCGCTGGGCGGCCTAGCTTTTCAATGAATAATACTATGGTATATACCCCTTGTGACTCTGTTGAGAGACCTTGGTCATTGTCTTGTGATTCATATTACTAAAAATGTTTTGATTCTTGATTCTTGATACTTACTACATAGGGTTGATTTTGAACGGACATTACTTAAATTACATAATTGCAAATGGTATACAACACAGGAATTGCGAAACGTTTTGTACTATATATATCCATCGGATGTACTCACCAATACATTATATGTGTTGACAAAATTATTTTGTACATGTTTCAGGTGACGTTTGATTTTACTTGCTTTCACGCTTAGGATGGACCTAGTGCTTAAATAAAAGTTGAACATTTATTATTTATGTTTGAGATTTCTATTAAGACTCTTTGTATTTCGTTTGAATGATGGAAGTTATTTGCTATTAATATTTACAATTTAGTCCATGTGCTATTGAACAATCGTCACTACGTGACACCTCGATGTTTCCGCCATCGGTTGGGGTGTTACAATAAGTGACTTAGATCCGATTGTTTAACACGTCAAAACGACTCACTAGTGATAATCAATGTGCAACCGAATGATTACAAGTGTGTGTTGGTGTGTTTACATGATCGTGTGTAATTATGTATGCATATTATCACATAACTTCGGGTGTATATATATATATACATGTTTTGATTTCAAAAGTCGATTTTTTTGTTAAAAACATGTGACATTTTTATAACTCATTCGGCCCTTGGGCATCCATTTTTATAGGTCGACCGATGATATAGAGGTGTAGATGTTGTGTTCATTTAATTGTGATACCTATAAGTTTGGAAACAAAACCAATTATTTGTGAATGTAACCTCTATATAATCACTCTAGTGGTGTTGGTTGATGATCAAGGATCGTGGGTTCATGGGCCTAATGTTTAGTCATAGGCCGATGGTTATGCAAATACAATCCTTAACATTGATCAAGCCGCCTGTTTAGATTATAGCGTTATAGGTCTGACAAACCCATCCCCCCGCATAAATTCAGGGATGATCGATAACAGTTACACTTTTACTAACTTGCGTGTTAGGTCTCAGTCGACACAAGGTTTGATTGTACAAAAGACGCATTGTTACATGTCGGACTCATATTCTATCATTACTCATTATTATACTTCAACTATGATTGCTATACAACATATTGTTTTCAACTATATGCAAAACCTATGTATTCTCACCAACTATTTATAGTTGACCCCCCATCTTTCCAACTTAACATGTTTCAGGTTTTATTTTGCTATTGGAAGTTGTACAAGTCTTGGAACACATAGGAGCTTTGGACCTAGTTATGCAAACCAAGTTTATGTATTTATTAAATTGTATGACAAATTGTAAAATTGTTTAGTAATATTCAACTTCCATTTAATACCATGAGCTATTGAACAATCATTCATACGTGACACCTCGATGTTTCCACCATCGGTTGGGGTGTTACAGATTGGTATTAGAGCCATGGTTATATGGAATTAGGTTATTAGAAAAATAATCTAGTCTATAACCATAGGATTATAACCAGTACTTGCTCCTTTTACTTGCAACTATACTTGTTTCTTTTCTCTTTCTCTATCCTACTTCTTATCTCTACTTCAACCCCTACAAGATGATTATTCACCATCACTGGATCTACTCTTAGACTAATAGGACAAATCCTCAGGTTTAGCCTGAACCACCTTGAGATCTCGTCGAAGTTCTAGGTTTTAATAACGAACACGTGCAATCTGGAAGGGTGAACGCCTGTATTCTGAGTTTTCTGTCTAGGACTGGCATTGCGCATATATCCCAATCAGACGAGGGACCCAGATGCCTACCTGGGAATTCTCGGGATGAATGTTCACTTATAGGCTAAAGCATGTCTTCACTATGTTATTAGAATCTAGAATCTTTGATAAGTCAACGTTTTCGTTTATTCGTTTTAATTAAATGGATAAATGATTACATTCCTTATATTACCTCATTCATTTCATGTCTCATTGAACCTTCATTGTGTCTCTTACAGATCATGCCTCCACGTCGTAGCACCCGCCTTAACAGTGGCAACGATCATGATGAAGGGAGCAGCAACCACAACCACAACCACAACCACAACACTAACAACAACAATTGAAGTGATGCCCAACTGGCTGCGATCATTACCCAGTAAATGGCGCAATAAATAGCAACTCTGGTTCCTAATTTGGTGGCTCAAGTCATCCAAATGAATGGAAACGATAATGGAAATGGAAATGGCAATGGGAATCACAATGGGAACGGGAATGGTCACATAGTCTGCACCCTCAAACACTTTAATACCTGCAATCCTCCTAAGTTTAGCGGGGACGAAGGAGCTACTGGTCTCCTTCAATGGTTCGAGGGTATCGAGAATACTTTCATAAATAGTGAGTGTCCCGATAACCTTAAGGTTCGTTATGCTATGAGTGTTCTTCACAAACGAGCACTCACTTGGTGGAATGAGGAAAAGCGCACCCGCGGAGCTGAAGTCGCGCTTGCTATGACTTGGGATCAAGTCAAGGAGATAATGAAAGCCGAGTTTTGTCCACGTAACGAGGTCAAGAAATTGGAGGATGAGTTCCACACCCTTTCTCAGGATAGTGGGGAAAACCTTGCTTATAATACCCGCTTCCATGAGCTTAGTCTGTTGTTACCTCATAAAGTCACTCCCCTACCAGTAGCCATCGAGAAGTATATCGGTGGTTTACCTATGCAAATTCAGGACACGGTGTGGGGGAGAAATCCTGCCACCTTGGAAGAGGCCAAGCGTCTAACAGCTACCTTAACTAACAATCACGTAAAGAACGGGAGCTTAGTTCGGAAAGGCGAGAAAGCAAGTATTGTAGCTGCGGTAACTACTGAGAACCAGAAGCGCAAGACCAGGGATCCTAATGCAAACCTCACTACACAAGCTTCTAACAAGAAACCCTATACAGGAAACTTTCCATTGTGTAACACATGCAAACGTCATCATCCCACTGCTTCAGCGTGTCGCTTGTGCACCAATTGTGGTAAGTATGGCCATCTGGTCAACACATGTCGTGAAGCCCCAAACCCCAACACTAACCAACAAACCAACCCTGCTCCGGCTGCTAACCCTAATCGTCCCGGCAGATACAACTATGGTCAGTGCTATGAATGTGGAGACCCAAATCACTTCCGTAACCGATGCCCTAAACTAAACCGAGATCAAGACCCTTCAGCTGCCTAATGACAAACCCATACTCTTAGAATGTTATTTACTTTTGAATTCCATGTAATGACTCATTTGATTTGAGTAATAAATTTTAGTATCGAATATTTTTGTCTCTTAGTATTGAATATTTGGACATACGATTATTCATGACACTTGGAAACATATCTAGATGAATATGAACTAATTCATACCTAGACCCATTGACCTTGTCTACGATAATATAATCACAACTCACATACTATACTTGACACTTGATGCTTACATGTATATATTATCAATTTGCAATTTATGTGTGGAATAATTACATTTAATCAACAACTGGTAGAGGACGAAGTACTTGCTCAACAGTTAGTAGGGTACCAAATAACCTACTCAACGATTGGTAGAGGCCCTACAACCTGCTCAACAATCGGTAGAGGTTCTTACTCACTGACTGGTAGAAGTCTTTTTCCTGCTCAACAGTTGGACTCATTGTTGGATGCATTGTATATGATTCAAAACACAAGGTTATTTGGCACTGTGTGTGTGCCTAGAGTTATGGAAGGACACAAAACCCTAATGTAAGGTAAATTGGTGATTGCGGTCCGGAACGTAATCATGAATTTACAGGTACGTTAAGGTAGAGTGAAATTCTAATAAGGTTTTGGTAGTTCAGTTAGTTTTCATATAGACACACATGTCAATTCCCCTACCCAAATTATTCGAAACAGTTTATTCTAGTACATACAAATTCATGCCGTGCCTTAACTCAAATTTTTCCCAAATCACAGTTGCCTTAATTTCAACCCAATCACCCTCAACCCTGTGTTTTTAATAACTTCGGGACGAAGTTTCCAAAAGTAGGGGAGACTGTAACATCATGAAAATTTCCTCAAATTTCAAATCAATAAAAATCCCCGTTGTATTCGTTAGCTCACATTCTCATATGTTAATCACTCATTATTCCTAAAATTTTAAAATAATAGCCTTGTTATAAATACAAAGTTTTCTAAATAAACTATGCATATTTTAATCTTTTATTTATTTATTTATTTATTTATTTCTCTAATAGTAATAATAAAAATAAAACTTTTATAAGGTTATAAAAGCTTAAACTTAAAAAGCATTATAATGTTTCTTTTAAACTATAACAAAAAAAAAACATCTTTAAAAAAAAAAAACCCATAACCAAAGCTTATTAAACCCAACAAAAACCCACCCCTTAACCCAACTTCTGGACAACCCAGAAGCTAGTCAGCCCAAGACATGAAGCCTATACCTGGCCCAACTCGGTAACCAAAAAAAAAAACATTTACCAACCAGACTCGAACCCGAGTCTGGTTCCGTTTTGAATTCAACAAACAACACCACCACTGCACCACATGGTGCTTTGTGTAGAATCTAGAATCATTAATTTTTTAAAAGCTCCTTAATGGGCTAAACCAAATCTGCACTTTCCTTGCAGACCCAATCCGCGACTAAAGTATAATCCACCGACACCGAATTCAAAATCAACGCGCCTTGGCTCGAATTTGGAAACAAATTTGATTGATTTACGACTAAGCATCAATCTCGGCCAAATCCAACTTAAAATAACGAGTCTTGACTGCCAATTAAACGAGTTAAAACCATTCATGAACATTCCTAAACAACTCAAATCAAATCTGTATAAATCCATGTTGTTAGCTCAATTAAAGTCACCCACAATACCTAGAAGTGCCGGAAAATAAATCCCCCTTATCACCTTTCACTTTCAAACGTTAAACTTATTCAATTCGGGCGTCCTAGATCGCGGATTTTGACTCGCAAGATCATCACCTTCGGGTATGTTTTCATTCAAATTATTAGGCTCATTAGGATCGATTTTCTTCATGGATTAAAAACCCTATAACTCTAGTTATTAACTGGATCGATCAATGGGTCAATTGGATGGTTTAGGAATTAGGGTTTACAAGGATTTTATTTGGGGATCCTTTGATGTTGCAGGTTTTGTATAAAATTATTTCTGATTAATTGAATTAACAAACGTAAACCCAGACCAGTTGGTATGGGCGTGAAACACATTCAACAAGGACTCGGGATCGAGCCCCCCTTAAGGCCGGTTCCTGTGTTTTTTTTTTCCAGCTTTTCTTTTACTTTTCTTTTTTTATATATATAATATACATATAAACACAATTAATTATTAAATATAGTAAACTTAGTCTAAAATTTTTATGAAAATTATCTCAGTCTTATAAGACCCTAAAGTTTATGTTAATAATTTTATTTTTCTGAAAAATATTTATTTATTATTTTTAATGTATTTATTTGGTTTAAATCGTAATTAATTCATAAAAATTCGATTCTAATCATTTTAACATCAAAATTTTTGTAGAGATAGGTATAATCATATAAAACATCGTGGCAGTTTAATTTGTTGTAAAAAAACATTATTTTAACCATTTTTAAAAATTAATTGATTTAATTCAATTTAATTCGCTTTAAAAATTAAAATAATATTTTTTCACTTTATTTGTATTTATTTCCTAAATATTTTCCTTTTAATAAAAATAAACCAATTTAAAATATGCAAAATATAAAAAAAAAATTAGTTTAAAATTCTGAGAATTATTTTATTTTCTCGGGATTTAAACAACTTGTCATTTCTAAATTTATTTTTGAATTATTGACTTATTCTATTAAATTCTACTTTTATTTCGTATTAAATCATATAAAAGTCTATTATTTACGATATTTCATATTTACACTTTCAATTATTTTACGTGTTTTCATAAATGGACGTAATTATTGAGAGATAATTGAGTTATAAAATTTCCTTTAAATAATTAAAATGATTTAAAACCAATTATGGTTTAACTCAAAAACCCTAAACCCCCAAATTTAGTCTACAAAACCCTAAGCGCCTAATCCTAGATAACTTAGACATAAGTTCGTTCCCTTACAAATTATTATTTATTCCTCTAGGTTAATCCTTTGGGACATTCTAATTCAAACTTTGCGATTCAACATATTTCAAGTTATTACGCAAATGGTGAGTTTACATAGCCCCTTTTTCTGTTTTACATTTTTGGGGTGAAACATGTTTAAACATTTTATACACTATCATTTACTCATTTTTACATTGTTGAAACTTGTGATTCAATTACACTATCATTTACTCATTCTATCATTTGACTGTAACAAAAAGACACAGTACAATCATTAACATTGATCAAGCCGCCTGTTTAGATTATAGCGCTATAGGTCTGACAAACCCATCCCCCCGCATAAATTCAGGGATGATCGATAACAGTTACACTTTTACTAACTTGCGAGTTAGGTCTCAGTCGACACAAGGTTTGATTGTACAAAAGACGCATTGTTACATGTCGGACTCATATTCTATCATTACTCATTATTATACTTCAACTATGATTGCTATACAACATATTGTTTTCAACTATATGCAAAACCTATGTATTCTCACCAACTATTTATAGTTGAGCCCCCATCTTTCCAACTTAACATGTTTCAGGTTTTATTTTGCTATTGGAAGTTGTACAAGTCTTGGAACACATAGGAGCTTTGGACCTAGTTATGCAAACCAAGTTTATGTATTTATTAAATTGTATGACAAATTGTAAAATTGTTTAGTAATATTCAACTTCCATTTAATACCATAAGCTATTGAACAATCATTCATACGTGACACCTCGATGTTTCCGCCATCGGTTGGGGTGTTACACCTTATCTCCGCGGGTATCATTGCCTCTGACCCGTATGACAAACTGAATAGGCTTTCCCTGTTGCTTGTTTTAGTGAGGGTGTGGTGAGCCTAAGGGACGCTCGGAAGTTCATCTACCCATGTGTGGCCTTTGGTGCCCAGTCTTGCCTTGATCCCTTCCACTATGCTTCTGTTCGTCTGTTCAACTTGTCCATTTCCTTGCGGGTGGGCAACAGAAGTGAAGATGGGTTGTATGTGTAACTCGGCGTACTAGCTCAAGAGGCCTTTGTCCGCAAATTGGGTCCCGTTGTCTGAGACGATGTTCAATGGGAGACCGAAACGACAGATTATGAATTCTCATATAAAATTCTTGACTTGGGCGGCTGTGATATCTTTCAGTGGCTTTTCCATGATCCACTTGGTGAAATAGTCGATAGCAACAATGAGGTATTTTCTCTTCCCTGACGTCATTTGGAAGGGCCCTACAATGTCAACTGCCCATTTCTGGAATGGCCTAGCGGATGTGACAAGAACTAGGTCGCTTTTTAGGGTGCATGGTGTTAGACGCATGCCTCTGATAGGAGTCGCATTTGCGAATCTCTTTTAGAGCACCAAGACGCATCCCAGGCCAGTAATATGCTGCATTCATCAATTTAGCCAAAGCCATATTTCGACCCGGACATTTTCGGGATGCCACTAATAACCAACAAAGGGCCTCGCTTGAAGGCCGCAAATACCCTCGTGAATCTCTCGAATGAGATAATTGGCGTATTCTACATCAACACACCTAAGCATCGGGCTCAGGTGGGATATTCGATACAATACTCTGTCACTTAATTCATATAGGAGAGCTTTGTGTTGGATCTTCGCAGCTTCTGCACGATTTTCTGGTAGCGTGCCCGCGTTGAGATATGCCTTGATAGGTGTCATCCACGAATCTCCTCCTAGTTGGATCACATTTTCCTCCCTAGTTAGGATTGAGGGTGCGTTCATGACTTCAATGTGGACTTCCTTCCCAAGATGGCCGAAGCTTGTGGCAGCCGTCTTGCTTAGGGCGTCAGCGGGTTTGTTTTTGCTACGGCTTATGTGGATAATTGTGCACGAGGAAAAGTTCTTGATGATATGTTTAGCTTGTTTAAAGTACAGGATCATTGAGGCCTCCTTTGCCTCATAGCTGCCATTGATCTTTTCCCACTACTAGCATGGAATCTACGTGCGCAAGAATGTGTTTCATGCCCAACTTTTGTGTGATCCGTAGCCCTACTAATAAGGCTTCATATTCTGCCTCATTGTTTGTGCTTTTAAATTCTAATCGGATTGCATATGTGAATTAATTTCCTTCTGGGCTGATCAACCGTAGTCCTGCGCCCGCTCCTTCTTCATTAGAGGCTCCATCTGTGTACAGGTTACAGATTTCCTTGCCATCGTTCACTGCCTGGCATTCTTGTTCTGCCTTGCATTCCTCGATCTTCTTTTCTGGTACCTCCTTAATAAAGCCTGCTAAAATTTGGCCTTTGAGAGCTGGGTGTGTTTTGTAAGTGATTGAGTGTACGTCCAACTCTATGGCCCACTTAGCTAATCTTCGAGATAACTCCAGTTTGCTCAATACGTTGTTTAGTTTGTAATCGCTGAGCATGTTGAATGGATGACCTTGGAAGTATCTACAGAGTCTGCGGGAAGCGTGTACTAGAGCTAAGACGAGTTTTTCCATGGTAGAATACCTTACTTCCCCGTCTGTGAGGACCCTGCTGATGTAATAGATGGGCGTTTGAACTAACTTGCGACCTAGCATCAGAACTGCGCTGACCGCTTTTTCTGTTGCACACAAGTAAAGTGTGAGCGGTTCCTTAGGGAGTGGTGCGGTTAGCGTTGGGAGATCTATCAAACACTTTTTCATATCTTGGAATGCTTTTTCGACCTCAGGAGTCCACTCGAACTGATTCTTCTTCAAACAATTTTTTAATGTTTCGATGAAAGGTATAGACTTGGAAGCCTGGTGTGATAGGAACCTGTTGATTGCGACGAGGCACCCATTCAAAGTTTGCATATCTTTGATGGATGATGGGGAAGGCATTTGCTCGATGGCTTGTACTTTCTCAAGATTGGCTCTGAACTCATCCTTTGTGATTATAACTCCTAAGAACTTGTCCTCTTCCATGCTGAAGGTACATTTTCTTGGATTTAGTTTCATTTTGATTTTGTGGAGACGCTTAAACGTCTCCTCAATGTCCTTAAGCATATGATCCTCCTCTCATCTTTTAATAACCAAGTCATCTACATAAACTTCCAAGTTCTTACCGATTTTTGTGCTGAATGCTTGGTCCATTAAGCGTTAATACGTTGCCCCCCCCCCCCAATTCTTCAGTCCGAATGGCATTTTGGTGTATCAGTGTACTCCGCAATCAGTTCTAAACGTTGTCTTGTCTTCGTCTTCCACCACCATTTAGATTTAATGATAACCTTTGTACGCATCTAGGAAACATTTAAACCTGAATGGTGCCAGGGAGTAAAGCTTGAGGTCGATTTCTTGCAGAGGGTAACAATCCTTTGGGTAGGCTTGTTTAGGTCTTTGTAATCGATGCACATGCGCAAGTCTCCTGTGATTTTAATGACCATCACTGGGTTTGCCACCCAAGTTTAATACAGTGTTTCCCGCAGGATTCCTGCCCGCAGTAACTCGTCCACTTGTTCATTCATAGAATTTGTATTTTCTGCACCCATGTTTCTGCCCTTTTACACTATGGGTTACACGAACTTGTACGTATTGAGCTTGTGTTTAGCCAGGTTTCGCGGGACCCTATCATGTTGGATGGTTGCTATGCGAAGACGTCAGCATTTTAAATAAGGAGTTGCTTGAGAAGGTCTCAGATGTTCTCTGAGATGGCTGGTCCCAAAGTGATTGGTTGTTCAGGGAACTTGGGGTTTAAAACCCACTTCTCTGGCTCTGTTCTTAGGGATTGTTTGATAGCCTTCACTGGGTTGTGTTATTCCGCGACGGTGCATTCTCTGTTTACCCACACGATGGCTATTCCCATGGGAGTTGGAAGCCAATTGCGTCGTGTGGTAGGGATAGAACCATGTTGTACTTATCCATTGAGTCGCGACCCAGGATTATATCATGTCTTAATTTAGACGGGACGACCAAAAGGTTGATGTCTTCCATTCTTGAGTGTTTTCCATCGCCAATGGTGAGTGAGAAGTTGATCTCTCTGCGCGGATGAACTACTTCATTCGAGAATCCAATGATTGGCGAATTGACCGGCTTCAACCGTGCTTTGTCTTTGTTGTCGAGAAACTTGTAGCATTGCTCTTACACGATGTCCGAGTTGCTACCAGTGTCCATGAAGGCTCTGGTTGTTTGGTAATGGGCGAAGAGTGCTATGATGATCAGCACTCTGGTTGAGGAAGGGCCACCTTTGACAATGGGGAAAATGACTTGTTGCTCTTTCCATGCGCAAAGAAACTCGCTTTTCCTTTTGCTTCCCTGGCGGTCGCGGTTGCCACTGTGTATCATCTTGTTGTGGTTCTTGATTCGCTTGGATGGGGACCCGTCACCTTTGTTTTGCCCACGCTGCGTGTCTTTCAATAGGTTTGACAATTTTCTAGACTTTGAAGCCATCTTAATTGCCGTTTTTAACGGGAAGCATGCGTCTATTTCATGACCGATGTCTTGATAATAGGCGCAGAACTTGTGGGGGTTCAAGCCTTCTCTTTTCTTTATTACTCTTGGCTCAGGGAAGTTTGTGTTTTCAGTGGCCAAGACTTGTGCTGGAGTTTTTGTGAGCGGGGTCCATGAGTTGGGAATCTTGTGCGCTGGCCTGTTATCGCTCGACTATACTTTATTGTATTCTGCCACTTCTGCATGTTTGGGGTCCGCCTGTGATGAAGTTTGGATCCTGTTTCAGACTAAGGTTTTTCTATTTCGTTCATGCTTATTATATCGGTTTCTGGTGGATTGGCCCTTGCTCCATGTAGACAACTCTCTCTCTCTCTCTCTCTCTCTCTCTCTCTCTCTCTCTCTCTCTCTCTCTCTCTCGGTTCTTGAATATCGCTTTGGGATGACTATGATTTCCTCCAAGGTGTTTGGCATGCCTGTTTTTTCAAGTGAGGGTACGAATGAGGTTGTTGAACCTTGTGATATAGTCTTTGATCGACTCATTGTTGTACCTGCACACTTGCAAGATATTTGTGGACTCATGCTCCATCTGTGCTGTTGACTGAAGTGACTCAAGAAATTGTCAGTAAGTTCTTTGATGCCATCGATCTGGCCAGGTGGTTGACTGTCAAACCACACTCGTGCAGCTCCTGTGAGGGTTTGCGCGAACATGTGACACCAAGCTAGCAGGGTCCAGCTCGCAACCTTTCCCGTGGTTTTGAAGCTCCTTAGGTGGTCATTAGCATTTGACAACCCATCTACTCACCCAAGGTACTCGGTATTTTGGTTTTTGATGGCAAAAGGGTCAGCACTATGCGCGGAGTGAACTTTGATTTTTCGCTGAACGATGGGGGGGGGTAATAAGGCTTGGTAAGGCCCTTTTTGGCTGACGAATAGTGTCCACACGTAACAGTGTTGGCGCTAGACTGGCTATTGTCGCGCCTGAAGTGACTTTGGGACTCGTCAGAGTCTTCCATCCACGTTGGGTCTCTTTGTTTATTCCCGCTGGTGTAGCTCGCAACTTTGGAATTTATGCGCAAGCTCCCTGTGGTAGGGCGCGATGGGCTTTCAGAAGCTGTGTGCACCTTGACCTCTTCAAACGGTAGCTTTTTGGAGACGCCTTTGAGACGTTGCTCGCGGACTATCTCAGCATAATGACGTTGCAAGGCCTCCTGTTCCTGAATGTACCACATCACCGGTCTAACCATCGACGTGGAATTCTCCATATGTGGGCTTTGTCGTGCGTTTGCATTTTCAGTTTCGAAGTGAAACGAACCATTTGAGTGGTGAGTAGCCGTGGAGGGTGAAACGGTGCGTAGGGCTTCTGTGTGTTTATCTTGCCCTCCTTGTGGGTTCTCTTGTGCGTTGGGACTGAGCTAAACAACCCTAGTAGCAGAGGTGTCCCCTGCGAAAGAAGGCAGTGGAGAACTCATGGTTTAGTGAAAGAAAGACATGGAGTTTTTTGTTGTTCTAATAGTCGCTTTTTACAGATGGCGCCAATGGAGAAACATCTATCCAAACAATACTTGAAATATAATGGAGAAATGAAGAGATTTTATTAATGCTTGTGTGACGATTACAATAACTGATAACGAGTATCAATGGACAATATTTCAACCAATCTTTCTTACAAAACTTAGAGCTATTACAATGTGTGTGTGCTCAAGTGTGAGAATGACCGACCCCTTCTTCTTGTAGATGAGGGGTATTTATAGTGATCATGGTTCGAGGCTTGGAGTTGGTAAGGATTGACAGCTCAGTCGTGCGGCCCCACGGGGAGCCCGTTGAGGGAATTTGCATTGTCCTTCTCTGATTGACCGACTGTCCTTTTCACTCGTTCTTTCTGTCCTTGGTGATGGCAGAAGATCATGGAGCAGGGAATGTGATTGGTCGGATGCCCCTTTAGGTTAGGTATTAAATATTGAGATTAGAGTTATGAATTTTTTTTAGCCTTTATGATAGGTGCTGATATTAGAGTTATACATATTTTTTTTTTATGTATTGAATATTGATATTAGAGTTATGCATTTTTTTACCCTTTATGATATATGTTAATATTAGAGTTATACATTGTTTTAGGTTAGGTATCAATATTAGTATGTTAGAGTTGTACATTTTTTTAGCCTTTAGGATAGGTGTTGATGTTAGAGTTATACATTGTTTTAGGTTAGGTGTTAGCATTGGAGTTGTACATTGTTTTAGATTATGTATTAATATTAGAGTTATACATTGTTTTAGGTTAGATGTTAACATTAAAATTATACATTGTTTAAGGTTAAATGTTAACAACGGAGTTATACACTATTTTAGGTTAGGTGTTAACATTAAAATTATACATTGTTAATTGTTTTAGGTTAGATGCTACTTAAAGCTTTCCTGCATGTAAATGTGAAGCGTACCAGTCTTTTTCATATGTAAAATTGATGTGTCATATTAGATTTTTCAATCCTAAAACATTCTCGGGGTATAATCTAGTATATTAATACTTAAAGTTTACTTTTTAATGTTTTTATATATTGCCTTTTAACTAAAATATTATTGTTATTATATGGTGTTTTGGCTCAAAATCTAGCCGAAGGATTTATTTACTTACCTTTAAAAGGGAACCAAGAATGTGGTGAGGTAACTTGTACACAATGCATTAAAGGCTGTACATTCAATATTTTCTCTAGTTTTTTATAGCGTGTGAGCGAATTTTGATGATGGGAACCACCAGCTGAACGCTTCTTTCGGCGGCATGCGCTTTAGAATATTTTGAGCCAAATTTAGAGCTTAGCTGAGCCGCTCATCTTTTGAGCCATATACATTGCTATTTATAAATGTAATAAGAAAGAGTTTTGTTCCATGAAGTCATGAACACGGGCACACAGCCTATGTTTCATAATCACTAAGATTTTTATCATTTTTTTAACATTAATTTTTAAAACATTTGTTTAATACCCATGACAAATTACAAAATAATAGCAGATAAACGGGTAACAAGCTGTGCTACAACCCTTTTTTATCATTCCGTTGTGTCTTCTTATCTATTTAGTAAAAAAAAAAATTACCTAGACTAATCAGAAATAACACACATCAGGAAATTAAGTGTTTGAATCATAGCCAAGCCAAGCCAAGCCAAGCGGTTGTTGATAAGCCGGATTCTTTCCTCTATAAATAAATCAAATTAAAGCCTTGTGACTAAAGTAATAAAATTCCATATCTTGTGTTGGTATATTTTTAGTTAGGTTACTTTTACTTTTGTACAACTAGAAAAAGAACACAAGTATTTTATATACACACACATGTATACATGCATATATATGAAATAAGCGTGTTAATAGTGAGAAACCAAGATCTTGCCTACTTTCAGTTGTACAATGGACATTAGAACTTGGCATAAATCTAGAAGTTGCAGTGTCCAATTGGGTAGGAATTACTCTAAAAAAGAATCTGATTTTCGGTCCGAGCCGAAATGGAAGAGCTTTTGGAGAAAGATTGTGAAGAAGAACAACAAAAGGAAGATGGCATGTTTTGTGTACTCGTATGATCGGGAGGGTTATATGCAGAATTTTGACGAAGGGTTCGAGAGGGGGAATGCTGATGTTTTATGTAGGTCTTTTTCGGCTCGGTTTGCTAATCCATCAAGGAAAGATGTTATGGTGTAATGGTAAGTTTGTTGAAGTTAGATGCAAGACTCTTACAATGTTGGAAATGTTTAGGGTTTGTGTTTTATCCTTGTTATGTTACATTATGTAAATGTAAATTACTACTTAAGTGTATGTTTGAATTAGTTACATTAGTTATAGTGGTTGAGGATATTGTTAATTACCATATAATTGCAACTTAAGTCAGTGTCACGAATCCCTCTTCTATGATACTCACAATCCTACACGAACGATGACTGTCCACACGAAAAAACCCCTCCCTCTTTCACTTCGACCACCATTTGCTCCCACGTCAGCCACAAATGGCCAAGAACGGTCTGTTGTGGGTACTCTTAATGGTTTTTACAGTTTGAACTAGGCCCGGTTAAATTGAAGCAATTTTGAAGGGGCACTACCCAGTTGTCCATTTGGGTAGGTATGCGAACTTTTCATATTGAGTTATACACTATGGTTTAAGGTTAGAAGCTCAAACATCATATCCAGGGCTATGCCAATTCCTCGTATAATCCAAAAGACAACTCAAAAATAGTCATGTTTTGATTTTTTTGTAACTTGTTTAATAAACCAATTTGCGTTCAAGTTGACATGTTTAACACGTTCAACTAAATGGATCATATTCACTTAACCTGGTTAACCTAAATATCAACCGGTTTAAGAACATACAATAAAAGATATAGACATAACTAAGTTCACGTGACATGTTTGGGTCACGCAATGACAAATGTGTTCATGTTCGTCGCATCAATTTAACCCAACACGAGATAATTGAAATGAAAGAGAGATGGCAATTTTGGTCTTAAGCAAAGGTTCTAATACATGAACTTAAGTCTCAAGATAAAAGAAGATTAGGAAGCAAGTCAAACATAAAATTATCTGAAACAGGTAAAAAAAATTTGTAGCAAGCATATTAAGCCATTATCTTGGCAGATCTGACAAACAAGCTGTCAACAACTTTGCCCATGTTTTGAATGGTCTCAAGAGTTGCAGGAAAGATTGCATCTGTCTTTGGATCTTCAAATATGATGAGACACCCAACACCCTGGTCCAGTGTTCCAGCAAACTTTTTGTCCAATATCATCTGTGACAGTTTCTTCTCCACATGTTCAACCGGAAGCTCAATCAGACTCGCTATGTGGCCGATCTCCACCCTCGAAAACGGTTCAATCAACCTGCACCAGCACAGTATTTACTTACCTTCAAACAAATTCACAATCCAACCCCAACCCTTATTGGCCTGTTACCCACTGACTTATTAATGGACTGTGTCACGTTATTCACGTGATCACGTCTCCAAACACATAAAATCAGGAAAAAAAAATAGCTATACGGAAAAGAAGTCTAAAGTCACCTAAAGCGTAAGCTTATATAACTACTGAAATAGTAACAATTTGCAATCATCTTTGACGCTAGTTATTTATATATAAAAACAAAAGGTTAATTTAATTAGGAGATACGAGTGTTAAAGGTCACAACGTAACCTAAACCAAATATTATCCTGTTACCCAGCCTGGCTGACCCGTATTTTGATTGCAAGCAATGATAATCCTAACCTGCACAAGTTTTGCTCCAAAAGTGTGTCGTAGAGGGAAGAAAGATGCCTATGAACAATAGGGTCTTCATCCAATTGGGCTTTAAAATCTTGAAGGGCGGTTTCAAACAGCTTCAATGACCTCTTAGCATACGCATCAGCAACAGCTTTCATTGCATCAAGTTCTGGACCTAAAAACTTCAAAGCTTTTGAAGATATAATCCCTGCCACGTCATCAGCCTGGTTCACCATGATCTTGCATAGCAACATATACTTAAGACTGTAAACCGCTCTTGGGTCATCAAGTGCATTAAATGCCTCAAAAGCTTCAAAGAAATAACTGTAAGCAGTTTTATAATCCTTTTCTTCAGCATGAAGAATTCCACTCTGTAAATCAATGGTGCCTTGCTGAGCTGGAGGTACATAGATAGCATTTGCAGCTGTTCTAGCAGCAGTTAATGCGGCTTTTGCTTTGGGGAGATTTCTTAACGAAAAGTGTAGCTTGCTTTCCAATAGATCGATATCAACAAGAAGTAATTTGTCATCCAATCTTCTCACCTCTTTGACCAAACCCGAAAGGAGAGTCAAAGCTTCTGAATACTCCTTGCTATCCATCAACAATGCAGCAAGCCGGGCCTCAACCCGCTGCCTTAAAAAGGTCCGCTTTTCAGCCCGGGTCCATTCTACCATTTCCTTACATAATGATATTTGAAGATCGGTGGAATTTGGTATTTTGGCAACAGAATCTATGATTCCCCTAACAATTTTTGCAGTTTTAGCTTTAGGGATTAGTGCAAAAAAAGGTCTTAATGTGGTCAAAAGTCCACGTAGATCCTCTCCTCTGTTTTCTTCCTTGAGGAGTTCTGAAATTTTTGTGATTGCTTGTTCTTTGACCCGCAGAGCTTCAGAAGATGATGCAGGATTATCCAGAACCTGGTACAGTATGTTGATAGCCTCAGGTCGGGTTTTGGCTTCTGAAGCTAGGTCAAGCGATTCTGATGTGGCGGGAAGATGTGATGACGACATATTTATGTGGAAAACTGCATCAACAAATAAACAATCATGATAAAGGAGATGAAATCAGATAAACCTAAAAATAGCATGAAACTCAAACTGGACAAAGCGAATGCTTGGTTGTGCATTTTGAAAGTGGTTATATAAACAATGAAATGAGATAATCAACTGTTATAAACAAGCTGTACAAAATAGTTTTCTAGCGTTTCTACTGTCCCAAGTTGTATTAATCAAATATCCAGCCGCTTTTGAGTGTTCAAAAAATTATAACTCTATAAGAAATATACTGATAAATAACCCTTGTATAATAAGTTGTGATGCAAAACCTAAACAATCAGATAAGTAGAAGCACAATTTCTTCATCAAAACATCAAAAAATGATTATTGTGAATTTCAGTCGCAACAATAGGATAATTTTTTATAATAAATATAGCAAAACACCCCCAAGATTTATCTTGAACATCTGAAAGTAACTTAACCACCCAATCGCAAACAATAAGAAACAGCCAATGAATCTTAGTCTTAGGATAACTTATATGCAACAAGCCAGCATATCAATACATGTATTTACAATGGAGAAAAAAACATCTATGAAAATTTCCAAACAGCACAATATGTTAAATATATAATGGTGTGAAATTGCAGTCTTACAGAAAAGAAGTAGACAAACCCCTTAATAAAGATGTCATAAAAACATACTTACAATAATTAAGCAGATGAATATTCAACCTGTAATGAAGATCAATGAAATCGAAACACATTTGATGACTAATCAATGCAACTTAAAGCTTAATGGTGGAATGGAACTAATTTACACGGAACACTATTGCTTAGAATCCAAAATACTAGTGCTGATCGTGAACTAGCAGCATAGTTTAAGATACTGCCACCCAATCATAATAACCCAAGCATCCAATCCCAGTTCCATGACAATCAAAACCAGATAAAAAATGAAACATCAGAAAACAAAACAAATTATGAAGAAAGTGATAACAAAGATTAACTTCATAACAATAACTGCAATTCGGCTTGATAAAGAAACCAACTTAAAACAAAGTTGTTTAATATACAAAGTTCCTGGCAGTTAAACCATACAAAATTCAATTCTTACAAATCCTATATTTAAATGCAATCTTTATGAATCCTATATACATGAGTAGACATAACGTCATCTCCAAGTAGTCTAAGTGTAATCACCAAGAGCAGAGCACCAAGACTAAAATGTGATATCAATGAAATAGAAATAGCTAAACTTTCATATTATTAAATGACCCCAAAGCACCCCAATGCTATACATGTAACTACAGTACTACACTCCTTGCAGATAAAAGTTTCATAATAATGTGACAGAAAATGTTTTTGAAGGACATAACACCAGAATTTAAAAAGGCCACATATAAAAATAAGGGAGAAATTTTGCTAGTGAATATCAAGAGCACAATACAAAAGCCGGGTTCAGTTCAGGCATTTGCCATCACGATGTACTCGTCTCAAATAAGAAAAAACAAAGCAATTTCGCAAAGTACAGTCCACAATAATCATTTCATATATCAATAGAAAAGTACCTCCACATCCGAAGCAGATAAGCTTCAATGAAAGTTTCAAAAGCTCACAAATGATGTCAAGAAATACCAAATAACTAAGCTATTGAACATACAACTAAGTTAACTATATGAATAGCATAAATTCGGAGAAATTAAGAACTCAAGATCCAATAAAGTTGGAGAAATTGAACATACAACCTATGTTGTCAAAAGCGCGTGAGGCGCAGCGAGTGGACTGTTACTGGTGAGATGCGCTTTTAGGCGCTGAGGCACAAATTCATCCCGAATTCCAGCTAAACTCGGGCAAAAAGTCGTCTCAAACCCTAGAACATTCTAAACTAGCCCTCAACAACCCTAAAACTTCCTAAACTAGCCCTAAACAAGCCTAAAACATCTCTAAAACCCCATAAAAATGTATTTAATACCATGCGCCTAATTTAAAAAAGCCCTCGGTTTTTAAACACCTAGGCTCCGGGCTCTACTATGCGCCTTGAGTGCGACTATATTAATACCATAAATTCCGCCATTTTGTGGATCCTTTTCTAATCACGTAGTGAAAATAAAACCCTAAACAAAAATGAATTACATTAAAAACATAATTTTAATCACAATGGAGTGCAACTATATAAACATACAGATAAAAAGCCCTAAGTCGTAATTAAAGTTAACTAACTACATGATATCATTAAATAGACAAAACAGTAAATTAAACTAAAAAAATAAAAGAAATTTAGATTTAATTAAAAGATAGAAAAGACAATCGAAGCAATACCGGAGTTAATAAGAATCGACGGTTGAGATCGAAGGAGAAGATGAACGCCGGGAAGCTACGTTGGCGTGTGAACAATAAAGAGAGATTAGGAAACAAGTCTTGGGAGAAAAGAAAACACTAAAGGACCTTGTTTTTATTTTTTTTATACTTTGGCCACTAAACTATCTCCATATTTCCATTTTTTTTTTAGAAAAGTTTTTAGTTCTACGCCATTGTCTACTACGAGACTCAAACTATTGGCGTCTTTGTGTAGAACAAATTTTACACACTATGATAGTGCTAGGCTAAAGGCCTGTTTGTATTTGAAAGTCTTTTAACATTATTAATATATTGTTCACCATATAAAAAACCGTCATTTTTGACGGTTGCAACCGTTTTTCCCTTTATTTCCACCGTCGGATCAAAACAGTTATTGCTGAGAATGAATCTTAACCACAATATATAGGTGGTTTCTTCCAAATTTTGGCAGTTTATCTTTTTAAGGAGCAGTTTGGAGATGGGTTCCATCTCCTACTTTCTTGCCACTCTACTAAACTACTTTTATGTTTCTTTTATATACAGAAACACGATGTTCCTGAATCCAACACCCTCCCAACATTAAGGCTTAAACTCATCAGCACCTACTTCTTCTCCAATTATCTAATATAACATTTAGGGTAGCATCTAGGGTTGCTATTCAAGCAATTCTTTCGTTTCTTCCTCATCGGAACGCAAAAGGTAAGTGTTTCTCCCATAACATCTGTTTCTATGTAACTAGACTTCCATCTAAAATTGAATCTTAATTCAACATTAATATGGACTCCAAATTAGATTTGCGGGTTTAATAATCGTTATTGTAGGTTTGCAACTTCAATAGTCTAAGTCAATTGAAGCTTTTGATTTATGTTGTGCGGTATTTCACACCACCGCGTTCATTTATCCTAATAGTTTATTTGGTTACTCGATGAGTCTATATGTTTTTATATTCCTGTCGATATGGTATTTTGATCTTAATGTTTGATAATTGATTGCTATTTCAATCTTGCTGGTATAAATTTCTTAGATTTTATATTCCTGTCTCTAAGGTATTTTTATCTTAGTTTGGCTCAAGTCTTTTTGATTTTGGATCCCCTAATATGCAGGTATGGCTTTCAAGGAGGGATGGTCACATGGGCTTTGCAAACTCTTTGGCTCTAATAACAGTGATGTAGTTTTCGCACTTTTGGGTTTGATCAGATTTGAGCAGTAGTTAAAAACAAAAGATGATGCGCTCCCTTCACAAAATTGGAATTTAGTCAAGCAAGTCTTTGGAGGTCGTGTTATCAGCAAAGTAAGAATTCAACCTCATTTCTTTGATTCATTTTAGGATACTGATATATATTAGTTATCTATACTCATAAATTGTTTTTTTTTTTTTTTTTTTTTTTTGCTCTTATATGAATTTCAGTTAAGGTGTTGCAACCGCAATCACATATCTGATACGTATGAGCCCTCAGTGGACCTAAGCTTGGAAATTGACGATGCAAATAGTCTTTTAACTGCCCTTGAATCATTTACAAAAGTCGAACACATTGAAGATGAAGAAATGAAGTTTACATGTGACCATTGTAAACAAAAAGTGTCAGTTGAGAAACAACTTATGTTGGATGAAATTCCTCCTGTTTGTGCTTTCCATTTAAAAAGATTCAAAAATGATGGATCGTACGTGGAAAAAATAGACAAGCACATCGAGTTTCCTCTAGAGTTGGATTTGCAGCCATACACATTTGGCAGTCGGAATAATAACGTGAGTTATGTTCCTTAAATATATATATAAGGAAAAAGGATTTTTACATATGCATATTCACTTACAGTTATGCCCATTTTTTGTTGCCAGATGGATTTCACGTATGAACTATACGCAGTTGTTGTACATGCCGGTTTTTCATCTAGCTCTGTTCTTTTGGCACCTGATACATGGTACAAGTTTGATGACAGAAAGGTAATAATTTGTAATATAATAATTATATTATCTGTCTTAAAAGTTAAATTATATAATTTGGAAGCATGACTTTCATATTTTTTATGTGTTATGATAGGTTACGTATGTTTCAGAAGCTTGTGTGCTTTCAGAGGAAGCATACATTCTATTCTATGCAAAACAAGGCACCCCCTGGTTTTCAGACTTTCTGGAAACATTTAGACCTTCACTTAGCCTGTCAAACACTTCACCTAAATCAGTTCTGGAGAATGTGGACCTACCAAATATTCATCCCTTTGACATCAATGCAACTAAAAACCATCTTTCCCAATCTGACGAGGTGGCGCCACATACCCCACAAATGATTCAAAAACCAAACTTGATACTCTTGATCAAGTACTTTCTCCATCAACACCATCGATATCTCCTGAACTGGATATTTCTGACGATGATGATATTTCAGGTAGTATATTTATTGTTTTAATGGTGTAAACTTGGTATCATTAAAACAACTAACATGGTCAATGGTGATGGGGGAATACAGGGATGGTTTTTGCTGCAAAGCCCAAGCAGCTGCAACTTGTGAAGAAAGCAGCGTTCAAGAGACCTAGAGACAATGAAGTTGATGATTCTGCAAAACGTGAGGCATTGGTAAAACTGTGAAGTAGAGTATTAGGGCAGTTGAGATATGCACATGTGTTGTTTACTCTCTTTCCACATATGGAACGTATCTTCGTTTGGTTATATGAAGAGAGCTTTTCATCTTACTACTTCATTGTTTATAGGTTAGTTTTTCATTGTTTGGTGATTTTTTTTTTTTTGGTTTGCGGCTTTAAATCAATGGCTACAACTCGTCATAAGGGTTAGGGACTTAGGGATCAAAGATCCTGTTGTTGATGCATTGCTTCTTTTCATTTTAAGGTTCTAATCTTTTCACCCCATTTTTGATCTATCCAATTCATCCACATTTGCATGTAAGCTGGTGGTAACTGCTCAATTTTGTTGAAATCGGTTCCGTTTGAGTGCATTGAATTCATAGGTTTATCTCATCCTTACATGCTATGCAGATCGTTGGCTCAACTATTTTTCATGGTGGTTACCTAACATATAGCTTCATTGAACAGAGTGTTGGCACTTAATCAAGAATTGGCTCCAATGTTCACTTAAAGGTATGACCTTGCATTTAAATTATATTTTATAATTTTATTATGATTATATAAAATCCATAATCACTTTCAAAATGCATGCTCACTTGGTCTTTGGGCCAACCTGCCTTTTATCTACAGGTTCGCTTCGGGTTGACCTAACAGGTCCACGCACCGGGTTGACCTATTTAACCTATTATATTAGGAAATATGCTTAAACGCCAAAAGAGATGTGTAATTTTTTTATATACGTTTATTATTTTTATTGTAATTTTTTATTTTAGATTATGCAAAATAAATTAAATAATATAGGAATTTGTGTTAAACAATTTTTTGGTTGTGTCGGGTTCAACCCGCTAACCCACAAATATGATCCGTTTAACACTATTTCATTCAACTCTAAACTATAACTTACAACGCTTCACTTTTTAAGCATTATTTGTTTGAATAATTGATGAAGGGCATGTGATGCTTGGTGCCGACTACTATGAGACCGATGCTGAAATAAAATGTCTACTGACCTTTTAAACGGTTTTTTGTGAACAGCTTCTTTGTACCAGGTATTCAATGAAATGTCTACTGACTTTTACTATTGATTTTGTAGGTGTTTATCAATGAATCTTTTAGACTTCAGTTTGAAGATGTGAGCGAGAACATTTGAAATTTATGCAGCAGATCTAGGTTGTTCCAAGTGTTGCAGACATAATTTGAAATTTATGCAGATCTAGGATGTTCCATGTGCTATATAGTTGTACAGCCCTGTGATTGAGATTTGGAGTATGGGCTGACTAGGATAACCTTTCACTCTTGATCCAGTATATGAGGCTGCTCGGATAATAATTAAATGAATGGCCCAAGTAAGTATTAATGTGAACATAAACACATATCAAAACTGGATTATTTTTTGCTTTTTAGTGTTCTCTATTCTTTCATTACCTAAAGTTCATGATTGTCTATGAATTTTCAGACCTGAAAATTTTATTCAAATGCACCTTCTATTCATGTGATTCAGGTATGGTGCTATTAGTTTATAGTTTAATGTGCTTGGTTGTGCAAAACACATTCCATATTGATTTATGGAACATTTGATTCATTTTTCTTTTTCTTTTTTTGGATAATTAGGACCCACCAGAGACTGGCATCACGATCATCATTCATGGATGGTGAATCGAGTTCGGATAGGGCGCTTTGGTTGGATACTGGCCAGCCTCTTTGTTAATTCGCCTTCAGGGTCATGCGAGTATGGTACAATTCGGAAGTGAAGTTGTAACTAGTCAAGCCTCAGGTTCTCATACCTCAACAGAAATGGGAAGCGGACATTTCTCGGTCGAAGGGATTGGGAATGTTTTATATTTTCGAAACATGCAAGTTTTTCATGAACCATACGACTCGTGTTGCCCTCATTCTAACATGAATGAATTTTGGGTTATTGGATTTTAATAGCCCCGACTATCATGTTTTGGCGCTGTCATTGCCGACTAACCAACTTATTTTTCCCGGCCACTTCAAAACTAACTAAACTGTAACCCAAATAGTTTTTTTGCTGATGCGGCAGCTACCACGTTAGTAACAAAACAAACTGGGTTAGGGTAAATTTTCAGGAACCCGTATTGGTTTTAGTAATGTGAAGCTGTATATTGCAATTGTTTTGTGATTTTTTGTTGTCTCCAAGACTCCAACCGTATCTCAATGTTTGGTTTTTAAAATTTTCCTTCATGATTGTATTTTTTTTTACTTTGAAAACTACACACATTTTTTATGCATTTGTTTTCTATAACTACACAACGTTCGCCAACAGCGGGTATTCACAAAAACTCTTGTGTCACCAAATATGTAGTTCTGTCAATAGTTTTCTTTAACTTTGTTCATGTTACTATTTGTTAAGTTTTTCGTTATGTTAGGCGTGCATTTTATTTGCAGTGAAATGTACTACTTATAAAATTATGTGTTGCTCTTTATTGTTTATCTTTCTTTAATTAATCTAATGTATTCATCTTTTCCTTAAGACTATATCAACATTAGTAATGAATCATGTACGCGCCAGCTATATAACTAAATTTGAGATATCATATACATGAATTAATAAACTTTCACGCTTTCTAATCCCCGTTCGAAAACCCGTCCCAACGGACGGGTATCTCACTAGTTGTTTCTATTATAATGAGGTTATTAGCTACGGGTTTAGTAAATAAGAAAAATATATTTTTATCAAGCCTAATTTAGTAAAAAGAAAAAAAACATTGGTGTCAACTACAGTTCAGATTATCGGTTTGCTATGCTTTACTTGAAATCTTCTTGTGGATGGTGCATGTTGATCATTGAGAATAGCTTCATACAATGCAATCCAACGTTATCATGTAAGAGCATTCACAGTAAATGCTCCATAATAGTGTGAGGGGGGCCTCTATATTATATAGAGTGTGTATAAGTGGTTGTGAGTAGAGGAGAGAGAAAATATATAGAGTAGACATTATTCATCAGTAAATTTGGAGGAGATACTGTTCATTCTTCATAATTTTTTAATATTTTTAAAAGTGGTTGTGAGTAGAAAAGAGAGAAAAGGTAATGATAAAAGTATAGAATAAGTATTATAAAATAGAAAATGAGAGAGAAAGGTAGTGATTTTTAGTGTAATTATAAAGATGGAGATGAAGTGTTTATTGTGAATGCTCTAACAGTTGAAAATTAAGAGAACGTTTACTGCACACCTAAGCAATTTCCAAAATATATTACATGTCACACTCTTATGCAATCTTACTATGAGCCTATGGCAAACTCTACCTTACGATTTTGGGATTAGTATTTGTCTTCATTCACCTTCTTAATCACCGGCTCTGTGGCTTCACCACTCAACCCTGATTTCGTGAGGCTTAAGTACTGAATTTGGTGTTTGCATCTAGGTTAGTCAGTTATTGCCTAAAGTTAGGCTTGATAGTCTTGTTTTTATTTTTTTTAAGGTACGTTACACTACGCTGTCACGGTTCTCAATAGTTAAGATTACAAAGTTGGAGTTGGTAATGGCAATTACACTAGATACAAGGATAAAGAAAACCTACTAAATTTACAAATAATTTTCCAAAAAATGCTAGTTTGCAAAAAAAAAAAAAAAAAAAAAAAAAAAAAAAAAAATAGAGAAAAAAAGTCACTTTTTTTAATCAGGGTGGGCATAGGTCCAATAACCAAGGTAGGACATATGTATGCGTATGGATCGGCTATTCAAACAAAAAATATGATCAAACAAGTTCAATTCAGGTGCGGAATCCCTGAATTGATCACAAAATGATAATAAAACTAGCAAAACACACAAATCATCATAAACACATTCATTTCATTTATAATCATAATCATTTACACTTGAAAAGCTTGTTTATAATGATATAACTCAGTTACAGACTCAACAAAAACCCTAGGGAGAAACACACTCTAAGAGGGAAACAAAATGACCAAAAGTTAAACATTCAAAAATGATTCAGCCTTATATAGACCTGCACATTCGCCCAAATAGCTTGGTCGAATGTGCAGGTTCGACCATTCATATAGGGCGAATCTGGACATATATACAAACAAATCTACTCTTGACCTCCCAGAGCTACCTTCGACCATCTGATCTACATTCGACCATCTGAAATCCACCTTCGAACATTCGACAATATCAAAACATATTAATATTTGCAATTCAATAGCACTAGTCGCACTTTCGTGTATCTACAAACTCCCCCTCGACTATTGCTTGAATTGCTTCAGCCTTCGGTCTTCATCCATTTTCTTATTCATCAGTTTAATATGCAATAACGCCTTTTGTTCTTTCGTCATCACTGGTTCATGAGTCTGTTTAGGTTTCTTCTTTTCAACATTTTGAATCTTAACAAACTTCCCCAGCTTCTTATCAAAATCACAACCCGCATTGACATCCCACGTAAAGCATAAGAATACCACACGTTGGTATTTGGCTGCCTATTCGCTGTCTTTCTCTTCATAGTAAATCGGATTATAGTATAGCATGATGATATCCTCGTGCGAACAATTTATCAACCACATCGGGTCAAAGATATGAATCTTCTTAAAATCCTTCAAACCATCCTTCAGAACAATAATAGCCTCTGCCGTCTTCCAATCATAGTACCACCACATAAAATCTTTTGAAAAGTGTTGTGGAATCGGCATCAAAGGAATATGCTTCAACACTTTCGGTGGTTTATACTTCAAAGTCACCTTACACAACCCCGTTATCTCATCTTTCTCCTTCTTATGAACAATTCTCTTAGGATACTGTGGGGTAAATACATTCCATTTCGTTCTGCTCGCCATGCGATCTGCAAAGTAACCAACGACATGATTGTTTACTGAAGCACCTGATATTTCATGTCTGCAGATATCGCGAACAGCCCAATATGGTAGTGTATTATTGTCGTGGAATCTGTTGAAGTACAGAATTCCTTTTTCCCATTTCACTGCGACACACTTAAGCTGTCTTAAGTATTTCCATCCGAGAGCTTTCCCTTTGAATAGTTCGTTGTGGAATTTGTAGAAACTACCCTGAATTTCAGTCTTAGGGCGGTTAGCTTCTTTTTCTTTAAGCTTCCTCAACAATTCTTTCAAATCATCCAATTGTTCAACATTTGGCTTTTGAAAATCTAAATTCTCAAACACTTCTTCAACGAACTTTTTACTCTTCTCACGAGCAAGTTTCTCAGCCTGGCTCAACAATTCATCAGAGAATTCAGGAAATCCAGAATCTTTATCATTCTTAAAGTATTCTGGATATTCCTCACTAGTAATATCCTCTATCTCCACTTATTCAAACACTGGAACATCTTTATCATCGGAGTGATTACCTGCTTCTTTCTCAGGTATATTAGGTATCTGATTCTCACTCATCAACTCCTCGAGAGATTTACCAACTTGTTTAGCCAGTCCCTCTAATATCTCATTAGATACGGCTGCAGAAACTTCTCCGTCTTCCAGATCAAGATCATTATACTCCAACTCAAAACGCATATCATTTGACTCAAATATCTCTAGAAATCTACCTGTCATCTCGATCGTCCAGACTCTGTCAGTCAACATCTGGCGATATAGTTTCTTGTCATCTTTAGATAAAGATCTAATCTTCTCATTCCAGAAGATATTATCATCGTCAGTAGTGCCACTAAGAGCTTTCGAGCTAGACTCTTCTGTGTCTTTACCTGATCCCCTCTTCTCACACTTATACTTATCAGTGTTGTCATCATCATCATCACTATCATAACTAGCAGAGCTATTACCATCACCTGAATCATCACCTGAACCATCATTATCACCATCATCTTTCTTCTTCTTAGGAGCATCACCGGCATCCTTATCCAACTCTTCATCATCTTCTTCTTCTTCATCTGATGGTTCAAAATCAACCTGCTCTTCTTCACGTTCTTTATCTTCCTCACCAGCTTTTAGTTGTATGCGTATAGGATCGGCTATTCAAACAAAGAATATGATCAAACAAGTTCAATTCAGGTGCGGAATCCCTGAATTGATCACAAAATGATAATAAAACTAGCAAAACACACAAATCATCATAAACACATTCATTTCATTAATAATCATAATCATTTACACTTGAAAAGCTTGTTTATAATGATATAACTCAGTTACAGACTCAACAAAAACCCTAGGGAGAAACACACTCTGAGAGGAAAACAAAATGACCAAAAGTTAAACATTCAAAAATGATTCAGCCTTATATAGACCTGCACATTTGCCCAAATAGCTTGGTCGAATGTGCAGGTTCGACCATTCATATAGGGCGAATCTGGACATATATACAAACAAATCTACTTTCGACCTCCCAGGGCTACCTTCGACTATCTGATCTACATTCGACCATCTGAAATCCACCTTCGACCATTCGACAATATCAAAACATATTAATATTTGCAATTCAATAGCACTAGTCGCACTTTCGTGTATCTACAACATAAATGACGATATCAAGAGTTTTTTTAGAACGGCCAACGAATCCTTCACATGGGCTACCGGTGAAATTCACCACATCCGAATACATTCGCCAACCGAACCGGAGAAAACCCACACTAGGACCGAAGCCAGCGAAAAGGCATGATAGTGCGGTAAGATAAAACTCGTTCAGTTCAAGGATCGAACTAAGCGATCACGCCAACTCTCTCACATCACTAGGTGACATGTAAAATAATGGGAATGACATGAATGTAACAAGAAACACCAAGTTTTTCTCCAACCACCCCACCACTACCTCACTTAAGCTACAATATGGTGGAGATTAGGGATTTTATGTAATAACAAATATTTCACAAATGGTAAAATAAATAAATAAAAATACAATAATCGAGTAACCTAAAATCATATAGCTTAAGTAATTCTAGTGGACGACGTTTAAGTGGAACATCACCTACATTGGCCGAATGGCCTCTTCAACCTTTTACCAAGTGAGGGCAAAAATGGGTTGGTCAAATATGCCAAAATGGATTGGTTAATACGGGGTAAATGATGATAATTTATATGGTTAAATAGGAATCAGTTTTGGTCTTCGTTTTAAGAAACATGTAATTAAAATAACAAATTCAAAACTGGTTAATAGTTGGCTCTTTCAACCTATTGCCCTTTACATTTTTTAAAGTTTAATTTAATAATAAGGTATGTGTAGTCTGTTTGCGCCTCACGCCACATCCACCGATTGGGGCGCTAAACACCGTTCTAGCCTGTTATAGAGGGACGTCACCCATGCTATTACCATTGAAAAGGCGGGCGTGAATTAGGATGAAGGTGGGGCCTGCCCACAACAACCAATCACACTTATTTTTTTCTTTTTTCTTTTAGTTTTATTTATTAGTCATTCCGTTACACCTAGTTATTTAGCTATTTAGTTATTACCTTTTGCCTACGTAACGCTAGCATGACAACACTTTTTAGTGATTTAGTTATTCCACTACACATGGTTGAAATAGCTACCAACCTTATATAAAGGATTACAAACAAAAAGAACCACTAAATTGAAATATAAGAGAGGATGTTTAAAATTTTCTACTCTGTTTAATGCAATTATATATATATTTTTTTGGCATGACTAATGCAATTTTATTTAAAACTTTCTTTTTTAATGCTAGTTCTTAATGAGTCATCATTAACAAATCAAATGTATCCATCCATGTTCATGCCTATATTGAGTTAATCAGTTAAATGCATCTTGTATCACAAATATGCATTCAAAAACAGCAATGAAACTTTTATGTTGATAAAGCATCCATTTGTTCATAGCAGATAATGCATATGACAGCTTTTCGGTAAATAATTACAGATAAACACTTCAAAAGAATTCTTGAGTCAATTAAATGGAAAGTTTTAGAAGATGTCTGAATCACAAAACTTAAATGGTCGGTCCGGTCCAACCCAGAAGACCGATTGACAACCGCTTTGGTCTTCTGTTTACATTTTTGCTCGGTTTATCTCCAGTCATCGGACCATGCACAATAATGTTTTTATATCCACTTAACTTACATTTCACGGCGACAATCTCAAACTACAGTAAAATAATGACACTGAGATCCCCGTTAATAGAAAATTTGATCAGGTCAAAAACTCAACAGAACCCACCCTAGCTCCGCTCATGAATATATGAAGAAAAACTCAAGTAAAGAGGATCAATTATCATTCAAATCTATTTTAATCAAAGGTACATGACATTTATGTCCCTTTTTGGGTAACAAATCTGTCTAAACCACTTCTTTTCTAAACCCAAAAAAAAAAAAATTAATCTGCAACTGGTTTGCTATCTCCATGCTTACAAGGTGGAGGTCCTTGGCTTTCATTTTTTAGATCATTGCCAGCCACCAAAAAGTATGCAGTATGCCTACAAATCCATAAACATATATAAAATTTTATTATCAATATAATACGTGCAGGTAACAGTACAACAAAGGCAGAAAAAGAGCTCTACCTGAAGAAATTTAGCATTCTGGTTTTTGATTCATGATCAATGTCAGCGGCGTTATCTAATGCTTGTTGCATGTGGTGCAGCCACCTCTCTGCCGCCTTATGAGTCACAGGAAACGGGCGGTGGCGGCCTATCAGAGCAGGGTGACCTGAACATAATCGTTTCAAGTCATTCGACAAACATTTAAAACTTGAAACTGACGGAACCACCACGTTTATGTTTGAAAAACAGGTTTAACAGTTGGGTTCACGGTTTAAAACAGGTTTAACCGTTTGCACTAACCAAGAATATAACATACTGCATGATGTATGTATATATTTGAAGATAGGCTAATGTATGATTACCTTTCCTTTGAGAGTACAAAGGAGGCCCTCCCATTCTTTGCACAAAAAACTCATATTGGTTCTGAATTGCATCTTCCTTCTTCGAATCGGCAAAAATAGACCTAAACCACTCTTCTTGATCATCATAAACCCTAATTTTCATCCAAACAACAAAACCCTAATCATTGTAGGATTTCAAGAAGTTTAACCAAATCAATAACAATATTTTGCATCCAAATAAACCCAAATGGTTGCAAAGAAAATTTTAATCAAATTAAAAATGAAATCAATGATTTGGGTGATAAACCCTAATTCCAAAGTAGTACTCCTCTGAGTTGACTTTTTGTAGTCAAACAAGTCACATTTCTTGATTAGAGGCCAACATACGCATAACTAACTTAAAAACAACTCTTTATTCATAGAAGATTAAAAGATCACCATTTGACTTATAAAGTCAATCCATTTCATGACCTAAATCAAAGGCAGCTAAAAAACTCCAATCAATCAACTTATAGCATCAAAACACATCACAAATCTTCACACTAATCTACCCGAAAAACACTAACATGCAAAACAAAAGCACACATCCGCAAAACAAGTTAATAAGTTATAATTCATGTCTTGCCTTTGACTACAAAAGGTCAAACCTATTACTCCTCAAATAACAAGTCTACATTCATTACAACTGACCCGTCACCAAAGATCCCATCTTTGTCAATATTCACACAAAACAATCCACAATTACAACAACCACCAACTTAATCTCATAAAATGTAAATAAATACCTTTTGCTACTGACCCAACTCCAAACATCTTTATCACAATTCTCACAAAACAATATCAAAAAGCCAAAGCCAAACAACTTATTGACTTATTGGCTTTTTCATTGAAAATGAAAAAGCCAATAAGTCAATAAGTTGTTTCTCAACTCAATCCCAAACACCCACTAATCACACTAATCTACCCAAAAACACTAACATGCAAAACAAAGCAACACATCAGCAAAAACAAGTTCTAATTTATATCCTGCCTTTGACTATCAAAAGTCAAGCGGGTGGTCCACAACAACTTCTCGACCCCCCGGGGCGAGGATTTGTTTTCCTAGATTAGGGTTCTCAATCCAGAAGGGGGTGGCAGCACAGCTTATTGCCCGCCTACATGCTATCCTTATGTAAATTGCCCCTTTTATTGAAATGAAATTGTTTTAAAATTTAAAAAAAAAAAAATCAAACGTTTCGTAAGTGGTTTATTCCAAAAAAAAAAAAGTCAAACCTATTATTCCTCAAATAACAAGTCTTCATTCATTTTGCTACTGAGCCATACGAAAGATCCCATCTTTATCAATATTAACACAAAATCATCCACAATAACAACAATTAACTTAATATTTTAGAGTGAAAACAAATAGCTATTGCAACTGACCCATCACCAAAGATTCAATCTTTATCAATTCTCACAAAACCATCCACAATAACAACAATCAATTTAATCCCAAAAAGTGAAAACAAATACCTTTTGCTACTGACCCATCACCAAAAATCCCATCTTTATCACAACTCTCACAAAATCATCAACAATTACAACAACAATAATCAACTTATATCCTGTGTTTAACTTACTAAAAGTCAAACCTCAAATAACAAGTCTACATCCATTTTGTTACTGACCCATCATTAAAGATCTCATCTTTATCAATATTCACACAAAACCATCCACAATTACAACAATATCAACATTCAATTTAATCTCATAAAGTGAACACAAATACCTTTGCTACTGACCCATCACCAAAGATTCAATCTTTATCATTGTTTTCACAATAACAATAATCAATATAATCCCAAAAACATAAAGTTATATAAAAAAAAACTACCTTGTGTAGAAATCAGTAGACAGATTAATAAAAGCTTGAAGTCCTAATTTCTCAAATAGATTAACCTCATCAATAGCAAAAGCATCTTCCTGCTTAACACCACTCCATTCAGTAGCGTTCTGTTGCAGAGTCTGCATATTGTTGGTAACAATGAGGATCGTGTGATTTAGTGGTTGTATTTATAGGCTTGTGGGTGGTGCGTGGAAGGCACGCTTTTGTTAGAGTCAAATACCCAACACACAGAAATTGGGGTTTCAAATTTGTAGAATCTGTGGGCTGATAATTTATTGTATTTATTCTCTTTGTTTTTATATATTTTAAAAAAAACATTGGTTGGAACTTGGAACCCGATTCTTTTTTTTTTTTCTCGCTATGGGATATTTTTATATTAATAAGTTCCTGCCTCCACTCTTGGCTAGGGCTTACACGAGCCGAGTCACGAGTCGAGCCATCGAGCCGAGTCACGAGTCGAGCCATCGAGCCGAGCCACGAGTCGAGCCATCGAGCCGAGTCACGAGCCGAGCCACGAGCTGAACACCCCTGGCTCGAGCTCGGCTCGATTACAAAACGAGCCGGCTCGGCTCGAAAACAAAACGAGCCTTTTCGAGCGAGTTTCGAGCGAGCCTCGAGCCGCGAGCTTTTTGTACATCCCTACTCTTGGCATGTTTTAGGGGGACGAGGTGCTACCAGAATTGGTTATGGGTACCCCACTACCAGTACGGTAACACCGCTGCCACCCATGCTGGTAATGGTCCCGTGAACCAAATTCTGGTTCTAGTTAACGGGCTGGTACCCGTGAGTTTGTCTCTCCCCCTTATGTCTTTTTCTCTATTTTATTTCTAGTGGAGTGTTGCCTTCAAAAAACTGTTTCAGTGAAGGAAATCAGTGAAGTGATGTGGCAATGTAGGATTGGTTGAAATCAGTGAACTTGAAAAAACTTACGGGTAGCGCCCCGTTCCCCCTTAAAAACTGGGTTTTTTTTTTAATTATAGCGGATTTGGTTAAAAAATGCCAGTTGAATTGCGTTGTATCGGGCGGTTCATAATTACATACTAAAATACTATAAAAAAAGTTAATCAATAATTAAAAAAAGTACATAATTACATACTAAAATACTATCAAAAAGTTAATCAATAATTAAAAAAAGTACATAATTACATACTAAAATACTATCAAAAAGTTAATCAATAATTAAAAAATAATCGAAAAGATAATCTAAAGTTTAAATTTTGAAAGTTATTTTGTAATAAAAAAATAATCTAAAAATAACTCAAAACTAACCTATGCCGGTACTGGTATAAAATCAATACCGTTTCCCATATTTACCGGAGTGTTTCATACCGAATTTCCATCCGAAAACGGTAATACCGGTATAATCGGCCAGTATTTACCGGCTTTTAAAACATTGACTCTGGGAGCAAATGGTATTGGTACCGAATCTTTTGGGTTTTCAGTATAGTACCAGTATTTACTAATTTTACGTTCAAATATCGGTATTGTAACGAGCATTTTTGATACCGGTAATTATTTTTTAGTGATTTTTGGTATTGATTTCATCCCTACTTTGAGAATAATTCTCATGATTGTTTCTGCAATAGAACATAATGGAAAATGATTTAATTAGAATTGAAATAAATTTTACATGTTAGGTTTGAAAAGGCTGATACAATATATATTGAGTAAGTTGGTATTTGAAGTTAGCTTTAGAGTTTTACTTATATGTTAGTTACTAGCTTTTATCTCGGGAGCGTTTCGAGGTTGAAAAATATAACAATTCTAATAATACTAATACTAATAGTAATAATTATTACCCTTGTAATTAAATAAATAAAAAAATAACCTTGCTATAAGATGACACCATGTGTTGCAGTATTGCGCGATTCTTTCTCCTAGCTTCTCTTGATGAAATATACCTATGCATCTTTAAAAGAGTAAAATTCCAATGAAAGCATGGCCATTGAGCTGAATTTCAACATCGTAGATAAGAACCTGGTTTAAAAGAAAAAACATTATTAATGAATAACCTGAACACTTTGCATTTTTTTCCTGTATGAACGAAACCCCACAAAAAATAGTTGTTTTTTTCTCCGTTTTTTTATATAGAACTATGGTACTCGTTGGAAAGATAATAAAACGCTCGTTAATTTAGTGTAACTTTTTTCTTTAAAAAATATCGTATATAAAAGATATTAACGTTTAAAAATTATGGGAGGAAAATAAGAGAGAAAAATTAAAATTTGTTTTTAAGTTTTTTTTCCTAAAATAACTCAATTTAAATTTAGTAGATTAGGTTTTATATTATTATTTATTTATTTTTAGTTTGTCATGACACATGACACACTCAATGAGGAGAATGCCTTATTGAATGTCATGTCATTAAAATGGTTTTTTTAGGCCTTCACTGAATGTCACCTCATCAATATTCAATTCTTTTATTATAAGTTATAGATTATAGATGTTTGTGGTCTTAAAACATGTAGCATATCCGTGTTGGATGTTTTATATATTTTTCACAAAACGCTTAAATTTCTGACCGTTTTAGCAACATGGCATAACATTCTTGTTGAGTGGTGACACCACACCAACAAAATCACCAAGGATTGTTCAGTTGTCCACTTGTTCGCTTACCATTTGTGAGGACACTGGAGACATGACATAAATAGTAATATACTTCTATTTGACACTATACACTTGGTCCTAACCCTTGAGGTTTTATACTTGGTGATTACAAGATAGTGTTTGTACCCAATGTAGTAGTATTCTTATCTCAACATGCTTGAATACAAAAGTTAACGGGACTAGACATGTTTTTACGTGATATGTTACATTTTGTTGTTCAAACGAGTTTACGCCACCTCGCGCGTTGCAGCGGGTCGTTGATTATGAATGTGTTTAGTATTGTTATATGATATGTGAAGATTTCTAAAATCTATCCGGTTATTTTTTGAATCGTGAATTAATTGGTATTCGTGATTTGAGCAAGAATGGTAGGGTTCGCATGGGGCTAAACAATTGGTGAAGTTTGTTAATGGTTATCACATATGTAAATTAGGTGGTTTTGGGTAAGTTAAAAATGTTAAAATGGTCGGACTATTCAACTTTTTTAAGATAGGAAATAAATAGACGGGTAAATTGAGTGGAGAAGAATGAGCGGGTGAGATTGGAGAAGAAAAATGGTACCGACCCATGACTACATCATCGACTATGGCGTTTCAGTGTTATGTGAGAGGTCGTATCGGCTACTGAGAAGGCGGCGATTGACGTAACAAAATGATTACCTTTCTTGATTACCTAAAAGTATATAGATTCTTGCCTGATGGATAAATAGAGGTGGTTGTCGGTGATGTATAGTGATGGGCGACTACGGCTAAAGTCGGTGTACAATTGCAGCAATGAAACAAAGAGCAAGGTGGATCGAATGACGTAACCGGTGAGCGTGTAATTAATATTTAGATGACCGACGATTAGAAAGTAGTCGTCAATGGATGGCGGTTACCAATCGTCGGAGTTTTCACACCGATTCAAATTCCTTGAAAAATAAAACTAATATATTTTGTTATTATTTAAAATTTAAAATTCCGTTTTTTCCTTACAAAAATTATCAAAAATAATCTAAAAACGGTTTATTGGACCTTTTTATGGATGTTGATTTTGGATTCAATATGTTTCAGAATTTTGATGAGCAAAATAGGGGGAAATTTTAATTGATGTGTTCTTCATTTTTAAATCTTAAATAAATGGGTTAAAATTAATTAAACGTAATAAATCGTAAGTAAACTTGTTTTTTTTTTGGATAGATAATATATAGTTTGTGAAACGGTGTCAATGGATAGATAAAGGGTCGTGACTATTGAAGGAGATTAATGTTAAATTGTGAAAAGGTGAGTATTGAACAACAGAAAGGTGGTGATGATCCGAGGTAACCCAAGTTGCAAATTGTAAAGTTTGTGAAACGGTGCCAATGGATGGGTAAATGGTCGTGACTATTGAAGGAGATTCATGTTAAATTGTGAAAAGGTGGGTATTGAACAATAGAAAGGTTGTGATGATTAGAGATAACCCAAGTTGCTAATTGTATATATACAAGTTAACGTTAATCCGCACGTTGCAGCGGGACGTTGATCGTAAACATCTCACAAACTAAGATGTTGATATTATATAAGAAAAACAATGAAATACTTGTTCGCAACCCTTAGATCTGTACAAAAACCTAATCAAAATTTACATGTTAAGGCATCAATATAGTGCACATATAGGATTCACAACAAATTAAACAAATGATCTATTGAAGGAATTGTTCATCGCGACAACTAAATCACAATTTACACAAAGTTAATCGAGCAAAAAACGACACCTTGAAAAAAAATTTAGTGTATTTTATAGGCGAAAATCCCGATCATACCCCTCAAAAGTTTGGAAAAAAACCCTAATCACACCCTTAAAAAATAATCGGGCACTGGATTTAAATACATGAATTAATGGAAATTTATTATCTAAATTTATTTTCCACAATTTATTTGGTAACAAATCATAGCATGCACAATAGGCCATTAAATGATTTAATTCCATTATGCTCGGTGTGAATATTAAATTAGAATGAATTTTTGACGTCTCTTTTCATTTTCCCCTTTCTTCACACAACACACACCCAAAACCAAGATCCATTATTCTTCATCATATCACAGAAACCCTAACAAAGATCCATTATTCATCCTGTGCATTTTCTTCAAGATTTTCCCCATTTCAAACCATTTTAATCTATCAAAACAATCGTTGCCCATTTTCGTTTTTGTTCAAACCATCAGATTCGATTTTGCTGGCAAAGAATGAAGAGAGAGTCCGGCCTTTTCATTAATTTACAAATTCTTTTGCATAGCGAGCAAATTGCGGATTTATCTTCCGTCTTTGTTGTTAGTGGTCGTTTTCTTCCAGTAGGCAGTGATGATGGTGGCAGAGGCGGCAGCGATGGTGGCAAAATGGGGTTTTTTAAGCGGTTTCATTAATATGCACCATAAATAACTGTAGCTTTGATGCACAACATGATTGATGAATTGGTTTTAATTTCTGAAGGAATTTTGTTAGGCTGAGAACGGGATGTGGGTGATGATGGAATAAATACGAAGGAAGGAGAACAGGCACTAGGATGTTGAAGGATTTGAAGTATTGGTTACAAATTCCGATCATTATGACGTCATGACGGTGACGATGTGTCGTTTGAAGAAACAATGATGGAGAAGGCGTTAAAGAAAAGTTAAGTTTGGCGGATTGAAACATCATGACGGTGGCGAAGAGTTTTTTTTTTTGAAGAAACGACAAAGTTGTTAGAAATTGTAGGGGTGATGATTGAGTGAAGATGTAACAACCGGCAAAATTAAGGTAAATCCGTACTAATTAATTGTGTGTAATTCACGTAATTAAGCGCAATTTCATGTTAATTGTTTAACTGAGGCCTTAGAGAATAGTAAATTCCCCATAAGATTCATAGGAATGCACACGTTTAATAATAAAGCATGATGGGATCATGTGCGAATAAACTTGTCCGGCATGGACGTTGGTGATTACCCGGTAAAAATTAAATAAACGAAAAGGATCCCGGACACCCAGGACATAAAATAAAGGGTATTTTCACAAAATATAATGTGTTTTGGAACTCCAAAACCATAAGTGAAAACTTTACATACAAATCTTCCGGTAACGAATAAAGTGCGCGTATCGCACCCGGTACGCGTATAACTTATAATTTCACCCGACAAGAGCCTAATTAACCAACTAACACTTAAACTAGGCTATGTTTAAGGGTTATTAGAGGCTATTATAATATCCAAACAACGCGTGATTAAAATCCGAATAATACCCGAACGACACCCGAACGTTAAAGTATGAAGCTTAATATATTAGTTGGCAAATATTTTGTGTTGTGGACCCCACTGAAACCCACCCAAGAACCAGCCCTAACCCATCCATACTTACAATCTACCTTTTTGTACTAAACAATCTAGATATGGATCATGTAATGTATGGGAAAGATCTTGTGGAGATTATATAGAAGATCATGGGTACTTGAAGATTACATAAAATCCTTCCTTGTTGCTTAGAAACTCACGGCCAAAACACCCTCTTAACAATCCACCAAGATCCATCTAGTACACTTGTCACACCACGCCAACGGCGGAAACACGTGGCGCGACGCTCGAAAGCATATCAAAGTCAAGATTAACACAAACTAGATTTAATTAGAAAAGATCATTATATTAAGATGTCGGGAAGGGATACCTGGTTTCAAACATTACTTAAAATCACAAACATTAAGTTTAAAGTGGGGCGTTTCCGTTCATGTTCCAACCCGATGGTAACAATAGATGAAACCCCCAACCGGTGTCCGACATCCCAAATTCCACCGTACTAGCCGCATACCTGTTCAGCACTTAGTTACCTGAAAGATATGTTTAAAAAGACGTCAATATATAAAATATTGGTGAGTTCACAGGTTTTAGTTTCGTAAATACGACATTTTTACATCCTGTGCAAATCCAGCACCTTTTTATATCCTGTGCAAATCCAGCACATTTTTATATCCTGTGCAAATCCAGCACATTTTGTGGCCTTTGTATGGAGTAGCTAGCTCCTACAAATTATGATGATGAGCAATCCCCTGAGTCCCATAACCAAACCAAGACTAATAAATATGCCCCGCTCCAAGTCGTTTCTCGGAACCCAACGACTTAAGTTCAGAATACGTGCACCCCAGGCATACGCCGATGCATAATCGACGCTATCGATTAGGGGTGGGCCTTGTCAGGCACCAATAGTACTATCCAAATATTCCTTCAGTTTCATTTACCTGAATTAATGGTTACAGTAGCGAGGACCCAACCCCGAGTGGCGACCAAAAACTCAAGTACTCATCATGCCACTTACCACATTTTAACCTTTGAAAACATTTCAATATGTGATAACTTTTGACAAACATATCTTTCCCCCAGTTAAAACAGTAAAATGGGGCCGTGAAACTCACCTTAATTTCCATGCTTAGCTAGCAAATAAAATCCAAAGCTTTGACCGACTTCCTCGTGTCCTAATTACCAATAAAGGACACCTTAAAGTCTATCATATATAAACCTAGCTTATTTTTCCGGTTAAAAGATAGTCTACTCAACTATCTTGACTCGTGTGTACTAACCCGAGTCCTTAAGTGTTTTAACTCGACGAACCGATCGTGACTTATCATAGTTCATGTGTTCACATACGAAATAGTACCCAAGTCGCGCACTTGTTACTATTCGTGTGCAAACTATGTTGGACTAATATCGCGAAACGTATAACTCATCCCGAGTAATAGCTTGTCTCGTAGATCGGATAAATGTAATCGTCTTGTATAGTTATTTTCGGAAAATATACCTTGCTGAAATATAATATAGTTATTAAAATCCTTTTTAATAACATTCGTTATTTCTTTTCCCGAATCCGAGTATCTTACAAATCTCAAGACCTTGCTTTTTATAAAAAGGTTTTCCAAATAAATCCGAACGTTTATACATCTTTTAATCCGAACAACAAACATATTTTAGTTACCAAGTAACCTTTAAAAAAACTCGTCAATCCTTGACGCTTGGTAGCAAAAGACTATATATTTGTTTTGAAATATTTCTCGGAATGGACTATTATTGTTACAAATAATATTTGTCAAAACGTCGTGATTGTACATGACTACATTTGTCAAGCGCTTGGAAAGTTATTTATAAGAACGAACAATAAAGTCACACTTGTCGCGCTTCGGATTTATAAAAATTTCGGCAGAGTTTCCTCTGTTTTTGGTATAAACCAGACAACACAAGTTGTCTACAAATTCCCAAAATCAACTCCTAATAAAGACGACATTATATTTATCCGCATTCTAATCCGCGAGACTTTATACGTTGTGACTATTTATATAAATCATCCTGTTTATATAATTATATATATACGTATAGTCCATCAATTTAGTCCAACAACAACGCAAGTCACAACTAATACACAAATATTAGCTCATAATGCTTTTCGTTAATATTTTTATCGGTTCGTTAGCGAGTTAGTCGTTCATATTTATATATTTTAGAAATATATGTGTAAATAATAATATAACGAAATAATTGCTAGTTAATTATACCGTAACGCTTGACCGAAGTTTACTGAGTTGACCGGGTTGACCAACCCGAATCTGACCGGATCTACCCGAGAGCACCATACTTGACCCACGACTAGAACTTGAAGACGGCACGCAAACCGAGCCAGATCGGAATCTGAACCGGAAGCATAATCTTGACCCGAGCCCCGAGTCCCGAACCCAAAACTGACCGGACCCGAACCGCCGGACGCCACCACCGTGGCCGGACCACCGGTGCCGTGGCCGGACCGCCACTGCCGTGGCCGGACCACCACCGCCGTGGCCGGACCACCACCGCCATCCCACGCCACCAAAAGAAAACCTCGTTCTGACCACCCGCGCGCCACCGGAACCCAACCAAAACTCACTCCGGCCCCTCCCGAACTCGCAACTAACCGGAAATAGCTCGCCGGAATATGGCCGGAGAACGAAATTCCGTGAAAACTTGTGAGGAGTCTCCCAAAGACCCGATCTAAACGTTTGTACAAAGAAAACTCGAAAACGAGCTTACCGGAAAAGTCGCCGGAATGGTACCAACGTTCAAACCGCTTCGTTTTAGGGAAAACGGCCTTCACCATCGCGTTCGGGGCGTCGAAATTAGTGGGGGTGGAGGTGTCACGCGCCGGAAAAAGTCGCCGGAAGGTCGCCGGAAACTCGCCGGAACCGCCGGAAGGTCGCCGGAAAAACTTGCCGGAAGGTCGCCGGAAAAACTCGCCGGAAGGTCGCCGGAAAAAGTCGCCGGACGGCCGCCGGAAGCCGCCGGACCGCCGCCGGACAGCCGCCGGACCGCCGCCGGACCGCCGCCGCCGGCCGGCCTCCGGTCACCGGAAAACTTCTAGAGTGAGAGAGTGGAGAGAGTGTTTGGTGTTAGAGAGAGAAAGGAATGTGAGAAATGAGGAAGATTTTGGAGGTTATGGGTTTATATAGGTGGGCTTTTGGATTGGGCTTCAAGCCCAACGTCGCGTACCAACTGCTCCGTTTTAGCCCGTTATCGTTTCTGGACTCGGTTTTTGTTCGTTGCCATAAATAATACCAGACCGAGCAATTCAATAATTATTTTCGTCACCCGACGCGTGAAGACGGCACACGCGTTAAAAATCGCGTTAATCGGTTCGGTTGTGTTATCCTTCATTTAAATGATCCGATAACTTTCGAAATTCGACCGATAACATTATTTATAATAAATAATTATTCCGGAAGTTCGGTAACGGTTAAAGCCACGCGTTTCGACGTTCGAATCCACGTCAGTTCCTCTCCGCGTTCTCCGAAACGCTGCGTTTTTGGCCGTTTACCACGCCGATTTCACATCCGTTCGCATCGATAGTAAATACGTGTCGTATTTTCATAGGATAAGCTTAAGTTATTCCAGTTTGACAAATTTTTGCTGATGTCAGTTCGTTACGTTAAACACGCGAAGTCTTTCTTTAAAGGCATCAGGACTTCAACGAACTTTCAAAAGGACATCGTAGGACTCATATTAGCTCAACTAACCATAATTAACCTTAACCCATGTTAATCATTTCTAAAACATGATTAGAATCACGTTAGTCGTTGTACGAAATTTGCCGGTTGTCACATTCTCCCCCCGTTAAGAGAATTCCGTCCCGGAATTCAGTTCAAGTCATCCGATACATTAGTATCCTTGAACAGGGCGGGATGTTTGCAACTCACACGATTACCCCTTTTCTTCGTGAACTCCAGCTCACGCTTAGCGTCCTAACGAACACAATGTCATGAGTCGGCTACGGCCGAGCTCTTGGGTATCGCAATCCGGCACAAATATCGGTTTTCCCGAAATAGTAGAGCTTTGCGTCAACCTGAATCCTGTCGGTTGAGGAATTGACAATGCTTCCTCAAGCCAGACCTGCGGGATTCATCAAGAGTCCCACTAAGCTCTTGCGATAGTTCGAGCTTGTTCGTTGCAAGGCCAATTTTAACTGACATATCCGAGTCACTGGAGTACTAAGCGAAGTCACTCCATTACCGTTCTCGTGCTTAACAACACCCTTTCAGAGTATAGCACTCAGCTAAGTTCTTTACCGATTTGAAGTTCCTAAGGCTAACTCCTTGTTAGCACAACTTCCCGATCGGTTTGGCCACTTATTCAAGAAGATTTGAATCTACCAGATTCGTTGGTCACCTCTTGAACTCACGCCAGATCATGTGTATATCTCTATCTGACATTCAATGTACTAGAGACGTACACGTATGCACTCCAGAAGACTTCGAGCAGTACACCCCGAACACTAGGGTGATGATTCCTATCACATAGGAAATTCTGGCGATGAAGTACACGAATTTGACTTGCCACCGACACTAATCGTATCACACAGGACACTTCCGTCCAGGACAACAATTCATTCGTTCGAGAATGGTAATCCATAACCATCTCAAATTGAATATTCCAGACTTGCGTTCAAGGTTTGGCACACCCTGGGGCAGGATAACTACTAAAATCCGATATTGTGAACGTTGGCATCTAGTGTCTAGCCTCGACTCTCCAAGAGTATAGGTGGCTATCCGCCTGTCTCATATTATAACTGCAAACGAGTAGGGGGATGAGAAGGTTCCAAACAGCGATCGATCATTCCTGTGCCTCATCACAGCCACCGGACACCTCAGGCGACATGACCATTAGGTTCGCTCGTTGAATTTCACTAATCGGGTGATCTTACCAGATCACAAAGCAGTCAACATTCTTGAGGACGCTCAAGGTTGTTCATAGTAGCGGATGGTATTCCCGTGTCCTCACATGGACCGAAATCCACTATGCACCAACTTACAACCTTTTCGTATGAGTGTTTGTGGTTAGCGGTACCAGGACGCCTAATATGGACTGACGGAGGTCGAAAGTTTTTGCGTCACTCTCACCCCTCAGTTCCCCAGACAGTAGACGGTGTATATTCAACATACGGTCGTACAATTCCACAATACACGAGAATTTAAGCCGACTAAAACACAAATATCTAGAGGCTAGCATCACCTCATCACATTGGTCACATAAGGATGATGTATATGAATCATTATAATATGGTTGCCGTAACAAACAGAGGATAGGGTCTCGACAACATCTCAACACGTTGGCTTTCCTCGAGACGGTAAGCAGAGCATTGGTAACTACCCAAAACAAGGGTACCCAGTGCTTGTCCTGCTATATGTGCCTCACGAGCACTGGTGTCCTATCGTTATCGGCAACCTAGTAAGTCAATTCTGAACAACACAGGACACTTTCCCTCGAATTGACTATCCGATCCTATGCAGTGATCTGAGTGAAAGGAGTCCTAAAACTGGAATCCCTCACTCGCCGAAGGTTCCATCTTTCGGATCTTTCAAGTTAAGAGGTGAAATTGAGTCATAGATGAATACATCTGGCACACATTCCATGTGTGGGGCTTGGCGACTTCATACGCCAAAGTCGTCACTCAAAACAAACAACGACCGAGATCGCCCTACAAGAAGTAGTCTTGAGTCTTCCAATAAGGCATCCCATTCAACGACTCAGGTAGTCGCACGCATGGGTGCAACATGTAAGCTTTCGAGCTCATCTTGGTTAGTCCGGTACTAAACGCACTGACCTGGCAGCTCATATTACTTCGGTGTCTCCAACAGTGCCTGTCTATGACAGGGGATTTTGCTCTAGCGCGAGCAATGCTACTGAAAAATACCTGGGAACACCTGCATTGACCCAAGGTCGAAAGGGTTTCACTATCCCAAGAATCTACGCAACGACACCAAGACAAGATACCTACCATTAGCAGGATAACGTCATTCGAAGGGCTGAGTTGATCGAAGATCTCACCACGGAAGGGTAGCACCCTCACAGAGTAGACAATGCTACATGCCCTTCTAGATTCAGGGTGTCATAAGACCTCCGAATCATGTACCGGGGACTCCACCAATGCACACGCTGTGGGTGGGTCCACACTGTTATTCCCGTAGTCATCGGCATGACACTTGGCAGGAATGATGTTAAACAATCCACTGGGATGAGCAATAATAAATTGAGTCTTTCAACTCTTACTAGCCCAAAGGTATGGGTCATAATATCGCTCACATTTACTCGACACCTTCAAGTTCGAGATGTATTCGAAATCCCTTTATCGTAAAGACGAGCCTCAACCCGTCATGTGTGGATCATGGGATTTCCTCCGACATGATTCGAGAGCGGTTAGTCGACCAAAGTGCACGTAAAAGGTTAAGGCTGGACATGGCGTCACTGATGCCTTAGATCTTGAAGAGGTAATGCTCACGAAACTCGCGGGCATATGAAGAGGTCGACACATGATTCGGTCAATTACTCAAACTACGAGATTTGAACTTTAGGGAGATACATGTGCTAACACTAGGACTAGAGTGTCTTAGTATGACTACTGGAAAGTCCGTCAGACACCCGAATTCCCACATTATCGATGGCATCACTACACCACCATTCAGCAACATAACAACGGTTACGTGGGTTTGGGGTAGTGTCTTTATCCCGAGGGAACCAAGAGTGAAACAAACGACAAGTTATCACATCATCAAGTCAATCCAACAATTGTAGCAATACGTTCACGGTGCAATACGATAGTAGAAATAACATGACATGACAACAACACATCCACGAACACGTCAACAAGGGAACACCGCACAGGAACAACACGACGACAAAGAAGCATGACAACAAGGCAACACCGCAACATGGACCGCATGACACAGAGAAATACGACAACAAGGCTACACCACTACAGGAGCAGCACAACAACAGGAATGCACCGTCGACAGCGAAACGCAACCGCATGGATATGCAGTCGGCAAAACTGTGCAACTACAAGAATGCACAATCGTTGGGGGGTAACACCACAACATGGATTCACGACAGCAGGACGACACACAACCTAGCGAGTCCACTATACATAACTACAAGAAGCTCCATTACGGTGAGCACGCATCCTGGTGCGCTTCAGCTCACTTATGGCGACGGAATCCTTATTCGTAACCCCAGCAGCAACCTATACTCCATAGGCTCATTGGTGGGAACAATTGGGTTATTAAGGGCATTCGTCATCATAAAAGAAATGGGAACGATGGGTTCCACATAATTTAGCAGACTTATTAGGCCGACATCGTCCTTAGGGAAAACGACTGCAGGCTCGTTATAAGTCACTCGAATAATGGCGACTGTACCATTGACAGACTTAACCCAAGCTTGAGAACCATTCTTGGCAGGAGCCAGGGAATGATAACGAGCGGTTCAACGAACACCTCAAAGAAAATGGAGTTAATGGCAACGAACTCCATCGTGACACAAACATGATCATAGCGGCTTGGCAAGGGTCTTAGAGATATCTATGTCAATGGCAATGATCTTGGCAGGAGCCTTCGAAACAACATCAACACCAAACTTGACAACAGCCATAGAAACATCCTCAACACGCTCAGTATGAGCTACACTCTCAGCAGCGACGACATAATTCGCTTGGGCCATAGAACAGCGATGGCAGCAACAACAGCAGGCTCAGCAGAAACCTTAGACCCGTCGTAGTTATTAGATGTGTGGTAAATAGTATCCATAGGACCTAGAAACCAACCAACATCTTTTCCAGTATCAAAGCATTGGTCTCAACAAGAATAGTAGAGGTAGAAGGATCATGATTTATCGAGACACCACGATAAAATAAAAAAAAACGATACAGACTCTGGCAATTCAGCCGAGTCATCCTTCCCATTAGGGTCCTATTGCATGTTATTTTGGCCCTAGCACCGATAGTCATCAACTGAAATGCCTCTCCGACACCTATGCGGGGCCAGCGAACTTTCTTCCTGATAGGCCACGCCGTGAGAGTTTCGAAATATGACAAGAGATTAGACAAGTCACATTGTCCATGACGAATGGATCTCGCAACCTTAGTTTATAAAACACCGTGACAAAGGACGCAACGTCTCAATACCTGTGGGGATTGATGGAAAACACTTCGCATCATTTGCCACCCCAAATAGACAACCAGTCTCGTCGTCCTGACGAGGGTAGTAGACGTTCAATATTGCAACATGAGCAATGGAATCGCTGTCCCATGGGTAAGTTTAGTTGACAGAATAACGTGACCACTTCCAGTAGTCCGTTATTTGATTTTCGAGGGGAAATTTCGATGTCTGCCAGAGCGTTCCGTGACACTTGACAATTACGAGTCACACGCTTTACGATTTCGGCTCCCGAAATGTGGTTTCACTCCCCGAGTATTATGACGGATTCAGACGCAAAACGCACGTCGTGATCCTATATTCAATATATATGTATGTCTCCGTATATATTAACTGACTTGGATAAAATTATCTCCGACTCGACTCACTTTACCATATAACTACTTTCCCATTAAGTAGTCATACTAGGATCTTGTCAGTCGAGATTTCATTTTTCCCGTAATCGACTCGACTCACCTTTCCATATATTTATTTTCCCATTAAATAAATATACTATGATCTTGTCGATTCGATATTACATTTTTCAACCATCAACTCGACTCACCTTACCGTATAATTATTTTCCCATTAAATAATTATACTAGGATCTTGTCGACTTGACATTTCGTTTTACCATCATCGACTCGACTCACGTTACCGTATAATTATTTTCCCATTAAATAATTATACTAGGATCTTGTCGATTCGACACTACATTTTACAACCATCGACTCGACTCACTTTACCGTATAATTATTTTCCCATTAAACAATTATACTAGGGTCTTGTCGATTCGACATTGTATTTTACGACCATCGACTCGACTCACTTTACCGTATAATTATTTTCCCATTAAATAATTATACTAGGGTCTTGTCGGTCGATATTTCGTTTTCGGTACCCGACCCGGCTCACCTTACCATATATTTATTTTCCCATTAAATAAATATACTAGGGTCTTGCCGATCGATATTTCATTTTCAACACCCGACTCGGCTCACTTTACCATATATTTATTTTCCCATTAAATAAATATACTAGGATCTTGCCGATCGATATTTCGTTTTCAACACCTGACTCGGCTCACTTTACCATATATTTATTTTCCCATTAAATAAATATATTAGGATCTTGCCGATTCGAAATTGTTGATTTAGACGGGGGCTATCATGCCTTCTAGATGAAGATGCTCACAGCTATTAACTTAGCAAGGACGATTCTGCCCTCCAATAGGGGAAGGAACGCCTGACCCTCGAAGACAACTTGGGCATGTGTTAGATCAAGAATGACTTACTCACAGTAATAATATAGCAGCACACGGGCAACTAGTCTCAATACTGATCCACATAGGGTCCCGTGCTCAAAACGCACTGGTTTTGCTGGGACGCACCCTCAGTCTTCACTGGGTTCCAGGTTTAGCATTCCACGTATCGTACCAAGCATTCATCTCTTCGGTAGGCAGTGCATCCTCGTACGTCCGCTCCATCGAAGAACTTTGTGCGGAGGCATTAAACTCCTATACCAGGAAGTTTTCATCTCCTGTCCCTACCCGATGCGAGGGTTTTCGTCAGATTACTCATATGAATAGACGTTCGAGCTCTTCCGTGTTCGTACCTTAGAGGTAATGCTGAAGAGAGCTCATTCAGTTTGCGAGGATCGAAATCAAGGGATATCAACAAGACCTCCCTTTTAGCCCGTTGGCCAATCAAAAGCTAAGACTGACCCTACAGTACAAGAATAGACAAGGCAAGGAGTGATCACCAACCCCAGCCCTAGCGCCCACCAAGGTTACCGTGCACCACAAGTTATTATTACGTGTGCACCCGCAATGATAATCGGTGTTGCCAGGTAATTTTGGTGCCCGCTAGTTCCGAGCTTCCTGATCCAAAACAGAGATTTCACACAATAAAAGACCTAGACTAGCTTCGCCTTCACAACATTAGCAACACGACAACGTCCACTAGCACGATAAAGGTTAGCCCTTCCGATCATCCCGTCCGCAGGTAAGCGGGTGAGTTCGTCGTAGACCACCGCTTGTCCTTCCCGCTTGTCGATGTCGGTAACCGATGCAAAAGTGCGGACTAAAGTGAAGTGTGAGACGATATCCTTACAGGCAAGCTATCAGTACTACTTATATGCATTAGCTAGCACTAGTTAGAAAGTCGGATCTCTACGCAATTTAAACATTCATATCCTTATGTTCTAACATTTTATATATTGACACACATGGCTAGTCGGTCGGAATTTCCCCTTGTACAATCCATGTACAATTTTCTTTCTTTTCTAAAATATTTCGTTGTGTTTTATTTTTGAAAACTTCGTTTTCGAGCCAAAACCGGTTATAGTCTAGATTTTTCAAAAATACTAGTTCGCTATAACCTTGGCTCTGATACCACTTCTGTCACACCACGCCAACGGCGGAAACACGTGGCGTGACGCTCGAAAGCATATCAAAGTCAAGATTAACACAAACTAGATTTAATTAGAAAAGATCATTATATTAAGATGTCGGGAAGGGATACCTGGTTTCAAACATTACTTAAAATCACAAACATTAAGTTTAAAGTGGGGCGTTTCCGTTCATGTTCCAACCCGATGGTAACAATAGATGAAACCCCCAACCAGTGTCCGACATCCCAAATTCCACCGTACTAGCCGCATACCTGTTCAGCACTTAGTTACCTGAAAGATATGTTTAAAAAGACGTCAATATATAAAATATTGGTGAGTTCACAGGTTTTAGTTTCGTAAATACGACATTTTTACATCCTGTGCAAATCCAGCACCTTTTTATATCCTGTGCAAATCCAGCACATTTTTATATCCTGTGCAAATCCAGCACATTTTGTGGCCTTTGTATGGAGTAGCTAGCTCCTACAAATTATGATGATGAGCAATCCCCTGAGTCCCATAACCAAACCAAGACTAATAAATATGCCCCGCTCCAAGTCGTTTCTCGGAACCCAACGACTTAAGTTCAGAATACGTGCACCCCAGGCATACGCCGATGCATAATCGACGCTATCGATTAGGGGTGGGCCTTGTCAGGCACCAATAGTACTATCCAAATATTCCTTCAGTTTCATTTACCTGAATTAATGGTTACAGTAGCGAGGACCCAACCCCGAGTGGCGACCAAAAACTCAAGTACTCATCATGCCACTTACCACATTTTAACCTTTGAAAACATTTCAATATGTGATAACTTTTGACAAACATATCTTTCCCCCAGTTAAAACAGTAAAATGGGGCCGTGAAACTCACCTTAATTTCCATGCTTAGCTAGCAAATAAAATCCAAAGCTTTGACCGACTTCCTCGTGTCCTAATTACCAATAAAGGACACCTTAAAGTCTATCATATATAAACCTAGCTTATTTTTCCGGTTAAAAGATAGTCTACTCAACTATCTTGACTCGTGTGTACTAACCCGAGTCCTTAAGTGTTTTAACTCGACGAACCGATCGTGACTTATCATAGTTCATGTGTTCACATACGAAATAGTACCCAAGTCGCGCACTTGTTACTATTCGTGTGCAAACTATGTTGGACTAATATCGCGAAACGTATAACTCATCCCGAGTAATAGCTTGTCTCGTAGATCGGATAAATGTAATCGTCTTGTATAGTTATTTTCGGAAAATATACCTTGCTGAAATATAATATAGTTATTAAAATCCTTTTTAATAACATTCGTTATTTCTTTTCCCGAATCCGAGTATCTTACAAATCTCAAGACCTTGCTTTTTATAAAAAGGTTTTCCAAATAAATCCGAACGTTTATACATCTTTTAATCCGAACAACAAACATATTTTAGTTACCAAGTAACCTTTAAAAAAACTCGTCAATCCTTGACGCTTGGTAGCAAAAGACTATATATTTGTTTTGAAATATTTCTCGGAATGGACTATTATTGTTACAAATAATATTTGTCAAAACGTCGTGATTGTACATGACTACATTTTTCAAGCGCTTGGAAAGTTATTTATAAGAACGAACAATAAAGTCACACTTGTCGCGCTTCGGATTTATAAAAATTTCGGCAGAGTTTCCTCTGTTTTTGGTATAAACCAGACAACACAAGTTGTCTACAAATTCCCAAAATCAACTCCTAATAAAGACGACATTATATTTATCCGCATTCTAATCCGCGAGACTTTATACGTTGTGACTATTTATATAAATCATCCTGTTTATATAATTATATATATACGTATAGTCCATCAATTTAGTCCAACAACAACGCAAGTCACAACTAATACACAAATATTAGCTCATAATGCTTTTCGTTAATATTTTTATCGGTTCGTTAGCGAGTTAGTCGTTCATATTTATATATTTTAGAAATATATGTGTAAATAATAATATAACGAAATAATTGCTAGTTAATTATACCGTAACGCTTGACCGAAGTTTACTGAGTTGACCGGGTTGACCAACCCGAATCTGACCGGATCTACCCGAGAGCACCATACTTGACCCACGACTAGAACTTGAAGACGGCACGCAAACCGAGCCAGATCGGAATCTGACCCGGAAGCATAATCTTGACCCGAGCCCCGAGTCCCGAACCCAAAACTGACCGGACCCGAACCGCCGGACGCCACCACCGTGGCCGGACCACCGGTGCCGTGGCCGGACCGCCACTGCCGTGGCCGGACCACCACCGCCGTGGCCGGACCACCACCGCCATCCCATGCCACCAAAAGAAAACCTCGTTCTGACCACCCGCGCGCCACCGGAACCCAACCAAAACTCACTCCGGCCCCTCCCGAACTCGCAACTAACCGGAAATAGCTCGCCGGAATATGGCCGGAGAACGAAATTCCGTGAAAACTTGTGAGGAGTCTCCCAAAGACCCGATCTAAACGTTTGTACAAAGAAAACTCGAAAACGAGCTTACCGGAAAAGTCGCCGGAATGGTACCAACGTTCAAACCGCTTCGTTTTAGGGAAAACGGCCTTCACCATCGCGTTCGGGGCGTCGAAATTAGTGGGGGTGGAGGTGTCACGCGCCGGAAAAAGTCGCCGGAAGGTCGCCGGAAACTCGCCGGAACCGCCGGAAGGTCGCCGGAAAAACTTGCCGGAAGGTCGCCGGAAAAACTCGCCGGAAAAAGTCGCCGGACGGCCGCCGGAAGCCGCCGGACAGCCGCCGGACCGCCGCCGGACAGCCGCTGGACCGCCGCCGGACCGCCGCCGCCGGCCGGCCTCCGGTCACCGGAAAACTTCTAGAGTGAGAGAGTGGAGAGAGTGTTTGGTGTTAGAGAGAGAAAGGAATGTGAGAAATGAGGAAGATTTTGGAGGTTATGGGTTTATATAGGTGGGCTTTTGGATTGGGCTTCAAGCCCAACGTCGCGTACCAACTGCTCCGTTTTAGCCCGTTATCGTTTCTGGACTCGGTTTTTGTTCGTTGCCATAAATAATACCAGACCGAGCAATTCAATAATTATTTTCGTCACCCGACGCGTGAAGACGGCACACGCGTTAAAAATCGCGTTAATCGGTTCGGTTGTGTTATCCTTCATTTAAATGATCCGATAACTTTCGAAATTCGACCGATAACATTATTTATAATAAATAATTATTCCGGAAGTTCGGTAACGGTTAAAGCCACGCGTTTCGACGTTCGAATCCACGTCAGTTCCTCTCCGCGTTCTCCGAAACGCTGCGTTTTTGGCCGTTTACCACGCCGATTTCACATCCGTTCGCATCGATAGTAAATACGTGTCGTATTTTCATAGGATAAGCTTAAGTTATTCCAGTTTGACAAATTTTTGCTGATGTCAGTTCGTTACGTTAAACACGCGAAGTCTTTCTTTAAAGGCATCAGGACTTCAACGAACTTTCAAAAGGACATCGTAGGACTCATATTAGCTCAACTAACCATAATTAACCTTAACCCATGTTAATCATTTCTAAAACATGATTAGAATCACGTTAGTCGTTGTACGAAATTTGCCGGTTGTCACAACACTACCTCCATGTTTTAAGGGATTTAATATCCAAGCAACATTATGGGAGATCTTTGGAAGATCATATATGGACTTATAAGAGATCATAGGAGATTACACTTGAGAAAACAAAACAAAAACTCTTCTTCTTCTTTGTTCTTGGCCGTAAACAAGCAAGAGCACACCCACACTCTTCTTTCAAGTTTAAACACTTCAATTTCCTTCAAAAACATCCATCTTCCAAACCCCCATTGTGTGTTTCAAGCTTGGAGCTTAACCACATAGGAAGAACACACTAAACTCCATCAAAATCAAGCATTTTTAGCTTCCCTAGCCTTGTGCTAGTTGTAAGTATTCTTGATCTTGTTCTTGTCTTTAAAAGTTTATGTTTAATATCTTGAAGCAAGTTGTACAAGGGGTTAACTTGACAAAGCTTTACATGATAAAACATATGATTTTAAAAACTAAAATGGTGTTATAAAGGTATGTGTGGGCCGAAAAATTGGTGATGGATGTGTATTATTCTTGTAGTTTTATAAAGTCCATAAATACTTAAAGAAAATGGTGATCTAAACATAACTTGTTATTTGAACTTGAATAAACTTAAATATAGTTTTAATCATCTTAACATAAGCATCTAAGACTATGTATAGTGTTGATGTTGTTAGAAAACTAGTTACACAAATTTTACATCTTCAAAGTCTACACACTTGAAAAATATAAATTGGATATGTTGGACAAAATACACTAATTACACCTATTAGTATCCTTAATAAGATGATTAAAGAGTATTAAAAGTGTTGAAACATCAAAATAAACTAACATGACTAAGGTGGAAAAATAAAGTCCACTAGTTTAGTAGAAAATTGTTAATCTTGAAAGATGGAATGGAAAAATGTAACTTTTATAAGTTAAAGGACTATTTTAGTAACTTTAAAAGTGGAGGGACTTAAAATGATATTTTTAGAAACTTGTATCTAAAAATATATCTGAAGGGATATGGTATTAAAACATTACAAATATCATACCATCGCCCACTTAGAACAGGCTTCGCCAGACGCTTACCCGCCCGTTCTACGACATCGGATCGTTTCGCGCCCATCCGCCCGTTTTACGTCAGCGGAACGTCTGGCGTCCACAAACCCGTTCTACGTCAGCGATGCTTCTGCCGTCCGACGCGTGCATTTCTATTCACGATCCACGTCGACGGAACACCTGGCGTCCACCCGCCCGTTTTACGTCAGCGGTACACTCGACGCCAGGCGCATGAACACCTGCCCCTTTTACAGGGGCGAGCCAAATATACCTCAAGGCTTCCTTGACAAGCGTCACTACAAGTGGAAGATACCTTTTGGGGCAGCTTTGGAACTCACCCTTGCCCCAAACAAATATCTCTGACATGACAGGCGGCCCGTCAGAGTTCCTCTCCAATCAAAGACTTTCTCCAGTCTGACGAGCAGAAAAGGCGATGACGTGGCAGCCTCTCAACCAAGATATCTTCCTGACAAAGCAGACTTTCTCTGTCCATCTCGAAATCCTGGAAAGTATAAATTGTCCACCGCCTGGATCCACCAATGGGCGAGCACCACGTGTCAACCGCCCATCAGCGTCCACTTACTGGGCGCCACGTGTACATGCGTCAGGACGGTAACATCTCCCCTAGCATTCCACTTTCTCCCACTTTACTAAAACCCACTTGCACCAAATGGGCCTAAAGGCTTGGGCCGGATTATGGAGACTCCTCTACCTGGGCCGGGCCCCGTTAAGGGTAGAGGATGGGCTGAGAAAGTGGGGCATCTCGGTACTATAAAAGGGGGACTCTCTTCTCCTTTTATTGGCATCGAATATCCAACACACTTTCACTCAAGAAGAATACGAACTCTCGTACCTTCTTCACCCCCCTTGTTTATTATACTAACGATTAGAGGCTCGGCTCTTCTGATTGGTAGTCTCGTAAATCCTTGGTCTTGCCTACAAACCCACACGTATTTTATAATCACACTCTCTTTATAAAATACAGTAGAACCACCATACGGATTGTTCTTCATTGAACTATCCTTAAATACGTGTTTCTTCAATAACTATGGAAAGTTTAGTGTCAAAAGTGTAAAATGATAGCTTTCCAAGGTAGATTTGGTAAATACTAGCAATTATACATATGTATCTTGTATAAAAATGTATTTTTATAAAATGGAGTTTTATAAAAATATAGATTTTCTAACATGTGGAAATATATAAAAACAAAGGTTTTTCTAAAAATGTTAGACAAATTAAAAACTTGGAAGAACTTATATAAAAATGAACGCTTTTATATAAATGGGAATATAAAAGTGTTGGAGCATTTTTATATATAAATAACCAAGTCTTGGTAATAAAAATACAAATGTGTTTATAAAACTTCCAAGTAATATATGTAGAAATTAAAGAGGGAAATAAATTTCTAGAATACATATATTGTGGAACTTGGGAAAATTAGCAATATATATATATACATGTTATTTAATTGGATTTGGACGTGTTAACGGACTAAGACGTATAAGCGAACAAATAAGTATTTGTATTATTACGTCTAAGGAGAAAATAAGAACATATATTTTAACGGACTTAAAATATACAATCCGGGTGAAAAATACTTAACACTTTCCTAAGTGCTGGGAATTTATCCGAGGGAGAAAAATAACGTAAATAATCTAACGATTAAACGTTAAAACAAGCGTATGGACTTGACCATAAAAATATATATTATCAAATCGACGAGATCCTAGTATATTTATTTAATGGGAAAGTAAATATACGGCATGGTGAGTCGAGTCGAGCAAAGAAAATACATTATCGATAGACAAGATCTTAGTATATTTATTTAAATGGGAAAATAAATATACGGTAAAGTGAGTCGAGCCGAGTGTTAAAAATATTATATCGAACGACGAGATCTTAAGTATAATTATTTAATGGGAAAATAATTATACGTTAAGTGAAGTTGAGTCGAGGATAATATTATACAAGTTAAGAAATATTCATGAAAATATAAGTGTAACTTGTAAAAATGGTAATCCATCACCAACGGATCTAGGATACACGTTTAATTAAACAGGGAATTGGATTAAATCGTGGTTTGGGAGTTGGACGTACAACTTGCCGAAACACACGCACTATAGGCTTAGTGACTTATACGTCTAGGACGTTTGTAGGTGTTGACCTCGGACGAACTATTCTCTATTCAGGCTTGCGCACTTGTTGAGGTGAGTTTCACGGCCCCATTTTAAACTATTTTACGTTTTCGAGGGAAAGATATGTTAGGGAAATGTGTGACATGATAAATTACTTGAGTAGTGATCGCCACTCGGGGTTGAGTCCTCTCTTCCGTAACCATTAATTCAGGGAAATGAAACCGAAGGAATATTTGGATAATACTATTGGTGCCTGACAAGGCCCACCCCTAATCGATAGCGTCGATTATGCATCGGCGTATGCCAGGGGTGCACGTATTCTGAAATTAAGTCGTTGGATTTCGAGAAACGACTTGGAGCGGGGCATTATTATTAGTCTTGGTTTGGTTATGGGCTCAAGTAGATTATAGGAACTTGCAACTCCTATATTGGTCACAACATGTGTTATTTCCCAAAAATAAAGTTTTGGAAACTAAAACATGTGAACTCACCAATATTTATATATTGACGATTTTTAAACATATCTTTCAGGTAATTGAATGATGGAGGATTGCGCGGCTAGTTGGGGTCGGAGGATCTCACTCTCATGCGTCGGATGTTTTGAAGGGGTTTCACTTTTATTTTTGGGATATATTTGCGAAACCTCCGTTATTGTATTAAACAATGTGGTTTATGGTTATGTAAACTTAAAGCTTGGTTTCGACGTATTAATAAATGATCCCTTTTCTTAATTACTTATAGTTTGTGTTGATCTTGACTTTATACCATTGAACCGTCGCGCCACGTGTTTCCGCCATTGGTGTGGTGTGACAGAAGAGAACACACGATAGATTGGCTTTTTAACGGTGTTAAAGTGATTGATCGTTAATTTGCTATTTGTTATATATATATATATATATATATATATATATATATAATATGTTGTGTCTAAAGCGGTTAATGCGGCGTTATGAATCAACAAGTCTATTAGTGTATGTGTAGTGGTGGGGGGTTATAGGGGGTTATGGGGATTAAAATATTAAAAAGTAATAAAAGGGGGGTTATGGAAAAAAAGGGTGTAGTGGGAAGGGGGGTTATGGGGGGTTATAAATGATTGGGTAATCATTGGTTAATTATTTATTTTTTTATTTAAATAATATTATCGAATACTTTAAATATTCCATTAAATATATAAATATTAGAAATACTAAAAAAAATTACAAATACTAAAAAAAATTACAAACACTAAAAAAAATTTACAAATACTAAAAAAAAATTACAAATACTAAAAAAAAACAAATACTCATAAGTTATATTTTTTTTTTCGATTTTGGCCTTTTGGTTCAAACACATTTCCAAGGCCTTGCCCGTTAGGAGGTCGTGCGGCGCCGTGTAAAATTGAAAGTCGCGCTCAAATTGTCGCTCCCTCATAATATCAACCACCTCTCGGTTTTCTTGGATACGCTGTGCCCCGATGTCGCGTATGTCTTGGAGCCGCTGGTTCATCTCAGCAAATGCCGGGATCAACTCGTGCACCCCCGACGACGAAGAGTCCGCCCGTGCTTGTCGAGCAGCCCGTCGACCGGTCGGACGTGACAACTCATCCGCCCCCTCCTCCCCTGCAAAAAACGCATTTTCTTCGGCGTTTAGGTCGACGTGACGCGCGTCAGACGTAGGGGTCCCGGTATCACCCGACTCAGAGGTCCTCGACTTCTTTCGAGCCCTAGATGAAGAACTTCCAACCGTTGGGCGGACGGCGTGCCATTTGGAGCATTCTTTCATCAGGCCCCAAACCCTCAAGTACGGGAAATTCCCGTATTCTTGTTTGTATTCATTCAAAGCCGTCTCCAAAATGTCGGCGTCGCTTTGCCCACTTTTCCACCCAAACCTGGTCCGACTATAAATACCTTGAAAGTTTGTGCATTTATAGTTGATATCAGTCCACTTGCTCGATATCGAGTCGTTCTCCCGGTAGTCCTCTCCCTTACCAACTAGTCGAAAAAATATTGCTCGGGCTCTTTTCCAAAATTCTCCTTTGCTTTGATAGTTGGCTTAAAAAACAAATATATATATATATATATATATATAAGTCTTACAAATATAACATAAAAATATAACATAAAAATATAACATAACAAAAAATATATATCTTACCAACAACAGGATCCTCTGACACCTCAATCCACGCTCGGGCTAATTTGAGGAGCTCATCCTCGTTCCATGGTTGTACGTATTTTTTTGCGCGTGTTTGCGTCTCTTTCCTTTTGTGCGGCCGGTTGTTCGCACGGCCTCTCCCTCGCCCTGTTGGTCGCACAACATCTTCCTCTTGCTCTTCTTGCTCTTCCTCCAGCGGTTGTGTCTCCGGAACCGGCTGTGAGTCTTGCCAAGCATTTGAGGACCCAAACATCTGAGATGTCCCAAACACTTGTGTTGAGCCAAACCCAACTCCCATGGGTTGCCCAAAACTCCCTCCCATGTTATACATGTTCGGGTCCCAATTGTAGGGTTGGTTTAACAGGTTCATAAAACCTTGTGGGTTTGACCCTGAACCCGGAGCTATGGGTCGGGTGTTGTCGCCAGTAGTTTGGGAACCAAACCCGAAACCTCTACCGAACGGATTCATGCTATCACAAAGTGTGTGTGTGTGTGTGTGTGTTTATGCTATGCTCTCAAGGTTTGCAAGTGTGAATGTTTGTGTTTGCAAATGGTGTAGTGTGAGTTGAGTGTGTGTGTTATGTATATATTTATATACAATATACGTTTTTTTTTAATTCTCGAACGGTCAAAAAAGTGGGTCAAAAGCATTCAATACACATCTTCCAAGACATGCAGCTCGTTTTGTCCATAACGAAGGGGTTCTAAAACGCCGGAAAACGGGGAGGGGGGCGGTGTGTAGGGGCGTTTTCAAGGCTAAAACGCCTTAAAACGTAACCACTACACATGCACTTATGTAATGGGTTGTCAGCAATGTGCGTGTAAGTTCTCTATACGATATTATAAAATTACATTTTTAGAGCCTACAAGTTTTAGAATATATCATACAACACTTGACTTTTAAACCAACTATCCCATGATTTTATATGGTCGTAACTTTTTCATGCGATAATAATTTTTTTTAAAAAGAAATTACAACACAATGCAAGTATTTTATTCTCTTTAATTTGAGTATGGTATTGCTATAGTTTTTTTATATATAATTTATAAAAAAAAATTTACATGTTATGTGATTTCAAATGTGTGTATTCTCTGTAACATTGTGTGAAGACCACTCTAATGCGTATGTGTGTGTTATTTGTTTATATTCTTTATGTGATGATATCATAATATTATCATGGAAGATACATGATGTTGTAACTATGTTTTCTTAAAAGGAGAACGTTATTTCATCTAAACTTGCTAAATGCAAATATTTGTGGGCCAACTAAGATATGGACACTAAGGATATAATGAAAATATCAATATAATAGAAAATATTGTAAAACAACAAAAAGTTGCCATCATCTAGCAAATTCAAATGTCGACATTCATATGAAATTAATCTGCTGTGGGCTTCGACGTAATGAAATCAAATTAAAAATAAAATAAAATAAATTACATTTACATCATTTTCAAGCTAGTGACGCTTGTGTGTTGATAACTTTAGCAAGCTTCATTGGGCTTTTTCTTTTCATATATACGTCTTTCACTCCTCATCAAATATCAACCAACTACATAGGATATCACCGAACAATATTATTATTACAGAAAAAATAAAATACTTGTCGAGTAATCTCTCGATGATTATTGACAGCTCAATGACTATCTTAGAGGGTGTTTGGGACTGCGTTTTGAAAACGCAGATAATCAGTTTTTTAGGCTATCAAAACGCAATAATCTATAAGCAACTCCACTCCTGCTTTTCCAAAATGCATAACCTGTTTTGAATAATCAATCCCAAACACCCCCCTTAACCCATAAGATAGTCGGTTTAGAAATTTTAGTGTTACTCCATATAGAAAATTTGAAAGAAACCAATAAATAAATATTAAATGAACCTACAACTAAATATGTAAACTGTTTCACTGGTTGAGAGTACTCATTCTAACCGTTAATACCTTGCTCAAATCCCGTTAGGTACATCTAGTTTGATTTATTTTCGTTCCTATTTTTTAATTATGGTCATCTACTATTTCACTATTGCATTCTAAATCTGTTTTGGGTCTCTGAACCGATTCAAGGTAAAGATAGGGTAGCGGATTTTTTTGAAGACAAGTTTAGTAATGATAATATGGGGTGGCCTACTTTTTCATGTCCGGATGTGTACAGGTTATCTTATCCGAGGAAGAGGTTAACAATCTGGATGCACCGTTTTCTTTGGAGGAAATCACTAGCGCAATTTGGGAGTGTGATGGGGATAAAGCGTCAGGACCCGATGGGTTTAACTTTACGTTTATTAAAAAGTTTTGGCCTTCTTTGAAGCAGGATTTTCTAAAAATGTTTTCGGATTTCCATGAAAAGGGGTACATTTCCGATGGGTGTTTTTCGGCTTTCATAGCGCTAATACCTAAAGGTCGGGATCAGTCAACATTAGCAGACTACCGGCGTATAAGTTTAGTGGGGATTTTAAATAAGGTAATATCTAAAGTGTTGGTGCTTAGATTGAAGAATGTTATGGCTAATATTGTTTCGGAGGAGCAAACCGCCTTTTTGAGTGACCGAAATATTCTTGACGAGCTGTTAATATTGAATGAAACCATAGCATGGATGAAGAAGGCGAAAATGAAAGGTTTATTTCTCAAAGCTGACATTGAGAAAGCTTATGATTCTTTATGTTGGGAGTTTTTAGAAAATATTATGGCCCAAATGAAATTTTCTTAAAAATGGCTGTTGTGGGTGAAAATCCTTAAGATGATTTTACCTCACATCCCTAATATGCCATCTCCAGAATGCTGAAGGACTTGACTAACTTCAGGATGTGACAGTATTTCAGCATGTGCACATCTTGAGAATGAGCTAACGAGTTGATTCTCCTATGTATGATTGCAGGTACAAATAAGTTATAATATGGATTTACATGCTTGGTAACATCTATATTATCACCCTCAATTAAAGAAGTCAAGGATAGAGACACAACTCGTGGTAAAGATGGAAGACATAGTCAAAACTGTAACCGATATACATTTAATATCGGCGACAAAAGAGGAAACAACTGAAACATTAAACTAGCTAAGGAGAAACCGTTGCTACAACGGTCACTTGAGATGAAACAACCACAACGGTCATAAGAAGACTTCAAAGAACATAACTACTTAGCGAGTTTCATGGGATCATTTGTTTATTTCATGTACTATATAAATGAGGGTATTGGACGAGTATAGGACAGTTACATACACATTGTGTAAGATTACGCATTAATACTTGTACGTTACGCTTTCTATGAATAAAACGTCAAGTTTTCATCATTATTCGTCTTTTAAAAATATTATTGCGACGCATTTGGAACCCTAATACTATATTACTTATATATAATATACATATATATATATATATATAGATTAATTGTCAAAAAAATAAAGGGCTTGGGCCGGGAATCGAACCCGCGCCCAAGCCGGGTCAACCAACACAGCAGCTCTACCAGCTGATCTACTCAACATCTTTGTTTAATCTCCTACTCGTTTTAATTTTATAAATATCGTGTTGTGTCAACAGTTGACTTAGAAAGTCAACTGTGACATCAATCTACCATAATTAACCATTTTAAACGCGTAATAATCCAGATTTGGTATGATTGGTGATTAATCTGATGAATCCGCGTCCCTTACACGCTGTCTTGATGGTCAAAACATGCCAATTATACACGAAGACGCGTCATCACATTCAAAGCCGAGTCAACTTACCCAATTCGTCAATCCGAGCCTCTCCCTATAAATTGGACCTCCCAAATCCTTCCCAACTCGCCGAAATCTCTCTCTCAATCTCTAATTTCTGTTCTTAAACCATCTTTCAAAAGCATTGGGTTCGCGTTTGACTTTTTCTGTTGACCGAGCAATTCACACGATTCGTTTTCTGTAATTGTCTTTTATATGGGTTTTGATCATCGGCCTATGCACAACAATAACCCTATGATTAATTGGGTTATTGTTGTGTAAATCAAACTATTATAAATCTAGGGCACGATCAGATTGAATTGGGGAAGAACACTTGGTTGAATACGATTATATAATTTAAACAGATACGAACTCAACACAACCACTGATCTAGATCAAGTGGCTGTGTCTGTTGTTGTTAAACCCAAACACGCGGGTTCGAGTCCCATACAAACGGTTTTATCCCTTTCTTTTTAAATGAATATAAATCAGATTTCACTTATATCATATAATCAATTATAAGTCTAATCTATTCGTTCTCAGGGTCCAGACCAGTTGGTCTGGGCTTGTGATTTAAAACACACGAACCGGCCAAGGGCCCGGGTTCGATCCATGGCATCAACAAACATTTTTTTTCATTTAAGTATATATATATATATATATATATATTCCTTTGTATTTTTAAAAATTCATTTTAAAATACTAAAACTATTTTATAAATTCTACAAAAATTATTTTATGTTATTCTAGTGGAAGAGTTTAACATACAATTTTTAGTTTTCCGAAATTATTTATTTAATATATATAATAAATAATTCAAGTTTATTCTATTTTATTTATAAAATTCTATAAAAATATCAAAACAATTATATAAATTTCCACAAAAATTATTCTGAGTTTTTATAACATTAAACTTTTCTGAAATGATTTTTATTTCTAAAAAATCATTTATTTAATATTTTTAATCAATTTTTGTTAGTTTTAATCATAAATAAATCATGATAAATTCATTTTTTCAATATTTTTGCACCAAAATTTTATATAAATTATTTCTATTTATTTAGAACAGAAATACAATTTTTAAATTAATAATTCTGTAATTTTAATATTTTTAAATATTAAAGTTATATTTTGACAATTTGAAATAAATTGATTTAATATTCTATTTTAAAGAAAATAATTTTATAAAAATTATTTTCATACTTAAAACTTTATATTATGACCATCTTTAAATTAAAATTTACAAAAAGACTTTTGTTCATTTATTTATCAAATTTCTCTTATTTATCAAACATTTTAGTTATTAATCAAATAAACACTTATCCCCAATTCGAAACCCTAGAATATATTTGTAGACTAGAAAGACTTAGACATATTAATTACCTTAATTATAGGGTAATACTTGGCATTGTTGGGCAACACATATTCTATTTTCACGAGAGATAACATTTTGCTAAGGTGAGTTTTACATAGCCCCTTTTCTATTTCACTATTTTGGGGTGAAACATGTACAACATTCTATCAACAATTCAATCATAAAGTGTCTATGTGTTATTCTATGTTGCATTATGTCTTAAACATGACTAGGGTAAGCACAATATTCTAGCATAATCATTATCATTGATCAGCCGACGGTATACAATGATAGATCTATTGGACTGACAATCCCACCCGGATACGTACCTCCTACATAGGTAGCGTGGGTGATTGTTATCGCATAACATAATCGAGTGAACCATGAGCGTATGGGATGGACCACAATATTCTAGTCACAAGGGTTGATTATGCACTCGATTTACTGCTAGTATGTTTTCACATATGGACTAGACTTGCCATGACACTTGAATTGTACATACTTTATTCGATTATCAAAACCTATGTAATTCTCACCAACTTTTGTTGACCCAAAAATATTTTCAAACTTAACATGTTTCAGGTTATAGCTTGCTTGAAGAATAGAGTTAATGCTTGAAGATGTGTATCTAGTATTTTTCATTTTGATGTACAAATTCTTGTAGAACAATTGTATGTATTTAAATCAACTAATGAAATTTATTATTTACCATGAGCTACTGAACAATCATCTATACGTGACATCCCGATGTTTCCGCCATCGGTTGGGGTGTTACAGATTGGTATCAGAGCCATGGTTATAAGGAATTAGGTTATTAGAAAAATAATCTAGTCTATAACCATAGGAATATAACCAGTATTTGCTCCTTTACTTGCTATTCTCTATCTCACTCCTACTTCTTATCCCTACTTTAATCCCTACAAGAAGATTGCTCTCCATCACTGGAACTACTCTTAGACTAATAGGACAAAATCCTCAGGTTTAGCCTGAACCACCTTGAGATCTCGTCGAAGTTCTATATTTTAATAACGAACACGTGCAATCTGGAAGGGTGAACGCCTGTATTCTGAGTCTTCTGTCTAGGCTGGCATTGCGTATATATCCCAATCAGACGAAGGACCCGGATGCCTACCTGGGAATTCTCGGGATGAGTGTTCACTTATAGGCTAAAGCATGTCTTCACTATGTTATTAGAATCTGGAATCTTTGATAAGTCAACGTTTTCGTTTATTCGTTTTAATTAATGAATAAATGATTACATTCCTTATATTACCCCATTCATTTCATGCCTCATTGAACCTTCATTGTGTCCCTTACAGATCATGTCTCCATGTCGCAGCACTCGCATTAACAGTGGTGACAATCATGAGGAAGGGAGCAGCAACCACAACCACGACCACAACACTAACCACAACCATGGAGGTGATGCCCAACTAGCTGCGATTATTTCCCAACAAATGGCGCAACAAATCACAACTCTGGTTTCTAACTTGTTGGCTCAAGTCATCCAAATGAATGGGAACGGCAATGGAAATAGAAATGGAGATGGAAATCACGTAAAGAACGGGACCTTAGTTCGGAAAGGCGAGAAAACAAGTATTGTGGCCGCGGTAACTACCGAGAACCGGAAGCGTAAGACCAGGGATCCTGATGTAAACCTCACTACACAAGCTGCTAACAAGAAACCTTATACAAGAAACTTTCCATTGTGTAACACATGCAATTGACATCATCCCACTGTTTCAGCGTGTCGCTTGTGCACCAATTGTGGTAGGTATGGCCATCTGGTCAACACATGTCGCGAGACCCCAAACCCTAATACCAACCAACCAACCAACCCTGCTCAGGTTGCTAATCCTAATCGTCCTGGTAAATACAACTATGGTCAATGCTATGAATGTGGAGACCCAAATCACTTCCGTAACCAATGCTCTAAACTAAACCGAGATCAAGACCCTCCAGCTACTTAACAGCAAGCCCCACCATTTGAATGATGTCTGCTTTTTAATTCTATGTATTGACGTTTTTGATTCAAGTAATAAATTCTAGTATTATCATAACACTTGGAAACATGCTTGTTTGAATGTATTGCTATATACTTACTTACTTGTACAACAGTTAGTTGGCTACCAAACAACCTACTCAACGATTGGTAGAGGTCATCATGTCTTTCCAACAGTCGGGAGAGGCCCTACAACCTACTCAACGATTGGTAGAGGTCATCATGTCTTTCCAACAGTCGGGAGAGGCCCTACAACCTGCTCAACAACTGGTGGAGGCTATCAAACCTGCTCAACAATCGGTAGAGGCATAGAAGGACACAAAACCTTAATGTAAGGTAAATTGGTGATTGCGGTCCGGAACGTAATCATGAATTTACAGGTACGTTAAGGTAGTGTGAAATTCTATCAAGGTTTTTGGTAGTTGACCAATTATAAACCTTAGTTACCTGGTAGTTCACTTAGTCTTTCTATAAGTCCATTAACTCATGAATTTCTTTTAGGATTCATAAAACTCAAAATTCTTATGCTCCTTACGGTTCCAAGACACATCTAATCCTACTCTCTTATCCAAATTATTTGAGACAAGATTATTCTATTCATGTCATAACACAAAACCTCCAGACCACACTTATCCTGATTTCTACCCGATCATCTACAACCCTGTGTTTTCAATAAACTTCGGGACGAAGTTTCTAAAAGTAGGGGAGACTGTAACATTACGCATTAATACTTGTACGTTACGCTTTCCATGAATAAAACGTCAAGTTTTCATCATTATTCGTCTTTTAAAAATATTATTGCGACGCATTTGGAACCCTAATACTATATTACTTATATATAATATACATATATATATATATATAGATTAATTGTCAAAAAAATAAAGGGCTTGGGCCGGGAATCGAACCCGCGCCCAAGCCGGGTCAACCAACACAGCAGCTCTACCAGCTGATCTACTCAACATCTTTGTTTAATCTCCTGCTTGTTTTAATTTTATAAATATCGTGTTGTGTCAACAGTTGACTTAGAAAGTCAACTGTGACACCAATCTACCATAATTAACCATTTTAAACGCGTAATAATCCAGATTTGGTATGATTGGTGATTAATCTGATGAATCCGCGTCCCTTACACGCTGTCTTGATGGTCAAAACATGCCAATTATACACGAAGACGCGTCATCACATTCAAAGCCGAGTCAACTTACCCAATTCGTCAATCCGAGCCTCTCCCTATAAACTGGACCTCCCAAATCCTTCCCAACTTGCCGAAATCTCTCTCTCAATCTCTAATTTCTGTTCTTAAACCATCTTTCGAAGCATTGGGTTCGCGTTTGACTTTTTCTGTTGACCGAGCAATTCACACGATTCGTTTTCTATAAGTGTCTTTTTTTTTTATGGGTTTTGATCATCGGCCTATGCACAACAATAACCCTATGATTAATTGGGTTATTGTTGTGTAAATCAAACTATTATAAATCTAGGGCACGATCAGATTGAATTGGGGAAGAACACTTGGTTGAATACGATTATATAATTTAAACAGATACGAACTCAACACAACCACTGATCTAGATCAAGTGGCTGTGTCTGTTGTTGTTAAACCCAAACACGCGGGTTCGAGTCCCATACAAACGGTTTTATCCCTTTCTTTTTAAATGAATATAAATCAGATTTCACTTATATCATATAATCAATTATAAGTCTAATCTATTCGTTCTCAGGGTCCAGACCAGTTGGTCTGGGCTTGTGATTTAAAACACACGAACCGGCCTAGGGCCCGGGTTCGATCCATGGCATCAACAAACATTTTTTTCATTTAAGTGTATATATATATATATATATATATATTCCTTTGTATTTTTAAAAATTCATTTTAAAATACTAAAACTATTTTATAAATTCTACAAAAATTATTTTATGTTATTCTAGTGGAAGAGTTTAACATACAATTTTTAGTTTTCCGAAATTATTTATTTAATATATATAATAAATAATTCAAGTTTATTCTATTTTATTTATAAAATTCTATAAAAATATCAAAACAATTATATAAATTTCCACAAAAATTATTCTGAGTTTTTATAACATTAAACTTTTCTGAAATGATTTTTATTTCTGAAAAATCATTTATTTAATATTTTTAATCAATTTTTGTTAGTTTTAATAATAAATAAATCATGATAAATTCATTTTTTTCAATATTTTTGCACCAAAATTTTATCTAAATTATTTCTATTTATTTAGAACAGAAATACAATTTTTAAATTAATAATTCTGTAATTTTAATATTTTTAAATATTAAAGTTATATTTTGACAATTTGAAATAAATTGATTTAATATTCTATTTTAAAGAAAATAATTTTATAAAAATTATTTTCATACTTAAAACTTTATATTATGACCATCTTTAATTTAAAATTTACAAAAAGACTTTTGTTCATTTATTTATCAAATTTCTCTTATTTATCAAACATTTTAGTTATTAGTCAAACAAACACTTATCCCCAATTCGAAACCCTAGAATATATTTGTAGACTAGAAAGACTTAGACATATTTATTACCTTAATTATAGGGTAATACTTGGCATTATTGGGCAACACATATTCTATTTTCACGAGAGATAACATTTTGCTAAGGTGAGTTTTACATAGCCCCTTTTCTATTTCACTATTTTGGGGTGAAACATGTTACAACATTCTATCTACAATTCAATCATAAAGTGTCTATGTGTTATTCTATGTTGCATTATGTCTTAAACATGACTAGGGTAAGCACAATATTCTAGCATAATCATTAACATTGATCAGCCGACGGTATACAATGATAGATCTATTGGACTGACAATCCCACCCGGATACGTACCTCCTACATAGGTAGCGTGGGTGATTGTTATCGCATAACATAATCGAGTGAACCATGAGCGTATGGGATGGACCACAATATTCTAGTCACAAGGGTTGATTATGCACTCGATTTACTGCTAGTATGTTTTCACATATGGACTAGACTTGCCATGACACTTGAATTGTACAAACTTTATTCGATTATCAAAACCTATCTAATTCTCACTAACTTTTGTTGACCCAAAAATATTTTCAAACTTAACATGTTTCAGGTTATAGCTTGCTTGAAGAATAGAGTTAATGCTTGAAGATGTGTATCTAGTATTTTTCATTTTGATGTACAAATTCTTGTAGAACAATTGTATGTATTTAAATCAACTAATGAAATTTATTATTTACCATGAGCTACTGAACAATCATCTATACATGACATCCCGATGTTTCCGCCATCGGTTGGGGTGTTACACATTGCTCACACTATAGCTACACACATACACTTAGTTGATCACAAACACTCATACAATCATTGTAATCATAGTACACTCGTCCACATACTCATCCAAAGTTGTATCTTTTTACCATTTTTAATATTAAGAAACAAGGCAGGGGACTAGATTCCTCCCGAGGTTTTATGCCGGCGATCTATAATTGATCAAGGGCTTTCCTCATAGATCGTGTGTTGTTCTTCTTGTTATTTGCTTTATTTGTTTACTCCCAACAGTTCCATCCTGAGGATATAATTATCCATCCTGAGGATATAACTGTCTATCCCGAAACTAACCTAAGCCATCCCGATCATAGTTGTTATATTTTTGCTTATCAAACATCCTGATACACCATCTTAAGAATATTATTGATTTACAAACATATTTCTACACATCTAGCACTCTACCTCACATAAACTAATTTGGAGTACAAAGTTATTTTTATTAGATAATTTTTGACCAAACAATTTGGTGCCCACCGTGGGGCAAGTGGTGCTATTTTAACAAAAAAACTTTGTTAAAACTCTCTTTTATTTAATTCCTATTTACAAAATTTGACAACTATGGCTTCTTCACAAAAATCTGTTTCAACATCCATGCCATCTACAACCTCTGCCAGAATCACTGCCTTACCACCTCCACATGCAGTTTCAAGAAGTTCCACTTCCCAAATCCCACCTAGACCATTTGGATCTACTCCTCCTGTTTTTGTATCGAATGATGAATTACTTTCTATGTTTGCACTAATGAAGGATTCGATACATCAACAACAAGACACAAACCGGATGTTGATAAGAGAAATACAAGCTCTTAAATCGTCCTCAAGAAGGCCAAGTGAAGACATGGGGACACCATTGCAGCCCAGGGCGTTAGATTTTAATTCTAGCTTCTCTGGAGGGGTACATCAAGGAGATTTTATCCCCATGAGTACTGGGTTCTCTTCTCCAGAAACAACTACTACTCCCAGGATGGCGATTACCAGGGATACAGGATATGCACTTGTGCCATCCCAAGGATATAACACTAACGGTAACAATTTAAGTTATGGTACTTTTGTTGCTAATGATGTTGCTTCTTTACAGGATATAGGAATAAGTCCTCAGCTAGAAAGGGAGCTTCAGAAGATCAAGGATATGGTATCGAGTGTTCAAGGGATAGTACAGCCCATTCCTGAAGTATCCTCGGCATGCCATAGAGTGTCAAGATTTGCATCTCCCATATGTGATGCAGAGATTCCAAAACGATTTCAAACTCCAAGCATGAAGCTCTATGATGGATCTACAGATCCCGAGGAGCATGTGGCTAAGTATAGGGAAAGGATGGAAATAAATCCAATCCCTGCCAATCTGAAAGAAGCATGTTTATGCAAGGAATTTGGCTCAACTCTCACCGGTCCAGCCCTGAAATGGCTCCTAAGTGTTCTACCCTATTCTATTACTTCTTTTGCACATTTAATTAACATGTTTAATAATCAGTTTTCTTGTAGTTGAACGTTCGAACGTTTGACAAGCGATCTATACAGGGTGACTCAACCACAAGGAGAATCATTAAGGGAGTACATTACTAGGTTTGGAAAGGAAGCACTTGACATCCTGAACCTGGATGTCACTACAGCAGTACAGGCATTCAAGATGGGGCTGCAGAGAGATTCACCATTCTATCAGGAATTGGTGATGAATCCATGCAGGAACTTGGATGAAGTCAGGAACAGAGCTTTGAGATTCATCCGACTTGAGGATGATAAGAAGATACAAGAGAGGATAGAATCATCCTCAAAATATAACCATCCCAATCGAAAATCCACTCCTACATACAAACCATATAAGCATAAACCATATGCTAGGCCTGATAATAAGAAGGTCAGTGTGGTAGAGGATGACGATGAGGATGACTGCCCTAAATTGTCAGACTATTGTTTTTCTATGGATGTAACAGGTTTGATGTATGCCATGAAGGATCTAGGGGACAAAGCAAGATGGCCAAGGAAAGACAACAAGGCAGGATGGAAAGACAAATCCAAATGGTGTGCCTTTCACGAAGATTTTGGCCATATCACTGAAGATTGCATTGCACTAAGAAAGGAAATTGCATATCTCTTAAGCAAGGGTCACCTCAAGGATCTCCTGGGCAAAAAGAAATCAAGATCTCAGGATGGCACAAACATCCTGGAAAGAGCAGCATCCCCACCTAAGGATGCTGGCATTATCAACTTCATTTCAGGAGGGTCAGACATTTGTGGAACCTCATACTCAGCTGCAAAAAGAGATGCGAGGGAAACAAAGTCTGAAAAAGGAGAAAGACCAACGAAGACGACCATCCTGACAGCCTCAAAAGTGATAAGTTTTGAGGAAGAAGACAGAGAAAACATCCTTGATCCTCATCATGACGGTTTGGTTATTACTTTATATATTGCTAACCACTTTGTTCGCAAAATTCTTTTAGATGGAGGAAGTTCAGTAAACATCATCCAGCTCGAGGCCTTCAAGAGGATGAATATCCCAGAATCAGAGATAGTTTCCAGGTCATCAGTTTTGGTGGGCTTCAGTGGAGAAACCAAGAGCACAGTGGGTGACATCAAGCTACCAATATATGTAGAAGGGGTGAACTCTATCCAGAAATTTTGTGTGATAGATTCCCTATCCTGCTACAATGTCATCCTGGGGAGACCCTGGATACATGATATGAAGGCAGTGCCTTCAACATATCATCAATGTGTGAAACTACCCACACCTTGGGGAGTTGTGAAGGTCAACATCGATCAACAAGAAGCTAAGGATTGCTACACGACATCAATGAAGGCCTCATCCCGTCAAGCATAGCAATTACAGCAGGATGCATAGTGCCATCCTCAGAATGTTAGAGCACATCCTGATCAGGATGTAAAAGCCATCTGCCTTGACGACAACAACAAGGATATCATTGTGCAAATCGGTAAGAATATCCCACATGATATTGAACAATCACTAATATCTTTTCTTAAATGTAGGATGTCTACTTTTGCTTGGAAACATGAAGATATGACCGGCATATCAAAGGATGTCATTACTCACAAACTTGGGATTGATAAGAGTTTCAAGCTCATTCAGCAAAAAAGAAGGAAGTTTGCTCCAGAAAGAAATGTCATCATCCAAGAAGAAGTAGACATGCTGCTAAAGTCTAAGATGATAAGGGAAGTAAAATTCCCAAGATGGCTGGCGAATGTTGTGGTAGTCCAAAAGAAAAATGGGAAATGGAGAGTGTGTGTGGACTATACAGACCTTAACAAGGCCTGTCCTAAAGATCCATTCCCACTACCACACATAGAATCAATAGTGGATGCTACAGTAGGCCACGAGATGCTGACATTCATGGATGCATCCTCAGGATTCCAACAGATACAAATGGAACCGGATGATCAGGATGACACAACATTCATGACACCGTCAGGTATATATTGTTATATAGCCATGCCATTTGGTTTAAAAAATGCAGGTGCCACTTATCAGAGGCTAGTGAACATGATGTTCAAAGAAAAGATTGGGCACGATGGAGGTCTATATTGATGACATGGTAGTAAAATCCAAGAAAGCAGAAGATCATCTTCAGGATCTCAAAGAAGATTTTGGCATCCTGGATGCTTACAACATGAAGTTAAACCCAGCAAAGTGCCATTTTGGAGTTGGAGCTGGGAAGTTTCTTGGATATTTGGTAACAAAAAGAGGGATAGAAGCCAGCCCTGAACAAATAAAGGCCATCCTTGATCTCAAATCCCCAAGAAATATTAAGGATGTGCAAAGGCTGACTGGCATGATAGCAGCCCTGAATAGATTCATCTCGAAATCCTCAGAGAAATGTAAAGAGTTCTATGACATCCTGAAAAAGAATAACAAATTCGACTAGGGACAGAGGCATGAAGAAGCATTAAAGAAGCTCAAAGATTATCTTGCAGCAGCCCCATTGTTGATGAAACCTGAGGATGGAGAACCTCTCAAGCTATATCTTGCAGTTTTTGGGAATGCAATAAGTGCTATATTGGTAAAGGACTTCGAAGGGCAACAACATCCTGTCTATTATGTAAGTAAAACCCTCCTAGATGCTGAAACCAGGTATTCACATCTCGAAAAACTTATTTTAGCTTTAATAATGGCTTCTACTAAGTTAAGGCATTATTTTGAAACACATAAAATATATGTTCAAACTAACTATCCCATCAAAAATGTATTAAGAAAACCTGAAATGTCTGGAAGAATGGCAAAATGGTCAGTTAAATTAAGTGCCTTTGACTTAGAGTATGAGTCTAGAAATGCAATCAAGTCACAGGCTCTAGCAGACTTTGTGGCTGATTTCAGTAGTGACATCCTGAGTGAAGTAGAGTCTGAAGTTCAACAACTAAATGAAAATTTAGAAAAATGGACCCTATACACTGATGGTGCTTCGAATGCAAGAGGCACAGGTCTGGGAATACTACTAAAATCGTCACAAGGGGACAATATACCTCATGCCATTAGATGTGCATTTCAAACAACCAATAATGAAGCTGAATATGAAGCTCTCATTGCTGGTTTACAACTTGCTAGAGATTTACATATTGTTAAAATTGAAGTCTTTGTTGATTACTAACCATTTCAATGGATCATATGCAGTAAAAGGACAAAAGTTAGCCATTTATCTTGAAATCGTTAAAAATTTAGCTACTTCTTTTGTAGAATTTTCACTAACACAGGTACCTAGGGAAGAAAATGCCGAAGCTGACGCCCTAGCAAATCTGGGATCCTCCTTTAATTTACCAGAATGATCTAAGATTCCCATCATTCACATCTTGAAACCGGCGATTAAAGAGTGGCATCCTGAGTATGGCCAGGCACATCCTGAGGATAAAATAGACCATCCTGAGGATGTCACTGTTTTGGCCACTCAGAAACAAGACGACCCATCATGGATGACTCCCATAATCAAATATTTACAAGAAGATGTCATTCCTGATGAAGAAAATCCAAAGGCTTTCAGGATAAAGGTATCTAAATTTACAATTATAGACAATATTTTGTATAGAAAGACTCTTGCAGGTCCATATTTGAGATGTCTCAACAAGGATGAAGCAAACGAAGTACTCAAAGACATCCATGAAGGAGATTGTGGAAATCATACAGGAGGAAGATCTCTCTACTCGAAGACTCTGAGGACGGGATACTATTGGCCTACTATGAAGAAGGATGCCATGTTGTATTCCCAAAAGTGTGATGCATGCCAAAGACATAGCAACATACTTCACCAGCCTGCTGAACCTCTACATCCTATTGTTTCACCATGGCCCTTCATGAAATAGGGAATGGACATAGTAGGAAAGCTACCCAAAGCTCCTAGAGGAAAGGTATTCATGCTAGTAATGACAGATTACTTCTTGAAATGGATTGAAGCTGAAGCATTTGTGCAAGTTAGAGATAAAGAGGTGGTCTCATTCATCAAAAGAAACATCCTGACACGATTTGGAGTACCATCTGAAATCATTTGTGAGAGTTGGGGGATCAAGATGGTAACTTCAACACCAGTCCATCCTCAAGCTAATGGACAAGCGGAATCCTCAAACAAAATCATCGTCAACAACTTGAAGAAGAAGCTTGGGGAAAAGAAAGGAAAATGGGCAGAAGAACTTCCATTTGCACTTTGGGCTGATAGGACTACTTTGAAGAATGCTACTGGTCAGACACCTTTCTCTTTAGTCTTTGGAACAGAAGCAATGCTTCTAACAGAGATGGTCATGCCTACAGCAAGGAAGCATCTTCAGGATGCAACTACTAATTCTGAAGCATTACTACAAGACTTGGAAACTGTGGATGAACTCAGGGATGCCGCTAAATTAAGGATGGCAGCATATCAACAAACGATTGCTAAAGCTTACAACAAAAACATCAGGATAAGAAGATTTCAAGAGGGAGACTTGGTATTGAGAAAAGCCTTCCAAAATAAAACAAAACCAAGCGATGGTAAGCTAGCTCCCAAGTGGGAAGGTCCATACTTAATCGATTCTGAAGCAGGAAAAGGAGCATATTGGCTGTCAACAATGGAAGGAGAGATTCTACCAAGAGCTTGGAATGCTATACACTTGAAATACTACCATGCTTAAGGATGCATATGAGAAACCATGATCCGAATCACAGGTGGGATGAAGGTGAAGGCTGATAGAGATGAATTATCTCCATATGTAAGTACTTATCCTTGATTTATTTCGATCGATTATATTTTCACTAAACATGGTCTAGAAATAGTCCATCCTGAGAATTTTGCAGTACCATTCTGAAGTTGGAATGCTTAGAAGACTAGGGGGCTGGCCACCCTCTCCTCCATTAAGGTGTCCGACACCTTCCTAAGGTTTAAAGGTTTTCACTTTTCACATTGGGTTAGCAACCCTCGCCTGGAGCGCACGATGCCTATGTATATTCTCGGGATGGTGGGACCAGTCCATGTAAAAGTGGCTGACAATTTCATTATCTTTGAGATATACGATGGAGCTCTTAAGGTTTAGACATTTTTCAATGTCTCTATTGGTTAGATGTTTTTCAACGTCTCTTTGGGCCTTGTCGCCCGTTATTCCTAAGGGCCTTGTCGCCAGTTATTCCTAAGGGCCTTGTCGCCAGTTATTACTAAAGGCCTTGTCGCCAGTTATTCTCAAGATGATACATAATAGTTTTATCACCAAAATATAACAAAAGGGTTTTTGATCCCAGATTAAACCAAAGGCCTAAGTCGCCAGTATAATAAAATCTTCCTTTGCAGGATATTATCAAAACATAAGTCTTTCTTATGAAAGATTATAAGGTCTATTCTGAAGATATTACACTGGGGACATCCTCAGGATGTAAGACCATCCCAAAGATGAAGAAGAAACTGGGGACATCCTCAGGATAATGAAGACCATCCTGATGATGAGAATAACTTATGACAGGATCAGAAGAATTATTCAACAAAGAAGATACAAAAGGTATTATTTCAGATTAATTCTTTACAACTTAAGTGTTTGTTAATCTTTGAAGAATATTAAAGGAAAAGAGGACAAAGAGAATAACGTCAAAAGTTATATTATTCATCAAAAACCGAAAATAATGCCAACCCCTGGCTTCATCCAAAACCAGGTCCCATCCACCAGGGGTCAACATCTATGGTCAGGGTCAAATAAAAGATTTGGGGCTTCGTCTTGAAACCAACATCCCTCCACCCCAAACCTTATAGTATCCTAAGTTATTACATACTAAAAATTGTCCGAACTTGTTCTAACAAACACAACCATTAAGATAAAACAAAAAGTGGGCTCTAGCCTAGTCAACACATCTTTCATCACCCACTGGAAGGTCCTTCACCACCTCAGCAACCTTAGCCTCCGCTGCCTTCACCTCTGCATCCTCAGGATCCTTAGCCACGCCCTCAGGATGAGCAACAGAAACAGGCTCATAAACCACTTCTTTGCCACCTAGGCTCCTAATTTTTTCTTTCCAAGCCTCAACATCCTAGGAGTTCTGATCGAACCCTGGATCTTTGGCCTGGAGAGCCATCTTCACTCTGGCCTGGAATACGGCAACAGAAGCAGATTTGATAAGCCCGTTCCCGTGATCCTCGGTCTCCTTCTGATAAACCAACAAGGCCTCAGCATGCTCAGCTTTCACTCTCTTCAGCTCAGTCTCAGTCTCTGCCAGTTTGGCCTTAAGAAATTTGCCCTTCTGCTTAGAAATATTCTGAACATCTTCAAGCTTGGTTTGGGCTTCATGAAGCTCTTGAGCAACTACATCCAGAGACTTTGAGAGATACTCATGGCCCTAACAAGAAAAAGGAGAAGGTAAGTACTCTTAACCATTTTTCATTAACATAAATAATGTTATCCTCAGGATGGGACCATACCTGGAGAGTGAATTCAGAGATCTTGTTGAGAATCTCATTACAGTTCAAACCCTCAAAAGGGTTGATCTCCTGAGTAACGACAGCAGCAGTACTCCCCTTCCTTTTCTTTGAAGCAGCAGCAACCCTAGATTTAGAAGGGTTAGTAAGAGGGGTAGTCATCTTCGAGCTTGAGGGAGAAGGAGAGGCAATTTTGACAGCCTTAACATCCATGCTGTCAATGTCATCCAGATCAAAAGAAGCAGATTTCTTGGCTGAGGCTAATATAAAAACAGAGTTAGCGAATAAAATAATAAATATTCTTGGGATGCAACATGACATGCTCACTAGACATCTTAGAAACTTGGCTGGTGGTATGACTATCTTCAACTCCAAAAGTTCTTTCTGATTCAGGTAACTTGAAAATAACTTCACAACAGAAAGAAGCCTCGTTTAAAGGAGTAGCAAACTTGGCAAGGGAAGCACTTGTCAAAAGTTTTAAAAAATGTTAGCATCTTCGAGATGTAACCAAAAAATAAAAGTTTTTCGTAAAAACATTAAGAATAATTTTGTGACACCCTGCATGTTTGGCTTAAACATTTTAGTAACATCTAAGTCTACCTTAGCGAGAAACGTTTATAAACGGACTTAACTGGGTTAGTTGAGTCGGGTCAAGTTAGGATTGTCCAGGGTGCAATGATCTGGAGGATCATTGGGAGTCATTTTGGTAATACACTAGTACCGGGTTCCGTTGTTGGTGACATTACATGAACTAATTAAGTATATGTGTAGATTATGGGTCGTGTGGTGGATCATATACATAGATATATTTAAATGATGTGTAAATGATTATCTATGCTTAAATATGTTAAATATAGACTAAGGATGCATGCTTATGCGTTAAGATGTGTTAGAATGCGTTAAACACGACAAACTGGAAAACTAGTTAAACATGAGTTCTGGTTCGACCACTTCGAGTGGTCGAAGGAGAACATTTTGATTGGTTCGACCCTTTGTAAATGGGCGAACCTAGGATGTGGAATTGAAAGAATTCCCTTCGACCAGGACAGGGCTCATTCGACCCTGTGGAAGGGTCGAAGGAGGCCACCTTCGACCATTGATATGGGGCAAAGGAGAAGTAGTATAAATACCAAACTTTGTCATTTTTCATCATTTCACAAACCCTAACCGTCTCAAAACACTCTCAAACGATTTTAATCACTAAGGAAGGAGTTTTTGCTCTTCTTTTTCATAATCTAACCTATCTACAACATCTAAACAAGAATCCAAGGTGTGTTCTTGATCCTAAACCTTTTTAAAGCATTTTTAATTCGTTTTCATCTAACCCTAATTGTCCGGATCTGTTCTAAGGGTGTTTTTATGATTAAAAACCTTTTAAACATCTTTCTAAATGAAACCTTATCATTAAACATAGGTTTTCATGATGATAAACATATGTAAATTGTGTATTATGTAGTGTAAGTGTTGTTCAATGATTTCCTGCTGTATCTATGATAGAAACATGATATAGGATTGTTATTGATGCTAAGTTATTGTTGTTTAGGGTTAGGATTGGATAAATGATGATGTTATGGGTATTTGGGGGTTTTAACGAATCTAGACTTGATGCATGATATTTATGATCAATAGAACTAATAGGGAAAGATCGAACACTCGACAAACTGAGCATTTTATGTTGAATACGGATCGATTTCAAAAGTTTCCAAATTGGGTAAATTATTCATGCATGATAGTGATGTTTCCATAATTTTTACCATTTTAGGAAAGGAGTGAAACGGACGTATTATTGGGGGAAATCGGTGGGGTTTTGTAGGGATAAGTTATTCATGCTTGACTGCTGTGTTTGATGATGTTTCGGGTCGTTTTGAATGTGTTTGAAGCGATTTTAGGAAAATTTGCACAACAGGGACGAACCTGGACTCCTTCGACCGATCGAAGGTGCGAAGGAGAGAATCCAGGGTCGAACCTGGGTTTTGTTGGGCGAAAGTGGCAGAACGGTCGAAGGAGGCATCAAACGGTCGAACGAAATACAAAACGGGCGAAGGAGATTAAAAACGGGTGAAGGAGACTTAAACTGTCTGGTTCGACCGTTCTGATGCAGAAATGAGATTTTTGATACAAGCTAAGTGTTTTATGCTTGGACCTTGTGTGTAATCTATGTGTACTTGATTAGTTAGGGTAATGGGTCACCAACGGAATGTCGGGTCGGTCTAGCGTGTCGGTTAAACATTTAAACACGTTTTAGAACATACTTGGTTACGATCTGGACAATCAGGGACTAGATAACCTTATGGTTATTAGTCGGAACACTTATGTGAACATTTTGATAGATCTCCGGTAGAGGGATTATCAAGGGCTTAACATCTTTACTTATAACCGAAGAACGCTATCTAAGGTGAGTTCACGGCCCCTCTTTTACTGCTTTAACTTTTGGGGGAGAAAACATGCACTAAAATATTTTGGTAACATATGTCATACTATGGTTTTAAACTTGTGTACTATACGATCTTTTAAAGTCCCGGGGGAAACCATGAATGTGCGGGGATGCACAACGGGGGAAATGTGGATAGATCTATTGGGCTTGACAAACCCCACTCAATGGCTTGGAGGGCCGGGCGGGTGCATATTGTCTCGAACTGGTAACACTCGTAGCGTGGCTACAACACATCGGGCTGAACACATGGTAACAGTCTAGTAATGGTTTTCCAATCGTAGTAGTAACAAAACATACGCCTAGCTAGCGTACTTGGTAACATGGATATAGTATGGACATGGTAACATTCTGGTAACATTTTGATAACATATTGAACAAACCTGTGAACTCACCAGAATTATATGTTGACGTCTTTTTGGCATGTTTTTCTCAGGTCGCTAAGGTAGCAACAAATGGAACTAGGCGCACGGGTCTGCATTGGCGTCTAGGCTTGGTTGCACATTTTGAAATAAAGTGTTTTGGAATACTTTGGAATACTATTGTAGCTGATTAAATTCTTCTTAAATGCTTCCGCTTATAAAAATCGTTGTTTATGGTTTTACTTTTTTCATATAGAGTTGTTTATTGTGATCGTTGACTTGGATCCTGGTTTGTCATGCGTCTCGCGGTAAAACTCCGCAAGTGGTAATTTGAGGGTGTGACAAATTTTACCACTCTTTAACCAATAAAGAGGGATATCATCCCCTTGGGGAATAGAATTCCTCTTAACAAAGAAAAACTTAGTTTTCCAGTTTTTCTCTGATTTTATCACATTAAAGATAAAGGGTGGATCCTTCTCTATAACTTGAAGGATATAACGGTGGGAACCGTGTGTCCTCAATTTATAGATATGAGCCAGGTCTCCCACTTCCAGATAGACACCATGATCCTCAACAAGCTTGCTGCAAACCATCAGAATCTTCCAAAGTTCAGGCATGGCTTGGGAATAAGCCATCCCAGTCGTATCAAAGAAATCTTTGATAAACTTGGGAAAAGGATACCTCAACCCTAGAAGGAATGGTAAGTACAGGAAACAGACCTAACTAGAAGATGCAAAATTTGATCTTGCATGAGGATCCTAAGGACGAAACTCTGCAGAACTTGGGAAGATTTTCGAGTCTTTTAGGGCTCAAATCTCTTTGTCAACAAAAGAGCCGATCTCCTGTTCAGGATGACTCAAGAGGTTTTGGGGAATGAACTCACTAGAAGTTCCCACATTCCCAGAAGTTCTTGTGGATCTTTTTGCCATCTTCGAAATATTGCTAATTTTTTGCAGGTAAGAAGAGAAAAGTAGAAGAAAGAAGAGAGAAATTACCTTCTTAAAAAATCAGATGTGATTATAAAGGAAGGGAAAAGCTCTAGATATAGGGTGTAGAAGATGATGCTTGTAACGGTCATCACGAATTTATCGCCGAGAAAGTAGTCGTTGTCATCTTGACAAGACATCCCATCAGTCATCAGATGAGATATTTAGATCAAAAAATAATTTTACCTCAAAAGATATTAACGGTAACATATTTTTGGGGACAATTGCTGTGGGTGAAAATCCTCAGGATGATTTTACCTCACATCCCTAATATGCCATCCCCAGAATGCTGAAGGACTTGACTAACTTCAGGGTGTGACAATGTTTCAGCATGTGCACATCTTGAGAATGAGCTAACGAGTTGATTCTCCTATGTATTATTGTAAGTACAAATAAGTTATAATATGGATTTACATGCTTGGTAACATCTATATTATCACCCTCAATTAAAGAAGTCAAGGATAGAGACACAACTCGTGGTCAAGATGGAAGATATAGTCAAGATGGAAGACATAGTCAAAACTGTAACCGATATACATTTAATATCGGCGACAAAAGAGGAAACAACTAAAACATTAAACTAGCTAAGGAGAAACCGTTGCTACAACGGTCACTTGAGATGAAACAACCATAACGGTCATAAAAAGAATTCAAAGAACATAACTACTTAGCGAGTTTCATGGGATCGTTTGTTTATTTCATGTAGTATATAAATGAGGGTATTGGACGAGTATAGGACACTTACATACACATTGCTCACACTATAGCTACACACATACACTTAGTTGATCACAAACACTCATACAATCATTGTAATCATAGTACACTCGTCCACATACTCATCCAAAGTTGTATCTTTTTACCATTTTTAATATTAACAAACAAGGCAGGGGCCTAGACTCCTCCCGAGGTTTTATGCCGGCGATCTATAACTGATCAAGTGCTTTCGTCGTAGATCGTGTGTTGTTCTTCTTGTTATTTGCTTTATATGTTTACTCCCAACTGTCTATCCCGAAACTAACCTAAGCCATCCCGATCATAGTTGTTATATTTTTGCTTATCCAACATCCTGATACACCATCTTAAGAATATTATTGATTTACAAACATATTTCTACACATTTAGCACTCTACCTCACATAAACTAATTTGGAATACAAAGTTATTTTTATTAGATGATTTTTTACCAAAACAATGGCGTGGGTGGGTATTGTCGATTGTTAGAAACTCGCGGGCGTCGGTATTGGTCAACGGCTCTCCCACACATGAGTTCTCTTGCGCGAGGGGTCTACGCCAAGGTGACCCACTTTCGCCTTTTTTTATTCATTATCGCTATGGAAGGGCTTACTTGTTTCATGAGACGTGCGTGTACCTTGGGTGCCTTTCGTGGTATTCATGTGGGCGGCTCAGGTCCGATTCTTTCTCATTTCATGTATGCGGATGACGTAATCTTTTGCGGAGAATGGTCTATGATGAATGCGATGAATCTGCGTAGGCTCTTAAGGGGCTTTTATTTAATCTCTGGACTGAAGATTAGCTCTAAAAAGAGTCGGCTCTACGGGGTGGGGGTGGAAGATAATGAAGCTGCGGATATGGCTAGGTCCATTAAGTGTACACTGGGTCGTTTTCCACTTATGCTTCTTGGGGTACCTATTGCTTCCAACATGAACCTAATACGGAGTTTGGATCCGGTTATTGGAAAATTCAAGAAAAGACTTTCAATTTGGAAGGCAAAAACTTTATCATATGGTGGGCGTGTCTCATTGTTGAAGTCGGTTCTAAGTGCTCTTCCCCTTTATTATTTTTCGCTTTTCCGCGCTCCTATTCAAGTTAATACTTTGGAGAGGATTACACGTACTTTCTTTTGGGGGGTACGGAAGCGGTTGATAAGATGAGCTGGTTAGCTTGGGAGAAAGTGATTGCGCCGGTTAAATTCGGAGGGCTTGGGTTGGGCTCACTTAAAGATGCAAATTTGAGTCTTCTCTCTAAATGGTGGTGGCACTTCAAAGTTAATAAAGAATCGTTGTGGCGCAAAGTTATTTGGTCGATTCATGCTAATGGTCGTGGGTGGAGCTTTATTCCTGTTAAGGTTTCTATAGGTGGTACGTGGAAACAGGTTGCAAGCATTCCGGGCATCTTTGATCGAATGAATATTGTCACATCCCAACTTTTAAAAGGAAATTTGCGAAATGGTAGAGATATTCTTTTCTAGCATGATTGGTGGGTTTCGGACGATATTCTTTTGAAAAAGTTCCCGCTGTTGTATGCATTAGAAAGGAGAAAACTTTGTCTGGTTGCTGACAGGTTTACTTCAGGTCTGCAGACTGTTCAGGTTGTCTGGGACTGGAGAAGATTTGTTTTTTCTGCTGCAGAACAGACAAAATACGCAATTTTGCTGCTGTTGCTGCAGAATATTGCTCTCAGTCATGGGAATGATTGTTGGACGTGGACTGCAGGTGGCTGTACAAGTTTCTCAGTTACGACGATGAAAAAGTGTTTATTTGAGGCTACAAATGTGTTACCGGAGTCGCATTTTGAGTGGTGTAATTGGGTACCAAAAAGGTTGGCATAGTGGCGTGGAGAGCTAATTTGGATCGGCTGCCAACAGCGGAAGCTTTGTCTAAACGTCATATCCACTTGGAATCGCAGATCTGCAAGTTCTGTGACCTGGCAGTAGAGTCAGCAGAACACTTATTCACAGGGTGCCCAGTGTAACATCGCAAAAAATTCCCCAAATTTTTATACATAAAAAGCCCTTATTTTTTTTTATTTTATTACATCTTTATATAAAAGTGCCTAAGCTTTTATTCTTCCAAACTCACAACCCATATATATGTATATATATATATATATATATATAAATGTATATAATAATAATAATAATAATAATAATAATAAATCTGAAATTTTTTTAGAATGTTTAAAAAAAAATAATAAATAAATTTATATATCTATCATTTTATTTCCTAAATCATAACTACAATAACAACTAACCTATAACTCAACCCAACATCCCTAGCCCAGCCCAAGAAACAAACCCGGCCCATTACCCTTCCCCCCCCCCTTTTACTGTTTAAAAAAAAAAAAAAAAACTAAAATAGTCGCTCCAGAAAGACTCGAACCCGAGTCAATCCAGACCACAATCACGCGTCACACCATCTGGACCACCTTTCAAGTTGTGGTTTTAACTAGACAATTATTCCCTTATAAGCTTCTAAACCAGCAAAATTTTCTTTCCCCTTTGCTGATGTGCGACGAACAGCAGCAGATATAACAAGTCAAATCTCCTTAATTGACGCACTATCAAACTAATACTGGAAAGTATTTTGATTGTTTCGTGACCACCACGTAATTACCGGCCTACTCTTCACCATTTACGCGTACAAATTACAACTAATTTGACTCAATTATACGGTTATACGCGTACGAGTCAAACATCCCAAAATTTCGATTCTGACATCATCCCTATAAATTGAGCACTTCTGAACCATTACAATTCGCCATTCATCCTTTCTAAACCTCCAATTTCTCTTAACAATCAACTGCTTTTGAATTTTGGTTCGAGTTTGACTTTTTCATTGACCGATCGATTCTGTATCAAAACGATATTGTAAGGCTAATTTTTTTGATGGGTTATTGATGTGTGAATTGTTTAATTGGAAAGATTAGGGCTCGTAGTCTTGTTTGGGGATTAAACTCGATTCTGATACATTATTTATTTTTAATAAAACAAGAATCAACACAACCACTGGTCTGGACCAAGTGGTTGTGTCTGATGCCCACAATCTAAGCCACCCGGGTTCGATCCCTGGCTGTGGCATTATGTTTTTTCTTTTCTTTTGTTTGTTAACTAATATATATATATATAATTGTTAGTATTTTAAAATTTGTTTTAAAATACTAAAACTCTTTTAATAATTCTACAAAAATTATTTTAAGTTAATCTACTGAAAAAGTTTAACTTACAATTTTTAGTTTTCAAAAAATTATTTATTTAATATATATAATAAATAAATCAAGTTTATTCCATTTTATTTATAAAAATCTATAAAAATATCAAAACGATCTTATTAATTTCCACAAAAATTATCCTGAGTTTTTATAACATTAAGCTTTTCAGAAATGATTTTTATTTCAGAAAAATCATTTATTTAATATTTTTAATCAATTTTTGTTAGTATTAATCATAATTAAATCATAATAAATTCAATTTTTAATATTTTTGCACCAAAATTTTATAGAAATTATTTCTGATTATTTGTAACAGAAATATAATTTTTAAACTAATAATTCTTTAATTTTAGTATTTTTAAATATTAAAGTTAAAGTTTGACAATTTCTTATAAATAGAATTAATATTCTATTTTTAAAGAAAATAATTTTGTAAAAATTATTTTTATACTTTAAACACATTATTGTGACCATCTTAAATTTAAATTTCATAAAAAGATTTTTTGTTATTTATTTACTAATATTCTCTCAATTATCAAACATTTTTGATATTAATTAAACGAGCATTTATCCCTAATTCGAAGCCCTAGAAACTTATACATTTGTAGACTTGATAGACTTAGACATATTTATTACCTTATTATAGGGTGATTCTTGATACATTTGGGCAACATCATTATTCAATTTTTCAACAGATATAACGTTTTGCTAAGGTGAGTTTACATAGCCCCTTTACTCTATTTTCACTATTTTTGGGGTGAAACATGTTCAAATATTTTATACTATCATTTACTCATATTTACTTGTGATTCAATTACAACATCATTCTATCATTTTGACTTTAACAAAAAGACACAGTACAATCATTAACAATGATCATGCCGCCTGTTTAGATTATAGCGCTATAGGTCTGACAAACCCATCCCCCGCATAAATTCAGGGATGATCGATAACAGTAACAACATTTAACTAACTTGCGAGTTAGTCAACAGTCGACACAAGGTTTGGTTGTACAAAGACGCATTGTTACATGTCTGCATCATACTCTATCATCATACAACTGGGAATGTTGTACAAACTATTATTATCAAGTATTTACAAATAAAACCTATGTATTCTCACCAACTTTTGTTGACCCAAAATATTTTCAACTTAACATGTTTCAGGTTCTATTTGCTTGAAGATTTTGAGTTATTGCTTGAAGATGTGTACATTGTATTATTCATTTTGATGTACGAATTTTTGTAGAACAATTGTACGTAATTTATTTAAATCATTTAATGAAGTTTATTATTCACCATGAGCTACTGAACAATCATCACTACGTGACATCCCGATGATTCCGCCATCGGTTGGGGTGTTACAGATTGGTATCAGAGCCATGGTTATAGGGAATTAGGTTATTAGAAAAATAATCTAGTCTATAACCATAGGACTTAATCAGTACTTGCTTCTTTTACTTGCTATTCTCTATCTCCCTCCTACTTCTTATCTCTACTTTCATCCCTACAAGAAGGCTGCTCTACTGGATCTACTCTTAGACTAATAAGGCAAAATCCTCAGGTTTAGCCTGAACCCCCTTGAGATCTCGTCGAAGTTCTAGATTTTAATAACGAACACGTGCAATCTGGAAGGGTGAACGCCTGTATTCTGAGTCTTCTGTCTAGGCTGGCATTGCGCATATATCCCAATCAGACGAGGGACCCGGATGCCTACCTGGGAATTCTCGGGATGAGTGTTCACTTATAGGCTAAATCATGTCTTCATATGTTATTGAAATTTAGAATCTTTGATAAGTCAACGTTTTCGTTTATTCGTTTTAATTAATGAATAAATGATTACATTCCTTATATAACCTCATTCATTTCATTGTGTCTCATACAGATCATGCCTCCTCGTCGCAGCAATCGTCTAAACAGTGGTGATAATCATGATGAAGGAAGTAGCAATCACAACCATAACCACGACAACCATGACAACAATAACAACAACAATGGCATTAACGCCCAACTGGCTGCGATCATTTCTCAACAAATGGCGAAACAAATGGCAACACTGGTTCCTAATTTAGTGGCTCAAGTCATCCAGATGAACAGCAACGGAAACGGCAACGGAAGCGGTAGCGGCAACGGAAACGGAAACGACAATGGGAACCACAATGGGAACGGAAATGGAAACGGGAATGGACTCCCAGCTTGCACCCTTAAGCACTTTAACTCCTGTAATCCCCCTAAGTTCAGTGGAGATGAAGGAGCTACTGGCCTTCTACAATGGTTCGAGGGTATTGAGAATACCTTCATCAACAGTGAGTGCCCCGACAACTTTAAGGTCCGATATGCCATGAGTGTTCTTCACAAACGTGCACTCACTTGGTGGAATGAGGAAAAACGCACCAGAGGAGCTGAAGTTGCACTTGCTATGACTTGGGATCAAGTCAAAGAGATTATGAAAAATGAGTACTGCCCACGCAACGAAGTCAAGAAGTTGGAAGACGAGTTTCACGACCTTGTCCAAGATAGTGGAGAAAACCTTGCCTACAACACTCGTTTCCATGAACTTAGTCTACTATTACCACACAAAGTCACCCCCTTGCCTATTGCAATCGAAAAATACATTGGTGGCTTACCCATGAAGATTCAGGATACGATGTGGGGAAGGAACCCTGCTACTTTGGAGGAAGCCAAACGTCTAGCAGCTACCTTAACGGACAACCACGTAAAAGACGGGACCTTAATTCGGAAAGGCAATAAAGCAAGTATTGTAGCCGCGGTAACTACTGAGAACCAGAAGCGTAAGACCAGGGATCCTGATGCAAACCTCACTCCACAAGCTTCTAACAAGAAACCTCATACAGGAAAACATCCATTGTGTAACACATGCAACCGACATCATCCCACTGCTTCAGCGTGTCGCTTATGCACCAATTGTGGTAGGTATGGCCATCTAGTTAATACATGTCGCGAGACCCCAAATCCTAATGCCAACCAACCCACCAACCCTGCTCAGGCTACTAATCCTAATCGATACAACTATGGTCAATGCTATGAATGTGGAGACCCAAATCACTTCCGTAACCGATGCCCTAAATTAAACAGAGATCAAGACCCTCTAGCTACTTAACAACATGTTCCACCATTCGAACGTTGTTTGCTTTTATTCTATGTATTGACGCTATTTGATCCAAGTAATAAATTCTAATATTGATATTTTTGTCTGAGAGTTGTTTACATGGTGTATGCATGATTGTTTGAATGTGAACTAAATCTATACAACTACAACTCATATACTGTGCTTGTAAACCTGCTTGCATAAACATGTTATCAATTTGCAATCTATGTGTCATCATACCTTTTCAACAGTCGGGAGAGGCCCTACAACCTGCTCCACGACTGGTGGAGGCTATCAAACCTACGAAACGATTGGTAGAGGTCATTATGCCTTTTCAACAGTCGGGAGAGGCCCTACAACTTACTCCACGGCTGGTGGAGGCTATCGGACCTGCTCAACAATCGGTGGAGTCATAGAAGGACGCAAAGCTTTAATGTAAGGTAAATTGGTGATTGCGGTCCGGAACGTAATCATGAATTTACAGGTACATTAAGGCAGTGTGGAATTCTATCAAGGTTATAAACTCTTATTGTCTGGTAGTTCATCAACCCACACTAAACACGAGACAATTTATTCTATTCATGTCATTCTATAACCCTAATCACAACTATTTTATTTCTACCCAATCACCTTCAACCCTATGTTTTTAATAAACTTCGGGACGAAGTTTCCAAAAGTAGGGGAGACTGTCATCGCAAAAAAATTCCCCAAATTTTTATACATAAAAAGCCCTTATTTTTTTTATTTTATTACATCTTTATATAAAAGTGCCTAAGCTTTTATTCTTCCAAACTCACAACCCATATATATGTATATATATATATATATAAATGTATATAATAATAATAATAATAAATCTGAAATTTTTTTAGAATGTTAAAAAAAAAAAATTATATATCTATCATTTTATTTCCTAAATCATAACTACAATAACAACTAACCTATAACTCAACCCAACATCCCTAGCCCAGCCCAAGAAACAAACCCGGCCCATTAGCCTTTCCCCCCCCCCTTTTACTGTTTAAAAAAAAAAAAAAAACTAAAATAGTCGCTCCAGAAAGACTCGAACCCGAGTCAATCCAGACCACAATCACGCGTCACACCACCTGGACCACCTTTCAAGTTGTGGTTTTAACTAGACAATTATTCCCTTATAAGCTTCTAAACCAGCAAAATTTTCTTTCCCCTTTGCTGATGTGCGACGAACAGCAGCAGATATAACAAGTCAAATCTCCTTAATTGACGCACTATCAAACTAATACTGGAAAGTATTTTGATTGTTTCGTGACCACCACGTAATTACCGGCCTACTCTTCACCATTTACGCGTACAAATTACAACTAATTTGACTCAATTATACGGTTATACGCGTACGAGTCAAACATCCCAAAATTTCGATTCTGACACCATCCCTATAAATTGAGCACTTCTGAACCATTACAATTCGCCATTCATCCTTTCTAAACCTCCAATTTCTCTTAACAATCAACTGCTTTTGAATTTTGGTTCGAGTTTGACTTTTTCATTGACCGATCGATTCTGTATCAAAATGATATTGTAAGTCTAATTTTTTTTTATGGGTTTTCATCTTCGGCATCCACACATCAATAGCCCTAAGGTTAATTGGGTTATTGAAGTGTGAATTGTTCAATTGGAAAGATTAGGGCTCGTAGTCTTGTTTGGGGATTAAACTCGATTCTGATACATTATTTATTTTTAATAAAACAAGAATCAACACAACCACTGGTCTGGACCAAGTGGTTGTGTCTGATGCCCACAATCTAAGCCACCCGGGTTCGATCCCTGGCTGTGGCATTATTTTTTTTCTTTTCTTTTGTTTGTTAACTAATATATATATATATATATATATATAATTGTTAGTATTTTAAAATTTGTTTTAAAATACTAAAACTCTTTTAATAATTCTACAAAAATTATTTTAAGTTAATCTACTGAAAAAGTTTAACTTACAATTTTTAGTTTTCAAAAAATTATTTATTTAATATATATAATAAATAAATCAAGTTTATTCCATTTTATTTATAAAAATCTATAAAAATATCAAAACGATCTTATTAATTTCCACAAAAATTATCCTGAGTTTTTATAACATTAAGCTTTTCAGAAATGATTTTTATTTCAGAAAAATCATTTATTTAATATTTTTAATCAATTTTTGTTTGTATTAATCATAATTAAATCATAATAACTTCAATTTTTAATATTTTTGCACCAAAATTTTATAGAAATTATTTCTGATTATTTGTAACAGAAATATAATTTTTAAACTAATAATTCTTTAATTTTAGTATTTTTAAATATTAAAGTTAAAGTTTGACAATTTCTTATAAATAGAATTAATATTCTATTTTTAAAGAAAATAATTTTGTAAAAATTATTTTTATACTTTAAACACATTATTGTGACCATTTTAAATTTAAATTTCATAAAAAGATTTTTTTGTTATTTATTTACTAATATTCTCTCAATTATCAAACATTTTTGATATTAATCAAACGAGCATTTATCCCCAATTCGAAGCCCTAGAAACTTATACATTTGTACACTTGATAGACTTAGACATATTTATTACCTTATTATAGGGTGATTCTTGATACATTTGGGCAACATCATTATTCAATTTTTCAACAGATATAACGTTTTGCTAAGGTGAGTTTACATAGCCCCTTTACTCTATTTTCACTATTTTTGGGGTGAAACATGTTCAAATATTTTATACTATCATTTACTCATATTTACTTGTGATTCAATTACAACATCATTCTATCAATTTGACTGTAACAAAAAGACACAGTACAATCATTAACAATGATCAAGCCGCCTGTTTAGATTATAGGGCTATAGGTCTGACAAACCCATCCCCCGCATAAATTCAGGGATGATCGATAACAGTAACAACATTTAACTAACTTGCGAGTTAGTCAACAGTGACACAAGGTTTGGTTGTACAAAGACGCATTGTTACATGTCTGCATCATACTCTATCATCATACAACTGGGAATGTTGTACAAACTATTATTATCAAGTATTTACAAATAAAACCTATATATTCTCACCAACTTTTGTTGACCCAAAATATTTTCAACTTAACATGTTTCAGGTTCTATTTGCTTGAATATTTTGAGTTATTGCTTGAAGATGTGTACATTGTATTATTCATTTTGATGTACGAATTTTTGTAGAACAATTGTACGTAATTTATTTAAATCATTTAATGAAGTTTATTATTCACCATGAGCTACTGAACAATCATCACTACATGACATCCCGATGATTCCGCCATCGGTTGGGGTGTTACACCCAGTCATTACAGATGTCTGGCAGGCGAGTTTTGCGTGATGTAATGTTCCTAATGGTTTCGCATTTCATGTCCGGGATCTTCTTTCTATTCACCAAACGGCTAAAGCAGGAAAGCATCCAAGGAAGGCTTTGAGTGGTGTTGTACAAACGGCGTTTTGGAGTACATGGCGTGCAAGAAATGACCTTATTTTTAATCAGAGACAGGTATCGGGTCAGAGACTTTTCGAAGAAATAAAGGTGATGAGCTATCTGTGGATTGTCAATCGTGGAAAATTTGCGGATATGAATTGGGACTCTTGGTGTTTGTTTGATACGACAAAGATGGGTTAGACTTCTTTAGATGTCTTTCGGGTTTTTGTTTCGGGTGTTTTTGTTTTCGGATATTGTATTCCCGGATTTTATTCTGCTAGCTCCTTGCTAGCCTTTTAATAAAGTTTCGTTTTGCCGTTCAAAAAAAAATGACCCTTATAATCATTTATCAAATAAATGATTAATGTTTTAAATATCCCTATTGGTTTAATTGGTTTTTATGTGATGGACGTAATTACCCTTAATGAACCATTAAATAGGGTTTCCCCTTGGGTGTATATATAGAGATTATTAGGAGAGGTTAATGGCTAATTAACACCAATACTCTAAACCCTAATTTGTCCCCCTCTCTCATCTCTAACTGAGATCCTTGATCTCCTTAGCCATCTTAACTGTACACTCTAAACGGGAACCCGATCAACCTGTAGCTCATGAAGTATTCCTTGTCAGTGGTTACCGGCTAATAAGGTACATATCCGATTTACTTATTCATGTTTATATATTAATCTCAAAGAATTGATTAACATATGATATCAGAGCATGTTGATAAATCAATTCTTTACCTGTTTCCCTAAATCTGAAATTATAATCGGAAACAAGAGTTTTGATAAACCCTAACGAAGAAAATCGTATTTTTTTATGAATCTTGCTGATGATTCACCGTTTGCATCATAATTTAGTTTGAATTGAATTTTCATTCAAACTCTTACGATTTTTTTTAAGATTCGTTCTCCCATTAAATAATAATAGGAAAACAAATCAATATGAACTATACATTCTAGTATTCTACATTCTGTGCCGCATGTAATGACGATGATATTGTTTTGGATAATGTCATCAAACTCCTTTTATTGCTTTCATGCTTTATTGGTATAGTTTATATCGAAGGGTTGAGTTATTCTAAAAAGGCTATAAAAAATGAGAAGAGTGAGAAGCCACTAGAAAATGACATGTGTTCAAAGATTAAACAAGTGGGAGGGGTAATTTTGTCAAAAGTATATGCACATGCAAGTCACATGCCATTTCCACCTTCATTTTTATATGTCCGTAACTTTTTTATACGTCATTTTTTTAAAAAAAAATTATACCATAAAATTGAGCGTCTTTTTATCTTTAATATGAGTACCATATTGTTATACTTTGGAAAAAAAAGTTCAAAACCCACTTGCGTAAGACACAATGGAGTGTAAAACACAATGAACACCAATTAAATATAGGGTATAAAACATAACCAAGAGTCTAGTAAAACACAATGGACGACATACTAAAGACACAATGAATAGAAGACTAAAACATAATGAATACTTTTGAAAAAAAAAGTTGAAACCCAGTTGCGTAAGACACAATGGATGACATACTAAAGACACAATGAACAGAAGACTAAAACACAATGAATACTTTTAAAAAAAAGTTAAAAACCCAATTGTGTAAAACACAATGGACAACATAATAAGGACACAATGAACAAAAGATTAAAACACAATGAATACTTTTGGAAAAAAGTTGAAAACCCAGTTGCGTAAGACACAATGGAGATAACGTAAAACACGATGAGTACCAATTAAATATGCAATAAACAATAGAGTATAAAACACAATGAATAGTCTATTAAAACACAATGGACGACATATTAAAGACACAATGAAAAGAAGACTAAAACACAATGAATAATAGACTAAAACACAATGAACAACATAATAAAACACAATGTACACCTAAATACAAAACTTATTTGTGTAAAACACAATGAAAAGCATACTAAAAACACAATGGACAAAGTTAAATCATGTGTAGACTAAAAAAACATAAATAACATATTTATAAAGCACACATGCATTCTATAACACAATGAACGAGCAGAAGACACAACGGAGAAGAAAACCCATTTAGCACGATTTTTTTTTTCAATTTTAATGTAACAATGTGGTACTCATATGAAAGATAAAAAAAAAAACGCTCGTTAATATGGTGAATTTTTTTGAAAAAAAAATGTCGTATGAAAAAGTTATAGACGTTTTAAAATGATGGGGGGAATTGACATGTGCATTGCATGTGGAGAGAGAAAGTCAATAAATAAGGTTTTCCTTTTATGCTCTTCCTCTAATTTATTATTTATTTTTTTCAAACAAACTAATCTCAACCCTTCAAATATATGATCAATGGATCACAATTCTTTTCACACTTCCTAGAAAAAGTGTCTTGTGTATTTGATCCTAACCCTTATATCGAATCATATTTTTCTAAATATTATAAAATATGCTTTCATAATTGTCACACCATAAATAAGTTGTTGAATTTATTTAGAACTAATTATAATATTCATCCTTATTTTAATGAAAATCGCTATAAGTTTGTTACAATTAGAATTAAAATTTGTTTTCTAAAATTTTGAGAGTAACTTAATCTCAAAGTTTTAAATTAAAAGGTTATTATAATTTTTGAAATCTTTTGGAGATATACTGAAATCCCGAAATTAATTGAAATGGATTTTCTAAAATCCCTAAATTATAGCACTAATGAGATTAAGGTTCTCGCATTCAATTGTTCACGGATTAACATTTTTTTTAAAAGTTGTTCTCAAATAGATTTCCGGATTCAGGTTCATGAACCAACAGTTCTCAGTTTTCTGTTTTCGAAAACCTAAATTCGAGAACTTAAAACCAAAACCGAGAACCATTACTAAATTCGGAAACCATTACTGAATCCAATAACTCTCAAGAATTCGAGAACTAATTTTTTTTTCTGGGAACCTAATTAATTTCCGAGAACCAAAGGCCACCCGAGAACTCAATTTTTACCGAGAACTATGACAAGTTCGAGAACTAACCATTTTCTCGAGAACTTCCTTGTTTGCCAGAATTGACTATTTTTCTCGAGAACCTCTTTTCCCAGGAACTAAACCTATTTTCCCGAGAACTGGTAATCTAAAATTTTCTCGGGGTTTGCTATTAATTAGTTTATTAGTTTTGAAAAACCTTAACTAATATGTTTTCAAAACCTAAATCAATAAACATTTTGCTTTACTTTGATAACACTAAAAAGATCTCACTTCTGCCCAAAGGTGATGTGCTACCGTAACCTGGTTATCTAAGTCTAACTAAGCATACCAAATTACTTTGCCTTACTAACATGAATGTCACACTTCTGTCCAAACATGATGTGTTACATTCGTACCCTGTAAAACTAAGTTGTGCCTAATAAATTAAGTGCCCCACTTCTGCCCAAAGGTGATGTGCTACACTTAATTGCAAATCATGCTTAAATGATTTCACATATGCCCAAAGGTGATGTGCTATTATTTTAAGCAGAACTTCTAACTAATCTATTATATTTTGGTGTTTATAATAGATATTATCACATCTTCATTAAAACAATGATCCTCGCATATTAATGATCATTCATTAATATAATGATCCTAATTTTTGTCTGCCTTACTTGCATATCCCATAACATAAATCACTCTAAAGTTCTTCTAAAGGTTATATCTCAAACTAACTAACTAATCCACTCGTATTTCAAAACCCACTATGATGTGCTCTTATTGAGTCTTGATTATCCCTTAAGACATGACACTCCTACTAATTTTTCTAACAACCCGAAATTTATTTTCATTAGGAAGTGGGATAAGTCAACTATAATGTCACTTATAGTAAACAAAAACTCAAATTAATGATTGCTATCAGGGAGCCATTAAAAGATTCTGAAATTCCTAAGACTAATTTTGTTTCTATGGAAGAATCCAAAGAACTCTTAAAGAAGCATGCAATAAATCTAACTCAAATTAAAAGGTTAAGTGCATTCGTGAATACATCATAGTATTGAACAACATGGCCCATTAAACTAAGGGCTTGTTCATGGAATCGATAAAGATTTTTAGTGCGTTATACACTAACTTTTCCATAGTATGATTAGATGTCTTATAAATCAACTACAATACTCAGAAGGACAAAAGGAAAATGAGTGTGTTGATAGCAACATATGTATAGGAAGAGAAACACCTAAAACAATTTAGATGTCATTCACCTTACTACCACTACAACTTAAAAAGTGGAAGATAACTTACAATAGAGAGGATAGTTTTAAAGTCCGGAAACAAAATACAAGTACTGCTTCCGGCTCTAAGTTTTCCAAGCGGATGTCTCACTGCAAAATTACGCCATTAGACTAGGCACAAGCAATGAGACAAATCCATAAGCCAAGGAAACAACTGGCTAAGTTAAGTAGTAGAAAATCAATGATATTTGACTCCACAAATATAAATATTCCAATTAACACATGATTGTTGAGTCTAGTTCTATTCGTTTCCTTACCAAATTTCAACAAATACTTAAGATGAGAGTAAGTGGCGAATTTATTGTTAAGGTTGAAAGAATCATTAATAACTGATCTTTGTATTAGGCTTTATGATACCTTACGATATTCTGGATATTACTCAGAATTTTAGTATCAACACTAAAGCCACACTTTGACAGTTATGAGTTTTATGACCAAAACAAAGTCACTATTAACTTAATGTCACCCCCTGATTTTCCTGTCGTTTGTGAACGTTTGGCACCTTTACTACGCATGGGAATATTTTAACTAAGACTTCTACTTGCTCCGAACGCCTTTTTCATGGAGTGCCCAATATGGAACCCAGATCCTAATGCTAATTGCATTTTGCATGGAGTGCCGGACTTTGCCGGTTCTTGAAACTCATTTAGAGTTAAATGCAATTTTCGCATGGCGGTAATTAGAGGTTCTGGAGATAAGCCATCATGCTGAAGCAAAAGTTAATCACGGAGTGTCTCTGAATTTTAATTCTTGATTTCACTTTTGAAAGCACAAAGAGTACAACTGCCTCCACTGGTGATTGTTTGGGTATATCATAACATGTGAGTCTCACAAACTCAGGGACAATCATGGAGAGGAATAAAGTCGTGTGCTTAATCTTTTTCATCCGGCCAGGTAATCCATGCAAGGATCATCTGCTTCGGCCTTATGATTCAGCCAAGAATCGTCTTGTTAGGCCTTGTGGTTTGCACAGAGGGCTTCTGTTTTGGCCTAGCAGCGCATACAAGGAACATTTGGTTCATGCATGAATCAGTCAGCCTCATGTTTAGAAACATATTAAGCGGACTTGACTTTCTTTGTCATGTTGTTGGAGCTTATTTACTTGAAGCCTTTATACAGGAGTCGGACCAAGTACAGTGCGGGAGATAAGAATTTGTTCCCTTTTACCTGGTTGTAGGTTCATCTGGACAGAAGGTCCGCCCAAAGAGACGAAATTGCCATCATCTTCATGTGTAGAGCTAAAATGCATTATATACATATTTCCTTTTTTTTTTTGTATATATGTATATATGTATATATTCTAATAATTGGCGGATCCACCGGGTCCCAGCCAAGCCAAAAGTATCATGGGCTAAATCATATTGTTATCAATTCTAATTTGAGCATTGTTTCCGCAAGGAGTATGCTCATGAATCACTTTAAAAGTATTTGTATCATTATAAAGTTGAAAGGTAATTACCTAACTTTAACACAAGAGGTCTAATTACTTTTAGCAATTTTACCCCTGTGAAATGATACTGATGCATGATGATTTTTTAGAAGACATAAGTATCCGGGACCAAGTCCAAAGATTATTTGACTGTCCGGAAGGTGTTTGTCTATCATGCTTTCATGTATATACACAATAGGAAAAACAAAAATAGGAGATATAGCACTTATCCGTAGTAATGTCGATCCTTGTATAAACGATAGTTGTTAATAATAGTGGGGAAGGATGAATGACATTCTCCTGACCGTTTTAGTGCTTCAGCAAGAGTTAATGAACTTCACCAGATCGTAATGATACTTCGGCAAGAAAGACAGATGAGCTTTGTTGGAATGTAACAATGCTTCGGCCGTAAGGACGGACGAGCTTCTTCGGACCGTGACAATGCTTCGGTAGTAGGGACGGACGAGCTTCGTCGTACCGTACCAATGCTTCGGCCGTAAGGACGGACGAGCTTCGTCGGAAAGGTGACAATGCTTCGACAAGGGCTAATGAGCCCCGCCGGGACGTAACAATGTTTCGGCATTAGATGAGATCCCTCGGCTATTTTAGTTCGTATACAATCCGTATTCGTTTTTACCGTTGTTGAGTGTCAACAGTAGTTCGGCTAGGACGAAGGAGCTTCGCCAGCCGTAACAGTGTTCCGGCAGGGAGGAATGAACTTCACCAAACCATATCGGTGTTCCGGAAATGATGGAGGACTTCGCCGAACCATAATGGGTTCCGACCAAGGAAAGTCCGGCGGAGCTTACGATTTTTGATTTGATTCGTGCTATCATGCCCCTGGAACAATAATAGATTAATAGACGCCGACTTATGAGTTGTTGCTTTATGAACTTATGCATACGACGCATGCGTCATCACGTAAGAACAATAATAAAGCTAGTCAAGGGTGACAACAAGTTTGAAGGTTGACCATCGCTGTCCAAAAGACTTTTTGTGCCTTTTTTGCTTTTTTATTTTTTGGAAGGACACACAGATCTGAAAGTTGCTGCACATAGGAGCAACATATGTTGCTTCTTGAAACAAAAACGTTTTTGACTGACGTCATAAATTCATATGAACTAAAAAACTGAACATACTATTTGTATTATTTTTTTTTTTTTAAATATCAAAGGAAAGTTGTATTGCTCGCCGTTACCGAGCTTCGGTATTATGAGGAAAAGCATTTAAAAAGAAGACTTATCTGGAAGAACAGGTCTTCGAAGTAGCAGGTTCATTCCAAAACAAAAAGAAACCCAGATCTGGAAATTGTTCAACCAGAAGTGGCTTTTTTCAGCTCCAATCAGAACAGATCCGATTGTTTGCGTGAAGAAGATGAAGTGAACCATTCCAGATCTCTATGGAGAGAGTAGATCTTTTAAAGGATGGCGTCAATTGAAGAGGAAAAAACTTACCCGATTGATTGGGTAGGTTTGAATCCTCTTAAAGAAGGTGAGGTTGAGAGTGTGCTCCATCTTCTGTAACCGGATCTGTCATAATAGAGAGAAAGAGAGGATGGGATTGTAGAGAGGGCCTAGGCTTGGAGGAGAAAATTCTCCTCTACCTAGTAGTAAAAAAGTGGGGTGCTCATAACTTGCCAATACAAGAGGTGGAGACCTCTTTATATAGGAAGTTAATGGGCCTTCCAAATGGACCCAAGTTAATGGGCTACCCAAATGGATCCCCTAACATAATTGGGCCAAGCCCAGTTAGGGGTTTCTCTACAAGTCCCAGGTCCAGTAGCGCTGAACCTCGCGAACGAGTTAGTACAATATAATAAGATATATTAAATAAGTTCATGTCAGTCACCCGCTCGGGGCGACCCGTAGGTCCATTCCGGACTATGGCTCATCACTAAGCCTTTTAGGGTTTCCAATCCCAGACATCGCTTATTTCCAACCGTGTAGTTGCCAATATCTATACCTGAAAGACATGCTTAAAAAGGATAACATAAAGCCGGTGAGTTCGTGGTTTTATTTTTATCGTTCATAACCCGTTTTTCTTTCAAATTACTTGGGAAAATATTTTCAAACATTGATGAGAAAGTTTATTTTCTTTGCGCAAAACATTATTTGGGAAAAATACATATAAAAATCCCATTTCAATCCTTACTGGATATTCCTTTATTTGCCTTCGACTCGACTCACTTTGCCATATATTTACTTCCCTAGAAAGATAAATATACAAAAGTTTCGTCGGTCGAACATACATATAAAAAGTCTCTTTTAAATTCTTACTGGATATTCCTTTCTTAACCTTCGACTCGACTCACTTTGCCATATATTTACCTCCCCATAAAGATAAATATGCTCAAGCCTTGTCGATCGAATTTTTAACCCAAAAGAAGACTTCCACAATAGCTTTTGGAAAACTTTCTCATTTAAGCCATTTTTCCCGTCGGATTCCTCCCTAGACATCCGTATTTATTACTATGAAAACCATTTTTCCCTCGGAATTTCCCCCGGGCAAACACGTACGCCGAAAGCGGAAATGACCAAATAAACAACCATTATTTGAAAAGTTAGTGCGCGTAACAAACATAAGAAATGTGCTACATAAAACTTAGTGTTGGAAATCCTAAAGTCGATGGCGTCCCCATGAGCCCGTAACCAAAACCAGACTACTTACTTTTGCCCCGCACGTTGTTATAGTGGTAACAACAAGTTTAGAATATCCTAACACCCCTTGGTCCATCCGAGTTGATGCTAATTAACCGGGGGTGGGTCCCCGTCAAGGACCGATAGTACTATCCCCATATTCTATGGCTACATCACTTTGTATTAATGGTTACAGTTAACTGCGGAGATTGCACGTCCCACTAGACTTTTCCGTTACCCATGTGTCCATCTTATGCACCAATTCAAGATTCCACAGTTACCACACATTTTAATAGTTTCTTACTTACACGGCATTTATTTCCCTTTTTACCCACGTATGATTTTATAAAAGCATTTGTACTTCACAAGTTTTTCATAAACTTTGTTATGCTTTAAAATAAACAGGTTTTCATTAAACAAGCATGTCTTCTCCCGAAAACATTTACAAAAACATTAAAAAGTGGGGTCATGAACTCATCTTAATTTCTTTGCTTAGCTAGCAGACAAAGCCAGAAGCCTTGACCGACTTCCTTGTGCCCTAATACCAACAAAGGACACCTTAAAAGTCTATCACATAAAAATCTAGCCTATTATCCGACTAAAAGATAGTTTATCCAACTATCTAGACTCGTGTATACTATCTCGAGTCTTAATATGCTTTAACTCAACGAACCAATCGTGACTTATCTTACTTACGCGTTAACACACGACAAAATACCCAAGTTGCGCACTTGTTACTGCTCGCATGTAACCCACGTTGGACTAATACCTCAAAACATATAACTTTTTCTGAGTCGTAGCTTATCTCGTTAGTCAGATAAATGCAACGTTTTCAAACCCGGACCGGACCAACCGGTTCGACCGGTTGGGCCGGGATCCGGAGGATGCGGCGGTCCGGGTCAGCATGTTGGATCGTTTCTGCAGCCGACCGGGCGGTCGGATCGGTGGCCGGCGGCCGGACCGGAAAATCGGTGAAAAGAACGGTCGGCCCGGGCTATCGAATCCTTATAAAAGTATAAAAATCTAAATCTGTATCGAAGTAACTCAGGTCCCTTTGCAGCCTCCAACCCCAACCATCTAACTGAATTGAAGCCTCCATCTATAGAAATTTGTAGCTAACATTTGTAGAAAGAAAAAAAAAAAGAAAAGAAAGAGGACTTGAGCGATGTATTGTGATCATATGGATTTAGAAAGAAGCAAAGGGGAGGATGAAGACAAGATGAGGGAGAGTGGGAGACAGGAGAGGGGTGGTTATTGCAAAGAATAGGTTAAACCTAAATTATCTAGTTTGGGCTTTTTTAAAAGGCCTTAACAAAAAAACTGACATTGTAGCCCTTTTTTAGAATTTGGCTAAATAAATATGATTTTATTGATACTGTTTAATTTAGATTTGAATAAATTAACTTTTCAATTGTAAATTTATAAACTTATTATCCATTTGATAACTAGTATAAGAATAACGATTGGTCTAAAAAAATATCACTTGTCTAAAAAATATCAATTTATAAATTAAAGATTCTACTATTTTTGTGGTTATAAAACTTACATTTCACTTTATTTATAATTGTAAGCTATTTATTATATTATCCGGTCCTTAAATCCGGTGGGACCGGTCCAACCGGTCCGACCAGTGAACCACTAAGGCATCTGGTTCTTCTCCCGGTCCGGTTATCAAAACATTGGATAAAAGTATTTGTCTTGTACGTTTATTTTAGAAAAGTATACTTTGCAAATTACTATTCTTGTTATAAATTTTCAATTAATAACAAATGTTACATCATTTCCAAATCCGAACATTTCAAGGTTTTCAAACATTGATTTTTATAAAAGGTTCCCAAGTAAAATCGAACGTTTATATATTTTTGAATCCGAACAATAAACATTTTTTAGTTACTGAAATCCTTTGAAAACTCGCCATATTTGACGCTCGGTAAAAACTATATATTTGTTTCTTAAAATAGTGTCTGGAATTTACTATTATTGTTACCAATAATTTTCGTCAAAACGTCGCGATTTTGTATGAATATATTTATTTAACATTTGGGAATTATTTGTAAAAACATACACGACCATGTAGTTTTATTACGCTTCGGATTTCATAAAATTTCGGCAGCGTTTCCTCTGTTTATCGTACAAACCAGACAACACCCGTTGTCTACATTTTTCCCAAAAATCAATTTCCAATCACAAGACAAACAAATCTATTTATCTGCAAAATTTCAACAACGAGACATTTATACGTTTCGATAACTTTTATATAAGTTACCTATTTATATAAATATAAATATACATATATATATATATACACATATAGTCCAACAAATTAGTCCGATATCAATATTACTTATTCACAATACAATAACCATTTATCCGATTTATACTTTCCTTTTAATACTTTATCGGTTCGTTTTCGAGTTAACACAATTTTTTGTTCGTATTTTCTGATTTATAAATATATATATTTATAGATCTAAAACAACAATAAATACGAAATTTAATTATACCATTCGTACGCGTGACCCGACGCGTCGTCTCGAACGATGTGTTAACGTAATCAGAACGTTGACCAGGTCTGACTCATGACCGAATTTTGTCAAGTAGTTGACCGGACCCTAACCTGGTCCGAACATCCAAACGAAATCGAACTGAACCAGATCTAACTCGTATTCTAGAGGGTTGGTTGGTGATGGCTACGTGAGGGAGAGAGCAGCGTGAGGGAGAGTGAGAGAGTTAGAGGGTTGGTTAGTGATGGCTGCCATAAGAAAATGAGGGAGGAGGAGTGGATGAGATATTATATAGGTAGGGTTTCTTAGTGAGTGCTTACTGCACGTACGAACCGCTTAAACGTAACGTGCTTCTGTTTTATCTTCGGTACGTTAAGTAATAATAAAACTTTGTCGGTTTTGCTCGAAATTAAAAATATAACTAAACCGAGCAAATATAATATTATTTTCAGCATCCGACGCGTTCTTCCAGAACACGCGTCAAAATCGCGTTAGTTGCTTCGGTTGCATTTTCCTTCCTTTAAACAATCCGTTCACTTTCGAAACTTAATAAATGACATTATTTATAATAAATAATTATTCCGAGAGCTAAATTACGGTTAAAACTACATCGGACGTTGATCGGAATTTGCCGGTTGTCACACTTAAACTCTCATATTATTGGTTGTCATTATCTAAACAAAAACCTTATAAAATAGAACAAGATTATGTATACAAATTCATAACTTCGTTATCATGAAAATGAAAATTTAAGAATGGATAATGAGACCTATGCATTTTATCAATTGAGACCAAAATTTTTCATGAGCAATCATGAATAGGTTAATGAAGGATGATTTGTTATCAAATCTCATTCTTAGTAACTTTAAAGCATGTGTTGAATGCCCTAAACTTTAAAATGGCAAAAGGAATAAATGGGTTTCCATCACATGTTATAATTAACTAACATTAGTGGAGCTTAGAAAAATATCAACTTGTATCTAATTTGTTTCATATGAACCTAAGTCTTAAAGAAATCAATTCATATATACTTAAAAGGTTTCATTCTAAATATGTTCTTAAAATTTCTTATAAAATCAAAACAATAAGGAAATCAAGTCTAAAATATATTAAATATTCTCATTCACATGCATAGCCAAAACTTATCATATGGAGTTCCCAGAGACCTAAAAGATCAGTGGGAGTATTAAGTGTCCTAATTATAACTTGCAAACGTTGCAAGAGGTGGGGAAGTGACAATTTTGATCTTATCTCAAATTACACCTCTTGTATATGACACTGCTCCATCACAACTTGTCTCCTTAGAATATAATGATACTCCTAGTAAAGTTTTATTGGTGCCTAACTATGGGAAGAATTTAGATTTCTTACCAAAACTAAAGTAATCCTCAATAAGAGAAACTAACATAAACATCGTTAAGTTGTTTCTCTATTAGAATCTATTGGTCTTCCAATCTTAGATCCTATGCATGCTAAGTTCCTAAAGATTTCTAAGTTTAGTGGGAGCAGTAAAAGTTCTTATCATAACTTGCCAGAAGTACAAGAGGCCGGGGGGGGGGACTCATTAAATTCTACTTCGATTACACCTCTTGTACACCATACTGCACCAACTCTTATACACTTAGAAACTAATATTGCTCCTTATTTACCTGAGAATGAAAGCACCTAACCAAGAGCTAATTCATAAAATTGCATATATTTCCTAATAAACCCAATAGTTAACTCAGGAGGTCATCTAGGACTAAAAGGCCTACTAACTTTGATGATTAAGTACCTTACCTGACTAAAGCTGAAATGGATGTTTAATTATATCATCAGCACCAATTAAATCTTTTAAATGGGATAAAGCTATTATTGGCTAGCTTGATTCCATAAATTAGAATAACGTTTGGATTTGGTTGAATTACCTAAGGGTGTTCATAACTAAACTGAATCTGAATGGAAACGTTATCACACTAAAAGTACGATTGATTGCTGAGGGTTATACTCAAGAGGGAATAAATTATCAAAGAACCTTCATACTTGTCTTGCAAAAAGGTATCTTTGAGAATCATTACCGTTCTAGCAGCTTATAAAAATTTAAGAGCTACATTAGATGAACATTAGACAACTTTCCCTAAGATTGACCTACATCTTCATAAAATAACCTGAAAGTTCTAAACTGAAGGTCAAGAACACTTAGTTTGTAAGTCAATGAAATCCATGTATGGGTTGATGCAAGCATTTAAACATGATGAAATTATAATGCAATTCTTTTCATCAAGTACCAAGTGGATTAATACACATACCTCAAGATGAGTGGGAGCAACTAATGCAAACTTGTCCTTATATAGATGACATTCTTTTGACAAGTATATGATGTATTAGTTAAATAATTGTTTGCGCATACTTTGACATAATGAATCTCGGAGATAAATCTTATGTTATAGGAATCAAAATTCACCGAGATAGTCTTAAACTCAACGAGACATTATTTTCGTCTCTAAGCGGGTCCTTACGCGTGCATACAACATTGCTCTCATTTTAGAGGCTAATAGGATAAGTGAGATTATTACCTTATGCTTCATTAATCAAAAGCCTTATTTAAGTTTAAGTCTATACTCATTTGGATATTGCTCATGTTGCTGAACACTAGACTCGTCTAGATTATTGTGAAGCATCTAATAAAATATTACAATATCTTTAAGAAACGAGAGACTATAATTTAATGAAGAAGTGAGAACTTAAAATAGTTGAATATTCTTATTCCAACTTTGTTGTATTCAAAGAAAAAAATATGTCAACTTCGGGACATATCCTTATTTCAGCAGACGAAACTTATCTCATGGAGGAGTCATAACGAACTGTTAGCAACCTAAATAATAATGACATAATATGTTGCTTATCACAACGCAACTGTCACTAAATGTTGTTGGAATTTTTATCAGTAGACTCATAATTTAATAACTCCATCTAAATTCTATATTGAAGACTTATTGTGGTAAAGTCAGCTACCCTATTTTCTCGAACAGTAACAGTTTGAGCAGAGCTGCATTAAAAATTCGATACAAAATTGACTGTTCACTTATTTTATGAACAAGTAGAGGAAACCAATTCTTTGTATCAAATTCATTCATGATATGCTTATGGATCCAATAAGTAAAGGTCTATCACCCATAAGTCTCTCTAAGGGCCTATAATAGAGACGGGTTTTACTAATGACCATGTACAACTGCATATTGCACTATTAATGACTAACTATTAATTATTCCTCATTCGTTTGATATTTGTTTGTCTCTAAATACGTTCATGCATGCCTAAGGACGTATAGACACTAATTATACAAATTAACGTTAAAGGCTTACTCGTCATGATCCTAATGTTAAGTTTTAAATTTGGGGTGTAGTATGATTAATGGGGGTCCTAAGTTGAATAACTGACTCAACGACTGTATTTCTCTGCAACATTTTTTTGGGTTTAAAACTACAATGAGTGTTAACTCCTGATCAGGCTTATCTAATGCTCATAATAAATGATTACTCGGCCAAGTAGGAGAATATAAGAATATATTTATATATTCTAATTAAATAGCCCTTATAATTATTTATCTAATAAATGATCAATAACCTAAATACCCCTATTAGTTTAACTGGTCTTTATCTGATGGACGTAATTACCCTTAATGAACCATTAAATAGGGTTTCCCCTTGGGTTTATATTTAGATATTACTAGGTTATGTACCCGCGTGATACACGGGTTGAACAATTTAAATTATATATATTATACATAAATTTAAAATATAATTAAGAAAAATTAGATTACATATTTTATTTAAAATAAAAAAAGTTTCCTGTACAACGGAAAAAAATATTAAATATTCATCAACCCCTAAATGATTTCTTGTAAAAAACATTTTTATTCACATAAAACTTTTTTCAAACATTCCAAAATATATCTTCCATACACAGCTATTACCTTGTAGACTGCAGGTACAACAAAACAAAAATAAAAAAGTAATAAAGGTAAATATGTTTAGGTTAAGATATAAAAAAAAATAAAATTAATTTAAAAGTATATCCTCATCCGTTAAACCATCCCAATCGAGTATTGTTCATTTTGGAATTTGGCATCAAATTTCCTCAAAGCCAAAGTATTTCTAACCTTGAGTGTATAATCATTTTTTTTCTAACTTCAAGGTCCTTAAACATAATGACATTTATTGGTTCAATTTGATTGTATTATAAAAAAAGATTGTGTAAATTAATAGCCTGAAAATAAAGATTGAAACGAATTAGTAATGCAAAGACTGTTTAGATATTGCATTTCTCTATTGAAGTAACTTGAAAAAACAAAGTCAATGAAGATTTCAATTAATGATTTTTCATATATAAAATGTATTTTATATATCAAGCTATTATAATACGAAAATAGCCAAACATATTTAGTTTTGTATTGAATCAAATATTTAATTAATGTGGATTGATTTGTTTTATTTTATTTGTTTAGAATATTGTAAGAAATATAGTTTTAAACTTAGAGTGAAAGACCACATATTAAAAACACATTTTAAGGTACACAATTTAAATTTAATAACATATAAATACATTATCTTAAAAAATAAATATTTTTTTAATAACGATTACTTTTGTTAGTTCATAAACATTTTCAAATTATGTCTATTAATTTATTTCTAATTTTGTATTAAAATATAATTATATATATATATATATTAAACTGAATTACAGTAATTATATTAATAATTATAATTGTAACAAATAAAATCTGAATAAGTAATAATTATTAAATAAAGAAACAAATTAAAATAAATGTATTGTTTGAAATAATAAAATAGGGGGCTTTATAATGGAGTTCTATGTACTCCATGTGCTGTCTTTTATTACTACAGATAAAATCAATTAATGTTGATTGATTGATTTTATTTATTTGTTTTGAACAATATAAAAGTCTCACAAAAAAAACTTGACTAATTGCATTGTGTTATTATTAAAATTAATATGTAATTGCTGAACATAGTTTAACATCTAAAACAATGACCAAAATAATAAAACTTAATAATCATTTGTCAAATATTGTAACAAAATTAATTTTAAACTTAGAATAAGAGATTAATTTTTTTATTATAATTAATAAACTTATATCATGGTTTTGAAAAACAATTATTATAATTAAATTTGAGTTTAATGTACTAAATAATAAAATTAGAGAATTCATGAGGGGTGCCATGTGCCCATCATGTATTTTCTTTTATTATATAGTGTAGATGTAGAAGTGTAGATTCAGTTACAACTATGATTATTAATATAAAATTACTAAAATTTAATTTAATAAACTTATATCATGGTTTTGCAAATCAATTATTATAATTAAATTTAAGCTTAATGTATTAAATAATAAAATGAGAGAATTCATGAGGGAGTGCCATGTGTTCCTCATGTGTTTTCTTTTATTATATAGTGTAGATGTAGATGTAGATGTAGATGTAGATGTAGAAGTGTAGATTCAGTTACAACTATGATTATTAATATAAAATTACTAAAATTTAATTTAATAAATTATATCATGGTTTTGCAAATCATTTATTATAATTAAATTTGAGTTAATGTATTAAATAATAACATAAAATGACAGAATTTATGAGGGAGTGTCATGCGTCCCTCATGTGTTTTCTTTTATTATATAGTGTAGATGTAGATGTAGATATAGATGTGTAGATTCAGTTACAACTATGATTATTAATATAAAATTACTAAAATTTAATTTAATAAACTTATATCATGGTTTTGAAAATCAATTATTATAATTAAATTTGAGCTTAATGTATTAAATAATAAAATGAGAGAATTCATGAGGGAGTCATGTGTTTTCTTTTATTATATAGTGTAGATGTAGATGTAGAAGTGTAGATTCAGTTACAACTATGATTATTATTCTATATGTTTATTTATCAACTTCCATGAATAGTGTTTTTTTGTTTTTTTCTCATCTCTGCTATTGATAATGGTATTTATATTATTATGTTTGAATATACTTTCAAAAACTGTTCCTGTACAGATGGTGTGTTGTTGTTGTGTTCAGGCAACCTGCTCCGGTTCGAGCCTTGCAAAGCAGCAATTCGTCGGGTAATTTTTTAGTAAAAATTTTTTTGCAAAAAAAAGGTGGGACACCTAGTATACACGTGTTGTTACCACATCGTTTATAGTCACCCCCTCTTTCTCTCTGTTAGAGAAAAAGTTTTGGATCAACCTTAATCCTCAAAACCCTTCACCTTCCTACCTTCCTTCTCTGTAATTTTTTCCGATCAACCTGCTGTTCCGTGAGTTAAGAAAGTGAATAAACAACTCTTTCCTTCATATATACTATATTAAATGGTGTCGAACATCATCACATTCTTGCACTAATTAGTTATTCATTATAAATACATCACATATTATTTAACCATCACTTTTCTTATTCAGCTTTGAAAAAAACATATCTTAGGTGGCACTCTTAGATCAGCCAAGTTTATGTCGGTGTAGTGTGGGGATGGATAGAAGTGTCGGTCTAAAACTTCAATGAAAAAGAGTCAAAGGAGAGCTAAGCCCTTATCTCAGGGACTGAGACTACATCTTTCAAAAGCCTATTGCACCGTCTCCTACCACCCATCATCGCCGCTAACTCCCATCGCCGTCTCCGACTCTTCGAGGATTGAGGTTATCGTTTTGTTATCATTATCTATATCATATACAATTATATGCTCATATTTTTAATAGTAACTTTACTAATGTATAGATTAATTTGTTGTATATGAACACAGATCTGGCGACGCGGGTGGTCAGCGGCGGTCTAGGGTTTTCATTGCCGGTCTCAACGATGACCACAGACGCCTCTGGCAAGCGTCAAACAAACCGATTGGATGTTGTAGATGATTATTCTGACTAGATTGGTGGCAGTGAATCGTGCTTAAGGTAAGCGAATGACGATTTTTCCCGAGTGCTGGAGATTTTTGGTCAAATTTATTGGTTGGTTGTCTTTTGGTGATGCCGTTTTTTTTTTTTTGAGGTTTTAAGACCCATTGAATTAGTTTTGACCCGTTAGGGGTGTGAAACTGGTCGAACCAGGCCTGGACATGAAAATTTGACACATGCCTGGGCATGGAACGAGTCTTACGGTCCACAGGCTGACACGAACTTGACCTGTTTATGAAACTGACCTGAACCCAGTTATACTAAACTCAAACCTCAATTTTTTGTGGTAGATGTTGTTATAACAGAATATGATAATCTTACTACCAAATTGATTTTTTGGCAAATATGTATGCAAACATTTGTTGGATTTTAGGCAAGGTTGAGGATCTAACTTGTGGTTTTAATCTGTTTAAAGAATACAGATTATCCGTAACTTGGCGTGGCATAATTGGAGGTCTGCAAGTGTTTTTGCAACCTCTTTTTTGCAGCCATGGCGGTTTAATCCTCTCTTTAACAGATCTGGCCGTTTGGAATTCGTGTTTGTGTTTTGGTTTTTGTTTGGCTGTCTTGAGATATGCACATTGTTTTGGCGTGGCAATTATGTTATTTGCAGCCACAATGAACTGGCATTTCTGAGCCTGATGGTTACAGTGAAAAATGCTTTGGTCATTGTTTTGGCGTAGCAATTATATTATTTGCTGCCACAATGACCTGGCCTTTCTAATATTCCTTATACGCTGTTAGGCGATGATGACAGCAAAAAATGTTATGCACATTGTTTTGGCGTGGCAATTATGTTATTTGCAGCCACAATGAACTGGCATTTCTGGCCCTTTGAGGTGCAGTTTCTATCCATACGATTATTCATTATCCTATATGTTTATTTATCAACTTCCATGAATATCGTTTATTTTTTCCATCTCTGTTGTTGATAACGGTATTTATATTGTTTGGTTTGAATATATTACCCATAAATGTTTCACTACAGATGGTGTGTTGTTGTGTTCAGCTAATCTACCCTGCAAGCGTTGATGCATAGTTATTTCTTTTGAGTTTGGAAAACTTTGACATGACCTGTGAACTAATACGCTGATAGGCGATGATGGCAAATGTGTTATTTGCAACCACAATGACCTAGCACTTCTGTGCGACCTGTTCTTTAACGGTCGGTCGGTTGGATGGTGGCGATGCTTACTTGCTGACTGTTTTTGGTGGGTTGTCAATGGTGACGTTGGTAGCTGTGGTTCGTCTTCCTGCTCAGCTGTTGTTGTGGGCGTTTGATGGTACAAACGACATCATCACAGTGGCTCTTTTTATATATATATTAAACAACCGGGTGTAACACCCAAACACCCGGAGTTTGCCGTTATATACGAATGTGTTATATGCGTGGCATTTTCGTTAATGTTGCCTTTGGTTAAAAAAAAAGCTTCACCGTACATGTCTTGGGGCTATGATGAAATCCTTTGCTTTATACTGTTCTTATCATCGTTGCTCTTGCTTCGTTGGCTATGATGATGCCGTCGCCTTTGGTTTCCTACATAATCGATGGGCATGCAGCCATGGCGGATTTATCCTTATGAGATATTCCGTATCTTGGCGGGGCAACCCATAGGTTCATATGGTAACCAGTCGACGTGTAGCCTTTTCAGATTATCTGAGCCTCTCAACCAATATATATGCATCTGTTTGACTTATGAACCCGAAATGTTGTTGGCAATGATGACGCGGCCTGTGATCGTCAACCGTGATGGCGTGGCTACATCGCAACCGGTTGACGTGTTTTATGTCGCCTGAGCCTTACTAAGATTAATCGGTTATTGTGTGTTGTTAGTCGATTGTATAATATTACCTTTTATTTCTTCCCCTCCTCGATATATAGCTGGCAACCGAATGCGTTCAACTGCACCTTAGTACATTCTCACGTACAAAAATTTATTACTTCTTTTTTATCTATTAATTTTTATCAACATTCGCCATCGTCTAACTGATCATGGTACACTTATTTCTGGATTCACCACTGATTCATAAGATACACGCAAAGCACAAGAATGTTTTTTGGGTGGGAGTATAGGGATGATTTGATAACGGGGATTTTGCAGGATGATGTGTATCCGGACAACTATCTGTTTCTGGTTACAGTTGGAGTGCAGCAATAAGTAGAAAAAGGGCTGCTGTTTCTGAGAAAAAGATTTAAGTACGTACCAAATTCATATATTTTTTATTGTTATTACATCCAAGGATAATGGCAGTTTACTATAAAAAAAGGACAATATTTCTATTCTTTTTATTCAGTATTCATATTAGTTGTTCTATTTAAAATAATTCAACTTTTGCCTCCTATAGTTTTTATTTTTTTGTCATGGTCTCATGGATACTGGTAATGTTGAATTTATATGTGCTGATAGGTACATCACGAGACGTCAACTTTCCAAGTGAATCATTGTATTTGATTATCTCAAAATTGGTTAATGGTGTACATGTATGCATCTTTCTGATAAATAGGTCAGCCATGACCCGTTTATTAAGCATGTCTACTGTTCTTACTTTATCCTGATAGTTAACACTAATTCAAAATATTTGCATATATATTGATTTTTATTTATATTTTATATTCATTTTTTGATCTAAGGGCTGATATGGTTCTTTTATTCTATGCTTACAGATGGAATATAATGATGAACAACTTTTGAAGTGGGTGAAGGTGAGAGGATACACATTCGTCAGTCATGCTTTTGCCGATCCTGCGACCATATTGGAAAACCTCACATCGTGAACATAGATCTTATACCAAGGTACAACTACACATGTATTAGCTTCAAGAATATTGATGTTTCATTGGTTGACTATTTACTGAAGTATAAAAATGAAATTTGATTTCAGAAATAAGAAACATGTGTCGATTACATGCTAATGTTGATTTCAAGTCATGTAACTATTTATGTAAGGAGTAGGTAATCTTACATAATTTTTGAACTATTTATTTGTTGTCGATTACCTCTGGTAAGCTTAATCGCTCGGTAAATGAACAGTCCACATTTACACAAGCTATTGAATTTAAGAACACCTTTCCATAATTTCTAAGTATGCATGTATGCATATAATTGGTTGTAGGATCATACAAACCAAGACCCATTTCTGGTATGGTATTACATGTATTTAACTATTTACTATTTAGCACAGATTCGAAATAAGTTTATATAATTCATATTCACATTGGTTCTACAGTTGCCTTTCCATTTCAAGTGATTCATAAATTCAAACATGATACTTTTGAGAATTAATGTAAGTCTTGGTTTTTCATAGATCTTTCAAGCACTCAAATTGTTAGAACTATAACATTATAACTACAACAAATCCTATTGGGTGTTTGCTTTTACAGGTCTTTAAGCACTCACGCTCATATTGCTGCAACAATACACCTAAACGAAGAAGATATCATGGTTTGAGGAATTCTAGAAATTTAGAGTATACCTATCGGATTGAATAGTGCCGGGTGTTAGTCTGGGCCGAATATGTTTCTCCTTTAGTTTGTGCCGACTCCTGAGCCTGTTTTAATATTCTGTTTTTGAATGATGTCAAACAAAAAGCTTTATGTGGTGATCCTAAGCGTTCTTTCTTTGGGGATAAAAGATGGGCTTTTGAAGTTTTGCATAATCATGAGATGTGATATAAATGTTGATGTGTTTTTATTGTAATCTTTGTGCAGATTTCCATGTAGAATTGGTACATGCACGACACCATTGGAGCTAACATCGTCGCACTGGATTGCAAGTGAAGTGATTCCATCAGGGGTGGTTAAGGCACTCTTGTATCCATGTGCCGTTGGAAAAGCTTTTATTAACAAGAAGACTATTCCAAAGTAGCTCATAAACATACTCAGAAGTTGCGCAACGCGCAACGCAGCATCCAACTAGTTAATATAAAATTACTAAAATTTAATTTAATAAACTTATATCATGGTTTTGCGAATCATTTATTATAATTAAATTTGAGTTTAATGTATTTTAATTTTAAATAATAAAATAAAATGACAGAATTCATGAGGGAGTGCCATGTGTCCCTCATATGTTTTCTTTTATTATATAGGGTAGATGTAGATGTAGATGCAGATATAGAAGTGTAGATTCAGTTACAACTATGATTATTAATATAAAATTACTAAAATTTAATTTAATAAACTTATATCATGGTTTTGCAAATCAATTATTATAATTAAATTTGAGACATGATCTTGTAATTGTTTCAGGTTTTTAGTTTCTTGTTGGCCCATTTCTATTTTATATGGAATTCTCGGTGAAAGTAGTATGCAAACGAATATTCCAATGTTTTTCATTATTGTATCGTATTTTTATTATGTGATGAACCTTACCTGACCCGAACGCCGAACCGACCCAAAAATTTTTATGTTCGGTCATATGAAATTAGAACATCTAAAAAAGCGATACCAATGAAAAAAAATTCATGGATCCGCTACTGATCTTAACCCATAAGATTGAGATTATAACCGACGTATTATCGTCGACCAATGACGGTAAATGACGTGTGTTAGAGTATTTATAAATTTTTGCTAGTTTTACTCTGGTTCAAGTCTTTAATTTATAAACAAGATTATATACTGTCACTATTTACTCCATGTGAGGGCATAGTTAGTTTAATATAGTGATGGTAAGATACAAAGATCGTCCAAGGATACTTAAGGCTTTTAGTACCGAGTCTTTGTCAACGTCTAGTCAATCCAAAAAGGGAAGATTAATTTAGTGGCCCATAAAATAAAATAAACTAACAATAAAAAGATAGGATTGTAATCAATAGTAAGAAAATGGGTGTTTGGAATACTTATACCTCTTGATGCTTCGTTAACTAAAAGTTATCATGGATCACAGAAGCTTGGTTTTCAGGAGAGAAGCAGTTTTCTATTAATAACATAAAGTTGTGGAGCTCTTTTAGAGACCCTTGCACACTTGACCATATTGGCTTGAATAAGCAAGGAAACTCCCCAAACTATCTAACCATTAGTTATTATTACATTACCAACAAAGCAGTTATCATAAGCAAATGACACAAATTCTACCCCGTAGTGCAACCTCCTTAGTGTCATTATTGAGCTTTTTTGCATCAGTTAGAAAAATATGTGCTGTGATTTTCTTCCTCAAGGCCTCGAGTTATAACTTATTTTGCCCACTCTTCCTTGTAAAATGATAATATAACTCTCTACCCACCCCCATATATTTATCCATATGCCTCTTTGCAAAAACCCTCACAATCCGTACCGTTTGATGAGGTTGCCCATAATATTTCCACCCTTTCTAAATTCATGTTGGCTATATTCTTAGCTTTTAGGTGCCTTTTCATCACCAAGTAGCGTACAAAAATATCTTTCTACAATATGGAGTAACTATAAAAAACACTTTTATGTGAAAAAAACATGTTATGAAGGAAAACATTTTATTCATAACATCTTACACTTTATATGGAGGGTCCTTAAGAAAAAAAATCCTCATTGTCCTTGATATGTGCCATTTTTGTTGCTCTGGCCCAATTGTCAATGATTGACATCGCTGGACAATTTAGCTCAAAAACAATGACATAAAAGTGTGCATTCTCTAGGATGGGAAAGAATATCAAATCAAAGCTTTTCAAATCCATAAGGTCTGAATTTTTATAAACAACTCCAAACATTTTCTTTTCAAACGCTGATAATGTTGTTTGATCATCAACACTTTTCAGTTTGCACATCCATTCAACCTGTAAAAGTTCACAACCAAGTGAATCTTAAAACGTTATAATAGAGTTTCATTCTTAATCTATTCAACCTACGAGCCCATACAACATACGCTAATTTAAGTTACAATGACACTTGTCATACAAAATAGTCTCCGCGGTGACTCTGGTTTTTTAAATTTCTCCTCAAAATTAAGCACATCTACCCAAGCATCAATCACAACATGTGTTACTAGGTTAACAGGCTACAGTGTCTTAATTAAATACTTCTTAACCATGACGTTTTTGCCCTTGTAAATAAAATCTCTGCGTATCCCAATGAAAAGTCAAATTATATATTATCGTTACCATCAAATGCTTATTTTTACATTTTATAAAATTAACAGGATACACTTACATAGTTGATGAGAACTTCCCTCTTGGTGGTTTTCATGCACTATCATTTCCTCTTGATCCCGCTAACAACTTACTGTAAAATTACAATAAATATATTCCTTTTAGAAAATTTCAACTTACTTAAAAAGCCCAAAAAGATACATAAATGATGGTTACATACCTACTCGGTGTAGCATGAATTTTTAAAACGAAATCATATACTTTCCTTTATTGATGTGTACTAATTTTAATGTTACAAGACAAACCAACAATTATCACATGTGCCCCTATCACAGGTTTTACTTTTGTACTTTCCAGTCTTTTAACCACCTCATCAAATGAATGTTGTTTGTCATCGCCTATGACTACATGTGCCCCTTTCACAGGTTCTAAATTTTATCAATGCCCTTATATTGTTAATACATATATCTGACACTGTTACTAAAACGTAACATAACAATGTAAAGTAAAATTAAAAATAACATGCTTTATCAAGGTAACATACTTGCTCCTTTATCATTAAACAATGTAGTGTCATCAACTGCAGGTACACATCTATCCACTTGGTCACACGCTCCTACCATTTCTCTAGGTATATTGTTTCCTACAATTGGATCCATGTCATTAGCATCTATGTGCTCATCACGCGTGTCTTGATCCATGTTATCCGGGGTCTCAGCCTTGTCATTCACGCCCTCATCATGCAAATCTATATTCGGATTCAACTAAGCATATAATTAGATACAAGTTAGGTTGTGCCATATTTTCCACTCATAAAGTTTATAACACATTTAAACTTGAACCGTCATCCATTTTTTCAGTTGAACTGTCTATATCAATGTCATCTTTGCTGTCATCCACGTTCTCGTCCTTGCCTTTGACATTTTGCAATTCTGTATTTGGATTCAAATATACATATTAGTTACAAGTTCTCTATTACCAGCTTGTTGTATACATAAAGAATGTAAAACTTGCAAACCTAAATCGTCATCCATTTCTTCCTCTAAACTATCTGTATCAATATATTCTTCATCAAAATGTACACTAATATCATTTTGGACAGCGCCAATCTTTTCTTTACTTGAGGAACCATTTTTCCGTTTGCTTCTCGCATCAAACTATGAATCATACGTTTTAATTAACGTTAACACATCCTCATCTTCTTTTATTATTTGTTTGATCTCTCCTAATTTTAATTCTGTTGTCTCCTGTGTTCTAACCAGTATGTCAATTAGTCCAGCTATTTTAGTTATTTTCTCCTGTTACAACAAAAAAAAAGTTGTGTTAGTGAATTTTAGCTTCATAGTAAAATAAAAGCTACCATTTTTCCACATGTTGCCGAATTATCATTTGTTCAACATCTTGAGCAAGTAATGCCTTTTTTGGGTACAGTAAGACCTCTGTGCCTTCCCTTACCAAATACATCATTGTACCATCCACCTTAAACCCTTTGTAGTCAGTGCTATCCACATATAGAAGCTGAAAAACCAAGGATACATGTTAGGAATGCTCACCATAATTAAGTGTAAGTAACATAAACGAAACAAAAACTAAAAGCAGAAGATTTTCAATTAATACTGTGAAAATAGTCAGTGGACCTGCAAATTGAGACATAGGGTCAAATCTTTGCCAGTTACTCTTACACGTCTTTATTGCTTGAATAACATAAGAACACAAGTCGATTTGTGAGAAATTGGTTTCTTTTGTTATGTTTTTAAGCAAGAATTCCCTATATCTACCTTGACTATTGCACTCAACCATTATTGTGAGGAACAACACCAAGAAGTCTAAACGAAAGATGAACGTGTACTCATCCTCTGCTTCTTCTCTATTTTTACTATGTTAGTCAATACAACAAAACGTTCGGATATATGGCCCTCCATTTATTCACATCCCTATCCATAACGACAAACTCATCCATTTTATGAATTCGTAATCCTTCACTCAATATCCCCCAACAACTTATGGATAGTCATGTTGTCAATTGTTATGCTTCCATTCTGTAGCTTTATTTCCATTTTTTCCGGATCAAAATTGTCAACTATATACTGTCCTAACTTCCTAAGTATTCCATCAACATTAAAGTTCAATAATTTCCCAAAGCCCATACTTTTCACTACCTCCCTCAGTTTTTCTTTTAAAACGTCAATGCCTTTGTACAATAGAACTGGTGATGAACGTGTTGTCATTAATGCGACACCCGTCAAATTTCCAGGTCAAGATCCGTACACACTCTCACAATTATGTCCTTTTCAGTATGCATTAGACATTTTTACAGTAACTGTGTCATCCCGAGTCTAGCAACACCCGATTAATCAAAAAACAATTGGCAAGAACAATCAAGCCAATCACACACTCAACGGAGAGCAACCGAATGTCCAATTATTACGTACAAACAAAACAGGATTTCACGTGTCAATACATTGAGTTTAACATTGACCAATCCAAATCCAAAGCATATGTAATGTGTGTTATTACACAATTCCAACATATGTTTAAACATGATTTACACATGACATCTATAGAAATAAACCATATTATCTTTAAACATGTGTAATCAACATCCAAAACACAAAAACATGTACAAATAAACATGGAACAAATCAGATTTTCACATATGTATAGATTCATTGAATTCAAAATGCATATTATATAAACACATATGTACAATTCGGCCTACATATATATATATATATATATATATATGTTTATAACCAAAAGAAAATAACTACCATATATGTATAATATACACTCCCACGATTTGTACATATATGTATTAGCATATGCATAGTTCAACACTACCCTACATCTCATATATATGTGTAAGTGTGATGGAGACAAGACAAACCAATCTATATGTATGTATATATATACACACGAGACATACATATGTATGTATGTTTGGATCTTGAACAAACAAAACATATTATACAAACAGATCATACATACATACGATATAGACACACACACACGACCATCCAAAACTCTAATACCCATGACTTGCACCAAATTAGAACACTAGCCACCTTACACCCCATCCCCATGAATGTTTGACTACCATAAACATCCATTCACCCTTCTCAAAAATCGACTAGCATGAATACAAGGCAAGCATGCAACCCTAAGTCAACTAATTTGATAAGAATGAAAATCAACTTTATAAACACCAAGTCCCATGCTAGTTGACCATCCATAACAAAACCATCCCTATCTGCTCCCATCTCTCCCCTCTCGGTTGTTATAAAGATACCAAAACCCACCCTCCTTCACACCACAAACATCACAAAACTCACTAACACTTACAATCACAAGCACCTTCACCTCTTTTTCCTTACATCGGCTGAACACAAACAGCCTCGTGGGACTGTTTTCGATCACGCATCACCACCATAAACCCCAACACAGCGTCATCAATCAAAGTTCAAGGAGTTTGGAAGCCACATTGTGGAGTAATCGGACTAGGACTCGACATGAATTCCTTTATCTTCGGATCACTTGTGGTATGTTACACACTAACTGAACCCACTTCTATATTCCACTTTCTTTCATGAGCATGTTCACCCGATCCTATATTGTGCATAAACACACTAAAACACAAAGTTATAATGTATAAACATACCAAAATTTGAGATAATACACCACATATGTGCACGCAAATGTGTATACATATGAATTATACACACGCACGTGTACATGTGTATGTACACTCGTGCATGACCGTAGGTAGGTATACAAGTATATGCGAGTGTGTATTGAGTCAAACAAGAACCCTAAAAGTCATTTTTGAACCTAACATAAACATATAGAAATCTTTAATTTATAAGAAACATATGTTAAAAAGCTTCCAACAAATGTTAATTGCATTTTAACACAAGGGTTCTGAAACATGTGTTAGAGTCTATCAAACATGTGTTAATCAGGCTTTTGACATAAGAACTGTAAAACATACGTTAACGACTGCCAAACATGTGTTAATCAGGCTTTTTAACACAAGAAGTACAAAACAAGTGTCACCTCTCCAATTTTCTTACAAATCCCTAACACATATTAACATGAGACATCACATGTTAACATATGGTGACTCGGGAACCTAGTTTGGCAAAGATTGATTAATTTATGGCCATGTACAACAAGAGTTTTTCAAGATACACAAATTAAAACCATACATCCTTTCAAAATTACAAACAATAATACGTAATAATCGTCACGTCTATAAACAATAACATTGTATACATAATCCAAAGACATATAACTCAGGTGAACAACTTGCATGGTAAATAATCAAGTACACAGACTTAATCTGTCCTTAATATTCTAGGGCACCTTCGTACAGACACTAGCACATTAGACTCAGTCCCATATTTGCAGTCAGACAGAAGGTGAGTTTTCACGACCCCTTTTTACTGTTTCCATACTTTTGGGGGAAAAACATGTGTACAAATTCAGTTACATTTTTACTATTATGTGAACATGAAACAATAAGGTTCAGAGTACTCATAAGCCCTCGTGTCATACATTTCACTATAAGCCTTAGCTATTGTGACACCTGTCGAATTTCTAGGTCAGGATCCGAACACACTCTCACGATTTATTTGTCATTTTCAGTCATGCATTAGATATTTTACAGTAAATGTGTCACCCTGAGTCTAGCAAAGACCACGATAGTACATGAATTCATTACATTTTCCATTTACGCATGCAACACCTGGAGAATTCTAAAACAATTGACAACGACAGTCAAGTCAATCACATGCTCAGGAGAGAGTAACCGAATGCCCGATTATTATACACGAACACAACCAGATTACATGTAACATTGCCTAATAGGGAAACCAATCAATTCCCAAACATCCATCAGATGACTGTGAACATCCGACACATGAGATCATGGAAATTTTACAGTATATGGATTCAAAGCCCCAAAAACATATATAACATAGGTTAAATTCAAATCTAACATATGTTGGGAACATTAACACAAAACATTACATACGATTAACCCTAGACTATTGATATTTCATGTGTTTTATCAGTGAAACACAATCAAATCGGACTCTATGTAGAACAACATGTGAGTTTCGAAACACTTATTACATATGTAAATAAATACGTATATACAATCGGCCCAAACCTAATACATATGCATGCCTACACATTTCACCCAAAATCAATATGTATATGTAGTTATATGTGTGAGAAAAACACAAAAAACAATACCATTGTATATCCACATAAGATTTTATATATATATATATATATGTATGTATGTGTAAAAGATAAAACAAAACCAATTAAGATGCATACACATATGTATACATACACGGCTACACATATAGATATGAGTATGGATATATAACAAATACAATGAACATTTATGTACACACACGCACGACTCATATCTATACACACACATCGCATGGTTATATACATATATATACACATCCAAATACAATCCAAAAACCTTAACTCAAAGCTTCTTACTAAGAATAGTAAATGAGCCACCCCTATATCTCCAAACTTACAAATGTTGACCATCCCATTTCATCCATGTTTTCTTTCCCTATGTTTTCGGCTCATGCATTCCCAAGAAAGAAACATATGTGTGTTTGATTTTTGGACATTTACTAGTCTACACTATACATAAACACATCATATATATACATACGGCTACACACACATGATTGTATTTGGTTGAACAATTAACCTATATACCTATATACATACAACCGAATACATACACACATACACACCTCACCATTCTTATCCAAACAATAACACTAAACCAAGCTTTATACTAACATATAATTGTGGCCATCCTGTCACACCCAAATCGATGGCGGAATACATCGAGGTGCGACTTGTGATAGATTGTTCAAAGACTTCATAACACTAAGTTGTGACAATATATTTAAATAGATTTCATTCGTATCTAACATGAAACAAGTTTACAATTTGTTCACGAGAAAATACAACAACATAGATATGAATAAAGATTGTTTCGTTTGTTTCTAAGGCCGAATCCTAAGTGATATTTCTTGTATCATCTCATCAAGCTTTTTCCTGCAACATGTATAAAATATCTGTCAACACATAAAGTATTTGTGAGCATACAAGTTTAGTTTACATACAAAGTAATAAGATGTTTACTCAAATCTTCATGCTATAGTTTTGCACATACAAAATCATACAAAAGGCATAATCAAAATCAACACATGTTTGCACTGCTTGACCTAACACTGAAGTGGTAGGCCGGTAAAACTTAACATGACCCAGTTAGGGGGCGGGGTGCTACTCCTATAGCGATATGCATGTTAAGGGGGTTGTATGCTAACCGACATTTGTATGTAAAGTTTAAATTCTAGCAGGGCATAGTTTATAAGCATGTTTAGTAGATTGAGCATGTGAGTATGAAAGTGTTTAGTGTGTTTGCATAGGATACATGTTGAGCCCCAAAAGTGTTAAAGAGTAAAAAGGGGGACAAGTATGAACTCACTGTTTGTGTAGGATCTAGTTACTTAAACGTGAGTCGAAGCGAATTACGACGAGTTTAACCTATAATGAAAATAATATAGTCTAAGTATGATAGGACATAAAGAGTCTAAGCTTTCTAGGTTTAGGAACTTAGGGTTCTAGACTAAATTGGGGAAACTAGGGTCTTTGAAAATGATAGCGTCTTGAGTTTATTTTCAAAGAAATCTCCTAATTGATATTGTTTGGGTTTAAATAATTTATGAAACGTGGTGTTACATATTATAATCATGTAAAATAAATGTTTTTAAGGTGAAACTATTCTAATCTATTTTCAGGAATTTTGTTAGACTTAAAATATTAATATGTCATTTTAAATGGAGCTAATATGCTATAAATATATAAATTCCGAATTAATTGAAATAAAAGTGATAAAATATGATTTTTATTAAAAATAGAAGCTACTGATGTAGGGAGTTAGGAAATAGTTTTATAAAATATATTCTGTCTTATTTTTAATTTAAACAGATTTATTTACTTTGTTAATAAATAACTTGATTAAAAGGGGTTAAAAACATAAAAACGTGATATTTTCTGAAATAATTATTTTCCAGTAACTTAAAATAGTAAAGGAATTTATATGAAATTTTTGGGCTTTTGAATCGTTCAAAACGGATTTATAATGAATTATTTATGATTAAAACAAGATAAATATAGTAAATATAGTTAAAAAAATATATTTTCAGAAATAAAAATATGAACAGTGCTATTTAGGGTGTAAATATGATTCTGTAAAAATTTGGGGATTTTTGGAGTTTTATAAGTATTTTAAATAATTATAAGAATATATATATATATATATATATATATATATAATAAATCAAAGCATTTTTAATGACATGTCATAATATTATGCAATCTCTATTTTAAGAGATGCCACATAGGATGTGATGTGACAACTCTAGATCAATTAAAAAAAGAAATAAAGATGGTTTAAATATGATTTAACATAATCTATTAAATACCTAATCTACTAAATGTAAATATTAAAACTTTATTATTTTCTCTCTCATGTTTCCTCTCATAACTTTTAAATGTTAATATCTTTTATATACGAGATTTTTTAAAGAAAAAAAATTACACCAAATTAACGAGCGTTTTATTATCTTTCCAACGAGTACCATAGTGCTATATAAAAAACGGAGAAAAAAACGACTATTTTTTGTAACCCGACAGGTATTGTGTCAGGTTTGGAATTAGTTTAAAAAAAATTATGGGTTTGGGTCGGGCCTGGGATTAGGTGATACCCGACCCAATTACCCTTTTTTTATATTAGAATATGATAACTTATGGCAGAGATTTGTTTAAAATAATAATAATAATAATAATAATAATAATAATAATAATAATATTCATTAATCATATATTGGCATATGCCATTTTTATAGTTTAGATACTTCTAATTTTATTCACTTTAATTAGATTTCTCAACCCGGGACGCTCCCGGGGTATAAACTAGTGTATAATATGAGGAAATACATATGAATGAAACATAAAAAAAATAAAGGAAAGAAAACGCTGCAGAGAAGAGTCGATCCAATGCACCACATGTTACATACTAACCGTTCAACCATCTGATCTACACTGATATATGTTTAGAGTTTCGAATCGTTTATATATAACATGATATAAAAATCTGCCCTGGTTCCCATTCAATCTCATTCGAACCCTAACCTTATCCCTCAATTCAATTGATCGACCTATAGGTCACGATAATCGTCCAAACCATAAGGCTTTTGTTCCCTATCAAAAACCGATTCTAAATATGTAAAATAATTGAACTAACCTTAATCGTGAAGCGTTATTTAGGCCGGTTTCAAGACACGTGACCCGTTATACAAAATGACAATTGGGGCCGATTTAATTTATTTGCTTGGGTGGTTTGCTGCAGTAGGAGTCGAGGAAAGATGCAGAGGTCGATTATGGTCTCAATTTATAGGATCTTTACACGATTTGAATAATATGCGCGTGGGTTACTTTATTGCAAACGGGTTTCGCGAATTTCTTACTTTAGGCGTGTTTTTAATGCGTGGGAATGATGTAGGGTCTGCTCCTCGACCTCAGCAACACGCGCACATGCTTTGATTCGAGCATTAATGTTGTAGGGTGGTGTATTGGTTGGTTTCTTGTTGGGGGTTGGAATTGGGTTTCGGGTTATGGGTTTAGTTTGGTGGTCTTGGGCTGATCATTGGGTGGCTAAAGTCATAGATTTTATTAGTTTCGGTTTGTTTTTTGTTAGGTTATAAGATTGATAGGTTATCTTACATACGAACTCGTTATGTCGCGTCTCTCGCTTACAACGTAGATTAATTGACTGCTAAAATATTTATTTCGCGTGTTGTATTATGTAATCGGATTTAAAGCGAGTATTTGGGCTATATATTTATATAGCCGCATTAGAAATTATATTGATAATTGTCAATTAAGTAGTACGTTATTACATACATCGCGTTATTATTATTTTCGACACTATAATAGCGTAACTAAATAATTTAGTTTAGTAATGAATAAGATGTATTTCTTGTTAACGAGGTACTATCGTTAATGAATAAAAATCGTTTTATGAATAAAATATTATTATTATATTATTTGAGAAAAGCGGGGCGCTACAGTCTCCCCAACTTTAGGAAATTTCGTCCCGAAATTTATTTAGAAAAGACTGCTAAGTACGGTTGCGAACTCATGGAAGATAAACTTGTAAGGTTTATAGTTCGTGTTTTTGAGTTTAGACGAATAGCAAGATTTTGCGGTAAGCAAATAGTCGTTTAAATGTGCTTTAACTATTACTTGATTGATTATGCTTATACTTATGGTAAGGCTTATTGTAATTTGGTCAGGTTGACTAGAGTTGGTTCTTGGTCCGACCCTCAGTCGTGTCTTCGATGCACCATTAGTGTTTATATATAGGGTGTACCGAAGCTAACCCACTAAACCTTTGGTATTTCGAGTTCGTACTGAGATCTACCAACAATCCAAAATAGAATTTCATCTCACCTTAACGTACCTGTAAATTCATGATTACATTCCGGAACGCAATCGTCAATTTACCTTACATTAGGATGTTATGTCTTTCTATGACACTAACTCGAATAAAACGATGGATATGATGTAAATGCATCCTAACTCTAAGAGCTGGTCATTATATTCGTGAAACAAACAAGTTGATATGCGGCGACTCGAAACAAAGCATGTATATGAATATAAGCATGTATGAATTTAGGTATGGGCTACAACCAAAACTGGTTGTCTGAAAGGCTACATCCCAATGAGATGTATTCCTATAATTGTTGTAAGTGTAATCCATGAAGTAATGTTTATGCATTTATTGAAATAGAAAGAGATCGTTTACTTTTCCAAGTTTAATGGAGATTGAACATGAGTACTAGGATGTTTTGAGTTTTAGGTATAAACGAGTTCAAATTTGTGGATAGAATGTTTTTATGACGATTTATCTGCATTAAGTGAAAATTTAAGTTTATAGAATATTACATTATTATAGAATATCCACTTTCAATATCATGGGAAAATCTAGTCTTATGCAAAATCAAGTCTTAGGTTTCATGGATAAACAAGCTTCATGTATGATCAAGTTTGCAAGTAGCATAGAATATGCATCGAATTTCAAGTATAAGGCTTCATAGTTTATGAAAAGATGTATGTGTATCAAAACATATCAAGTAATATATTATACGTATAATTGTATCTAAGAAGGTGTATCTAGAACTGTATTCAACTATGAAGAGGACATATAGATTTCTACTAATTGTTGGGTAGATAAATGTATTAAAACTGAAAGTGTATTTGTAAAAGTGTTAAGATGCGAGTGAAAACGTATATGTAGAGGTAGTTCCGATTGTATCATGTTTGAGTTTATTGAAAAATGAAATAGTCATTCCTTTGGCAAGAGAAATTAATGAGTAATTATGCTTTGTATGAGATGGAGGTGTAGAATGTGTTGGAGAATATTAACAATATGTAAGTCAATGATTTTAGAAATGGAGGTCACATATCGTAAGTGGATGATGGATGATAAGGAATTTTGATATTGGAAAAATGAATTTTTTGGTCAATAAGTATTCAAATTTCATGGGGAATGATGTATCTATACATCTAATATTTGAAAGCAATGTGGGACACTTGGCATTCCCACATTGCAAGTTCAATTATATCTCTTCCTATCACTATGCCACATGCCACCTTGTGGGTTTTTATAAAATTTTTGTTTTTTTAAATCAAAAATCACAAAAATATAAATAGCCCTTAAAAACACACAGACATAACATAACCTCACTTTCATCGTCGCCTCCTTTCAAACTGAAATCCTAATCAGGGCGATTCAACGTTTTCATTCATCTCCAATTGAAGGTAATCTCTCTTTCATTCTTATTTCAATTAATCGATGTTCTTCTATCTTTTTTTCTGTCTTGTGTTGAACGGATTTTGCTATTCTGTTTGTATAGTCTCGATTGATTGTTTTTATTTTGTATTAATCTTTTAGGGTTTATGTTTTAGTTTTAGATTTAGGGGTTTTTATTGTTCGATTGATAAGACTAAGGTTTGAGTGATTGTTATTTATTGATCGTTGGATTATTATTAAGATTGATGTTTTAGGGTTTATGTTTTAGGTTTAGATTTAGGGGTTTTTATTGTTCGATTGATAAGACTAAGGTTTGAGTGATTATTCTTTATTGATCGTTGGATTATTATTAAGACTGATTAGTGGTTTGAGTGATTGTTCTTTAATGATCGATTTAGGGATTTTTATGTTCAATTGAGTTTATGATGAACCATTTTAGCCTACAATGAGGCCTCATTAGGGGTGCTTGACTTGGTTGAATGATCTTATTTCTGGTAAGCTTGCTTACTTATATTCAGTTTGTGATTTTAATTAAAAAAAAAATTTTGTATTTAATTTAGGTTTGTGTTCTTATGCAAACAATACTGGCCAGTTTGTGTTTCAAATGTTGTAACTAGACTTGATGTTTGTGATTTGAGATTGGAAGGTTTTCAAATTTGGGGCTTTGGTTGTAGCTAAGTTCGTTGGATTATTATTAAGATTGATGTTTTAGGGTTTATGTTTTAGGTTTAGATTTAGGGGTTTATGTTTTAGGTTTAGATTTAGGGGCTTTGGTTGTAGCTAAGTTCGTTGGATTATTATTAAGATGGAGGACAACGGTATAGTGGTTACTGATTTAGATTATATGCAGACTTTCAATGAAGCTTTCGTGGGTTCAAGTGTTATATTAACTTGAATTTATGTTTTATGTTTCCATTTAGGGTTCAATTGATGTTATAAGATAGATACGAATGGATATATGTTTTAGGTTTCGATTTAGGGGTTTATGTTTTAGCTTTGGATTTAGGGTTCAATTGATGTTTTAAGATACCTATCTTATGAATTTATTTGGGGTTGTATTCTACTAATAATAGTTAATATATAAAGATTATAGCTATTAAACAGTTTCACAATGTTGAATATGTTTGAAAAATCTGGTATTTAGTGGTTTATGTTTTAGGTTTCAATTTACAGTTATGAAATGTTTAAGATATATAGGAATGGATTTATGTTTTAGCTTTCGATTTAGGGGTTTATGTTTTAGGTTTCAATTTAGGTTTCAATTGATGTTTTAAGAAAGGTACCAATTTATTCTTATGATTTAGGTTTCGATTGGTGGTTTATGTTTTAGTTATCGATTTATATGTATAAATTTTCTGATACAAAGATTTTATTGAGTTTGTAAGTATTTTTGTGATTTAAACATTAATATATGTATTATTAATTATTTTTTGTGGATTGGTACAGGTGCATACACATCCGTGTTACAATGGTTTACGGATTTTGGGTTAAGTCAGAAAATAACAGCCGTGTTTGTTTGGTAAGATATGAATCATGGTTTTAATGTATATACTACACTCATTTTATAATATCCTTATAATTTTAATGTTTGTACTCAGGGATTACCAAGTGACTATGATGGTTGGATCGACAAGTATGGTTATCCTTCTGGGAATACCAAGATCCGAACCTTGGATGATAAAGTCTATGACATTAAAGTTTTAAACATTGCAGGCAAATGGTTCTTCTACAATGGTTGGAGAACTATGATTACTGAATTAAAGTACCCATCTGGGTGTAACTTTATTTTTCAGTATGATGAAAATCTCAAGTCTTTCATAATGATTACTTTCCATCAGGATGCTGTGTGTGCACCTGGTACCTTCTTCTACTGCAGATTGGGCGATCCACTTACAACTGTAAACGTTTGGTATGTTTTTTATAACAAGTCCATTAAATCTTACATTATAAAAAATTTTTGTACACAAACAACATCGTATTGTGTTAACATTGTTTGTCTTTTTTCCAGCATATCAGTTGTTTCGTTCTTCACGGATTATTCAACCGAACAGTTCCATTGGATCCAATTGACGTTACTGCTCATTCAATTGCACACTTTCAGATACAGCTAGCAGTTGATGATGGTATTATTTATGTCACTGAAGGATGGCCAATGATTAAGGAAGCTTTTTCAATTACTACTGATCATCTAATTGTGTTCGAAATCATTAATGAGGTTTTCTCTATTTTTATTTATTGATTTTTGAAATCTTTATATAATTTTTGTTATTGTTTGCTTTTTATAATTTTCTATACTTTACTAAGAATACTTTTTATTCATTTTACAGACCAACTACAATATGTCGCTTTTTTTGAAAAACAAGCTTACTATTGGTCCCGGTCATGTTTCGAAAGCTGAAGTTAATGAGGAGGATGATGATGACAGTGAAGAGGATGATGATGATTATTATAATGAGGAAGACGTCGTTGTCCTTTCTGATGATGACAGTCATGAGGATCCGATGGATGATGATGAGTCCGAAGATGTCCAGGATGTAGGTGTGCCGATAGTTTTCAAAGTTGATAAGCACTTTGTAAGTACAATTATTTCTGCAATGTTTATTAAAATGTTTATAATTTAGTGTATTTGTATTAGTTGCGAGGATGTATGTGTGCCGAAGATGTTTAGACTTTATTTTAGAATTTATTTTTTACACTATACTTTATCCATATTAGCTGCACATAGTTATATGAAATTAGATGGAAAGTAACTTATGTGCACAGTAGTGGCTGTTGACAATATTATAATTGAATTGCAACCTATCTAATTTAGAGACCATGTTCGACAAAATTATAACCATGTTATACAATATTGAAATAAATTGAATGATTTCACTAGCCATCATTCTCTAAGCTTAGATTTTAGTTTATACTTTATAGTTTAGACTTTACTTCACTTTATTTGCTATGCTATGAATGAGCAGAAAGAAAATGAGTCATATATTACAATCACAACCTTGAGTTTATGATGTTCCATTCTTTATTATTTGTGTAGCGTATGAATAGGGAATGGGCAAAGGAGAACCGTTTGAACAGGAAGAGGGCTTTGACCATTCGTGATGAGGAGGGATTTACTTGGGGAGTTTCGGTTGGGATTGAAGATGAGTCAAGATATCCCCGTTACTACATAAGAGGTATGTCGGCTTTTGCCCATGATAAGGAACTCCAGCCTGGTGATGAAATGCATTTCCTGTTTTTCCAGAATCAAGGTGTGTTCAAGCTTACTCATGTTGTTAAGGGTAATGGGAATTAGTGGGGTTTTTGGTGGTTGTTTTTTGTATACTGATAATATTTTTGGTGGGTAAGTTTTGAACATAATTGATGGTTGGTGATGGTAACACGGTTGCTTTAGTTGTTGACATTGTTTAGGTTTGATAAAAACTTTAGGTGGGTAACTTTTGGACATGTTTAATCGTTTGTAATCACAAAGTTTTGCACGTTTACTACTGATGTAGTCATTCGTGAATTTTTGGTTGTTTTGTGTTTATAATTACTATTATTTTGGGTTATCTTTATTAGTAAAAAAAGACTATATTTTGCATTTTATGTTACAAACTTGCTTATATCTTTGAATGTTATTTGTTGGGGGTTTTTATCAATAATTAATGTTTAATAACAAAAAATTACCAACCAAAATATATTCAATTTTTGGTAAATTGAAAAACTTTAATAATATGAAATAAAGAATGACAGTTTGACTTTTTTTAAATAATAAATGTTTGAATTTGACTCAATTTTTGGTAAATTGAAATCATTCAATAAGATTAAATGGTTTTCATTCTAAAAATTCAAAACATATTCGTTTGTTTTTTACTTTAGGTAACGTTTGACTTTTTATTAAATGTAATTGTAGTAGATTGGTTTATCATTTAACTCAAAATTCCATTATTAGTAAAAATCAACCAAATTTAACAATTACATTTAAGGTAAATTTCGTATACTTAAACAATTCTTTTTTGACCAAAGCATCCAAATTTTAAAAACAAACCCTTAACAATTCTTTCATCCAAATATAACAAACATGCAAATTAAATTTACCGGATTTAATTTTAAAAAGAAACAATTAAACAATTATTTGGTAAATTTGAAACATTTAAATTTTCTAAGAAAACATTCAATAAGTTTTTTAAACATCAATTAGTAGTTTTTGTTTCATAACTGTAACATTGTTTCAATTTTTTTATACTATTAACAATGCTTGACTTCTTTAACAAATTCCATTTTTTACACGGTTTTACTTTTTTAAAACTTTACATAGTAACAAACAATAAAATAATTTTTCAGCATTAACAACTATCAATAGATTTAGACTAACAATCAAATTAAGTCCGCTAAAAGTAATTGTTTTACACGCATTTGAAATCTTTATATTTTATAAACAAACAATAAACTTATTTTTTTGGTATATTTTAACCTTTAAATTTTATACATATAATAATTATTATTAGTATATAATTTAAATAAAAAAATCAAGTTTTTAATTATAGCAACATTTAAATCTAAGTTAATTTTGATTTCCATTTTATATTTTCCTTTTTTATATTATTAATTGCTTAACATAAATAAATCTGGCAATTTAGATTATATATACAGATTTTGTTTCGTAAAGTTTAGTATAACTATTTCCTGCAACTCTATAAGGTATGTCTACCAAATTTTACATATTAATTCAATTATTTTTTTTCTATGTAATGTTTTAGTACTTACATTCTATTAACTTGCAGGAAAATGGATCCAAACAACATTACGTTTTTGAATGACATCAATTGGAGGATGACCAAATATACAATCAAAGTTAAGGTGCTTAGGATTTTGAAGCGACCAAACCGAAAGATACAGGGAGAAACTCTTTGTCTAGATATGGTTCTGATGGATGAACAGGTTAGTTTTTAACGTATTGATTTTTTCATTTATGTTGTTAACATATTATTGTTAATAATAATTCTGATTAACTTTATTTTGTTTCGTTTTAATTTTTAAACAGGGCTCCAAAATGCAAGCTATTGTGTGGAGTAGATATATGAAGAAACATGAAAAATTTTTACGTGAAAATCAAGCTTACTATATCTATAACTCCCAATTAGCTGAAAACAAATCTACTAAACATTTTGATAAAAACGATATTCTTTCGTTTACTTTTGAAACAAGCATTACGAAATGTAACAGGTTTGAAGGAAGTCAGTATGGTTTTAATTTTTCTTCTTTTGAGTCAATTAAGAGTGGCAACCTTCCTCAGGAACAAAGAATTGGTTTGTTTAATCACACTTAATATTTTTTGTATTACTCTTTAAATTTTTTAATAATTTATTTGTATAAATTAATAATTTTTTTTTAAGATTTCATTGGCTATGTTATGAATGGACTCCACCAGAACCGACCGAAACAAAAGCCGGTTTGAAAAACAAGATGACCCTTATTTTGATTGATTTAGAGTATGTGTTTCATCTTTACAAATCATCTTTTATTATTTGATAATGATTTCTGCTTTTTTTTTCTTATATTATACGATCAATAAATTGTTATACAAAAGATAGTTTCATTTTAACCAACATTATGTTTATATGCAGAGGGATCAAAATCAGCTATTCTTTGTGGGATGAGTATAGTGAGCAGATGTTTGGGTACATCAAGCAAAATGAAGATGAAGTTCATGTTGTCCTGATTGTTCAATTTGGTAGTTTTAACAATTATAAAGGTTTGTCATATATTAAATTTTTTGAATACACTAAATATTTTTACTTTTATGGTTATTTATACATGTTAATTATTTTTTATATTTAAAGGCAATGTCAGCGTTCAAAATGGCTTCTATATCACTCAACTATTTATTAATGAAGACATTAATGATATTCGGGCTTTTAAGAAAAGGTAATATACTTATGTTGTTATTTGTTTTATGTATTTATTGTTATTTTTTTAAAAAAATATATAAATCTTTTATTTATTTTTATTTACAGTTATATTGAAAAGTTGATCTCTGTTGAATCATCTTCTGCTCAACGATTTCTCGGATCTTCTGGAAGCCAGAATTTGGCAGATGAATTTCTGAACAAGACCCATTTCAGCAGTATTCGTGATCTTCCGTTAATAACAGAGGTACATCAGTTTCGACTTATAATATTCTAATATGAATGTTTATATTCCATTCAAAAGATTATCACTTATGTATTTTAATGTATACACTAATAGTCATTAATATTATTTTATTTTGTAGGTCAACAAACAAGTCATTGTTGTTGGTACAGTGAAGGGTGTGGATGCCAACGACGATTGGTATTACCTAGGTTGTGAGGCATGTAATCGCAAGGTTGAGCCAACTCTGATGTTACCTGATGATGAAGATGAAAAAGATGTTAATTCATTTAAGCAGGTTTTGGTTTGCACCAACAATGACTGTCCCAAGCATATTGTATCTGCTGATCCTGTGTAAGAATTATTTTTCATAAACATAAGTTAAAATTTTACGATATTATTTAGTAAATAATTTGTTGTTATTACTTACTTTAGGTTTAGAATTCCAATAAGGGTACAAGATTGTACTGGAATAACATCACTCACATTGTTTGATCGAGAAGCGAAAAAATTGTTGGGCATGTCAGCGATGCAGCTGCTAGAAAAATCCAAACAGGTAATTTATTTTTTTCTGCCTTAAACAATATATTTTATTATACTTAATGTTACTTATGAAAATTTTTATCTAGGTTTGTGTTGAAGACAAAATAACTCCTGCTGAATTTGCTTCATTTGAAGATAAGAAGTTTGCTTTCAAGATTAAAATTGGACAATTTAACATTGATAAGCATCTGGATGGTTATGGTATACGCAAACTTACCGATGATTCTTCAATAGTTGCTTCGCTGGAACAAAGGTTCCCTGACATTCAGGTTATTATTATCATTGAAATATTCCTTTATTATTACTCTTATGAATCATTAGTACATGTTTATTATTGTTCTTATTAATTTTTTTTGTTTTTATTATCAACCTGTTTTTGAAAACATCGATATAGATGAATCTTCAACACAGAATGCATTGTCTTTGAAGGTTGTTCTTTGACTTATTTAATCATATATTCTAATTGAGTTTTTAATGTAGTTTATTCTAACAATTTTTACATTTCATTTAATATTGTAGGATTCTGTTGGAGATAACACTACTCCAGAGTCATCTTCTAGAGTTGGTGTTGTACGTGATGATGAGGAAGTGAAGCGTAGCCTAGACAAAGTGTATGACCTTGATGATGATGCAAGTGAATCTACAACAAAAGCTGCAAAGAAATCACCTGAGATCCCCCTTTTGATTCCTAAGGTTGAGAAATAGGAACAATGAACAATTTCTTTAAACATTTATGCTTGGTTTGGTTTTTTGGACAATTTCGTTTTTTTATGCTTGGTTGGGTTTTTTGGACAATTTCGTTTTGTTTATGGTTGGTTTGGTTTTTTGGACAAATTTCATTTAAATAATTTGTGTGTTTGCATTTTATTTTTTTTATTTTGTTATTTTGTTAAAAATTTTAATTATGGAATATATTTTTATGATGTAACATTATTATTAGAAAATTTTTTTGACAACATTTTTAATAAAGTCAATAATATTAATAAAACAATTTTGAAATAATTATAATTATATTAAAATTATAACTTTATGATTTACAAAATATTAATAAAACCAAATTAAGTTATTACCATAAATTAAGCAAGTTGTTATAATTAGTATCAATTATACATATTTATACTAATTATAATAAAAATTTTGAAATTTAAAAATTTTGAATTACATAAAATTTGAAAATTTTGAATTCGATTTAGTATACATTTATAAAATTAAAATTTTATTATGTCTAAAATTTTAAATGCTAATAACCGTTCACAGGAATATTTATATTTCCGTGATGTCCTTAATGGTTTAAAAATTTGTATATTTCCTAATCTTTGATTAGCACTAAAGATCGGTGTTCCTGTTATGTTCTTGAAAACATAGATCATCAAAATGGTTTGTGTAACGGCCCGAGGTTACGTATGATGGGAAGGTGAAGACTAAAACACAAAAATTGGTGTATAAAGAAATATTTAGTGATATTTGACTAAAATGTGTGTTGCCTTCTTTTAAATTTTAATAAAATATTTCTACTAATTTTTATTACGTCTAACCTCTCAAAATAATTGTACGTTATTGAACCGCATGTAAACGCGTGCAAAAGTCTAGTATCGAATATAGTGAAAATTTATAACCTGGTTGTGAAAAAATGAAAATATTGTTGGTAAATAGTTTATTTCATTAAAATTTATGATTTTGTATACATGTGGGTACAGACTAGTTGACGTGAAATCAAGTTTATGGAAATGATTGGTTTTACAAAACAAACAAATAAATAAATTATAGATGTCTGCTTGCGGAAAGGACTTATGATTCTTATTACCCATATATGAGAAAGTCAAGTTTAATATGCTGACACAAATTTTCAATTGTAAACTAGGTATGAACTAGGTAAATAAAAGGACTTCATGTTTCACGAAAGAAATTTCATATTCGTAAATTTTTCCCCAATTTCAAGCATTACGAAACCATACATAACAAAAATAATTGTGTATCTATTTCGAACAAGATTGTTTTTAGAAAATACAGAGGAGATTTGGAACGGTAACAAGAAAATACGAAATATAATGAAATCGTAAAGTATAGGTAAGTATTTGTTAAAAATTTTGAGTATGTTACGAAGAGATTCGTATGGGTTGAATCAAATATAGCATGTGTAAGATAATGTAAAATAATAATTGACATTATGTGTTTCTGTAAATTAGATGCCAACAAATGTTAGAAGGTATAGAATAATAATTGGATTATTAATTCGTTTTAAAATTAATTTGGTATAACGTAACGTATGATAATATAAAAAAAATACATGATGTTAAGGTTTTGATGCATGATGCTGAATATTTATAATAATTTATAATACTCGAAAATATTTATTTGATAGTTTTATTTGAACACAATGTCATAAATGTGATAATTTCGGTTTGTTTTAGAATATAACTGTTTATAGAATCGATTGCCAATCGAATCGATTGCCAATCGATGTATAAGGCTAGAGAAAACTTTGTGAAGTGCATAATTGAAAATACTTGATAATGAAACGCTTTAATATGAAACCAGATTTATTATAAAATACTTGATTAAACTATTTGATAAAATTAAAGGTTAAATATTTTCTGAAATGATGTTTACCGATACTTTTGAGAAATTCAAAACTAGAATTAGGTAGAAGTGAGAGAGGTTTAAGTAACGCATACATCTAATAAAATGGACTTGAAGTTGGTTGCAGAACGTAAAAGAGATTTACAAGGTTTGGATTGTTCCAGAACGAAACCACAGCTAACCAAAGTGGTTGAAAATTCTTTTGAGTTCGGGAATCATGCTTTGGCTTAATAGGTGAAATACTCTCGTCAAGATTTCGATTAACGGTATTCACCCTTCCAGTTACTACATGTCCCTTATTAATCGAAAGTTTGAGACCTTGGAGAGATTTGAAAAAAAAAAAAAGAAATTGAGGAATGTAACTAATCATCAAGGTAAAGGAAATCACTCCTAGCTTGATGATAAAGTTGCTATAATAATGTGTAGGAATGAAGCGCTACCAAGATAAAGGAATTCACTCTTAACTTGGTAGTAGAGCTTCTACAAAATGAGGGAATATGAAACTAGTCATCAAGATGTGGATATCACTCCTAAGTTGGTGATTTCGTCTTGGAATTGTGGACTGGTACTTATACATAGAATAAAGGAAGTTAATCCTAACTCTTTGGTAAGGTTTCACTAGAGTGAGATTACTGAAATTGTCATCGAGGTAAGGAATTCACTCCAATCTCGATGGTGAAATTTTAAAAATTTAAAAGGAATAAAGCGGATTGAAAGTTTCACCAAAGTAAGGGGGTTCACTCCTATTTTGGTGAGGTCCTTTCGTTTGTGAAATACAAGTCTTTCGTTTGTAACATACTCTTGCCTTAGGAAAGGCATGTGTATTTAGGTATAGGAAAGAAATAAGTACGAAAATCAAGTATTTTAAGCATGATAAAAGGAATAGTTAAATAAAGGTTCCTAATTATAGACTAGGTCAAACATTGCAATTTTTCCTAATTCCCTATAGTTATGGCTCTGATACCAATCAGTCACACACCAACCAATGGCGGAATACATCGAGGTGCGACTTGTGATAGATTGTTAAAAGACTTCATAACACTAAGTTGTGACAATATATTAAAATAGATTTCATTCGTATCTAAGTTGCAACAAGTTTACAATTTGTTCACGAGAAAATACATCAACATAGATATGAATAAAGAATGTTTCATTTGTTTCTAAGGCCGAATCCTAAGTGATATTTCTTGTATCATCTCATCAAGCTTTTTCCTGCAACATGTATAAAATATCCGTCAACACATAAAGTATTTGTGAGCATACAAGTTTTGGTTTACATACATAGTAATAAGATGTTTACTCAAATCTTCATGATATAGTTTTGCACATACAAAATCATACAAAAGGCATAATCAAAATCAACACATGTTTGCACTGCTTGACCTAACACCAAAGTGGTAGGCCGGTAAAACTTAACATGACCCAGTTAGGGGGCAGGGTGCTACTCCTATAACACTATACATGTTAAGGGGGTTGTACGGTAAGCGGCATTTGTATGTAAAGTTTAAATTCTAGCATGGCATAGTTTATAAGCATGTTTAGTAGATTGAGCATGTGAGTATGAAAGTGTTTAGTGTGTTTGCATAGGATACATGTTGAGCCCCAAAAGTGTTAAAGAGTAAAAAGGGGGACAAGTATGACCTCACTGTTTGCGTAGGATCTAGTTACTTGAACGTGAGTCGAAGCGAATTACGACGAGTTCAACCTATAATGAAAATAATATAGTCTAAGTATGATAGAACATAAAGAGTCTAAGCTTTCTAGGTTTAGGAACTTAGGGTTCTAGACTAAAGTGGGGAAACTAGGGTCTTTGAAAATGATAGCGTCTTGAGTTTATTTTCAAAGAAATCTCCGAATTGATATTGTTTGGGTTTAAATAATTTATGAAACATGGTGTTACATATTATAATCATGTAAAATAAATGTTTTTAAGGTGAAACTATTCTAATCTATTTTCAGGAATTTTATTAGACTTAAAATATTATTATGTCATTTTAAACGGAGCTAATATGCTATAAATGTATAAATTCAGAATTAATTGAAATAAAAGTGATAAAAATATGATTTTTATTAAAAATAGAAGCTACTGATGTAGGGAGTTAGGAAATAATTTTATAAAATATATTTTGTCTTATTTTTAATTTAAACAGATTTATTTACTTTGTTAATAAATAACTTGATTAAAAAGGGTTAAAAACATAAAAATGTGATATTTTTTGAAATAATTATTTTTCCAATAACTTAAAATAGTAAAGGAATTTATATACAATTTTTGGGTTTTGAACTTTTCAAAACAGATTTATAATGAATTATTTAGGATTAAAACAAGATAAATATGGTAAATATAGTTAAAAAATATATTTTCAGAAATAAAAATATGAATAGTGCTATTTAGGGTGTAAATATGATTTTGTAAAATTTTCGGGATTTTTGGAGTTTATAAGTATTTTAAATAATTATTAGAATGTATAATATGAGGAAAGGCATATGAATGAAACATAAAAAAAATAAAAGGAAAGAAAACACTGCAAACAAGAGTCGATCCAGGGCACCACATGTTACATACTAACAGACCGACCATCTGATTTACACTGATATATGTTTAGTGTTTCGAATCGTTTATATATAATATGATATAAAAATCTGCCCTGGTTCCCATTCAATCTCATTCGAACCCTAACCCTATCCCTCGATTCAATTGACTGGCCTATAGGTCACGATAATCGCCCAAACCATAGGGCTATTGTTCCCTATCAAAAACCGATTCTAAATATGTAAAATAATTGAACTAACCTCAATTGTGAAGCGTTATTTAGGCCGGTTACAAGACAGGTGACCCGTTATACAAAAAAGACAATTGGGGCCAATTTAATTGATTTTGTTGGGTGGTTTGATGCAGTAGGAGTCGAGGAAAGATGCAGAAGTCAATTATGGTCTCAATTTATAGGATCTTTACACGATTTGAATAATATGCACATGGGTTACTTTATTGAAAACGGGTTTCGCGAATTTCTAACTTTAGGCATGTTTTTAACGCGTGGGAATGATGTAGGGTCTGCTCCTCGACTTCAGCAACACGCGTGCAGGCTTTGATTCGAGCATTAATGTTGTAGGGTGGTGTATTGGTTGGTTTCTTGTTGGGGTTGGAATCGGGTCGGGTAAGATCCGTATATGGGATCGGGTTTCAGGTTATGGGTTTAGTTTGGTAGTCTTGGGCTGATCATTGGGTGGCTAAAGTCACAGATTTTATTAGTTTGGGTTTGTTGTTTGTTAGGTTATAAGATTGATAGGTTATCTTACATACAAACTCGTTTTGTCGCTTCTCTCGATTACAACGTAGATTAATTGACCGCTAAAATATTTATTTCGCGTATTGTATTATGTAATCGAATAAAAAGCAGGTATTTGGGCTATATATTTATATAGCCGCGTTAGAAATTATATTGATAATTGTTAGTTAACTAGCACGTTATTACATACATCGCGGTATTATTATTTTCGACACAATAATAGCGAAATTAAATAATTTAGTTTAGTAATGAATAAAATGTATTTCTTGTTAACGAGGTATTATTGTTAATGAATAAAAATCGTTTTATGAATAAAATATTATTATTATTATATTATTCGAGAAAAGTAGGGCGCTACACATCCTACACATTCATTCTTACATGTTTGACCACCCAAAATACCCTATTTTCCCTTCCCCGTGATTGGCCCATACATTCCCCAAGCAAACACTGTTCAAGCTTCTTACCAAGGTCAACACTTTGATAAAAAAAAAAAGGCAACTTCTTTTTGCACACTTAGAAAACATATAGGTTGACTTCCTCAAATGCTAACCAACCACAAACCACTCTTTTTCCCTCCCTCTTGTGTATATAACCGGTCCCAAGTGCAATAACAAACACTACAACACTTCAACTCACCACAACACCTTCTTTTCTTTCCTTGTACCTTCAGCTGAGAACAAATAGGTTCGGCCAGACCTTAAACCCGACAGCACACCACCTCCACACCAGAACCGAGCATCAACAAAGTTGTAGAGGCTGCATTGTGGAGTGTAGAGGCTGCATTGTGGAGTGTAGACGCCGAGTTCGAGTCATTAGCTTGTTCTAATCGGTTCACACGTCTTTGGTAAGTTCATTTATATAAGTTTCTTTCAAACCTCATTGATATCGACCAAGTCATGTTCATCTCATCCCTTACACTACTCGCACACACCATAACTATGAACACATAGTGTAAATTTCGATTAAAATACTCGAATTAGAGCATTCACAATAGAGACCCTATTTTTTTTGGGTGACAAAACCCTATAATTTTTTTGGGGTTGGAAGTGGTTGTGAGTGAAGAAAATGGGGAATCTACAGGGCTTATTATTCCTTAGGAACCTCCGCCCGGGAGAGGTACACGGTTCGAATCTTAGGGACAGCAAAAATACACCCCTTGACGTTGAAAGAGCTTATTCCCTCAAGGACGATGCGGAAATGGGGATTCGAAATGTGATAACAAGGTGATGTCCTTAGCGATAAAAAAAAATAAGTGAAAAGATTAGGGGAAAGTAATTTATTTGACTTTCATTTGTAAAACTTCAAATCTTGATAGTTGAAACATAAAATAGTGAAAGAAATTAAGAGTCCTACTATTAAATGTTTCTTCTTAGACTGGTACTTCCGGCAGAGTTCTATGTCAATACGGCGAGGCCACACAATTCAGACGAGTTCTATGTCTATGTCGGATTGCTAACCTGAGCAGAGGCGAAAATGATGACTTCTGGGCCATTCATTTGCTCTAACAACACAAGCTCCAGCCATGGGCACTCGGGAGCTTGAGGATAATTTTGATATGTGTAGGATAAACATATGATAATCTCGATATGTGTAGAAGAAAAATATGCTAATTTCGATTTACGTAGGATGAATTTTTATGTGTAGGACAAATTTTGACAATGTGTAGAAAAAAGTGTTAATGACTAATCAGTGGCGAATCTTGACCCGAAACTTCGGGGGGTCGGAAGTCACTGGTTTCGGAGAGTCGAAATCTTATATACCAAAAAATTTCTATACGAATACTATATAATCGGAACTTCTGAGTGAAAATTCGGGGGGGGGGGGCGCCCTCCCCGCCCCTTAAAAGAATCGCCAATGTGACTAATTAATTAGATAGATGATAATTAATGTAAGAAGAGTTAAACTATTTAATGTTTAACCGTTATGTAACTTCTTTTTGTTCTCACATGAAGTTTCATCTCATTTGATCATCCCCTGGTCTAATATTATATAAATATGCACTAGCGTCACCAGTGTTGACTTCGTTAATGTCGTTAACGTCGGTTACGGTGATTTCACTGTTGCTCGTTATGTTTGTAATTAATATATATAATAATAATAATCATTATATCACAAGATAAGAGTCATGATCATGTTCGACATCCCCCTACCCAATACTTCATAATAAACTAACACATGTCATACACCTAATTGTCACGGGGTTATCTTTTCATCCCCGTGTGGCGTCCCCAATCCCCGGGGACAAGCCAAACTTTCCCGCTTCTTTGATCTGGGTCACTGGTTTCGTCCTGCCTTGGACTCATCAGGAGAGCGGCGACAGCTCTCGACCAGTGGTGCGTTCGACACATAGACATGTCTAGACACGACTCGCCTTATTCCGCTGAGACCGTCCCTGATGAAGTCCAGGATTCGGCCAGCGACCCAAGCGTTCAAGCACAGCCCATAGCATTGCGATCTTCAAATATTTGGCCCGTGACACTCTCCCACCACCAATTCATGCACGTCCTCGTGCATGCCCGCAGTCCCATACCTGCTTGCAGCCGAAGAATCATGCATCACCCCAAATGTTGAGCATAATTCACTCTGGTTAAGTGGAACACTCGGTAGTACAGCAACAATGATCTTCTTTCGTGTCGGTTCAAGTTTTGCCTCGTTTATTTTGAGTTAGCGCCGAGGGACACGCTAGATGTTTCAGGCATACGGGTAACCTGAAGAATTGCAGCGGTTATGTTTACGGCTCATTCCTTTTGCCGTATTTTTCTTCTTTTTCTCGTACTGTTACGGTGCTGTGACCGTAGGTTTTGAACTCGACCACGGAGGGCTTCATTGACACCATACTAGAGCGGAGCTCACAATCCCATACTTGCGGCTTACAAAGACCGTCACCGAAGTGGCCCCATATTTGGTCTTCTCCCACCACCATTGCATAATTATACTCTGACGTTAAGCGCACATTTTGGTTGAGTGTACACGTTCCAACGTATCCAAGAATCGTTCTGCTCTGATACCAAATTGTCACGGGGTTTTATTTTCATCCCCGTGTGGCGTCCCCAATCCCCGGGGACAAGCCAAACTTTCCTGCTTCTTTGATCTGGGTCACTGGTTTTGTCCTGCCTTGGACTCATCAGGAGAGCGGCGACAGCTCTCGACTAGTTGTGCGTTCGACACATAGACATGTCTAGACACGACTCGCCTTATTCCGCTGAGACCGTCCCTGATGAAGTCCAGGATTCGGCCAGCGACCCAAGCATTCAAGCACAGCCCATAGTATTGCGATCTTCAAATATTTGACCCATGACATAATGCTAGGCTACAACTCTCGAATCACACTTCTCAAACCGAGACCAACCCACCATGTCACTTTTTGCTTTTTGTCCTTGTTGAGTATTGGAGTAGGATTGCTCAGAAACTCATTTTCATGCCTTGGTTGATTTAGTCCGCTACATAGCGTGGGGGTGTGTAAAGCCCCTTTACTCCACCATCAACACCCCTTATATGGCATAGCCCTTTGGAGCTTGAAGATCTCAACCGACGTAGCGTAAAAGATAGGGGTGAGATAGATGGTTATGATTGGTTGTTAGATTATTGATAGTTATGATTTATTGTTTGATTAAAAAAACAATAAAAACTATTCACGCCACTCTTCCACCACCCCTCGTAGTTTTTTGGTCTTATATGAGAATTTCACATGTTAGTCCATGCCCCCTTCATAAGCATGACCACACCATGTAGTCTCTAACAAATATTAAATAACCTACTATCCTTATACTTGTCTCATATTAGCAAACATATGATTCCCTAGTTTTTCTTTTGAAAGGCCAACAAAGTCGTCACGGGCTCCCGTGCATATTTCTTTATGACAAATTCAGGATACCCACGGGGCACCTGGACCTCCAGATCCACCAATCCACGGAAAACCCGATCACTACCCGTCGAAGGTATGACAGTGAATAATCGGTAAACTTGGTATCCTTCAAGGCTCAAAGTTGTGACCATTAGGCCCAAAATCACCTATCATTAGGCCTCAATACCACTCCATCAGAAAATGGGTGTCACCTAGTTGTAAATTAATACTTCACTCCAAATTCCCATACCATATACCATAAGACTATATGGTGCGGGGACCGTCCCACACCTCGTCTTGGACCATCTAGGACGAGAACACCGCCCCCGTCGGTTCATCTTCGTCCTCAACGTCCTCCTTGGGACGAACAGGACGGGCCTCTCTTTCTCTCTCTTCTATTATTTTATTATTAATTTTTTGACCGTTGTAAGTAACAATTACTTTAAAAAAAACATATTTTTCAAACTATAAAACCAAACCATTCTCTATATTTTTTTATACAAATCTCTCTATTTCTTTAACCCATTCTCTCTAATATTTTTATAAAAACACATTCTCACTCAAAAAAAAAATTCATGGATCCTTTGAACCCCTTCAACCCAAACAACTTGAATACAACGACGGGTTATTTCACGCCGGTAGTTGATCCGTCTATTTCGAGTCAATTACCACTATTTACAGCCATCCAACAACACCCGAACGCTTTCGCCTAATTTAATCCAATGCAATATATGCAAATACAACAATATATGCAAATGCAACAATTTTCGCAACAACCATTTCCCACTCCTCCCACTCCTTGTCAACCAACTCAACCAACCCAACCCAACCGATAGGTCTGTCTCAACTAGTCGACGAGGATAGTGACGGCGAAGAGACCGTTCCTGAAACTCAAGTTACGCTATCACAAGATAAAGGTAAAGGTAAACGTAAAACTAGAGGTAAAGGTCAAGGATGGGGTAAGCCACTAGATGAAGCGATGTTTAGGAGGGGGCGTTGGCTAAGGCGTGGCTTGCTACGTCAAAATGTCCCATTGTTGTTAATCATTTTTATTTGTTACAAATTTGTTTAACAAATATGTTTTTGTTTAAAGGTATGTACCAACCAATCCGGCGAGGGTTTTTGGATAAAAGCAATTGACCATTTCCACAACATCATGCAACCAGCTCCGTATCGCAACAACGATTCGGTAAGCTTGAAATGGAGAAAAATGAACAAAATTTGCACCTGATTCAATGGTTGTTATAACCAAATAAAATCGAAGCCACCTAGTGGGTGGAATGAATAAATTTTTTTTGAGGAGACGATGCAGAAGTATAGAGCCCCGCATAAAAAAGTTTTCTCGCACGTGCAGGCTTGGTAGATTTTCAAAACCAGTCAAAAGCGGATGACGGTCCCAAATGAGGTTCGTAGAGTGAAACATAGTAAAACTTTTGAGGAAGGAAGTTATAGCGTGGGAGGCGCAGAGGCCCGAGCCATACGATTAACATTGACATAAATGAGGGGGCAGAGTTTGACGAGCAACCGCTTGAGGAGGTGCCACGTCCCATAGGTTGTTAATTTTTTTAAATTGTTATTAATTATGATTAGTTTTTTAAAAATTTGTAATTATTTTGTTACTAAAATAGGTCGGGACTAAGCTCGAAAGCTAGTGGCGGCTGCAAAAAAAGCCGCATCAAGTAGCAGGAGCGGGGACGGTTCCAGGCTAGACGATATACATACCCAAATGGAAGATTTCAACAAAGCACAAGCCGAAAAGATATGGGTCGAGAACGAAAAGATAAGGTTGATAGAAGAAAATAAAGCACTTGAGGAATTCAAAATTTTGTCGATCGACATTTCGATTTTACCTGAAGCAAATCGTGACGCTTTGGCAAAATTGCAAGAAAACATATGGAAAAAGTATGTCTAGATTATTAAAATTTTAGGAACTCTTGTATTTTTTTAAAGTTATGTTTATTTTTATTTTTTTAATTTTATATTAATTATTTATTACTTTAAAATATAATTAAAAATAATAATAAAGTTAAAAAATAAATAATAGGCTATGCGGTATGCAGACGGGGCAACCCCCGTCCTTGCACTTTTGGTCCGTCTCACCATCTCAACACCCCCCACCCCCCCCCCCCCCCCCCCGCGTCCTCGTCTCCCCCTTAACGCCAAGGACGTGCCAATCAATGAATTTCTTATTTTTTTTTTTCGAACGTTGTACAACGGTAAGAATAGGAGGGCAACGATCAATTTTAAAAAAATATTAAATAAAGTTTTATATATATATATATATATATATAAACCAAATATCAACCAAAACAACCAAAATCCTCTCTCTCTCTCTGTTTTTTTAAGAGAATATGAGTGTTTTTATGAACCAAATATCAACCAAAACAACCAAAATCCTCTCTCTCTCTCTGTTTTTTTAAGAGAATATGAGTGTTTTTATAAAAAAAAAAAAAAAAAAAAAGAGAGAGAGAAAGAGAGGATTTTGGTTGTTTTGGTTGGATCAATTTAAAAAAAATATTAAATAAAGTTTTATATATATATATAAACCAAATATCAACCAAAACAACCAAAATCCTCTCTCTCTATCTCTCTCTCTTTTTTTTTTATTTTTTTTTATTTTATAAAAACACTCATATTCTCTTAAAAAAAAAAAACCCAAACAATGTCTTCTCTACCATTGGTCGATTCATCTACTTTGTCAAGCGAAGAAAACCAAATTTTTGTAAACGCGGTTTGGGAAGCGGCATAATTAATTGTGGCGGAGGAAGACGAAGAAGTGAGCTCGCAATCACGAACTAGGTAATCTTGCATAAACAGAGACTGGGAGGGTAAGTGTATATTTTTTGTTGGAATATATATAGCAACTATTTTTTTAGAATTTTATATCGCAAATATTTTATATTTATTTACAACATACGTGTAGGTGCCCACGAGTGATTAGTAGCAGATTACTGTGCCGATCAACCGGTATACACGGAGGAGATGTTTAGGCGCCGGTTGCGAATGAGCCGTCGATTGTTCGTACGTATCGCAGATGATTTGGCCAGTTGTGACCCGTAGTTTACATTACGGTACGATGCTAGAGGCAAACGAGGCTTCACAACTTTACAAAAATGCACAACAGCATTGCGCCAACTAGCTTACGGGATAGCAGCCGACTCATGGGATGAGTATTTACGGATGTCCGAAATAATGACACGTGACTGCTTGTATAAGTTTTGCAAACGTGTTGTCAAGATCTACAACAAAAAATATTTGCGAAAACCAAACTACAATGAAGTCCAGAAATTGTATGAGGTCCACCACGAAAGGCATGGTTTCCCAGGGATGCTCGGAAGCATCGATTGCATGGATTGGCCGTGGACGAATTTCCCTAATGCATGGCGTGGCCAGTTTTATCGAGGCAATCATGGCCATCCAACAATAATCTTAGAGGTTGCTGCGTCACAAGACTTATGGATTTGGCATGCATTTTTTGGTGTTCCCGGATCGAATACCGATATTAATGTCATTAACCAATCATTGGTTTTTGAGGATGTTGCAAAAGGAACCGGTCCAGATACAAGATTTATAGTTTCGAGGGTTGAGTACAGGCACGGGTAATATCTTGCTGATAGAATATACCCAACTTACTCTACACTCGTTAAAACTGTTAGGCACCATCCCGACGAAAAAAGAAAGAAATTTTCTAGGTATCAAGAAGCGGCGCGAAAGGACATTGAACGAACATTTGGGGTTCTACAAGTAATATGACACATCATTGCAAACCCAACCCATGCTTTCACACCCAACAAACTACGTTATTGTATGTATGCTTGTATCTTGCTGCATAACATGATCATCGAAGACGAAGGCCGAGCTATTTGTGAGTATGATGAAAACACGGTAGAGGAGAATACTATTCCGGTTGGCCCAGAGCAGCAATAGTTAAATGAATTCTCGTTACGTAACGAGCACATACATCATCATCTTCAACCCGATCACTTGATTGAATATATTTGGAACAATGGACACGACTACTAGTATTTAGTTTCGAACGTTTATGTAATTTTAGGATGGTTTGTAATTTTTTTTTAATTTTAGGATGGTATGTATTTTTTTTTTTAATTTTAGGATGCTTTGTAATTTTTTTTATTAAATCTAGTATTTATTTGAACATTATTTTCTTTATTTGTACTTTTTTTAAAACTAATTAAAATTAATATTTGGAAAAAAAAAAATAAATGCTTGAGACATGGAGTGTTGATGTCTCACACCCCACTCATGTCTTAAATAATAATAAGAAAATGGACCATGTTGATGTGACATCCTAGTTGGCAAGGAGACACCAACTTTTTGGTGTCTCCACACCCACTAGCCTTAGACCATCCACATTGGTAAACAAACTCAAGTTTGTTTGTGGAAATAATATTAAAAAATTCAAAAGTTTGCAAACAAACTCACAATCGGTTTGTGGTGGCAACCTTGTTTGCAACCAAATAAACCCCCCACTAACTTAATTACTTAAATAACTTATAATATTTAAGTTTAAAAAAAAAACTAAATACACTGTATTTCTTAACTTTTTTTTTTTGAACATCCCGATATTAATTTTATTAAAAACCGAGTTCTTTTAAAAAAAATAGAGAGAAAATTACAAATTTTGTCCTTTATAAAGTCCAAAACTATGGACTGGGTCCTTTAAAACTTTTAGTTTCAGTCTTTGTCCTTTATATGAAAAGTTGCCACGATTTTTGTCCTTTACACTTAACCAAGTTAATAAAGTCAGTTAACTCACCCCATGTGCAATGCACGTGAGGGTATAAACGTAATTTCATCCAATTTTAATACCATATAACCTCTTTTTTTTCCTACCATCTGAATAACAACCATCTTCCACAAATTTTTTAGGGTTAACAATCAACAACCCTATATCGATCCTCTCCCATTTTCTTACAATCAACACCATTGTCCTTTACCACGGCCTCCACCACCTGTCCGCCATCCTCTCTACTGTCAGATAAACAACAATGAAAATCAAATTGAAACCCAAAAATCCGTTACGATGCAAATCAAAGTACGGAAACCACATAGAGGAATTAAGTCCAAACTCCAAATCTGGAAACCAAATTACAATTCAAGTTTTTGTGGAGAATAAAAGCACTAAATCAGATCTGGAGTTCCATAATTACAAAGTGTCAGATAACTCCACGTCGGATCCAAACCCAGATTTTAACCGGAGCACTAACGAATCCGGGTCGGATTCAAATACCCATTTGTTTGTTTCTTTATCTTTGTAACCTTTTACCGGTAACTGATTGGAAACAATAATCCGACGGTCTGTAACAGATGAAACGACGTCGGATTGCTCTGTTTCTTTTTCCGGTTTACCGGAAATATTATTATTATCCTCAAACTCCGATAATATTCCGGGGACCGTCATGATTCTGGGTATTCGAGGACGATCAGTTACACATGAGTAAACAGAATAATCATCGAGATTGAGCAGATTAAACGATGATCTTGACAACATTATGTTCTTGAAAGAAAAACAAAGTATTTAATAATTACAATATTTAAATAAAATAATAAAAGCAGCTGATGAAAGAACAAATTTGTAATGAATTGAGGTTATGGGTGTGAATTATAGAGGTGTGAATGAACATTTGAATGATTATTATTATAAGATGGGTTCATTTAGTGTCTAGGGTTTTGGTTTTAGCTTAAGTAACTACTTTATTAAAATGGGAGAGGATAAAAATTGGGTGAAATTACGTTTATACCCTCACGTGCATTGCACATGGGGTGAGTTAACTGACTTTATTAACTTGGTTAAGTGTAAAGGACAAAAATCGTGACAACTTTTCATATAAATGACAAAGACTGAAACTAAAAGTTTTAAAGGACCCAGTCCATAGTTTTGAACTTTATAAATGACAAAAATTGTAGTTTTCTCAAAAATATATTTAGGTTGAGTTGGGTTGGGTTGTGAATGTGTGTTAAAGTTGGGTTGTGTAGATTGAAGAGAGAGAAATTATTTTTTTATTAAAATGTATGTTTGTGAATGTGGATGGTCTTAGTCCCCAAAAGAAAGACAACCCATCATAAAAAGCAGTGGCGAAGCTTGACCCGAAGGTTCGGGGGGTCGGAAGTCACGAGGGGTCGGAAGTCACTAGTTTCGGGGGGTCGAAAACCCGTTTCGGGGGATCGAAACCCTATATTTTCAAAATTTTCTATACGAATACTATATAATCGGAACTTCTGCGCGAAAATCCAGAGGGGTCGGCCGCTCCTCCCCGCCCTTACTATGCTGCGCCAGTAATAAAAAGGTGACGGCTTAAATAGCATGAAGGACAATCCATTTAGGTTGTCCCATGCCCATTGGTCTAAATGATTTTACCTTCAAAGTCCTAGTTTTTCTACCAACTAGATTGTCAATTGTGAACTATTTAGTTGGTTGTTTTAGTTACTTAAAAGTCTAAAATTCCATTTTAAATACAAGATAAATACCTTATAAAACCACCACCAATTCGGATCAGCCCTCAAACCGATTTCTGAGTTTAAAGTGTATTGAAGGTTTCATCAAGGAGCAAAGATCCTTTAGGCTCTTCCTAAACCGATTTCTGAGTTTAAAGGGGCTGATTACTAAGCAAGATCGTCACAAGATTCGTCAAGTTTCTAGCTTCCCACTTTAATTTCTCATCCAACCTTGTCCGTGCTTGTTATAGTAAGAAAAATCCATGATATTATACATTAGTCATGCTCTAAAAACACCCAACAACTTAGTCTTGCAATCAAAGAATCCATGGAACTAAACAAGACTTTAATCTAGAACCTTGTATCCTATAAAAATACATGATTTTTTTAGAGTGTTTAAGACTTTAATCTAGTACCTATGATTTGTAGATCCCTTCCAGCGACCCACCTACGCTTTGGGACCGAGGTAGCCAACTAAAGAACCAGTATAGTTATGTTTTATTATCTGACTCTACTTTATATATATAGTTTACTTTTTTTTTTTTTTTTTTTTTTTTTTTTTTTTTTTTTTTTTGTATTTAGAGTGATTCACCAATAAGGATGAGGTTTATGAAGATTTATCGAGCAAACCTTCAATGGCGCCTTTTTAAAGATCATCTCAATTTGGAGGAGTATTAAATTATTAATGACTTATTCTTGGGCTTTAAAATGTAAGTTGTTCTTTGTTCTTTTAACGTAACTTGAATAACTTTAGTGAGGTTTTGACCGATAAGTTTGAATTATTAAGGAACGTTTTATTTCCCTTTAACCAAAGTTATCCCTTTTTTTGACGTTTTCAAATAAGCTATCTGAGTGTAGTTCCACACACGACCACTTTATATTTAGCATAGATTTGACTTTTTATTAGAAAGTTGTTTTTGTATAATTATAATGGTTAATCGGCAAAATATAAAATTATTTTTAAGGATATAGATGTTACATCATGATAGCAGGTAGACGGGCAACAAGCTGCGCCGCCACCCCTTTTTGAATTGCAAACCCTAGTCTACTAAAGACAAAACCTTGCCCCCTAGGGATGAAACATTGCTGTGGACAACCCGTTGGACCCTGGTCAAGAAACGAATAGCTTCTGGCGCTAGGGAGCCAAAGGTGTCGAAAGCCAGAGGGATAAAGACATGTTGGTTATCTGCACAAGCTTTAGCATGTTTATATACTTTCTTTGATTCCGCCTTTCTTGATGCTTACCCAGCTATGAATCCTGTTTCCCGTAACCCAACCAGCGGAGATACCCCGGTGAGGTCCACACAGGCATGTTTCCCTCTTTCCCAACCAAAGACAAGCAGGTCTGCTGGTCGCAGGGTGGATCTCCCTTCCGTGGGGTCTGTGAGGAAGTTTACAGGGGCCTCCTTTTTGGCAGAGATCCCAGCTCTTCTCAAGATATCCCACAAAACATCCCTCACCCAGTCATGCCGATATTTGAACCCAGGGAGCTCCTTGCAATGAATTGCATGCTCCCCATATTTATCCATGCAGGTTTTACGGCAGATGGGGCATGTTTCATCTTCCGGGTACATAGGGATCATCAATCGGTACTTGAGTATAGCCCTGTACTCTACTGCAGACATGCATTGACCCAAACCCTCAATCAGGATAACGGTCAAAAAATCCTGAGCATGAGGGGCCCTTTAGGCATTCAATCACCGCCTTCTGGCGAGTGGACAACTCAAAAACTTCTCCCAAGCTCTGAGCAGTTATTTACTTATTTTGTATAATGTTTTGTTTTTCTTAAAAGAACTAAGATAAAATTAAAGGTTCAACTCGTGTTATTAAAATCGTTTTCATATTTGTTTTTGTTTTCTTTTTCCTTTGATAAACATTTTTTTATGCTTCTTTTCAGAAACTACCCAAAACTTGAAAATATGTAATAAATTGACATTAATTGTATAAAAGTTGAACTTTTATTACTAAAATTGTTTTCATATTTTTTTAGATTTTGTTCTCTTCATAAATTTTTTTTTTCTTATTTTCATAAACTACCCAAAACCTTAAAACAATAAGTCAACATCAATTGTATATAACAAAAATAAATATCAACTTTTAGCTTAAATAATGCATTTTTATTATAGCCTATAGTAAACACGGTGATATTGTTAGAAAGTCATATAAGATATTTTACTAGGGTCACTGCAGAGGTTGTGTGTATGGATTGTCGAACCCATATTAAACTCAACAATGTAAAATGTGACATTTAACCTCAAACACTGGATGAATGCTTACCGGTTAAAATAAACGCAACCTACTTAACCCAATTTTTTTTTTTAAACTTTTTACATATTAACACTCAAAAGTTACAAATATATAATGAAAAAATCATATGTTTAAGTTATATAATTTGATGTCTACTTTTCTTGACAATTTTGTCATAGAAATACGTTAAAATAATCAAATGATAAATTGGTTCGCATGTGGCTGATCCTGTTTAGAATAAACCAAAACCTATTAATCTCTATTACCTTATTAAACAATTGCTAAATGGAAAAACGTTTCAAATCATACGTTGATGAAAATGTTGGCTTTATTCCAGGAATTGAGGCACGAGGTTTCGGTCCTTCAATTGCACTTGCAATAGGAGCAAAATTCGTTCCACTAAGAAAACCAAAAAAGTTACTTGGTATGTTACATCTGTAACTTTTGTATATATTTTAAGATTATATGATTTATATGTTTAAAAATTAAAGAGGTTTAGACGTTAAAAATACAGGTGAAGTCATATCAGAAGAATACAACTCAGATTGTAACGAAATGCATGTTGTAGCGGTTACATCTGGGGATCGAGCTCTAGTAGTTGATGAGACACGAGGTTTCGGTCCTTCAATTGCACTTGCAATAGGAGCAAAATTCGTTCCACTAAGAAAACCAAAAAAGTTACTTGGTATGTTACATCTGTAACTTTTGTATATATTTTAAGATTATATGATTTATATGTTTAAAAACTAAAGAGGTTTAGACGTTAAAAATACAGGTGAAGTCATATCAGAAGAATACAACTCAGATTGCCACGAAATGCATGTTGTAGCGGTTACATCTGGGGATCGAGCTCTAGTAGTTGATGATTTAATCGCTACTAAGGGCACTGTTTGTGCAGCGATGAACTTACTTGGTACCCTTCAGACTTTATTCACATGGGTTGGCTGATTGACCTAAAACTTGTTATGCCCTTTTAAACAGTTAGTTCGTAAAATATGATTACAAAATTATATTGTTTTCACACTAATCTAATATTTTCTAATATAAAAAATTTATGAGGTTACATGGACTAAAAATACATTTTAGTTAGTTTTTGACTCATTTAAACCCATTGGACTTGCTTCTTTTTAACAAAACTCCGTAATTTTAATCTTATATATAGTTTATATGGTTTCTTAGAGTGTGCAGGAGCCGAGGTTGTAGAGTGTGCTTGCATGGTTGAAATACCGGTGTTGAAGGTACTTTCTACAAAGTAATTAACTAGTACCATATTACAAAATAATTTCATTTCTAATTTGACTTTGGGTTATACTTCAAGTGTGACTATTTGTTAAGTATATAAGAATATACGTTGATTGGAACAAAAGGATCAATCATGAATATATTTCTAAATCGCTTTCTGTCATTCAATTGATGTAGGGTCGCAATCTATTGTCATTGTGTGGGAAGCCATTGTATACACTTGTTAACATAGTTTGAGCTAAGTTCATGACAACTTTCATGCATTGAGGAAAATGTGCATATATATTATAGGTGATAAAATGAAGACTAAGAGGGTGTTTGGGATTGAGTTACAAAACAACTTATTAACTTATTGGCTTCTTTCAAAAACCAACTAGTAGGATACCCCGCGCGTTGTCGCGGGTACTAATGTTTTTTGTGCACGTTTCGTGGCAGATTTCACGTAATTTATTTTTTAATATCAATCTACTATGCATTAAAGTGTATCTATTCTCTACGACAAGCGGTCATGTTCGAGTTGGGTGTAAATAAAACTTGATTATAACTCATCAACTCATTTGAGAAGGTAACATCAAAACTATTAATCATAAGTTTAGCTTAACTCAACCGTAATGTGTTTGTGACTAACAAATAACATTCTCCATAAATAGTGTGTGCATAAAGCCAATACACGAACATAGATGTGGCAATAAGACCAATTTACACAAACAAAAAAAAAAGGAACAATTTGGGTTATCTTTAATCTCCAACAGTCAAAATGGGTAAAGATTACTTCTTTTGAGTCACACACGAGCCATCAACAACTAAAACTTGGTGAACTGCACATGAGTACAAACATATGATATCATTAAATAAGAATAATGTAACAAATAGAATCATACATAGACGGCCTGCGCCACATAAAGTGACTATTTGCTGAGATGTGTTTTTATAATAAAGTGCACCAAATATGAAAAGTCAAATATCATAAATGATAGTTCAACTGTTCTATTACATTTTTTTTTTAACACGACTCGTCTTCAAAGCAAGGACCGCCAAACAAACAGTTACAACATATACGACGGGTACTTAGCCCAATCCTTCCATTGAAGAGACTTATACCTAGAATGACTCCTAAACCACAAAGACGACAATGACTTTCTGGAAGGCACCACGTCACAAACCTTCGGTTCGACACCTTCAAAAATCCGCTAATCATCATAACCCCATTTAAAATGTTTCTTCCCTTTTTACAACCAGTTCTAAGATCTATAATAGAAAGGAGATCTGTAAAAGTGAAAGCGAAAAACGGCCCAAGTTTGCACCACGACCAAATACCGGACCAAACCCCTGAAGAAAAGCTGCAGGCTGTGATGATATGGTCGATTGTCTCATCTGCTGAAGCGCAGAAAACACAAGTACTATCCTGAATGTTGATACGCCTTCTTATTAAAGCAGTCCTCGTCCATTTTTCAAATGCCTATAGTTTTATTAGATATCCATATGTTCTTATTTGACTATTATTCTTAGCTATTTCATTATAGATTTTGCCTATAGGAAATATGAGATCAATTAACATGAATCCCATCAACATGTAGGCTTGTAAACGAACCGAACGAACACGTCTTTGTGTTTGTGTTCATTTATTAAGAAATTTGTCGTGTTTGTGTTCGTTTATGTTTGTTCATTTAAAACCTAAACAACAGTTCATGAACATAAACGGACAAAAATGATCAATATAAATGAACATAAAAGAACAAAAACTAAAACAAGTTAATAATGATTCATCATAATTCAGCCGAGTCTTATACAACACAATTCAACCAAGTCGGAAGTGGAAGAAGGTGTGGAGTGTGGAGAAGAAGGGAGGTGGGTTGTGAAGTGTGGCTGATGAATGATACGTTAATAATGTTAAGGTTAGGGTTAAGGTTACTTAATAAAAGGAAATAAATAATAAAAATAAAGTTAAGTTTAATTAAACGAACATAAACGAACAAAAATAAACGAATGAACATAAACAAACGAATATAAATGAACGAACAAAATGTGTGGTCATGTTCGTTTGTTTAATTAAATGAACAAAAAAATGTGTTTGTGTTCGTTCATTTATTTAAATAAACGAACATAAACAAACTTCTCGCCGAACAGTTCACAAACAGTTAATGAACGCTCGGTTCGTTTACAGACCTATCAATATGTCTGCCATATATTTGGGTTAAAACTATTGTTTAAAACACAATTTTATATTAACAAGTACAAAGTTGGGTTATGTGAGAATAGAGATTTCGGTCATGTACCAATTATATTTTTTAAGACATCCAGAGATGTATAAATCATAATATAATAAACAACATTAAACACTTCACCTACATAGTCCCGGCAAAGTTCTTTGTCTTCATAGTTTTCAACCATAAAAAGAATTATCCTAAAAACATAGAAAATATCATATAAAGTCAAGAGTGCATATTTAGGTCATAATAATGAAAGGCGCCTAACCGAGCCAAGGTGTAGCCAAAACGTCTTGCGGCCATCAAGGCGCTCTGGTAAAATTACTACAAATCCGGATTATATTCTAGCTTGAACAGGTCTGAACAGCTAAAAGTGGTCCGGAACATCAAAAGGCATCATTTGGGGTTTATATACAAAAAAGTATTCAATAATTCTTTTAGAAAAAGGAACAACAAACACATACATATTATGAAGTATGTAAACATTGATAAACTAGCCAAAAAGGGCATAGTTTTTTGTGGGATGTTATCAAAGATAATATACATAAGAAATATAAATAATGATTGCCATTAAAGCAAAGAACTGTAAAGTCCAAAAATAGAAGGATGTGATTGTTAGGAAAAAGAACATACATTAACGAGTCTTACTCAGTTATAAGACAGTCTAAATGTAGTCGGTCAATTTGAGATGCTTCAAGATGCCTAGCAGGTGTCATGTTATAATCTCATGTATAGTATAAACCATAGCAGCATCTCCAACTCATGCATGAAACATTGCACCTCTAAGGACCTCAAAATAATCCATAGTACAGTTTAAAAAACAAAATAATATAAGAGGTAAATGTTTAAGTTGACTTTTGAGGTTAAGCAGAAGATTAAGTTTAATATTGATATGAGAATTTGAAAATGTGTAGAGCTAATGAGCTAGACGTTCGAAAAGTATACTTGTCAAATATGAAACAAACCAAATTATTGGAATCATTTGCCAAAAAGAAATATACTTACTTCAAAACATACACCTAATTGATCACAAATCTTTATTAAAACAACACCTGCAGACTGTTGGTCAATAAATCTACATTCAAAAACCAATTTCAACAATACCCCAATCAAATTTAACACATATTTCTTAACTCATAGCAATGATTAGTTTAAAAATGACATCAACATCTTGAAAAGTAAATAAAGTCATGTCTTTCATAGCTAATTGACATAGCACATAAACTTAGGTGGAGGTTAAATAACATATTTGAATGTATTCGTTTGTTAAGTTGCATATGCTGAAGGAAACATGAATAATAAATGTCTCCCTAATCCAGCCAAAAGGTGTAAAAAAAACACTCAATTTTAAGATAGCAAAAAAAGGTGTAAAAAAAACTCACTTTTAAGATAGCAAATTTTATATGCAAGTTAACGTACATACTAAAGTAGAGGGGATTGTGCGCAATGAGTTGTTGCATTATTATTTTGTACAATTGCTATCAAATTTGGTACACAAGGGTATAAATGGAAGTAATGGGGTAAAAATTTAGGGATTACACTTGAGACTTTTGGGATGCCATCTTAACTTTTGCAATATGGACATATTTGCTCATGTCTCCCCCTTTATAATGTAGTATAGATAAGTCAATAAACTGTTTGTGTAAACCAAAAGCACTGTTGGTTTTCGCTTTTCAATACGGGTGGAAAATTTGTTTTCAAGAAGTCAGAAATTCTGGTTTTTGGCTTTGGATTATTTTACATTTATAAGCTAAACCAAACATTTTTTAAAAAACACCTTATTGACTTATTGACTTTTTCCATCACAAAAGCTAATCCAAACACTTTTTTAAAAACTCCTTTTTAAAATTTTTTAAGTCACTAAGCAATCCCAAACATCCTCTAAGATCAATCGTTTTAATGATGTATATGGACTTATTCAAATACCCTTAGAGTTTACCACGAATATGATTTTTCAATCTACTTTAATAGGCATCCATGCATTGTTCTTTTTCTTCTTCATCTTGTTGTCGATATTACATGTGCGATGAACATGCACACAAACGCAAATGAATAGAATATGAAATATCTTATGCAACTTTTTTAGGGGCAAGATAAAAAGTACTACCAGAAATTCTAAATTGATGATATCATAGGTATGTATGGAGCTTTATGCATTAAAATATTCATAAAATGAAACTTGAAGTTTTATATAAATAAAATATTCATAAAATGAAACTTGGAGTTTTATATAAAAAAAGTGTGTAGTGGTAGGGGCTTTATAGGTGTAGAAGTTGGTGGATGTAGAAGTTGATTTTGATTTTGATTAGTGTAGAAGAAGGTGATTTTGATTGGGTAGGAGAGAAGGGGCAGGGCTTTATGTTGCACACGCCCAATTTTTTTATTATAGCGCCCGAGGACGGTGTGGGGGGCTCCATGGGGCTCTATAAGAGTATGTGTAGTGGAAGGCTTGATGGAATAAAAAGTTAATAAAGTAAGATGAGAGGCTTTATGTAAAGTAGATGTATAGTGGATGAGGAGCTTGATGGGGGGTTTTATAGAGATTAAAATATTATTATTATTTTATTTAAATATACAAAAATAAACAACCACACACTACAATTTGCTTTATCACCACCATCAAGCCCTCCTTCCTCTCGCGATGACCATCACGAAAACCATCATAGCGCCCCCATGAAGCCCGATGGGACGGCGTAGATGGCGCTATAGATCTCCATGGAGCCCCATGAGACCCACTACAGGTGGCCTAAGGCCCCTCATCAAGCCCCTTACTCATACTCTAATAAAAGAAGATTTCTCTTTAAATTGTTGGAAAAAAGTTTGCCAGTTGTGACTAGTGACTGTGTCATTTCAAGCGTGGTGAAATTTGTTCTCTTGCTTAAATTTGCGTGTTAGTTTGATTTTGCCATTTTAAGCTTGTTAAGTTTTATTCTCTTGTTCGAAGGGCATGTGTAGTGGGCGCTTTGCTTTCTTGTTATGGGGCGTTATGGCCACCCATAGCGTCGGGCACACTGTCCCCTCCGATGCTATGGGGGCATTTTGATGGAGCCCGTTATGCATATGGCGGGAGGGAAGCATTGACAAACGGATTATAATATTATTAATTATGTTGATGATGAAGGGAGGAGGGGAGGAGGTGGAAGGCAGTGGATGAAGGTGGAGGACAGCGGTATCGGCATGACTAAGTGAAAATTAGGGCAAAAAAAAAGAGGTAAAGGAGAAAGAAGGTATGGAGGTAGTCTAGTCCTTGGATTTAGATTCTCTAGGTTAATAATAACTAGATAGATCCCTGCGTGCTTCGTTGCGCGTTTCCAGGCATTGACGGCCTGGTTCACCGTATTGTTTAGGTACAACATAGCATCGCCAAACACAATTTTCACCACTTTCTTTGCTCTTTCGTTAAAACCCCGGCCTACCTATACTCATTTAAAAATAATAATTATGTTTTTTTTTTGTCACTGACTTTGATTTAATATTAAAAAAAAAAAAAACTTGAGGGTACCTTTGCCTTTATCCTTGATTCAGCAATATTTGAAATCTTTGTTGTTTCTCTTCATGCTATTACCTTTTGTGTTTGTACTCTTTCCTTTCTCTGTGTGAAAGCTTCTTGTACCACTTCTTTTGCATACTTTAGATCACCACATAGAAAATGATGTCAAAAAACAAATGATGTAAAGTAATATTACCGTGCAAGGTTCGACTTGATTCGGGTGAAGGACTGTACACCCTAACTTACAAATGCAAACACAACAAACTCTGTATTGTTGATTGCATTCTCCAAACACATACCATAGAATTAAAATGAAGTATGTGTTGTTAAACACGTTTTTCATTTGACTATGTTGCTCCTTCTTCCAGCTGCTAGCAGCATGGAGTTTTTTTTTGCCAAAATGGTATGTTTTCCAAAATCTTTTGTGCCTTTGGTAGATGTCAGACGTGATTTTGTGCTTTTGGAAGACCCGCAATCTTAGATTGCGGGAGTGAGGATGTGGCATGACACCTTGGACGAGCAACGATGGACGACGACTGACTGGGATTGCTTCAATTGTCTCGCTGCTGACTAGGATAGTCCCGCAATCTGAGATTGCGGAAGTTGGAAGTGGAATTGCGGGACTATTTTTAAAGGTTATGCATGTTTGTCTTCAAGTCTTACACACCTATACATGCATGCCGATAGAGTACCATCAAATCAATTCTCTGAGATTGTATAGTGTCAAGCATAGTAATATCTAATCAAACATTGCATGAAATTCAATATATATATGAACGAATGGAACTCTTTGTTAGACATACTGAATATCAAACTCACAACAACACAAAGAAGATAATTTTACAAGCATCATATCTATAAAAAAATGGCACATTTACACCCGGGTCCAAGAAACAATGAGCTTCTATGGCTGCAGCCAAAGCATCGTTCGGCTTATCTGTTCGAAGATGATGTTGGGCATGCCACAGAGCTTGATATTAGGCGGGGCGACCATGCATTATTTTCTGGCATTAAAAAAATCCGTTAAACCCCAATGTTGAAGGGATGGTTAGAATAGCAGGCTTTGGTGGGGTTCTTGATGTTGGATACCTACTTTATGACCGTGGTTTGATAACCGCGTTGGTAAAAGATGGCATCCAGAAACTCACACGTTTCACCTATCGTTTGATGAAACGACGGTGACTTTAGAGGACGTGAACGTGCTCTTGGGATTGCGAGTCAACGGTCCACCATTGGCAGGACCAGAGGAAAAATGGTCATCCCAATATCGATTGCAGCTAGTTGGGGGTTTGTTGGGCAGAGAGGCGGAGGAGGGAATGTTGAGTGGAAATTCTATTAAAACAAGATACCTTTTAGACAAACTAAAAGAAGTACCGCCAGAAGGGGCATATATAAATCAGATTACACAACATGTTACACAACAAGCACGTTGTGTGGTCTTTGTTATTGTGGGTAACACATTGTTTGCTGACTCTTCTAACGGTTTGACATCATTGACATTTTTAAGGCACCTTGAATCGTTAGAAAGATGTGGTCAATATAGTTGGGGGAGTGCTGCATTGGCTTGTTTGTACAGAAATATGTGTAAAGCCGTAGTCTCCACTGATAAAACAATTGGAGGACCTATGATTATACTCCAGTTGTGGGCCTGGACACGAATCAGTGTACTATCCTCCAAGTGTTCAACCCGGTTGATCCCTGGAAAACCTTATGGTGCTATGTATGTATTTTCTCCATTACCCTTATATTATATAAAATAATTATTTGTTAAATAAACTAAGTCGTTTTTTTTTTTATTATTTTTTACAGCTGGAAAGGTAAGCACGGATTAAAGGAGGTTTCCTCGCGGTCGTTAAGACAGATACGATCACAACTACAAAATTTACATGTTGAACAGGTTTGAGACTGTTGATGTTGTGTTACAAGTAAAATACATTATGAGACTAATAGTGTTTCTTATTAATTTTTTTGCAACAGTTTATTTAGAGACCCTATGCACAATGCATAGGGATATTGCCGCAAAGTTGCACAGAGGGGAGTGATTGTTGGCGTTCGGATTGCTTTCTTGTGTGGTTATAGGTGGTGGAATACCACCAAGCTAGTAGGGTCCTGAGACAATTTGGATTACGTCAATGGATTCCTGAGGGACCACCCTTTACCCCCGAAGTCCACGCCGAACTGCACAAAAAAACCCGTTCTGGCAGACCATACGAATCTTGGTTTGCAAACGTTCATAGCGAGTATGTGCAGTCGTGGAATGACCGCAAAAATAGAATAGTGGGCGGGGAAGAAACGCCATTTCCTTCCGTGTATCCCGGTTATATGGAATGGTACTTAGAAAGAACCGTGGGATACATGACGAACCCAATGTCCATCCCGGTATCGCAATCGGGTTTCAGAGATGATGCTGGGATTGCCCAAGTGATGGTATATATATGAATTTTTTTTTTCAAATATATATAAAATATATATAAGTGTATATTTTAATGATAACTTTTTTAATATTTAAGTATTTGAATTTTATAGATGGAAGGATACACGCAGATTCACCGGGAAGTGTCCCAAATCATGGCGACTGTCCCTGCCGACTTTAGCTCCAATCTTGGGGTTATTCAAAGCACTGCCGAAAACAGTTATGTCACAGTTTGGTGTGGGTGATCGTTTGAACTACCCCTCACGGCTTCACGGTAGACCTGCTGCCTCGGTTGCAGACAGAAGCCGTCCTCAAAGAGCGCCTAGGCGAAGGCGGAATCAAAGCAATGTGGAGGTTCAAACAGAAGAAGAAGTGGGTGATCGCGGTTAATTTTTCTTTATTTCAACAGCCTTATTTGATGTTCTTAATCAGTTTTGCGCATGCAGTAACTGAGTAAATAAAAAGTTCAAGATGAAGCAGAAATCACCGCGGCGCGCCGCAACGCGCGCGGTAGAAATCCTATTATTATTATTATTATTATTAAGGATTCATGAAATTTATCTATAGTTTTATTAATTATGGTTTTGTAATGGAACATGAAAGATGCACATTATATTATACAAGTAATTTACTTTTTGTTATGGTTTTGTATTTACACCTTCAACTGAATCACTAATAGAGCCTTATAGATGCATGCTGCTAGAATTTTTTGCCAAAATGGTATGTTTTCCAAAATCTTTTGTGCCTTTGGTAGATGTCAGATTTGGTTTTTGGCATTTGGAAGACTCGCAATCTAAGATTGCGGGAGTGAGGATGTGGCATGCCACCGTGGACGAGCTCGACATTGGACACGAGATGAAAGCAGACGTGGACGAGTTGTACCAGCTTTTGTACCATTAGGAACATCAGTCCCGCAATCTAAGATTGCGGGAGTCTTGGCTTGTATTTTTTGACCGGTTGAACGATATAGATGATATATATAGGTGTTATGAATGATATAGAACGTTAAAAATCAAACGTCCAGGAATCCTACATCTACACATACATTACCACTATAATATCATTTACCCTATTAAATTTACCCTACTAATTAATATGGCATCTCTAAACCCCGGTGCTTGCAATAATCCACTTCTTTGGGCTCAACCACAACATTGTATTGCAAAGCTGTTTGAAGGAAATGGCGAAGAGGGTTTATTGGATTGCAGACAGGGTGACCAACCATTTTGGGGGGCGATTGGCGAGCATCCGTTAGATCCACAATTCAAGAATTGGTTCGGATCGCTGGTTTTAGTGGAGTTCTTGAGTGCGGATACCGCAAAATTGACCGGGGGCTTATATATGCCCTTGTTGAAAGATGGCGTTCTGAGACCCACACGTTTCACCTAAGAATTGGTGAGGCCACGGTGACGTTACAGGACGTTAACGTCCTAATGGGTCTGCAGGTTAATGGTGCAGCGGTCTCAGGACCCGAATTCAGCATGAGAGATGATGCGGAACGGGTAGAGTATGTCGAAGAAATGTTGGGTGTAGAAAGTGAGCCTCGCAATTTCCGCGGAAACACTTTGGAATCCAACATAATTGTAGAAAAAAAATAAAGGCTCCGTTACCCGCTGACGCCAATGAGGGCGAGATCACACGATGCGCACGATGTGTGATCTTAATTATTTTGTCATTTTGTCTCTTTCCCGACACAAGTCAAAGTTTTGTGTCGTTGTCATTTTTACCACATTTGTTGAATCTTCATCAATGTGGGAGGTTGAGTTGGGGGAGTGCTATGTTAGCATGGTTGTATCGCAACTTATGCAAAGCAGCAGTAAGGACCACAACCACAGTGGCAGGTCCTATGTTTTTGTTACAACTGTGGGCCTGGACCAGAATCCGGGTATTATCCCCCAGAATTAAACCCCAGTTCCCAGCTGGAATTCCATTTGGTGTCCTGTAAGTATTCTGTGATGCCTACATAATATTTAGTAAAACTTGTTAACTTAACTAATTATTGTTTTTATAATTATATTTATAGTTGGCGTGTGAGACATGACTTTACGGAGACCGTGTCACACTCCTTACGCCAAATTCGTTCAGAGTTACAAAATCTTCATGAGGAGTCGGTAAGAGTTAATATACATTGTGTTACCGGTTAAATTCGTACCATGTGTTAATAATAATATTTTTTTTGTGAACAAGTTTATTTGGTGACCATATGAAGAAGCGTTTGCGTCTTTGCTGGATTACTGCAAAGACGGGGAGGATTCATGGTGCTGTGAGTCTTATATTGTGTGGATGCATGTAGTTGAATACCACTCACCATCGAGGGTCCTTAGACAGTTCGGGTTCTGTCAATTGAGACCTCAGGATCCTCCCTTTACCCCTGAAGTCCACCAAAAATTGCATCAAATGAAGCGTACCGGGAGAAGACGCACAAACTGGACATATCAACATGCCGACTATATCTCTTCCTGGGATAATCGCAGAGCCAATAGGGTGGACGGGGAACGGATGATAGTTCCTTCCGTGTCTCCGGATTACATGACTTGGTATTTGGAAAACACGGTTGGATACGTCACCAACCCGATGAATAATTCGGTACCACAAACCGGATCCCGAGATCATGGGTCGATTACCGCACTACTGGTTTGTATATCACTTTAATAATTATGAATTACTTTATAATGCGAAAAACTATTTTAATATTTGTTTTTTTAAAATTATTGCAGATGGAAGGGTATACCAAGATACATCGTCTAGCGGCTCGGTATATGGCAAGCGCTCCTGCAGAACTCAGAGACATTCAAAACACTGCCAGCGCAGTGTTGTCTTCAATTCGCGAAGGAGATCGCGTGAATTATCCTTCATGTCTTCAATTCGCGAAGCGGAGACGTGTTGATTATGACGAAGCAGGGCCGTCAACACGTGATGATAATGACGAAACAGGGCCGTCAACACTTCCAGATACTCCTTTGTATGATGATGTGGACTATGCTGAGTTATCAAGGCTGCTTTATGATGATGATGATGATGATGATGATGAGAGTGTTAGTTTTTCAGGGGCTATTTCATTCACATCCATGTTGGGGGGGGGGGGGGGTCATTCCACAACACTTTGGTGTAACACCCTGAAATTTATTATTTATTTTAATAATAAATTAACCGAACGAAATGATGGATATTTGGAGCATGACATGGAAATATTAGCATCTCTATGTTATGCGAAACTAACCGGGTTAATTCTGTTAAAAAAAAAGCCTTAACAAAATACTAATATTAACCTTGTTAGTATAATGAATTAATAAAACAAACTCAAGGGGCTATATGTGATCATGAGCCAAAGTGTGTATATTATTATTGATAAAAAAAAAAAGAAAAAAAAAGGAAGAAGACTCCTCCTCCTTTCTCTGTACATCGACCAACACATACACAACCCTTATTTTCACACACTAATTTGAATCAAGTCAAATATCAAAGGCACTTGCATGCAATTGAGAAAAATCATCATTTAGGGCTATCTTAACCTCAAGGTAACCTTTAATTGGTGTTTTATTGTAATTAGTTTCAAAGTTAAAGTATGGATATTTTTGGGTGCTAGCTCATAAACGAAAATTGATGTGTAAGATGTGTTATACTTAAGGTTAGGAACCTTATACTTGTGAAAAATTACCATAAACGTGTATGGTATGAATCCTTGTGACAATCATATTATAAGGAAATGGGTTTCTTGAGATATAATCAAAAGAACCAACAAAACTAGTAAACTTAATTACTTCTGTGAAATAGGTGTGAAACTTGTTAGTTTTGAATGTGATTGTTATGTTTGATTGATAAATTATTGTGTGGAAAAGAATACTTAATGAATAGTCATGAAATAAACATATATGATGTTGTGCACATAAGGTGTTTGATGAAATGCCTACGTGAAATAAACATGGTTGGATTAATATTACCATGAGTAGAACTATTCGTGATTGTTATAGACGAGTTATCAACTTGAATTTTATGCCATGAGGATGCGTGTGATGTAGTTAATTATGGACAAGATGATTCTTGGGATCAAATACCCAATGATAGTTTAAGATAAATCTAAACTGGAATTGGGCCATGCAATAGCAAACTGTGAATGACCTCGTGTGGGACTTCGAGTCCATAAGGAACTAACAAGTAGTTTCTAACATTTACACGGGTCACAATCTAATAGGCAAGGAGCACGGGACATTCTCAAAGCAAGGTGAGAAAGACTCTCGAGGGAAAGGCCAAGATTAAGGTACGTCATAACTATGACTTAGTACACGAAACTTATGTAAATGCTAGAGTATGAGACATCCATTTTTATATGTTTTATTCATTCCAATATAAAATAAGCATGTGAAGGTCACCATAGCCCTCAATTCGGTTATATGGAACCATTGATGGGTTGAGGGTTAGACGAACTCATTACGTAATGAATAGTGTTCATTTCGAGCATAACAAACAAGTGCGAGGTTGTACGCTATAAAGGTATGTAACGTGACCCTTTAGGCGAGTAATTAAGACCCAAAATGTACTCATATTGGCTGCACATAAAGTCTAGTATGTGCATGGCATTATAGGAATTATTGGCTGGACACGTGGAATGGAAATGAGGCCTAGCAACAGCTATGGCCGTAGCCTACGGCTACAAGCCGTAAACTACGGCTCACGAGCCCAAAATGGGCCGAAACTGATGGCCGTAAGCTACGGTCATGTGACCATAGTCTACGGTGAGGCAAGGCCAAAACAACACAAGGCGTGGGAGGTTTCCTCTTCTTCTTTGTTGTTTGATTATTATCATAGATATCTAGTCTCATTTGGGTCCTTCATTTGATGATACGTAGTGCAGGTACACCTCCAGACCATGGATGATGATCATGATCGTAGTTAAGGAACCGAACGCCGCTCGAATCAAGTCGCTTCCGCACAAACTTTTTGTAAACATGTTTTGGGGAAATCTTTTCTACAATTAAAATCAGTTATGTAAGAAAATGCTAAGTGAACATGTTGGGCGAGTAAGAGTCGTTTTTGTACTCTTGCCAAGTCGTGGTTCAAATTCTAAACATGGTTTAAGGCTTGTTTAGATATAAATAAGTAAATTTTGAATCATTTAATCACACGGGTGTTTCAAGTGGTAATCAGAGCCCAAGTTTCTCGAGTTAAGCGTTCGGTTCAAGTTGATCATCAATCCAGAAGGTAACCAAGTCTTAATAATAAATAGTGAACTGTAGACTGAAGATACATAACATAATTCTGGTGCTTAAATCCGAAAATGCATGAATATATGTATATATGTAAATTATCAGATAGCAAATTCTGTTAAACAATGTGATTGAATACCGAGTCAATTAAATAAAATACACGAGTGACCGGAAATTGTTACTTGGAAAGTGACGTGGCAATCGCAATGAGATCATTGTATTAGGTGTGAATTGCTTACCCTGGCCAGGTAAGTGTTAAACACATGGTACAATGCGCTCCTCGTGAACCACACGCACACCTTTCATATAACAAGGACTCGGTCATGGGGAAAAAGGACATATAAAATCTTCATGGACACGATTCGTGAAGTCATGTAATCCGGGAGAATTGTCAAACAATCTGGGGAACAGTAAAGCTAAAAACATTATCAAATCTGTAACTTAACACTACGATTATATATTTGGTACAATCTAGCGCAAACCGTGGATTCGGTACAAGCTGGTGAAATCTGTAACTTAACGCTACGATTGTATAATTGGTACAATCTAGTGCAAACCATGGATTCGGTACAATCTACTGGAAACTCTTATCATTCTGAACCTTAAACTGAAAGGTTAAACTGTAATAATTCCGAACCTCAACCGAGAGGTTAAACCGTAATCATTTCGAACCTTATCCGAGGGGTTAAAGTACAAATACTTCTGAATCTTACTGAAGGGTTAAAACCTTAACTATTTTGAACCCTAATCGAAGGATTAAACTGTAAACACCTTCAGCCTTAATGGAAGGTTAAACCATGTATAAACTTGAACTTTAATCGAAGGCTAAACTGTAAATTACTCCAAAACTTATTTAAAGACCGAACTATAACTAATTCCGAACCTTAGTTAAGGGTTAAACCATAAATTATCCCAAACCTTGGATAAAGGTTAAGCCGTAAATTATTTTGAACCTTAGTTAAAGGTTAAGCCGTAAGTTGTTCCGAATTTTACTTAAAGGCTAAACTGTGGCCAATTCCGAACTGTAACTAAAGCTTAAGCTGTAAGGTTAACTTGAGCCTTAACCGAAGACTCAACAATACACAAAAAGGAACTTTAACCAGCGGTTGACCCACAACCAATTTGAACTTTATTCAAAGGTTAAGTGGTATGTAGAATAAAACCATTAGTTGAAGGTCAAAAACTCAAAATACAAATAAATCTGAACCTCATTTGGGGGTTAAACTGCATACTAAATGGAACCTTGTTAGAAGTATAACCGAATACTAACTAAAACCTTATCCGAAGATTAAACCATGAATTAACCTGAAGCATAACCGAGTGTTCGCCTGTGAATCAAAATTGTACCATAACAGAAACCCAAATCATAAAACGATCTAAACCTTACTCAGGGGTCAAATGATGAATAAATTCGAAACTCATTAGAAATTAAGCCATGCACCGATAAAAGTCTCAGTTGGGGATTAAATCGTACCTTGTTCAAATTCTCATTTGAGAATTAGTTGATATTCCGTCTAAATTCAAATCGGAGAATCAAATCTTATTCTGTCTAAAATTCTCATTGGGGAATTAATTTGTATTCTGTAAAAGCTCTCATTTGGAGATTTAACCATATTTCAGTTAATTCCTTACATGAATATAAAACTATATACCGATTCAACATCTCATTAGAGATAAAACTGTATCTTGTTTAGACCCTCATTTGGAGAATAATCCGTATTATGTCTACGCCCTCATTCAGGAGTCGAATCGTAATTTGTCAAAATACTCATTTGGAGACTACTTCATGTTCCGTCTGAACTTTCACTTTTGAGAATATAGTGCATTCCGTCCAAATTCTCATTTGGGAGAATAAACCATATTCTACATAGACTTTCATTTGGAGATTAACCGTATTCTGTCTAAATCCTCATACCGGATATTAAATTGCACATGTCTAAATTTTCATCCGAAGATTAAATCGTATCTCGTTTAAATCTCATTCGAAGAATAAACCACATTATGTCTGGACTCCCATTAGAGGGTAATCCGTATTTTGTCTACTTTCTCGTTCAAAGATCAAATTGTATTCGGTCTAAATTTCATCTCGAAGTAAATCAAATTGTGTCTAAATTCTCATTCAAAGAATAAACAATATTCTGTCTAAGTTCTTATATTGGATATTAAACCGTATTCTGTTTATGCTCTCATTTAGGGATTAAGATGAATTCAGTCTGAATCCTCATTCGAAGGATAAACTGTACTTTGTCTAAGTTCTAAATCGGAGGATAATCTATATTCCGTCTGCATTCTCATTCAGAGATGAAATCGTACTCTGCCAAATTACTCAACCGGGGGACATTCATATTCTGTCAAAACACTCAATGGATGTTAAGCCGTATTCTGTTTAGATTCCCGTACAGAGAATAGTCCGTATTCTGCATGCGTTCTCATTCAGAGAGTCATTTGCATTCTATCCAAAACAGTCATTCGGAGATTAAAGTGTATTCTGTTCAGGTCCTCATTCAGAGATTACGTTGTACACTGATCAAAATCTTATTCGAAGATTAAACCGAATACTGGCCTAAGTCTCGTTCAGAGACAAAATTGTACACCGTCTCAACTCTCATTCCGAGACGGAACCATACGCCGACATAATCTTTATTCTGAAGTTAGAATTCTATACTGACCTCAATCTTGTGTGGAGATTAAACCACATACCGAGTTAAGTCGCATTCGGAAAACAAACTGTGTACCGCCTAAAGCCTCGTTGGAGACTAAACTGCATACTGATTTGAATCTCACGAGAAGAACTAAACCGGATAGAGCTGTTAAAACAAGGCTGAAACGCTACACGAAAGTGCAGCCAAACACTGCTAAAACGCTGCACAGATGTGCAGCGAAAAGCTGTTAAAACAAGGCTGAAACGCTGCATAGAATTGCAGCCAAACACTGCTAAAAACAAGGCTGAAACGCTGCATAGAATTGCAGCCAAACACTGCTGAAATGCTGCACAAATGTGCAGTGAAAAGCTGCTGAAACATGCTTGAAACGCTGCTGAAATGCAGCGAAAATGCAGCAGAAAAACTGCAGCGAAATGGCTGCGACAAGCTGCTGAAATGCAGCGAAAATGCTGCAGAAAACTGCATCTAAATGGTTGCAAAAATGCTGCTGAAATGCAGCGAAATGGCTGCAAAAATGCTGCAGCGAAATGTCTACGAAAACCTGGTGAAAATGCAGCAAAATGTCGTAGAAAACTGCAGCAAAATTGGCTATGAAAAGCTGCTGAAATGCAGCGAAAATTCTGTAGAAAAACTGCAGCGAAATGGCTGCGACAAGCTGCTGAAATGCGGCTAAATTACTGCAGCAAAATGGCTGCGAATAGCTGCTGAAATGCAGCGAAAATGCTCCAGCGAAATGGCTGCGAAAACCTGGTGAAAATGCAGCAAAATGTCGTAGAAAACTGCAGCGAAAATGTTGTTAAAAGCGCGGCGAAATGTTGTAGAGTTATATTCTATTGTATGAAACAACGACATAATAAGGAAAGACCCTAGGGCGTAAACTATAATGGGTCGAGAGATAGACTAAGGGTCATCCAAAGTATTATATGGAGGATTCCGTGGAATATTCTGACTCTGAATAAGTAATGCATACAAGGTGTCTTACAAACGCTTAATCAAAAGCATTGACGAAGTCCATATAAAAAAAGGGCCATGGGACTGGTGTCATGCGGTAAATGGGCTAGTCTACACGAACGTACAAATTGCATATAAGCTAGTACTTCCAGAGCACTAACGGCTTGTATGTGGAAATGCCTCGGATCTTGTCATAGTAATATGAATTCTAGGCTAAAGAAAGTAAAACTCAGAATAGTCAACTAAAGTTGAATTGAGAATCGAACCAGAACAAACCACATCGGGCGTGGGTGTCGGTTTCTGGGAAGTCGTTAGATACTCAAATCCGATATGCATCACGGCTCATGGAAATGGTTCTAAGTAGAACGAATAATTAAAGCACATACACTAGGCCCATAGGGGCTTGAGAAAATCCCAAAACCGCTCGAAAGTCAAGGCGGTGACTCCTGACGAAATCGTGATACCTACGGGTGCCTAAATTAGAATCACGGATTGTAAAGGAACAATCGTTTAAGCCAGTACACAATCCCATAATTAGTCATAGACATTGGGTTGGGTGTCTAACCCAAAATAGGCGACTTATGGCATTTAAGTCCACATATAACCGGAAACTTATGTGAACGAACTATTCACAAAAGAAATTAACAACCAGGTAGCAACAGTCAAACGATAACCCATAAGTAGTCTAGCGATACCTAGGCAAACGATGGAAGACTCAAACAGGTCCAATAGTGAAGTCGTCACCATTTGGACCCACGAAAATACATGAACTTAACTAAGACTACTAAAACACAAGACACGGCCTAGTGAGATTCTTGACTATCATATCATGCTCTACATAGCCAAGAGCTTTGAACAATCAATTAAGGGGGAGTACAATTAGAAGAACGGGGAGATTGGATTCCCCACCTAATAGGTAAGTGTTCGGTTTCGCGGACGAAACCTTCTTTAAGGGAGGTGGAGTTGTAACACCCTGAAATTTATTATTTATTTTAATAATAAATTAACCGAACGAAATGACGGATATTTGGAGCATGACATGGAAATATTAGCATCTCTATGTTATGCGAAACTAACCGGGTTAATTCTGTTAAAAAAAAAGCCTTAACAAAATACTAATATTAACCTTGTTAGTATAATGAATTAATAAAACAAACTCAAGGGGCTATATGTGATCATGAGCCAAAGTGTGTATATTATTATTGATAAAAAAAAAAGAAAAAAAAAGGAAGAAGACTCCTCCTCCTTTCTCTGTACATCGACCAACACATACACAACCCTTATTTTCACACACTAATTTGAATCAAGTCAAATATCAAAGGCACTTGCATGCAATTGAGAAAAATCATCATTTAGGGCTATCTTAACCTCAAGGTAACCTTTAATTGGTGTTTTATTGTAATTAGTTTCAAAGTTAAAGTATGGATATTTTTGGGTGCTAGCTCATAAACGAAAATTGATGTGTAAGATGTGTTATACTTAAGGTTAGGAACCTTATACTTGTGAAAAATTACCATAAACGTGTATGGTATGAATCCTTGTGACAATCATATTATAAGGAAATGGGTTTCTTGAGATATAATCAAAAGAACCAACAAAACTAGTAAACTTAATTACTTCTGTGAAATAGGTGTGAAACTTGTTAGTTTTGAATGTGATTGTTATGTTTGATTGATAAATTATTGTGTGGAAAAGAATACTTAATGAATAGTCATGAAATAAACATATATGATGTTGTGCACATAAGGTGTTTGATGAAATGCCTACGTGAAATAAACATGGTTGGATTAATATTACCATGAGTAGAACTATTCGTGATTGTTATAGACGAGTTATCAACTTGAATTTTATGCCATGAGGATGCGTGTGATGTAGTTAATTATGGACAAGATGATTCTTGGGATCAAATACCCAATGATAGTTTAAGATAAATCTAAACTGGAATTGGGCCATGCAATAGCAAACTGTGAATGACCTCGTGTGGGACTTCGAGTCCATAAGGAACTAACAAGTAGTTTCTAACATTTACACGGGTCACAATCTAATAGGCAAGGAGCACGGGACATTCTCAAAGCAAGGTGAGAAAGACTCTCGAGGGAAAGGACAAGATTAAGGTACGTCATAACTATGACTTAGTACACGAAACTTATGTAAATGCTAGAGTATGAGACATCCATTTTTATATGTTTTATTCATTCCAATATAAAATAAGCATGTGAAGGTCACCATAGCCCTCAATTCGGTTATATGGAACCATTGATGGGTTGAGGGTTAGACGAACTCATTACGTAATGAATAGTGTTCATTTCGAGCATAACAAACAAGTGCGAGGTTGTACGCTATAAAGGTATGTAACGTGACCCTTTAGGCGAGTAATTAAGACCCAAAATGTACTCATATTGGCTGCACATAAAGTCTAGTATGTGCATGGCATTATAGGAATTATTGGCTGGACACGTGGAATGGAAATGAGGCCTAGCAACAGCTATGGCCGTAGCCTACGGCTACAAGCCGTAAACTACGGCTCACGAGCCCAAAATGGGCCGAAACTGATGGCCGTAAGCTACGGTCATGTGACCATAGTCTACGGTGAGGCAAGGCCAAAACAACACAAGGCGTGGGAGGTTTCCTCTTCTTCTTTGTTGTTTGATTATTATCATAGATATCTAGTCTCATTTGGGTCCTTCATTTGATGATACGTAGTGCAGGTACACCTCCAGACCATGGATGATGATCATGATCGTAGTTAAGGAACCGAACGCCGCTCGAATCAAGTCGCTTCCGCACAAACTTTTTGTAAACATGTTTTGGGGAAATCTTTTCTACAATTAAAATCAGTTATGTAAGAAAATGCTAAGTGAACATGTTGGGCGAGTAAGAGTCGTTTTTGTACTCTTGCCAAGTCGTGGTTCAAATTCTAAACATGGTTTAAGGCTTGTTTAGATATAAATAAGTAAATTTTGAATCATTTAATCACACGGGTGTTTCATTTGGGGGGTTCACACCTCCTCACGAGTCTATTACGTGTACTCCCCACCCCCTTATAACACTCAGGAAGCTTCGTCCACTCGAGTTGTCAAAGTGAACAACCAGCTCGGAATGTGGGTCGACCCCTATGTGGTGCCGGTGGTAGATATTGTAATCTACCTAGTTGTGGTGGTCCTGGTTTTTGTATTAATCCTGCATGAAATTGTATTATGTTGAATTGCAAACTTATGAAATGGAAATGGAAATGGAGATGAAACACGCAAATGTAACAAACGACTACTAAGGTTAACCGATAACATACAATATCAAAGCAACATAAAATAGTACTACTACTACAAACTAGCATAGATAAAACAGATCATAAGAAATCACTGTTGACGGAATTGGCAGCTCTTTTTGTTGTGCCCAATCAACTTACAAATGCTACATTTAGGGCGTGCTGTTGGTTGGTCTTCATGCGTAACATCCATCTCGTTATGTATCCTCCTTTGCTTCAACCTCCCACGTTTGACGGTAACTTGTGATGGGTTACCACGAATTCTCCATGTTGCCTAGTCCCAATCTCTTTTATGACTGAGGGGGTAAAAATGCCCGTTGTACTGCAACCGATACATGGACGTGTGGTATCGAGGATCAACAATGTCATGAATATTCTTACGGCGTAAATGGCAAACCGCTATAGCATGTGAACATGGCTTACATTCTATTTGCCACTTTGCACACGAGCAACTTCTGTTATCGTACTCAACCGTATAATCATTCCCTCCATCATCATTGGGTTGCAGACGAGACTCCACGTGGTACCGCTTCTGGGAAGCATCATACAAACGTACATAGTGTTCTCTAGGTTGCTCGCATATTTATTACATTTGATTTTTCTAATAACTAAACTATTTAGGATGGTTACATAATCGTCCTCTAGTACCACATGGAGGAGGACGTCGAGTGCGGTTTGGATTCCGACGCGGCTCATTAGGGAACTCGATAGGTACCGGTGTGTAGAATACATTGGACGATGTTCCTTCGTCACCTTGATTTGGGGCCCAATAGTCAATTGATGACTGCCCGGTGTTGATGGGTGGGTTCATTGGGAAGTTAGTCGGTGTCGGTGTCACGAAGCTTTGATCATCAAATGGGTTGAATGGACTGTTTAAAAGGGAGTCCATGATGTTTTGTTGCTCGGTGTTCATCCGGGAAGGCCCCGGTTGGAAATGTGATGTAGTTTGGGGGGTACCGAACTGACCAGAAAAGGAAGGCCCCGGTTGGAGATGTGATGTATCTTGGGGGGTACCCCACTGAGCAATAAACGAGTCAATGTCAATTCCCATTTCATCATCAAAGAATTCGTTAATTGGCGTATTTTGACTATCCATTTAGAGAGATGACAGAAGGTGGGGTAGACTTCAGCTTCGAGTGTTGTGGAAATCTTGATGTACTTCGTGAAGCCTTCTTATATGCTTAAAATCTTGTTTGGTTCATTTGTTGCAGAGTGATATTTGCGGATTGGTTTCACGGCTACAAAGTTGTAGAAAAAGAATTTAAAATTTGATGAAGCAAATAAAAGGCTGACGTCAAAGATTAAGAACTTTTTGATATATTCTTGTGGTTTAATCCATCTTATTAGTTTGTAATTGGTGATGTTAATATAACTTATGGTCTTCTTTAAGCTTAATTCATAATTTAATGAGTCGATCTCAACTTTTGTGTTTTTTTGTATTTCCAAGTATATACACGTTAGGCGTTCTCATGTTTATGGGTTCTTAAGGTGTGTCTCACTAAACTTGAAATAGTTTGCGTAGACGTTTCCTTCATGTGGCATATGTTTCAACCAACTTATACCACATGCAAGCTACAAAACATATATTAAGATCCATATTCTTATTTTCCAAGAAAAAATTGATTTAATATTTAGCCCTTCATTAATATTTTCCATAGGTTACATCTTTGTTGAATAATTAATTATAATTAAAGTAATTTATTGTAAATAAATTTTGGAGTCCAAATTAAATCTTTAGAGTTGCAACAAAGCTCAAATGAAGAGTATCTCTTAGCCATATTGGTGTAATGAAATGCATTTACTAAATACCCGATCAACATATTAACTTCTATTTATTGTGACATGCCAAACATTGGGCACGACTAACTTTATAAACCCAAGGGATCTTGTAACTATGAGGTAAGTATGTAGCGCATGTATGTATATATTAAATTTCTTATCCTTTTCTAAACATTTGTTATCATAATATTCATATGATTAAGCATTATGATAATGAAATTTAATGTTAATAAATTTTTCACTGAACTCATACAGAAAATAAGAGAGATGACAGAAGGTGGGGTAGACTTCAGCTTCGAGTGTTGTGGAAATCTTGATGTACTTCGTGAAGCCTTCTTATATGCTTAAAATCTTGTTTGGTTCATTTGTTGCAGAGTGATATTTGCGGATTGGAATCACGGCTACAAAGTTGTAGAAAAAGAATCTAGAACTGGATGAAGCAAATAAAAGACTGGCGTCAAAGGTTAAGAACTTTTTGATACATTCTTGTGGTTTAATCCATCTTATTAGTTTGTAATTGGTGATGTTAATATAACTTATGGTATTCTTTATTGTTCATTCATAATTTAATGGGTCAATCTCAAGTTTTGTATTTTTTGACCTAACTCATTTGAAAAACTTTTTATTTGGGGTTATGTTTCACTTTTTAATTTAAACAAAGTAGTTAGTATAAGGTGAACTGTTAGTGTATAATTTATATAACATGCTCTTTTTTTAATTAGAACACCATTTAGTTGTGCTATTGATCTACATCAGACTAAAAAATTAAGCACCAATTAATTGTGATATTGATCTATCATCTATATTAGATTTCGGTACAAATAGTTGTTTAGTTGTTTTTGAATTTCATCTACATCAGATTTGTCACACCCTCAAATTTCCACGTGCGGGGTTTTACCGCGAGGCGCGTGACACACCAGGATCCAAGTCAACGGTCACAATAAACGACAACTATATGATATGAAAACAACATAAATTGCCCATTAAGTTTCAAAACCATTTCAACACAGCAGAAGCATAACATATTATTACAACTCAAAAGTAAAACTCAAAGTTTGAAATGTTTAACAAAACATGCTTATGAATCCTAGATGCCGTGAGACTCCGTGCGCCTATCGGTAGCTGCTACCTTAGCGACCTGAGACAAACATGCTAAAAACGTCAGCAAATAATGCCGGTGAGTTCGCAGGTATTTAATGAATACCGACTCCAATGAATACTGACTCCGAAATGAATACCCATGGTCAATCCAGACCACACGCATGCAAAACATATGAATACCTGTTACTACTGCGATTGGAAAACCATTACTGGACTCGAATACTATGAATACTGAATACGTGCCCGAATGAATACTGAATACTGCATACTGAATACTGAATACCTAAGAGACAACATGCACCCGTCCGACCTCCAGTCGACGAGTGTGGCGGGTCAAGCCCAAATAGATCTATCCACATTTCCCCCGTTGTGCATCCCCTCACATTTATGGTTCTCCCCGAGACTTCCAAAGATCGCATAGTAATATAATGAATACTCCAAAACATAATGAATTCGTGAATACCACAACATAGTTGACACACCTTTCATGAAAACATAGTTGACACACCTATTATGAAAACATCGTTGACACACGTTTAAAGAATACAACATGTTTTCTCCCCCGAAAATGTAAAACCAGTAAAAGAGTGGGGCCGTGAAACTCACCTTAGAGTGTGTCTTCTAATAACTAGAAATCCAACACGTGTATGATAATCCCGACTAATGACAAATTATCAATGAGTTCGAATAAGTGTTTTGACTATCAACCCGAAGGTTTACTAGTCCCCGGTTGTCCATATCTTGACTATGTATGTTTAAAAGTGTGTTTGAACGTTAACCGGACACCCCAGACAGACCCGACATCCCGTTGGTGACCCATTACATTAACTAATCAATTACATAGTGTTAACATACAAGTTTTAAGCACACAATACTTAGTTTGCATCAAAAATCGCATATACAGAGTCGTAGGGTGAATCAGCATGGAATTGGGCCAGGTTCCACGTTCGCCCACCCAGAAGCCACGTTCGACCCCCCAGAAGCCACGTTCGCCCCCCAGAAGCCACGTTCAACCCCCAGAATCCACGTTCGACCTTTTTGAGCTACAGTCGACCCATTTGAGCTACATTCGACCCCACGAAGGGTCGAATGAGTTCCACGTTCGACCCTTTGCTGCAAAACTTCATAAAACGCACCAAAACGCATCTAAACGGTCCGAAAACATCACGAAACATCACCAATCACAGCAGTCAACTATCATTAACATATTCCCACAAAACCCTACCAATTTTATCCCGAAATCCGTCCGTTTTACAAGTTACCCAAAATGGCAAATTATGGAGATGTCACATCAAACGCATGAAATCTTTACCCAATTAGAAAACTTTCTGATATCTCTTAAAAGTCAACTTAACATGCCCACATTATCATGTGCAAGAAAACCCCCAATCATATCATTATCAATAACATCATGAACAAGCCCTAAATCTAACCCAAAATCCCCAAAATGAGCAAAACATCATCAATAACCAATTGTAACCTATCTCAATCATAAATCATCATCGACAACAGTCCTAGATCATTGTTATAACATCTATACAACAATCAATCATCAAACAATACATACCACCACATAAAACACCATTAACACATGTTAATTTGTATGAAAACTCATTGTTTAAGGATAGGTTTTGTTTAGAAAGATGTTAGGTAGGTTTTTATCCATGAAAACATGTTTGAATCAGATCTGGACCTTTGGGGTTTAATGAAAACGAATCAAAATGCTTTAAAAAGGATTTAGGATGAAGAACACACCTTTGATCTTTGTTTAGAAGATGTTTTTAGGTTAGATTATGGAAAACAAGGGCAAAAACTCCTTCCCCATTGATTAAAGTTGCTAGAGAGTGTTTAGAGGCGTTTACGGTTTGTGAAATGATGAAAAATGACAAAGTGTGGTATTTATACTGGTCCACATTCGCCGCCTGTACAAGGTCGAAGGTACCCACATTCGACCTCATACAGGTCAAATGAACTGTATGTTGTTTTCCCATCCCAGGTTCGCCCCCACGCTATGGGTCGAACCAAGACCCATGTTTTCTAGGTTTTCCAGTTTTGTCGTTTTAACGCATTTTAACACATCCTAACACATGTACATACAATCCTAACCTATGTTTAACATATATAAGAATGGATAATCATCTAAACATCGTTTAAACACGTATTTTCATATAATCCACCATATAAGAATTCATCTACTCTTAATACTTGATCTAGTTTATGTAATTCACCAACAACGAGACTCGTAACGTGTGTGTGTGTGTGATTAACCCAATGATCCTCCAAATCATTAAACCCTAGACAATACGGACTGTGTTCTGACTCAACTGACCTCGTTAAGTATGTTTAGTAAACGTTTTTCGCTAAGGTAGACTTATGTGTTTATAAAATGTTGACCCAAACATGTCGGGTGTCACAAGATTTATGCAATATGATCATTAGTAACTCCATTAACAGAAAATAAGACAAAGCATGTTTCATAAGTCATAAGATTGTTCCTGCTAACAATTAGAAATCAGCGTACAAAGAGTAGTAAACAAAAGAAAATAAGAGGAAGAAGTTATAGAAAATAGATAACTGTTTCTAGCACAGTTCGAACCGAGGACATGAAATTACCCGTCGAACGGTAATTCTTTTCATGATATACGAGTGTAATGGTTTTACCTGCAGGATAAACTTAATATCAGCCTAAAGCTGAACACATACTCTTTTTAATGTTCCTCATCCTCCAAAACTTCCGTTAAATTTTGTAAGAAAAATTTTGTAGAAACAGAATTCGAGACTATTTGTTTGATTTTAGTAAAGTGTATATTGATAAGTCTGAAATACTTTATAAAATCTAATTCTTTTTGAATGGTGAGAACTATTTTGATTTATGAGTGCCGGCGCCAATGATGTGCCCTTTGAAAATAGTCATACAAAAAAGCAACTTAACAAAGAAGATGATGTTGGTATACTCAAAACTGGAGGGCACCATGCTGTCATGCTTCTTGAATGCGAGGATACAATAGGTAATTTTCTATGCCCGGAGGCAAATTCATAGCAATTTTTGATGTTGGGTGAGTGGTTAAATGTGAATGTTTGGTCGTTCTAGAGTTAATCAGGATCTACAAGCCTTTTTTAGGAAGTCATCATGGTTGAGGCCTAAAGCTACAAGATCAAACTCCAGGGAGATTATTTGATTTGCTAATGTTTGCTTTAGTTACTCTTTTTAAAGTAACTCTCCATAGTCCATAAATTCAATTGGTTTAATGCGCTATATTATCTAGATAATGACATGTTAACTACGTAATCACAATAATTATTGTATAGTTTGTCATGTTGAATATGCATTAATTTTGTGTTTTATACATATCTAATGTGTTACATGTATTGATTTATTTTGTTTTTCTAATAAAATGTTGCTTATGATAAAGTAAATGTCTTATTACACGGACATTTGAACATCATAGTTTAGCGAAGTTCTTCTTACCGATCCCCTTAATTTACAACATAGATATTATTTTTATCTTTTTTTTTTTCAAAAAACACAAATTTGATTTCTTTTCTTTAAGAAAACACCTGTGGATAATAGATGTTTTACGGTCCGTTCTAACGAAAAAGTTTGGCTGATAACTATGGTTTTGAATAACGGCAGCGTCAGATCAGCGAATCAAGATGCTTCGGTTTGAAGCAATTTTATATTTGAAAGCCTTTTTTTTAGGAAGTCATCATGGTTGATGCCTAAAGCAAATAATATGGATGACACTAGGGGTGAGCAAATTAACCGCCATAACCGATAATCTAACCATAACCGACATAATCAAACCGATTTTAACCGATAACCAACATAACCAATGGTTACGGTTATTAAATTTCTTTACCCGACTGATCGCTTATGGTTATGGTCATGAAGTTTTGGTTAACCGATATAACCGAACCGTACTTGTAATGTTAACTTTATGTTTTACATTAACTATGTAAAGATTTTTATTATAATAAAAGTATGTTATTAACAAAATGATCTTGACGTAATGCTCTTTTTGTGACAAATTAAAATTATAATCAAAAGCTAAGTATGTTTTTGTTAATATCTTATTAAAAGGAATCACACATTGGTAGTATAAGTAGAAAATATAGTCTGATTGCCTTGTACAAAATAGCACAAACTAAGTACAACATTGTAGGTTTCGGTTTTCCTAGACCCATTGGCTTTTAATTTTATACTTTACCCTAAAGTTAGTTTTAGTTTATTTTTTTTTGGTTAATAACTGAAATAACTGTAACCGAATTCTTAACCGAATAACCATAACCGAAGTTTGTTATGGATATGGCTATGATTTTTTGTAAAAACCGAACCAAGCCAAACCGACCCATGCACATCCTTAGATGACCAAAAATACCCGCAGCAACGCGTGGGCAATCCTACTAGTATAAAGTAAAAGAATATCAGACGATGGAATTTTTGGGTACCTAAATGCCTAACCATTATAAAGTTAGTGAGAACCATAACGGTATAATAGAAATCAGAACGAATCCACTAAAGGATATTACTAGAATGATTATGTGGGGTAAATTGACAATTTTGTACACAATTGTGAATCTTACAGGATATTTAGGCTATAAGAAATAAGAACGAATATAGAAGAGACACTAGAATATTAAAAGGAACAAGTTATAAAAGTATATGTATAAATATATTATAAAGCTACAAATTATTCCTCGGTAATTCAATCGACTGGCAAGAAAGTTTTGAAATCATTTTTCATACTTTAGAAACTCGTTGATTTATAAATTATCGTCATGTATTCAAGAAATTTCGTATAAATTATTGAATCATTCCAGTCTCAGTGGCTATTCTTATCCGATTTCAGATCATTAACCTTGTGGTTACTCTAATAGTTACAAATAGAATACGAATATTATACTCCAACTCGAACATTCTTATGATCGAGTTTCCAGAAATGTTATTTTTTTACTCTGCAAATTTTATCAGATATACTAGAGACATACGAATATTATGTTTCTAAAGAATTCCATCTAAATTGAAAATCAGAAAATTCCCACGATAATATAAATCGATTGTTAAATCTTTTCAGTATAATTCGGTAATTTACCGAATATATTTCCAGTTATTTTTATTCTAATAAATCCAGTTATGAGAAATAACGAGTAAACACCCGCTGTCTCTAATCTTCAATTTTGGCAAACCAGTAATCGATCATCACTCAGATGTCCTAGTCAAACAATAATCCTTATACTCTGAAGACTTCTCCATTTCGTAAAAGTTAATCAAAGTTACAGTTTCCTGAGCCTCCTTTTAGCTTTCCTTGCACGGGACAAACATATTCATTAGCAACTCGGACCAGTTTAAGTCCATCCATAATCTACTCTAAGCTATGCTTTCCGGATATCTTGACGAATAAGATTTCTTCAAGAATTTTTATTCTAATAAAAAAAATCAATCCTAAGAAAGAATCCCAAGATATCAATCCAATTATGTTTACAAGCCCTAGAAGTTTTATCAAATTGATCATTATTGGCAATTCTATTCATTACCAGTATCTTTCGTTTGTCGTCAGATCTTTGACATCAACATTAACCAGTACTGTTATTATGGTCCTCCTTAGAAATTCTATTTCAATATGTGAAATCCTATCGCACCTCTGCGAGAATCGGCATCTTTATTTCTTACCAGAACAGATTTCACACCCTATCTGGTACCATTTTTCTTGAAGATCTTTAATCGAATCTGTATCCGTAGATATGCCAAGAGTCTCTTTTTCGGCATGATTCTATATCTATATCCGATTGTATATCTCCGTTGATATTTCTCCCGATAGGAACAATGAATATTGCGTACCCCGTTCTATAATCTAAATCTCTCTCTGTGTATATATAGAAATATCAGCTATATAACACTTTTAATCATTTTGAAAAGAATAAAAAGTTATTTTGAATAGAAATATTATTACCTCGAAATCTTGTGACAAGATAATGAACGAATATTTTAGGGATCTATATAAAGAAACCAAATTCTTAACAATCGATTGAGAAATATAATCTTAATCTTATGATTCGAACAAGTCAGAAAGATTAAAGATTGGATTATTATATTGGATATCCTTCGACGCGAAAATATTCAAGAACGAGTTTCATCTTGAAACAAGTTTGACAGATTGAAAGTCTATTCCGTTAGACTCGGATCAAGATGCTTCCTTCCATAATAATATTATTTTGAATACAAGAGAAAATAAAGATAAGAATAAAAGAATAATGTGTGAAGGACACATACCTATTGTGATTAAAATAAACAAGTACTTGAATGTTAGGTGAGGTGAAATAGTAATTATGATCGCGACATAATTATGAATGTCACATGCACAGGAACATTCAAGTAGGAATTTATCAAGATCACGGTATGTTTGGGTCATGAGCATATTAAAAGAAATAATCATTAGAAGAAATATAAATTCGAACCATCAGTGTATCGTATATGGAGAATACGACCATAGAACTGGCAATATAGTTAAAATTTCTTCGTGATATACGACTAAGAATATATTCGCAGAATAAAGACCATCGATCGGTTAAAAAATCACGTGAGGATGTATGATACTATGAAAGAGTCTTCGCAGTCACTTCTGTATAAAAACTCTCGTGAGTTATAGTACGATCAAATTGGTAAAACAGTCAAGTGATACCAAGTTGAAAATCACATATAAGAAGTGATGGAAGAATTGTTAAATCCTTAGAATATAACAGATACAAATTTATATGGATTCAGAAACCGGAAATGGTGGAATCCAACGATTTATTAAAAGAAAATATTTTTTATCGAATATATCAAAAGACAATTAGATACCAATTGGAATCACGTAGAGATTCGCAAGGTATAATCGAAGTGAAAATGGAAAATGAATAGAATTATGCTTATTTTCCCAGTGAAGCTCTCTGGCCAAGGAATGACGAATTTCCTGTTCCGAGTTAAAGGCTGTGAGAGATAATTTAAGAAATCATTGTTCTGGCAAGAACTATCTACACGGATATCCCGATGAGAAAAACCTCGCTTATAACAAATTGGATTAAGAAGATATGATACATTGCCTATATATAAGTGTATCAGAATGTGTTTTCAGACACCCAGAATATAGACTTTAATCGAATATATAAATAACAAAGAATTCTTCCAAGCAAGTATATATTATATAAATGAGGGATTTATAGTGTATGCTATAGATATTATCAATATTCGCTTGCATATAAAAGAATATAAATAGACAAATAAAAATAATTATAATTTAGAAAGACATCTGATATGTCTGAATAATAGAAAGGCATTGGAAATGCCAGATATCACGAGAAGGCATTTGAAGTGCCAAATATTATCAGAAGGCATCCGATATGCCAGAAGAAATAATTATCAAAATAAATATATATCAAAAGAAATTATCAGATAATAATATAAGTCGTAAGAAGAACGACTAGAATTTTATAAAGAATGTTTTATAAGAAGAAATTATAGAATATTTTTTGTCGAGAGTGTCAACGAATTCAGAAAGTGTTAAGAAGGAATTTTACAGAAATACTTAATGCAATAAGTATTTAAATTCGAAGTGACAATCATGATCCTGAGAAAGAATGAATGATGCATTATTATAAGAATCTTAAGTCAAAGAATCGTAACAACGATTGTTACAAGTAGATTCAAAGACTATACAGAAAAAGTTACATAAATTGACTGTAGAATTGTGAAAGACCTCATTCACGATAATACGACGAGAAAAGTCAAATGATATGTATTAATAAAAATGCAGTCAATCATCAATGAAATAGTAAGTAAGATTATTATCGATGATTTAAGAAAAATCTCAAAGAACCGATTTCAGTAGGTCAAGATAATGAAAAAGGAATTGTGGAAACCGTGTAATTCAACAAGTTCAATTAGTCTTTTCTTGCACCTTTTGGATCCAGATAAGTACCGTCAGACGGTCTGAGAAACCTCCTGATTATATACGAATGGAAATATTGACCGAGAGGTCAACCATATTACATCGATATAATAGAACTTACAAGATAGAATTTGTAAGAAGAAATAATCCAATATTTACCAGAAATCATTTCTACTCTCTAAGAAATCAGAAATACAATGATGGTAAATTCTAAGTTCGATCCACGAAATAGTAGCTCGGATCCCATTCAAGTCAGGATGATAATGAATGTGAGAATTCGTTTTAGGATCGTAATCACGAACCGTGATCTCACGAATACCAACCGTAGGGTGCGGAATCCCCTCCGATCGTGCAAAATGATTCAGAAATAAACCGTAACGATCGTGATGAAAATAGATAACAAATCACCGAGCAATTTCCATAACTTTACTCTTGTGTTAGATCAAATGTTAACAATTACAATTCAAACCTAGACCTAATACAAAGAATATCACACACACACACACAAACTAGGGAAAAGCTCCAAAATGATAACGCTCTCTAAATAACAAACTTATCCCTTTATATAGCCGTCCACCTTCGCCCTTATGGTTAGGTCGAATGTGGAACTTTTCCACATTCGACCCTTTCATGTGGTCGAAGGTGTTCAATCGACCCTTTAAGGGTTCGAATGAAGCCTTCTACTTCAATCAATCTTCATTCGACCAAATACAAACTACATTCGACCATCCGACAGGTCGAATGTATCATCGAGCTAAAGTCTTGGTCGTTTTTCTGATTATCTGAACCTTCGACATTCAGTACTGGATCACTAGCTGGGGACATACATGAATAATGCACTTACAATCTCCCCCTTGGACCTAGCTAGTGATGTACCAAATCAGAAAGTTAACAATTCTTCAAGTCTTGATCTTATCGTCTTTAATGACTTGAAAACTTTCCATCTTTATGCACGTTTGTGTCGAGGTTCTTGTCTATCTCTGCAGTAAGCTTTGAAATCTCAGACAGACTCAAGAAATCTTGGCTTTGTCTTTTGTTGGTCCAGAGATGAAGACAGAAATCAATCTTGAATTCTTTAATCTTTAATCTTTTCTTTAACAATCTCTGACTAGTTTCTGTTGTTCTGGTGATCTGGATGTTCAAGTTTGGGTCTTGTCCAGTTACACTCTTTGTCGATGAGTCTTAAGCAGTGCACCTGTTGTGTTTGATTCTGCAGAAAAATTTACTAAAAACTGCACAAACTACAACCAGCGTTAAACACGACAAAAATCTCGGAAGTACTCTGCACATTCCTTTTGACCCTCAATAGTTCTCCCCCTGAACTATAAAACATTTTTTATATGCACCAGAAACTTGAAAATCTGTAGGCTTTTTCAACTTTTAAGTATCTGAGTACTCACATTAAGTATCCCATCATCGGTTATCAAAAACAAAGTTGAAACAAAACATTTTGATTTTTCAAAGTTTATGCTAAAACACACCAAAAATCTTTTTGAATTTTCAAGTAGATTTGCATAAAAGTAAACTAAACATATTTTTGTGAATCTTCCAGTAAGAGGATCATATCAGTATTGAAACAGTCAGTCAAAACTCTTTTTGATCAATTTTCTGTTTTTGACATTGAGCATCCTACAACCATTACCAGTATATTTGTCCACTTAAACTCAAAATCATTATTCATTGTTCAACACTTCAGATACATTATAGTAATATTAGATACTAAAAAAATCTATGGTCCCCGCACACGCGACACATTCCCGTATCAAGAATTGCACAAAGTTTCATCGTAACGCGTGATTATATTGTAGTTATCTGTTAGTTACAAGGTATGAGGCACAGCGGTGACAGGTCAGCAAATCAATGCTTCAAAGCGACTTATGCACTCAACCAGGGTGAGGACTAATATCATACATGATTTTCATCATAGTATTGATACGATGCATTAGATAATCTTTGACTATCATCACACATGTTAAGTTCCTCATTCAGTAACTTAAGGATTTGTCATTAAAGATCTTTTATTAAGATACCCTGACTTATCTAGGTCCGTAAATCAATACGACAAAAGATCAGTTAGGCTATCCCCAGATAACTTTCAATATAACCCGAAACCTCCGATTTTGGCAATCTATCAAACGAAATTTTGGTACTAAGACCATATGTCAACGAGACGTTTATCCACATGATTATCAGTTAATGTTTTTAAGTTTATATCACCATGCTGAACTAGGGGTGAGCATTTCACAAGAACTGACCCGACCCGCTACAGAACCGACCCGACCCGAGACCCGACATCCCTATAAACACAGAACCGAATTAAAACCCTAATCCTAGGTTCGGTCATCGGTCCATGGACCTACGGTTCCCTCGGTTCTTAATCCAAAACCCGACCCGAAATAAAGCATCCAATCCTCTTTACATGTTTAGTTCGATTTGCTGATTTGATGATTTGCTAATCATAAGAAGGCTCCGATTTGGTACAAGTAGTTGTTTTTTTAGCCTGATTAGTTGGTTTGATGTGTTCTTAATGCTTTAATGTGTGTTCTTATGCAGGTTTCAAAGTAATTTTGCCCCAAAATGGTTTGATGTTTGTTATTTGTTAACCTAATCTTGCTTACAAAATGGTTTGATGTTTTTTATGTGGGTTTCTAAGTAGAAAGCTTGTAACCTTAAAGATTATAACTTGCGTTAGTTTTCCTGTTGATTACACATGTAGATTTCCATATAGGCATGACAATTAGAAAAAGAAAATGGAACAAGTTTATTGAATTTTGTAGTTGACAACTTTTTGTTTGACCTGGAAGTCAATGTAACTTTGGTCTGACCAGACATGTATTATAGATGGAATACAAAAAAAAAACATTATGAACCACTAACAGTCTTATCAATATTATACATAAAGTGGGTACTTAATTCTGTATTTTTCTATCAAACTTATTATAAAGCCAAATTCATCAAAGCTGTGATAGTAGATTAAACATTGTAGGACGAGGGCGACATGTTCCCACCAAGCTTGTAGCCTTAGATATCTTAAGTCCTTCTGCCCCTTCGCTCGAATCAACTTCGCTCTCATTAGTTAGGAAATTATATTGATAAGGTTAAATATTTGAATAATCCTGCAAAACTGATCACTATTCGGTCCAGATTTTTTTTTCCGGTTTTTAAACAACTTTGGACCGACCCGACCCGAGACCCGACTTAAGGGATATACAAGAACCGACTACAGAACCTAAACTACATACCCAGTTCGGTTCAGGTCTAAAATCGGTTCGGTTCTCGGTTTTATTTCGGTCCGACCCGATTATGCTCACCCCTATGCTGAACTTTAAACTTTGATTTCAAGCCTACCAATATATAATTGCAGTGGCTACTCAATGTTTATCAATTTTGTTTTTAGAGTAGTCTGACAGTCCACTGATGTACTATCATCTCCTCTTTTTCTCCAGGAAAACTCATTTTGGATTTTCTAAATTTTTATTTATATTTTTCTGAAATTTTCTCCCCTTAAAAATCTAAAAATAAGCATATTTTTGGATTTTTATACTTTTGAAGAAAAACAAAATAAAATAATATCCGATGCGGTTTACTCATTGAGTTTCAAAAACCATTTTCTCACTCAGATAACTTGATTCACTTTTATCTTTCAATTTGTAAACCATTGACAAAGATAAGAGAGTTTAGAATAAACCGTAATGTCGCATCTGTTGTAGAAATCCATCACCTGAGAGCAATTGCATGAGATTGCATCTAGGAAACAGAAGACAAACACTCTCCTCTCTGTTTAAATCATGTTTTCCTTTTTCAATATCCCTTCTTTTGGACCTTCACCTCTTCAATAAATAGATTGCATACAGATGCTCCACTATCAACTATCAAAAGATAGCTAATAGGTCTGTCTAGAACAACCTGCACACTAGTTAAACAATTAGAATGAGAGAGGCACCCATCCCTTCACAGTGATGGGTCGTCCAAGGTCATCAATCCTCGGAACATCAATCCATTCTCCTTTTGAAAAATCAATTGGTTTTTCAATGGATTGATTTGAAGTAGAATTGCTATTGATTTAGAAAGTGATTTGGGTTTCCAAACACGTTCAGAATTTATTTTAGACTTTGTTGAAATCGTTTTGATTGTTGACTTTTTAGATTTCTTATCTAAAACCTGCTTCTGAACTTTGTTTGGAATCTTCTCAGACTTAACTGACGAAGACCCAGATTTAGAGTTATTCTTAGGCTTAGCCTTAGAACTACCCCTTACCTTAGCAACCCGTTCACTATCTACATTTTTGTTCAAAGCAATCTTGTTACGATTGTCATACACAATCTGTTTCCCCTTTTGTTTCTTGATTGATTTTGGGGATACAGACTTTTTGACACTGCCTGAATTTTTAGCAAATTTCACTTCGGTCTTTTTCTGTTTAGCATACGGACAGGCAGCAACTAAATGCCCACACTCTCCGCAGTTATAAAAAGACCTATATTCCACAAAATCACATACATACCCTTCATCCCAATACCAGTAGGGACAATGAGCAACAATATGACCAACTTCACCACATTCAAAACAACTTCTCCATTCAACATAACCATGAGAATATTGTCGTGAGTTGTTTCTCCAATAACAACCAAATCGAGAGTGACTTTGAGAATCATAAAAGTCATGTGTTCTAGATGAAAAACTTTTTGAATTCTTATGATAAGAGTTTTTCATCTGATCATTGCCTTTCGATTTGTTTGGTTCTGGTCCTTTTGTCTTTTGATTTTTCTTTTTATTCCCAGACTGATCCATTTTATTTTCATGTTGGTTAGGACTGAATTCAAAATGTAAATGATCAAATTGATTTCTAAATCGATTTATCAAATCATTATTATCGACAAAGATACATTTAAGTAATGATTGTTTGATATTATCAATTGGAAAATCTTTATTGAAAATCAATTTGTCCTGTCCTACCAACATATAGGATCCTTCAACTCCTTCAGGAAACTTGAATATGGGTTTCTTTTCAGATTTAGGTTCTGAAGTTTCTATCACATTTTCAGTTTTCTCTTCAAACACAGATTTCACCTCAAAATCAGGATCAACAACACAAGGTGTTGTGATTTCTACCTCTGATGTGGAATTATTCTTTGAAATAGTGTTATGAAATTCTGAGATTTCTTTCTTGAAAGATTCAATTTGATTCATAAAGTGTCTTTCATTATTTGCCAAAATTTTATTTTCAATTTGAAATCTTTCAAGTTTATTTGTTAAGTTCTGTTTGTCCTCAAGAAGTTTCAGCACTTCATTTTTCAATTTGACACAATCAGAACAATTAGCACGTTCAGATTTTGAATTTACCTCATCATCTGAATTATTACCATTCTCAGAATTTATATCAACATTTGATGCATCACTTCCTCTTGATTCACTTTGTTCCGAACTCGTATCAGAGCTCAAATCACTCTTTGACAATTCACTTGAATCATCATTTCCCATTTGTTTGACAAGACACACAACATTACTTTTAACGCTTTCTCTGTTAATACACTCATTCACATTAACCATTTTATCAGTTAGTTGCACAGCTGGTTGTGTAACAGATTGTTGAATCTTATATGCAACAACTTGTTCCCAGGTTAGCTTTTGTTGCATTGCAGCTTTTATCTGATCATCAGTTCTTGATATGGCGAAGTAATTTATCATTTTCAACAAAAATTATTTCAAAAATTTTCTAAAATCAGCCTTTCAAATTTTTTTTTACACCTTAAATTTTGAAAAATATTATCCGAATATTCGTAGGTTCGAATGTGGAAGTAACCAGTCTTATTCAACCTTTTACAAGGGTCGAATGTACTTCTGTCTTGGTTCGACCTCAAGAATGAAAATCTTTGAAAATCAGATTCTACGTTCGACCCTTTTCAAATGTCGTGTGGTTGAATGTGAAACTTAGTCCACGTTCGACCGTTTGATAAAGTTCGAATGTAGAAAATAACAAACTCAGTTCACTTTCGACCGTTTAAACCCACGTTCGACCACTTGATTGGTCGAATGTACCCAATATGGTCGAATGAACAAAATCACACTGAAACTTTCTAGGTTCGACCAACTAACACTCCACGTTCGACCAAATAAGGCTACGTTCAACCCTCAAATCTCACATTCGACCGTTCCAGGTCTGTTCATCATCTTCAACCTCAAGAACACGAATCTGATCTGTTTTTGACAAAATTTTCACCAAATGTAATGAAATTTGATAGGTTTTATGCTGATTTGAATTTAGACAAACATTTGTGAAAGTATTTTTGAAAACAACATCAATTTCAACTCCAATTTAATCAAAAACCATGTTTTTATGAAAAGCTTCAAAATTTCTTGGGTTTTGATCTTTAAATCAGAATTCTAATCTGTTTTCATCAATTCAGATCAATTTGCAATCGTGAAATCGAGCCTATGCTCTGATACCACTTGAGAATTCGTTTTAGGATCGTAATCACGAACCGTGATCTCACGAATACCAACCGTAGGGTGCGGAATCCCCTCCGATCGTGCAAAATGATTCAGAAATAAACCGTAACAATCGTGATGAAAACAGATAACAATTCACCGAGCAATTTCCATAACTTTACTCTTGTATTAGATCAAATGTTAACAATTACAATTCAAACCTAGACCTAATACAGAGAATATCACACACACACAAACTATGGAAAAGCTCCAAAATGATAACTCTCTCTAAATAACAAACTTATCCCTTTATATAGCCTTCCACCTTCGCCCTTATGGTTAGGTCGAATGTGGAACTTTTCCACATTCAACCCTTTCATGTGGTCGAAGGTGTTCATTCGACCCTTTAAGGGTTCGAATGAAGCCTTCTACTTCAATCAATCTTCATTCGCCCAAATACAAACTAAATTCGACCATCCGACAGGTCAAATGTATCTTCAAGCTAAATTCTTGGTCGTTTTTCTGATTATCTGAACCTTCGACATTCAGTACTGGATCACTAGCTGAGGACATACATGAATAATGCACTTACAGAATGGATAGGACTTTCATATCTATCTCTTAAGAACCATCTAGAATCCAACATTGTGAATGAATCCGTATACCAAACGATGAGTATATCGTATCGATTTGAGACTCTAGTGATGTTTGCTGGAGGTATGTAAATTTTTCAGAAGAAAAACGATCAGAATCTCAAAGTATGTTTAAAATCCTCTTTATATAAGAATAATGTCCAGTCTACTTCTCACTCTAATGAGGAACAAGATAAAAGAATATCAATGGTATAAAGAAAAATATCAATCTATATAGAAAAACATTTAGTAGTCATATCAGGAAATACAGATAATCCATGTATCTGAATTAACATGACTATAGCAAGAAAGGTTAAAACGTAATTAGATGAATGATCAAAATGTAGTCTTACAGATTGACATCTCTAATTTATGTAATCTTGGATTTGATATAAGATCGATTTCCTCGCAAACCAATAGAACCAATCATGTCTCGTTGACAAGTATTATAGTTTAAATTGTAACATCCTTATAGATTTAGGGTGTAAAGGATAAGATCTCTCAAATTTTGGGGACGAAAATTCCTAAAGGGGGTGAGTGTAACACCCCGCGTGTTACGGGTCTCGTTAACGGGTCGGGTCGTACCCGACCACCCTATTATTTAAATTATAATTATTCAATTCTTATCATCGCAGCCAAATGCTCCTTATATGCTAATAAATTCGCAACCAAACACTCTCGAATCTGCCTAATACCCGTTACCAAACACCCGTTTATCAGTTGTTACCCTCATTGCCAAACACCCCTTTGGTTTATTATCTTTATTTATAAACCTTGCTTCTCCTTGCTTCCTTCCTGTACAGATAAACAAAACACACACACACACACACACTTGTGTGTGTAACCGGGAGCTTCTCTAACCAAAGGTCACTGGTCAGCGACCGGCGCCGGCCGCCGCCGCCTCCTTTCTCTGGTAAGTTTCCACCTCTCCAAATCCTCCTCCTTTGTTTCTAATAGCACAACCGGTAACCCCCTCCTCCTAATCAATATCGAACCATCATAACCACCGAGAATTCTTCCTTGATTCGATTATAATTCGGTAAACCTGTTCCTCTGTTACTAAACAAACTATCAATCGAACCCACTAATCTACCTTCTTGTTCTGTCTGTACGAATAATTAGACAGTCACCGAGTCATGGTGACTGTCATCAGTCTTGTAACCCTCTGTCGGTCAATCTCTTTAGCCGAACCCAACCTATTATAACCCGATAACCAAACCTACCCAATAACCTATTCTATCTGTCTTCAGAACCAGACAGTCATGAAGTCCGGGTGACTGTCGAGTCCCAATCCATAACCTTCTTATTGGTTGAGATATGAATCCCGAGAACTACCCTTCGATTTCCGGGTTGTACTCGTGAACCCACCTGTTGATTCTTGTTTTGTATTTTATAAACCAACCCATGAACCTTCACTCGTCATCCTATTGTGGTCCGGTTAAGTATCTGATCCATATGTATAGTCATGTATGTTTTGGATATGAGGAGAACAATTGTCACTAGATTATTGGTTATAATCACTCGATTATTAATCTATCTTGGTGATTATTGTTATAAGGTACCCAATACGGAAGAAGGGTTCAATACCCGGTTCGATACAACTTCCGGTCAATCTCCGGCATGAGTCCGGTTATAAATCCGGTAAGTACTAGTGATTGGTTCATGAGTTATACAATCTTATAATCTATTATTAACATAAATATTATGTTTGATTGCGAGGTACCGTTAATCAAATCAGAGAGTTGAACCGATACCGAGTGGACTCAGTGACTCGGTCAACTACCAGAATAGAACCCGGTGTAACATTACGCATTTAATACTTGTACGTTACGCATGACATTTAATAAAACGTCAAGTTTTCTTAATTATCGTCGCATTTATTATTTTTGTCGCTATTATGGAACCCTAATATTATATTTAATATTATATATATGTGTGAGTGTATGATAAAATCAAAAAAAAATAACCTGCCTTGGCCGGGATTCGAACCCGCGCCAAAGGCCGGGTTAAACCAACACAATGCACAAACCAACTGGGCTGGCTTTCTGTTTGGTGATAAACCCGGTTGCACCTTATACTTATACACACTTCAAATCCTCACAGTTGACAAGAAAAGTCAACTGTGGGATTCCTTGTTGTGCAATCCGTATAATTGACGCGTAATTGTTTTATTTTTGGCTAATTCGTGATATTACCGGCCCAATACAACACAATTGCACACAAATAACACGGCAATCGTTGCCCTAATGTTCAATTTGACGCGTTTTATAATAAGGAAAGTCAACTATCTAATTAACCCTAACCCTAATCCTCTAGTATAAATTGAGGCTTTCTGGACCTTGTCTAATCGCTCACAACTCTCTCTCAATCCCTATTTCTCACTAATTCACTCTGTAATTGCTGATTTTGTTCGTGGTTGACTTTTCTCTTTGACCCGACCATAAACATCAATTATACACTGTAAGTACGATTATGATAGTGGGTCATATTCATCGGCGATCAGACAACATTAGCCCTAACTATAATCGGGCTATAGTTGTCTGATTTGCTCAATTGTAAATCTAGGGTTCGTCAATCTTTATTTGGGGATAAACTGATTCAAGCTTTACGTACTTAATTATTTTTAAACTAAAGATTTCACAACCACCGGCCTAGGCCAAGTGGTTGTGACTCTGGTCCTTATCCGAGGTCACCCGGGTTCGAGTCCGGCTCTGACCGGTTTTTGGTATTCTTTTCTTTTCTTTTCTTTTTTTTAGCAAACAATTAAATAAATATATATATTAAATCCTTTAATCTTTTAAATTCTTTTTAAAATACCTAAACTATTTTATAAACTCTAAAAAAATTATTATTGGTTAATCTGATATAAAAGATTTATTTACAATTTTTATTTTTCAGAAATTCTTTTATTTAATATTTATAATAATTAAATCATTTTTATACAATTATAATTATAAAAATCCATTTATGTATCAAAACAATTTATTTAAATTCTCCAAAAATTATCCTAACCTTTTATAAAGTTAAACTTTACTGAAATAATTTTTAATTCAGTAAAATCATTTATTTATTATTTTTAATCAATTTTTGTAAGATTTAATCATATTTAATTCATAATAAATCCAATTTTCATCATTTTTGCACCAAAATTTTATACAAATTCTTTTTAATCATTTAGATCAGAATTATGATTTTTAAAATAAGATTTCTTTAATTTTAGTATTTTTGAATATTAAAGTTAATAATTGGCTATTTATAAATAATAGATTTAAAAATCTATTTAAAATGAAATAATTTTATAAAAATTATTTTATTACTTCAAACACTTTAATGTGCTCATTCAAAATTCAAACTTTATAAAAAGACTATTTTTCATTAATTATCCAATTTTCTTTATTTAATTAACATTTTTAAATTAAATTTAACAATTGATTATCCCCAAATCGAAACCCTAGGATGCACATATTAGTTTATATAGACTTAGACTTATTATATATATTACCTCATTATAGGGTAATATTTGGAATCACTTTGGGCAACACAATTATCATATCTTTTCAACGAATTAACATTTGCTAAGGTGAGTTTACATAGCCCCTTTTATCACCACTTTTGGGGTGAAACATGTTATAACACTTTTCATTGCAATTCAATCATCAATGTGTTTATGTGTTTTCTATGTTGCATATTGTCTTGAACATGATTAGAGTAAGCACCATTCTAGCATAATCATTAACATTGATCAGCCGACGGTATACATTGATAGATCTATTGGACTGACAATCCCACCCGGATACGTGCCTCCTACCAAGGTTACGTGGGTGTTTGTTATCGCATAACATATTCATTGGGACCATAAGTGTATGGTATGTATTATTTTATAACAGTCAACAGGGTTGATTATGCACTCGATTTATTTCTAATATGTTCTCACATATGGGCTAGATTAACATGACACATGAATTGCATAACATTTTATTCATTTATCATCAAAAACCTATGTAATTCTCACCAACTTATGTTGACCCAAAATACTTTCAAAATTAACATGTTTCAGGTAACAATGAAGCTGAGGCTTGAGTTAGCATGAGGATTTATCTTGAAGTTTATTTGAAGTTTTTGAAGTTATTGTTTGATGTTATGTATTTGAATTCTTAGACATTATTTCACATTTTGGATATTATGTTTGAATAAATTATTTAAAATTTATATTATACCATGTGCTACTGAAAACAATCATCAATACGTGGCACCCCGATGTTTCCGCCATCGGTTGGGGTGTTACAGATTGGTATCAGAGCCTTGGTTATAGGGAATTAGGTTATTAGAAATAATCTAGACTATAACCTTAGGGACTAAACCAGTACTTGCTTCTCTTACTTGTAACCCTAATTGCTTCCCTAATCCTATCCTTATCCTATGCCTTAAACCTACATGTGACTACTCTTAATTGTCTGCTGCAATCCTGATCCACCATTAGATTTATAGGACAAAATCCTCAGGTTTAACCTGAACCCCCTTGAGATCTCGTCGAAGTTCTAGATTTTAATAACGAACACGTGCAATCTGGAAGGGTGAACGCCTGTATTCTGAGTCTTCTGTCTAGGCTGGCATTGCGCATATATCCCAATCAGACGAGGGACCCGGATGCCTACCTGGGAATTCTCGGGATGAGTGTTCACTTATAGGCTAAAGCATGTCTTCATATGTTATTAGAATTTAGAATCTTTGATAAGTCAACGTTTTCGTTTATTCGTTTTAATTAATGAATAAATGATTACATTCCTTATATGAACTCTCATTCATTTCATTGTGTCTATTACAGATCATGCCTCCTCGTCGCAGCACTCGCAACAACAATGGTGAGAACCCCGAAGAAGGTGGTGATAACCATAACCACAACCATGACCAAGCTCCTAACCACAACAACAATGGGGTTGATGCTCAACTGGCTGCAATCATTTCTCAACAAATGGCGCAGCAAATCGCAACTCTGGTTCCCAACTTACTTGCTCAGGTCATCCAATTGAATGGGAATGGTCACAACAACGGGAACGGGAATGGCAATGGCAATGGCAATGGCAATGGCAATGGCAATGGCAATGGACCCCAAGCTTGCACCCTCAAACATTTCAACTCTTGTAACCCTCCAAAGTTCAGCGGTGAAGAAGGAGCTACTGGACTTCTCCAATGGTTTGAGGGTATTGAAAATACCTTCATCAACAGTGAGTGCCCCAACAATTTCAAGGTTCGTTACGCCATGAGTGTTCTCCATAAACGAGCACTCACTTGGTGGAATGAAGAAAAGCGTACTCGTGGGGCCGAGGTTGCTCTTGCTATGACTTGGGACCAGGTCAAAGAGATCATGAAGGAGGAGTTCTGTCCTCGAAATGAAGTTAAAAAGCTTGAGGATGAGTTTCACACCTTGGCTCAAGATAGTGGGGAAAATCTTGCCTACAACACCCGCTTTCATGAGCTTAGCTTATTGTTGCCACACAAGGTTACTCCTCTGCCGGTAGCCATCGAGAAGTACATCGGTGGTCTACCCATGCAAATCCAGGACACTGTTTGGGGTAGAAATCCTGCAACTCTGGAAGAGGCCAAACGTCTAGCGGCCACTCTTACTGATAATCATGTGAAGAATGGTACTCTGGTTCGCAAGGGCTCTAAGAAGACTGTTGCCAAAGATACTCCGCAGCCTGCAATTGAAGTCAAGCCTGAGACCTCAAGCAACAAGAAGCGCAAGGCTAGAAACTATATGGTTGCTGCTACTCCACCTGCTGCCCAAAACCCAGCCAAGAAACCATACACCGGACCTCACCCTTTGTGCAACACTTGCAAGTACCACCATCCCACACAGGTGCCATGTCGATTTTGTACTAAGTGTCAACGATATGGTCACCTGGTGAACGTCTGTCGATCTCCTGCTGCCCAAGACAACAACCCAGCTCCCAACCAACAAAACAACAGGCCTACTCGTGGTCAATGCTACGAGTGTGGTAACCCTAATCACTACATCAACAACTGCCCTAACCGTAACCGTAACCAAAACCAAAATCAGAACCAAAACCAAAACCAAAACCAGAACCAAAACCAAAACCAGAACCGCAACCAGAACCAAGGTGCTCGAGGTCGCGCCTACAATCTCAACGCTAACCAGGCTCGTGACAACAACGAAGTGGTGAATGGTACGTTTCTCATTAATAATCACTATGCATCCATATTATTTGATTCAGGAGCTGATAAGTCATTCGTATCACTGAAGTTTGAACCTTTACTTAACTTACCCCACACTAATCTAGAAGACCCTTTTGTGGTAGAGGTAGCTAACGGGAAGTCTATTTCGATCGGTTCTATTATTCGTAACTGCTTGTTGAATCTCGATGATCATACCTTCCCTATCGATCTTATTCCCATGCATCTTGGTAGTTTTGATGTTATAGTAGGCATGGACTGGTTGTCAACTCATCGTGCCGAAATTCTGTGCTTCGAGAAAGTCATACGCATTCCTCTCGAATCTGGTGAGATTTTGAAGATCTATGGTGAGAAACCCTGTGGTGAGCTTAAGCTTATGTCTTGTACTACTGCCCAAAAGTACTTACGAAAGGGGTATACAGCCTTCTTAGCTAACGTGATAGAAAAGAAGGACAAAGGCAAAAGTATCCAAGACATTCCTATTATTCGTGACTATCCTGAAGTTTTCCCAGAGGATTTACCTGGTTTGCCTCCTGCTCGACAAGTGGAGTTTCGTATTGATCTTGTTCCTGGTGCTAATCCGATAGCTAAAGCTCCTTATCGTCTTGCACCCTCTGAGATGCAAGAACTTGCTAGTCAATTACAGGAACTTTCTGATAAAGGGTTCATTCGCCCTAGTTCTTCTCCATGGGGAGCCCCTGTCTTATTCGTTAAAAAGAAGGATGGTTCTCTGCGGATGTGTATTGACTACCGTGAACTAAACAAACTCACCATCAAGAATCGTTATCCACTTCCTAGGATTGACGATCTCTTCGATCAACTTCAAGGAGCAACCCACTTCTCGAAGATTGATCTCCGTTCTGGTTATCATCAGCTTAGAGTCCACGATGAAGATATTCCCAAGACAGCTTTTCGCACTCGCTACGGTCACTATGAATTCATGGTTATGCCTTTCGGTTTGACCAATGCTCCCGCGGTATTTATGGATCTGATGAATCGGGTTTGTAGACCCTATCTCGACAAATTCGTGATCGTTTTCATTGATGATATTTTGATTTACTCTAAATCAAAATCCGATCACGAGCAACATCTTCACTCCATCTTGAGTCTCCTAAAGAAAGAACAACTGTACGCCAAGTTCTCAAAATGTGAATTTTGGCTTAAGGAAGTTCAATTTTTGGGACATGTCATTGATATGAACGGAATTCATGTTGATCCTGCGAAAATCGAAGCTGTGAAGAATTGGAGTGTTCCTGCCACTCCCACAGAAGTCCGTTCTTTTCTTGGGTTGGCTGGTTATTATCGTCGATTCATCGCCAATTTCTCCAAGATCGCTGTTCCTCTCACTACCTTAACTCACAAGGGTAAACCCTATGAGTGGGGACCTAAGCAAGAGGAAGCATTTGAAACTCTTAAGCTGAAACTCTGTGAAGCTCCTGTCTTATCTCTACCTGATGGTAATGATGACTTCGTGGTCTACTGTGATGCATCGAACCAAGGTCTCGGTTGTGTTCTCATGCAACGAGGAAAGGTTATTGCTTATGCGTCTCGACAACTCAAGATTCACGAGAAAAATTATACCACCCATGATCTTGAATTGGGTGCTGTTGTCTTTGCACTCAAGATTTGGAGACATTATCTCTATGGGACCAAATGTGTGGTGTTCACGGACCACAAAAGTCTCCAACATGTCTTCGATCAAAAGAATCTTAACATGAGGCAACGACGTTGGGTTGAATTACTTAACGACTATGATTGCGAAATTCGCTACCATCCTGGCAAAGCGAATGTTGTGGCTGACGCACTTAGTCGTAAAGAGCGTGTCAAACTCCAATGTGCGAGAGTTCGTACCGATCTCCAAGATCGCATTCTCCAGGCTCAACACACCTCAGTCACCCAAGGTAACATGTACGATGAAATGTCTTGTGGTGCTGAGACTCAACTTGAAACCAAACCCGATGGTCTCCTTTATTTTCTTAATCGACTGTGGATTCCCGACCGTGATGATCTTCGTACTTTTCTCATGAACGAGGCTCATAAGTCTCGTTATTCTATTCATCCTGGAGCTGACAAGATGTACCAGGATCTTCGTTATTCTTATTGGTGGCCTGGTATGAAGAAAGACATTGCTCTTTTCGTTGCAAAATGCCTCACTTGTTCCAAGGTTAAGGCTGAACATCAACGACCATCTGGTATGCTTGAACAACCAGAGATTCCTGTCTGGAAATGGGAGAGCATAGCTATGGATTTCATCACCAAACTCCCTCGCACACCCAAAGGTTTTGACAGTATTTGGGTAATCGTCGATCGTTTGACCAAGTCAGCTCACTTTCTACCTATTCGTGAGAAGTATTCTGTGGAAAGGTTGGCAAAGATGTACGTAAGTGAAATCGTATGTCGTCACGGTATACCTTTGGACATTATTTCTGATCGCGATGGTCGTTTCACCTCTCACTTTTGGGGATCTCTACAAGATGCTTTGGGTACCAAGTTGAACCTGAGCACTGCTTATCACCCTCAAACGGATGGTCAGACTGAACGAACCATCCAGACACTTGAGGACATGCTCAGGGCTTGTGTCATCGATTTTGGTGGCGCATGGGATTCTCATCTTCCCTTGGTTGAGTTTTCGTACAACAACAGTTATCACGCCAGCATTAACATGGCTCCTTTTGAGGCACTCTATGGTCGGAAATGTCGTTCTCCTGTCTGTTGGACCGAGGTTGGCGAAACTCGTATTACTGGACCCGAACTAATCCAGGAAACCACAGACAAAATCCAGCTTATTCAGGATAATCTTCTCAAGGCTCGAAGTCGCCAAAAGAGTTATGCTGATAAACGTCGTAAACCCTTGGAATTTCAAGTTGGGGACCTTGTGCTACTTAAGGTATCCCCTTGGAAAGGAGTTATTCGTTTCGGTAGAAAGGGAAAACTAGCTCCTCGATACGTAGGCCCCTTCAAAATTCTTGACAGAGTTGGGAAAGTGGCTTACAGACTTGAGCTTCCACCTGAGCTAAGCAATGTTCATCCGACCTTCCATGTTTCGAACCTCAAGAAATGCTTAGCAGATGAGAACCTTCATGTTCCTCTTGAGGATGTGCAAATCGATGAAAGCATGCACATTATCGAGAAACCCGTCGAGATTGTTGACACTGGAGTCAAGAAACTCAAGCGCAGTCGTATTCCGATCGTTAAGGTTCGTTGGGAATCTAAACGAGGCCCAGAGTTCACTTGGGAGCGTAAAGACCAGATGAAATCGAAGTATCCGCATCTTTTTCCACCAGACTCTCCAACTCCAACTTCGGGACGAAGTTCCTAAAAGTAGGGGAGACTGTAACATTACGCATTTAATACTTGTACGTTACGCATGACATTTAATAAAACGTCAAGTTTTCTTAATTATCGTCGCATTTATTATTTTTGTCGCTATTATGGAACCCTAATATTATATTTAATATTATATATATGTGTGAGTGTATGATAAAATCAAAAAAAAATAACCTGCCTTGGCCGGGATTCGAACCCGCGCCAAAGGCCGGGTTAAACCAACACAATGCACAAACCAACTGGGCTGGCTTTCTGTTTGGTGATAAACCCGGTTGCACCTTATACTTATACACACTTCAAATCCTCACAGTTGACAAGAAAAGTCAACTGTGGGATTCCTTGTTGTGCAATCCGTATAATTGACGCGTAATTGTTTTATTTTTGGCTAATTCGTGATATTACCGGCCCAATACAACACAATTGCACACAAATAACACGGCAATCGTTGCCCTAATGTTCAATTTGACGCGTTTTATAATAAGGAAAGTCAACTATCTAATTAACCCTAACCCTAATCCTCTAGTATAAATTGAGGCTTTCTGGACCTTGTCTAATCGCTCACAACTCTCTCTCAATCCCTATTTCTCACTAATTCACTCTGTAATTGCTGATTTTGTTCGTGGTTGACTTTTCTCTTTGACCCGACCATAAACATCAATTATACACTGTAAGTACGATTATGATAGTGGGTCATATTCATCGGCGATCAGACAACATTAGCCCTAACTATAATCGGGCTATAGTTGTCTGATTTGCTCAATTGTAAATCTAGGGTTCGTCAATCTTTATTTGGGGATAAACTGATTCAAGCTTTACGTACTTAATTATTTTTAAACTAAAGATTTCACAACCACCGGCCTAGGCCAAGTGGTTGTGACTCTGGTCCTTATCCGAGGTCACCCGGGTTCGAGTCCGGCTCTGACCGGTTTTTGGTATTCTTTTCTTTTCTTTTCTTTTTTTTAGCAAACAATTAAATAAATATATATATTAAATCCTTTAATCTTTTAAATTCTTTTTAAAATACCTAAACTATTTTATAAACTCTAAAAAAATTATTATTGGTTAATCTGATATAAAAGATTTATTTACAATTTTTATTTTTCAGAAATTCTTTTATTTAATATTTATAATAATTAAATCATTTTTATACAATTATAATTATAAAAATCCATTTATGTATCAAAACAATTTATTTAAATTCTCCAAAAATTATCCTAACCTTTTATAAAGTTAAACTTTACTGAAATAATTTTTAATTCAGTAAAATCATTTATTTATTATTTTTAATCAATTTTTGTAAGATTTAATCATATTTAATTCATAATAAATCCAATTTTCATCATTTTTGCACCAAAATTTTATACAAATTCTTTTTAATCATTTAGATCAGAATTATGATTTTTAAAATAAGATTTCTTTAATTTTAGTATTTTTGAATATTAAAGTTAATAATTGGCTATTTATAAATAATAGATTTAAAAATCTATTTAAAATGAAATAATTTTATAAAAATTATTTTATTACTTCAAACACTTTAATGTGCTCATTCAAAATTCAAACTTTATAAAAAGACTATTTTTCATTAATTATCCAATTTTCTTTATTTAATTAACATTTTTAAATTAAATTTAACAATTGATTATCCCCAAATCGAAACCCTAGGATGCACATATTAGTTTATATAGACTTAGACTTATTATATATATTACCTCATTATAGGGTAATATTTGGAATCACTTTGGGCAACACAATTATCATATCTTTTCAACGAATTAACATTTGCTAAGGTGAGTTTACATAGCCCCTTTTATCACCACTTTTGGGGTGAAACATGTTATAACACTTTTCATTGCAATTCAATCATCAATGTGTTTATGTGTTTTCTATGTTGCATATTGTCTTGAACATGATTAGAGTAAGCACCATTCTAGCATAATCATTAACATTGATCAGCCGACGGTATACATTGATAGATCTATTGGACTGACAATCCCACCCGGATACGTGCCTCCTACCAAGGTTACGTGGGTGTTTGTTATCGCATAACATATTCATTGGGACCATAAGTGTATGGTATGTATTATTTTATAACAGTCAACAGGGTTGATTATGCACTCGATTTATTTCTAATATGTTCTCACATATGGGCTAGATTAACATGACACATGAATTGCATAACATTTTATTCATTTATCATCAAAAACCTATGTAATTCTCACCAACTTATGTTGACCCAAAATACTTTCAAAATTAACATGTTTCAGGTAACAATGAAGCTGAGGCTTGAGTTAGCATGAGGATTTATCTTGAAGTTTATTTGAAGTTTTTGAAGTTATTGTTTGATGTTATGTATTTGAATTCTTAGACATTATTTCACATTTTGGATATTATGTTTGAATAAATTATTTAAAATTTATATTATACCATGTGCTACTGAAAACAATCATCAATACGTGGCACCCCGATGTTTCCGCCATCGGTTGGGGTGTTACACCCGGTCCAATAACCTGACGTGGATTAATATTATTATTATTATACGAATATATATAATACGGATAACGATCGGACTTGATAATAATAATATGACAATAATAAACATATATATGTTTATATATATAATTCAATATATAAACGATATTCTAGACTCGGGTTAATAATAATATTTTCTATTCTTTTGTTAGTTTAGATCTGCCAAGCTATAATGGCCAGCTTATTTAGTTTCGAGTGCCAAGCTGTAATGGCCAGCTAGATTTAGGATGTCTGTGTCGTGTCAATAATGAACCCCGAGTTTAGGACTATCTAATATATACCGATTTCTATATGTATAAATGTATATATGATATATATATACTAAGTATTACAATCCTAACAAGTCCCAAGCGTAACACGTATCAATATATATATATATATATATATATATATATAGGGTATGGTTCAAATAGGAACCATAGTTTAAGTAGGAACCATAAGAACCACTTTATAGCCATTGATCTCTAATGGCATGATTGTAAATAAGTAAAACATTAATTAATTGTTTATTTTAATCGAAGGGTATTATTGACTTTTGTTCAATATGCTTATTTGTAGGTAATTAAGTCTAAATTTGTAACTGAATAATTATTAACCCCTATTTATTATACTCAATCCCTATAAAATCTCCCTATCAGTTTTTTTATTTCATTCATCATCATCGACATATATATACATTGGTGTATATTAGTTTCTTTTTCATTTTTTCATTCATCGTGAACGCATATATACATTGGTGTATATCAGTATTTTTTCTCATTTACCATCATTATCGACACTGATATACGTTGGTATATACCAGTTTCTTTTTTGTTTTTCATTCATCGTCATCACCTTTAAGGTTCGGTCTCTTATCCTCTTTATGTAATATACACCAATGTATGCTATACACTGGTGTATAGGTATTTGGCGTGTTCATCCTCACAGCAGTTATGTCTCTTATCATCTTTATGTAATATACACCAACGTATAATATACACTAGTGTATATGCATTTGAAAATAATAAAAGCGTCTCCTTCATTTTGACGTGATAATCCTAATTAGGGTTTGGTCGCTTAACCCTAAATGTAATATACACCAACGTATATTATAAAAAAAATACATAACCTCAATGTACTGCACATTCGATTCAAAAAAATTATGCAATTGATCTAATCTAACATAACAAAATCATTACAAATACAATTCCAATTGATTACACATTTCGATCTAACAAAAACAAAAATAAATACCTAATACATACGAGCAATTGAAGATTAAAAATAATAACGATTGATTAGTTTGAAAAAAAATATAACAAAAACAGAAAATACATACATGTATACGAATTGTTGATTAGGGTTGTTCTTCAAGATAATGATCGTAATAGTGGTTGAGAGTTTTAAAGAAACCAATCAATTCTTTTTTAGTAACTGCTTTGATTATAAATTCTAATTATAATAAAAAGCTAATTAATTAAATGTATATTTACACTAATACCCTCTAGATCAAAATAAAAAATGGATGGCTCAAATTGGTTCCTAAGTTCCTAACTAGGGTATTGGTTCCTATTTGATCTTATTCCTATATATATATATAGGCTAAGTATCCAGAGAAAACCCAAAATTTTGAAGAAACTCGGGAAACTCTAACTTCCCAAGCTTTTTATCATCTGAAAAAATTAGGGTGTGTAATATACATGTTTTTAAGAATTTTGAGCCAAAAAAATAAAAAAAGCGCCGAGTGGATTTTTTTTTAAAAAAAATAAATAAGTTTTTTTGTGTAACGTATGTTACACACTTTACAGACATGTAACATATGTAACACAAAAAACTTATTTATTTTTTTTTAAAAATCCACTTGGCGCTTTTTTTTTTATTTTTTTGGCTCAAAACTCTTAAAAACATGTATATTACATACCCTAATTTTTTTTAAATGATAAAAAGCTCGGGAAGTCAGAACTTCCCGAGTTTCTTCGATTTGAGTGTGTTTTTATTTAATCGATCCCCTATATATATATATATATATGACATATAATTATAATAAGAAGATTAGATAAGAGATATACGCAAACCTGTGAGTATCGGTAACTCTCCACTTTTATCGTTTTATTAAGTGTTTTCGGGGGAATACATGTCATTTACCAGAAAATATAGAAATGCTTTACATAATAGAAAGATTATTAATAAAAGAAATATAATAGAAAGGGGACATAGAAATGACAAGGGCAGTATTGTCTAGTATTCGCCAATTCCTTTCTTGTCCAAGTAGAGGGCAAGAACCATTCTTGTCCAGGTAGAGGACAGGAACCATTCTTGCCCAATTAGAGGGTAGGAACCATTCTTGCCCAATTAGAGGGAAAGAACCATTCTTGTCCAAGCAGAGGACAGAAACCATTATTCTACCATGGTAAAGTGGTACAATCAATAGGAATGACACATAATAGAATTGATTTATCAGAATATAATAGAATATATTTTCCCCTTCAAAATACATGACCTCACCAACTTTATGTTGACGGAAACTATTTTTGACATGTGTTCAGGTAAACCCCCAGATATGATGACATGGATCCTGGGAAAGTAAACTTGTTATTATCCGAATCCGCTGCATAGCTCTGGTAACCCGACCAGATGGCCCGGCTCCGACAGCCCGGATCGTTACATCACTGCCCTCTTGTTCTTCTTCTACTACCCTCACGGCCTTTCTTTTGTGATCCATACGATCATCAGTTGTTCCCGGGAATAAAGGCAAATTCTTAAACCCATTGTTTGTTCCTAGACTGAAAGCATCTTCCAAATCAACATCGAAACTTTGACGGGCTTGAATCTTAGGCTCTGATGCCATGTTTGAAATCGGATTGTATGCACAAGATAGTTTGAATGAAAACGGTTTGGCATAAAGGAGGGAAAAGATTTAGAGGGAAATTTTATAAGTTAGTTATAAAACCAAATTAAAAGACATACAAATGATGATGTTCAACCCTATATATACATATTGAATCGGTGCGACTGAATCGACGTAACCGATCATAACTGCCAACCACTAATAACTACCATGTGACACAATGGTTCACTTATTTTCTATTCTAGACTTATGATATTTATTTACAATATACATTAACATATTTTTATAAGATTTATAATCAAGATTATATCTAACAACATAACATTTTCATGCACAGAAGTGTACACGAGGTAGTTCTGGCAGTATCTAAGACAATGTGTTGTGGCTCACCTCTAGCCACAACTTTATCCTCTTATATTGCGTCATGTCAGCGCCTACTTGGCAGCTTGATAAAGTTGCTGGTCGCTCACCTGATCCTGTTGTGGCTAGAGGTGAGCAGTAGCTTTATCCAAAAAAAATTATTTTTTTAGGCTTTCTAATTTTATATATTTTATAATATTAATATAAAAATAAACTTAACTAAAAATGTTAGATTAATGTTTACTAGAATACAAACTATAAAAAAAAAAATTAAAACTAATCTAATACAAGATCATCGGGACATCTAGCCCATAAATGCTCGACTAATTCATGGCGAAGGTTTTCGTGTATCTCACGGTTCTTGATATTGTTTATGTTGTTGAGTTTTTGAATATCAACGATCGTCGTTTGGGCACGTGGGATATCGCCTTTGTAATTTTGACATATTGCCATGCCTTGGTCCTCCAGTATCATGTTATGTAGAATAATACAAGTATAGACGACGTCCATTATCCTCTCTCGCGTCCAAAACCTTATTGGGTTGGCAATCAACGAAAATCTTTTTTTAAGAACGTCGAACTCTTTCAATATCGTTTCTTGCCGACTCTTGTTTCTTTGTAAAGTACTTGTGTTTGTCTTCAAGATGAGACGAGTAAGCTTGAACAAATGTTGCCCATTCGTTGTAAATACCATCGACCAAGTAGTAGCCATACTTGAAATTTACGTTATTAGCATAAAACGATTGGGGCGGCTCAACCCCGTCAATGAGGCCATCGAATATAGGTGATTGGTTGATAACATTTAGGTCGTTATTTGACCCAGCATCTCCAAAAAAAAAAAAAAAATCATGCCAAAACCAAAGATCATGCGAGGCTACAGCTTCAAGTATAATACTCGGCCCAGCGTGATCACCTCGATGAAACTGACCTCGTCAAGCTATAGGACACATAGCCCAACCAACATGCCTACAATCAAGACTACCAAGCATTCCGGGAAACCCATATTTTTCACCATGAACCTCGTATATGCGTTGGATATCATACATTGTTGGTTTACGCAAATATCTTCGTGAATAAATAGATATGATCCCTACGCAAAGATATGTATTTTAAACGATATTTGAGAATAAAAGTTTAAACAATATGTGGAAGGTAACTAAAATATATATAGATATATACCTTGACAAAAAATGAAGCGACTTGCGCGCAACTTTTTCGGACATGGCAATATACTTATACATTGCGTCCGACGAAAGCCCATATGCTAGTTGCTGAAGAGCGGCTATACATTTTTGTACGGAGGTAAATCCTAGTCGGCCCCCTTGCGTCTTCTCTTTGTTGAAAAAAAGGATAACGCTCCAACAAATCATTTAATAGGCGCATGAATAATTGTCTGCTCATTCGAAAGCGTCGCCTAAAATGTTCTTCATTGTACACGGGCTCCGGGCTAATGTAGTGTCGTATCAGAGTTTCATTTGCTCCCCCTCTATCATGATCAAGCGGTGGTTGTCTTGTTAGCGCGGGTTGCCTTTGTCTTCAAGACCGGACCATGAAGTAATTAATCGTTTTTCTTCCCACTTCCATTAACAAATCGTCTTCTTCAGACGAGTCGAACGAAGAAAAATCATTCCATACCAAAGCCATTTGTTGATAGTGAAGAGTGAAAAAATATTGATAGTTTTTTTGTATGTTTTGAAATTTTTTTCAGGGTTTCCAAAAATACCAAGAATAGCCAACGGTAGGCCAACCAACGTTCAAATTTAACCGGCCAATGGCTACTTTTTGATTCGCTACACACGCGAGTGTGATAGCGTCGCCTCACTCGCGGGTATAAAAGTATCAAGCTTATGATTTTCCATTGAATAGAGATTAACATATATACATATGATAGAGCTAGAGACTAGGGACTAGTAGCTACAATTAAGGAGTAAAATGAGTGCAGAATATTGACTAAGAAATAACAATTACAACAAGCATTAATTTTGAATATTGACTAAAGACTTGGTGGGAGACTCGGTTTTGACCGAGTGTGCTTCAATATGCCCCCGCAAGATGGACGAGCGTGAGAGGAGACCAATCTTGGATGTTAAAAAAATGGAACCGTTGATGTAGAAGAGGCTTGGTTAGAGCGTCCACAAGTTGATCATCTCCTGATATGTGTGTGACGTGAATGGTGCCATCTTGAACTTTTTCACGTACGAAATGAAAGTCTAGTGCAAGGTGCTTCATGTGGGAGTGGAAGACCGGATTTGCTGAGTAGTGTGTTGCACTTAAGTTGTCACAGTAGATGGCAGGTGTGATTGTGGATTTGAGACCTAGTTCAACCAATAAGGAGATTAGCCATTGGACTTCGGTTGTGGTGGAAGCCACAACATGAAATTCTGCTTCGGTGGATGATCGAGCAAGTGTTGGTTGACGTTTGGAGCTCCATGAAATCGGGTTTTGACCGAGATAAACGATGTAGCCGGTAGTGCTTCGGTAAGAGGGTCGGTCACCAGCCAAATCCGCATCAGTGAAAGCGTGAAGCTTCAAAGGAGATTTCCGTTTGAAGAAGATGCCATGATGTAGAGTGCTATGTAGATATCTTAGCAATCTTTTTAGAGCTTCCCAATGTACATTTGTTGGCTTATGCATGAACTGTGAAAGTTTATTTTTAGTAAAAGAAATGTCAGGACGTGTTAGAGATAAATATTGTAGTGCACCTACGAAAGGCCGGTATTCGGTTGTGGATGGTAGGGGTTCACCATCCAGGACAGTAATAGTAGAGGAAGCCGACATCGGTGTAGGTGCCGGTTTGTAATTACTCATGTTAGCCTTGGTGAGGATATCAAGGATGTATTTAGATTGAGATAGAAAACGGCCATGGTTGTGAGGAATGACCTCGATGCCAAGAAAGTAAGAGAGATTGCCAAGGTCGTTTAAAGAGAATCTGGCAGCTAGAGTTTGAATGAAAGATTGGATGAAAGATGGATTTGCTCCGGTGATGATTATGTCATCAACGTAGACAAGAATGAAGATGGGGGAAGAAGTAACTTTGTTGATGAAATGAGAGGGGTCGGATATAGAAGGTTTGAAGTGAACCGATAGAAGGTAGGTTTTAAGTTCGTCATACCAAGAACGAGAGGATTGACAAAGGCCATAGATGGCCTTGTTAAGTTTGCAAATGTGGGTGTGATAGGAAGGGTCCACGAAGCCGGGTGGTTGAGACATGTAAACTAATTCGGTTAGGGTGCCTTGGAGGAAGGCATTGTTTATGTCAAGTTGGCGTAGAGGCCAATTGTATGAAGTGGTTATAGCAAGAATAAGGCGTAGAGTGGCCGGTTTTACATCGGGACTAAAGGTTACAACATAGTCTAGACCGGGACATTGATGAAAACCTTTAGCAACAAGACGTTCTATTAGGCGGTCTACCGAGCCATCAGGTTTGAATTTAGTGTGGTAGACCCATTTGCATCCAACAAGGTTAGGGGCGTTGTAGGGAGGAACAAGAGTCCAAGTTTGATTGCGTTTGAGGGCATCAAACTCGGTTTGCATAGCATCTCGCCATAGTGGTTGTTTGAGAGCTTGGGTAATATTAGTGGGTTCGGGAAGAGTGTGAGTAATGGAGTGGTATAGGACAAAATCGGAGTTGTGGTATTTCGGGCAGGGTTTACGAATGGGTCGAGTTTAGTAAGAGGCAGCAGGTTGAGGTGGAGAGGAAGTGGGTTCAGTGGTTTGGGAAATATTAGAGGGAGATGAATCTGATGGAATATGTATGGGGGATGAAGTGGTGGTTTGGTCAGTGGTGTGGGAAGGCTCGGTGGGCTATTGTGGGAGTTCGGTGGGGGTGGGTGGAGGTGGTCGTCTTTGGTAGGTGATGATTGGTGGGTTGGAGGAAGAAGGTGCCGAAGTAGTGGCAGCAGGCGTGGGAGTTGGAGAAGGAGGAGGAGAGTGATTGGGAAGTGAAATTGATTGAGTGGTAAGAGGTAACCAAGTGTCGGGTGATGGTGGAGCGGGGGTAGAGGTTTGAGAAAGAGATTCATAAGGGAAAATATGGTCAATGAAGTGGACATGACGAGATGTGTAGATTCGATTTGTGAGCGGGTCAAGAAGGTGAAAGGCACTTTGGGAGGATGAGTAGCCTATGAATATGCATGGTTTAGACCGAGACTCGAGTTTGTGTTTCAAGTATGGGCGTAACCAAGGGTAGGATAGACAACCGAAACCATGAAGTTTTTCATAGTTGGGAGTAGTGTGAAAGAGCCGATAGTATGGGGAATCATTGTTTAAGGTGGGGGTAGGTAGTCTATTGATGAGGTAGGTGGCGGTGGTGAAGGCAAATGGCCAAAATTTGAGAGGCATTTTGGCATGAGAAGGTAAGGCTAGACCAGTTTCGACAATATGACGATGATGGCGTTCGGCATAGCCATTGTGTTCGGGTGTATGAGGAGGGGAGGTGAGATGAGAAATGCCACAAGAAGATAGATGAGAAGACAGTTTAATATATTCTCCACCATTGTCGGAAAATAATTGCTTGATTTTTGTTTTGAAATAGTTTTCAACGAGTTTTTGAAAACTGATGAAAGTACTAAGAGAGTCAGATTTATGTTTTAATGGATAAATCCAAATGTATTTTGTGAAATGGTCAACAAAAATTATATTGTATTTGTAACCATCAAAAGATGTAATTGGAGATGACAAAACATCAGAAAAGATTAAATCTAGAGGTGTATTAGAAGTGAAAGAGGATGAATGAAAGGGAAGTTTGTGACTTTTATTGATGCAGCAAGAATTGCATGATTCATGCTTGCTAGAAATAGACAGAACAAAAGAAGCTAAAAGTTGTAAAACTCGTAAATGTGGATTTCCAGGGCGGTGATGCCAAGAAGACGCTTTGTTTGTTTGCAAGTAAAATGCTTGTGGAGATTTGGTGAAGGATAGTTCATAGAGACCATGATTAGTTATTCCTCGAAGAATGGTTCGGCGAGTGTGAAAATCCTTGATGACAAAATAAGAAGAGAAAAATAAGACTAGTATGTTGTTGTCAATGCATAAACGAGAGATAGAGATTATGTTGCGAGAGATAGAAGGGACGCAAATAACATTTTTTAGGATAATAGGGACACTAGCAAAATAAAGAGTAATAGTGTCAACGTGAGTAATTTTAAGAGACGAACCATCACCGATGACAAGTTCCTCGATACCATCATACGTCTGTGCATGGAGAGTTGTTAGGATCTGAGTTTGTTTGTTTTGATTGTTTAACTAAATGATGACAATAATGGAATGAAAGTAGAATGAAAGTGCAGCGGAATAATAAACTGTAAATCAAAACAAGAGAGTAAATGTTTTTCGATCGAATGCTTTCATTAATATATCAAAGATTACAATCGTACAAGTTACTCCCCCTCAGCCTGATCACACAGTTGTTTGTCAGAGAGAATGTTTTGTGTGTGATACAATAGAACAGTACATGCACTGTTCTATTTATAGACTGACTCAAACCGCTGATGACCTAGGCTGACGTCACCTAAGACAGTGACCTCTAACAGAATAACAAACTTAAACATCTGCTATACAAACTACTGTTACATTGAAAGCACTGATAGTAAACAGCTGTTAAAGATAAACTCTGACGATCTTGTATCCACTGCTGAAGTCTAAGTGCTGTTGCTTCCAGCAGTGCTTTGGTCTTCAGTACTTGTATCTGCTGTTGCTCTTCTTCAGACCTTTGGTCAGCAGTTGTTCTTCATCAGTAGTTTCCTTAGCAGTTCTTTGTATCAGCAGTTGTTGAGCAGTTGTTTGGATAGAACAGTAGTTAGGGTCAGCAGTCTTTTGGGAGAAGTAAGTTGTAAAGATTGTTTATTCAAGGATCAAATAGATAGCATATTTTGGCTTTCCAATCATCTGTTCTTCTCCAGGTCAGCAGACCCAACAATCTCCCCCTAGAACAGATGATGCCAAAACTCAGCTTTATTCATTGATCTTTATTCCTCATCAGACTTTCTCTGATTTGACCTTTGAATTGTAATTCAAAGTTCAAAGCAAATAGGTCTTCTTCATCTCTTTCCAGATCCAGATTTAGCAGTGCTTGGTGATCTTCTGCACAAAGGCTGTAAGCATCATCCATACTGATCTTCTGAACCTTTCCATCTGACCTGAGCAGTGTCAATTCGTGGTTGTCTTTGTTGACCTTCCACTTTAGAATTTTTGAGTCAGTGGATTTGCTGAGATGAACCTTTATTCTTGATGAGTTGGGTGATGGTGGTCTTCCTATGAGTTCTCTTAGTTTCTCTGTTGTGGGATCAGAGAAATAATGGATTTAATTGAAGAGCCCTTCCTTTATGAATGTGTCAGCAAACTTTCTTTGGTCTTCCTCTGACATCTCCTTCTGCCTTTTGAACTGTCTACTTGCAGCAGCAGTGAGATCAGAGGTTTCAAGTAAGCTGTCTAGGTTGAAAGTCTGTTGGGGTCTCTTCATCATAGGCTCATCATTGTAGACTGGTTTTCTTGGAAGGCTGGGATCCTTCTTTCTATTCTCTTCCAGACTTTTATAGGTTTCAACCAATCTAAGCTCTGACCATCTGGAAACAGACCTCATCTCCCCATAATTGGCAGCTACAATCTCCTGCCTCATTCTTTTGAACTTCAAGGCTCTGACTGGGTCTCTGCCTTTGCCAAAATTGGGAATGGAGACTTTAGCTTTGGGATCTTTGGCCATTTCTTCTATTCTGATCAGTTCTTCCCTCAAAGCATGAGTAGTCCAGCCATTGAACTGCTTTTTGTTTGCCTTGTAGGGCTTGGTTGCCATTATCTGTTCAAGTAGGGATTCCCTTACCTTCTTCTCCAGGTCTACACTGAGAGGCATGGTGGACATGGAATTGCTCAGGGTCTTAGCAAAGTCTTCAATCCTTCTGAGTTTGCTAAGCTCTGCTGAATGGATGCCCTGAGCAGTCCTGTCATCCTTCCCTTTGCATTTCTCCCTGATGATGGCATCCACCTGTTCACCCTTGTATTTTAGATAGGTATCAATGTTGAGGGGAACAGGGAAATTTGGGAGAGATGGGAAGGATCTTTCAGATGGCTGTTCAGTATTGTAGAAGGATTGTAATTCCCCCTTGAGTAGATCAAGTTCAAGGGGATACTGAACAACCAATGGTGTAATGGTTGGTGGTGGTCTATGGGTTGTGAATTTGGATGTATGTGGTGAGAATGAGGTGAGTGGAATGGCTGTGATGGGAGGAGTGGATTGGGCAGTTGAAATGGTGGTTGGTGATGTGTGAATGTTTTCATCATGCACAACAAAGGTTGATTTTCTCTTCCTTGTGTACATGATTTTTGGTGAAGGTGATTTGGCAGCAGTGGTTGGATTAACATCTGTTGGCCTTTTAGAAGAACCAGCAGATGTTGGAGTTTTGGTTGGTGATGTAGGTTTAGTGGTTGTTGGTTCAGGAGTGTGTGTTGGTTTGGGTATAGTGGTTTCAGTGGTTTGGGTGGCAGTGGTTTCAGTGACAGTGGTTTCAGCAGCAGTGGTTTTATCAACAGAGGTTTGTAACTTGGATGGTGGTTTTCTAACATGCTTGGCAGGTCTTTTCATCCTTTTAGAGGATCCCACATCTTCAGTTTCCCTTTGTTGTTTCTTCTTGAGTTCAATCAATGACTCTGCTTTTACTTCCAAGGTGTCAGCCCTTTGTTGTTTGGACTGAGCAGCCTTTTCAGCTTCTATGTTTGCAGAGTCATCTACTGCCTTATTCTTTTCAGTGGTTTGTGGTGGTGGTGCTTGATGTTGTTGTTGTGGAACTGATTTGGTAGACTCTGGTTTCTTGGCAGACTTGGCTTGACCTTTTTGAGAAGGTGGGCAACCAAAAGGATCTAGTTTTGGTAGCCTATCTCTGCCACTCTCCCCCTTTTTGGCATCATCAGCCGTGAAATCATCATCAGTTTCATCCCTGAGGATGGTGGTAGGGGCAGAGCCAGTAGTCTTCAGCAGATGGTCCTTGATGGCTTTGATGTCAGCATGTGTATCTTTGTACCTTGCATCAACCATATTTCTGATCTCAGCCATGTAGGTTTCATGTGTCTGATCAGCCAATTTCCTGTGAGCTATGATGATGGGGGAAACTGATTTCCATAACTCATTGGCTATATCAGTGGTAGATGGTTGACTCTTGGAGAGATCTGCAATTGAGCTTAGGATAAGCTTGACATCAGATTTGATGTCAGCAACAGATGTTTCAATAGCAGAAACTCTGGCCGTCAATTCTTGGTATTTTGACTCATCTCCTAAATTAATAGGATCATCTGAGTCCCTACCAGTGGTAGTTTTATCAGATTCAGCCCTAATAGGGGAATCAGATGCCCCTTTTTCTTGGTACTGGGGACTTCCAACTGTTTTTGGAGACACTATGGTGGCTTCAACAGTTGTTGCCTTCAAGGGAGTCTTAGTTATGAAATCACTGTCCTGATGTGAGACAATGGTCTCTACATCAGTAGTGGCTGCTCCACTTGAAAACTCACCTAGAGTTTCATTGAACCCTGGTGGTGTAACCTCCTCTTCTGTTTGGGGGATAGCAGATTGAATATTCTCAGGCTCAGTCACTTGTTGGAGTATACTCTCAGTGACAGGTGGAAGAGAGGAACTGGGATCTTCCTGAGATTCAATTGCTTCAAACAGGGGTTGCATTGTTTGTGGAACATGTGATGGTGAGAGTGGTGGAGTAAGAAGAGAGTTAGCCCTGGGAGAGGGGCTTGTGAACATATGGTCAAGTGACTCAAATGCATCATGATGTGTGTCCCCTTGGCTTACAACATGATCCTTTTGAGAGGATTCATGAGGAGGTTTGTCAGGTGGAGGTATGTCCAACTGTTGTGAGGAAGTAACAACAGTGGTTTCATGTTGCTTTTGTTGTGCAACAGAGGTTTCTTCTGGTACCTCAACATCCAGAAGCCTCATTTGTGGTTGAGTGGTGGTTTTTGTGGATGAATGTTTCTTTTTGGAAGTGGCTGGTGTGGGTTTCACAGCACTGGATGTAGTGCCATGATCACCAGGAGCAGTGGGCTCAACAACAGAGGTTTTGACAACAGTTGTTGCCTTTGTCCTCTTTGTTTGTGTTTTAGAAACTTTTGACACTTTTGACACCTTTTCTTGGGTGCTTCCACCCAGCATTCTAGTGAAAGTTTCATCAGTTAAGCTTTTCATTTGCATAGCAGCACCCTTTTTGAAAACTTTTTCAGGTAATAATTTTTGTAAAATTACACTAAGAATTCGTGGGTAAATAAGAAAAGCATTGTTTGACCCAGACTTGACTGCTTTCACATTTGATACCAAGTCCATGAACAAACCCTGGGAAAGATTGAAGTCAGAGTTTGACAACATAGCATATCCCAGATATTGCATCCTTAATGGAATTTCATTAAAAGATGTGGACTTAGCAGAGACACAAAGAAGAAGAGTATGGAAGAAAAATTTCATGACTGGAGGGAAAAACTTTTTGAAAAGAGTTGATCCAGTCATCTGACCATCATACCCTCTTTCTTGGAACTCAGTGTGAAGCTCTGTTTTAGTGAAGGAATCCTTACCTGCCAGGTCATTTAGTGTGAAGGTTGTGGATATGATATCAGGGGTAATGACAATACTGGTTTCTCCAATTTTGGAAATAATGGATGTAGGCTTTTTATCTTGTAAAAGAAACTCAGCATTCAACCAAAATTCTTGGAGTGTATCCAGATAAATGGGGGCGTTGGCGGTTAGGATGGGTAAGTATTTGGAATTGAGGAAAATGTCGATGGTGGAATGAAATGGAGTGTTGTCATCTGTTTTAATCAGATAGGGGAGACAATTGTGTGTAGCTTTGGCTTGAAGATCCATTGTAATGGATTTCGACGGGGAAAATGACTGAAGATTGATGAAGGGTTTGAGAGTGAAGAAGGCGGTTTACAGTATTTTGAATACAATGAGACAGTGTAACATCTGTTGTGGTAAAACAGGGTTTTTATAGGCTCAATGAAACCGCTGATGTGGCCAAACATCTGCTTGTATGAGCAGACGTGGCAATCATCTGATGGAGAACAGCTGTTTTGGTAAACAACTGATACAAACAGCTGATGGATCCAACCGTTGGGTTTTTTTTTTTTTTTTTTTTTTTTTTAAATATAGTATATATATATATAGATGTGGACAGTTGTTTTATCTGAACAGATGTTCTGAAACAGATTTTTCAACTAACAGTTGTTTTATCTGATCAGATGTTTGGAAACAGACTTTTCAACCAATAGTGGAAATGAATGAAACAGTGGTTGTTTTATCTGATCAGATGTTATAAACAGATTTTTCAACCAAACAGCAATTTTAGGAAAATATTTGATTTCTGAACAATTTATTAAAAAATTTATTTGGTTAATCCATGTTTAACATGCCAATTCTGGAAATCAGATTTGTAAAGGTAGATGTGTCTAAAGCTTTTGTTAACACATCTGCCAACTGATCCTCTGTTGGAACATGGTGTAAAGAAATCAAACCTTTTTCATAGCTGTCCCTGACAAAATGATGTCTTATGTCAATGTGCTTGGTAGTGGAATGAGAGACTGGATTCTTGATGATATTTTCAGCAGCTTGGCTGTCCAACATGAGTGGAGTCCTAAGTGCAGTTATCCCAAAATCCAGTAGTTGATTCTGAAGCCACATCAATTGGGCTGTACAGCTTGCAGCAGCAATGTATTCAGCTTCAGCTGTTGAAGTTGAAACAGCTGCCTGCTTTTTGCTTTGCCATGAAACTAAGGCATTCCCTAGAAATTGGCACCCTCCTGAAGTGGATTTTCTTGTGGTGTGACAGCCAGCAAAGTCACTATCTGAAAAACCTGAAAGCTCAATGTTTCCATTAGCAGGATACCAGATACCAAGTGTGGGAGCACCTTTGAGGTATCTGAATATCCTTTTTACAGCAATAAGGTTTGACTTTCTGGGAGAAGCCTGGGATCTGGCACAGACACAGGTAGCAAACATAATGTCTGGCCTAGATGCAGTTAGGTACAATAAAGACCCAATCATACATCTATAATGTGTTTGATCAACCAGTTCATCCTTGTCATCAATAGTGAGCAGCTTGACTGTACTCATGGGTGTGCTACATGGCTTACAATCATTCATCTCAAATCTGGTTAATAAATTCTTTACATATTTGTTTTGGTGAATGAATGTGCCATTTTGCAGTTGTTTCACTTGAAGACCAAGGAAACACTGAAGCTCACCCATGGCACTCATCTCAAACTCTGCTGTCATGAGTTTTCTGAACTCTTCACACATTTGGTTACATGTGGATCCAAAGATGATATCATCCACATATATTTGAACAATCATTAAGTGTTTCCCTTTCCATTTAAGAAATAAAGTTTTGTCAATTTTACCTCTTGTGAAGCCAATGGATAAGAGAAATGTGGAAAGAGTTTCATACCAGGCCCTTGGTGCTTGTTTGAGTCCATACAGAGCTTTGTTGAGCTTGTAGACATAGTCAGGATGGAATGTGTCTTCAAAACCAGGTGGCTGACATACATAGACCTCCTCCTGAATTTTGCCATAAAGGAAGGCACATTTGATGTCCATCTGATACACCTTTATGTTGTGGTTGACAGCAAAGGCTAAAAAGAGTCTGATGGCCTCTAGTCTAGCTACAGGAGCAAAGGTCTCATCATAATCTATTCCTTCTTCTTGTCTGAAGCCTTGAACCACAAGCCTGGCTTTATTCTTGACAACAATACCCCTTTCATCAGTCTTGTTTTTGAAGACCCACTTTGTTCCTATAGGGCAAACATCCTTAGGAAGTGGTACAAGCTCCCATACTTGTTGTCTTTTGAACTGAAGGAGTTCTTCTTGCATGGCTTCTACCCAACTGTTGTCTTTCAGTGCCTCTTGGTACTTGACAGGTTGTGTAAGGGATAAGAAACCTGCAAAAAGACAGATATTTGAGGATTGGCTTCTTGTGAGCACTCCCTCTCTGATGTTGCCAATGATCTGGTCTGGTGGATGAGCTCTTAAGTAAATAAGATCTCCTTGATATGGAACAATGGCATTTTGGGGTGATGGACAGAGGTTTGGTGACTCTGTTGGTGTAACATCTGTTGGTACTTCTGTAGAGTCAACAGATGTTTGGAATGGTAGTGGAGGAATGGGTCCAAGTGGTGTGAAACTTGACTGACTTTTGTCAACAGATGATTGACTTTTGTCAACAGATGATAGGTCAGTGGTAGTGAGGGGTGAAGCAGAGGTTTGAGGATAGGACTGGCCAACAGTGGTTGACACAGCTGTGGCAGAGTTTTGACAACTGTTTTGAACAACTGCTCCCTCTGATGCAGAATAGACTTTGTAGTGACTGGGAATCACAATATCTGTTCTGTAATCTTGCTGTGGAGACTGTGGAATACCTGCATTGTTAGTCTTAACAGTGATATCTTCAAATTTGAATTTATCTAAATCAAATAATTCAGCAGGGTTTGCAGGGATTTTCAGAGATGAAAGTTCATTGAACTTAACATTCAAGGTTTCTTCTATTGTTTTAGTCCTTGTGTTAAACACTTTGTAGGCCTTAGCAGTAGAAGAATATCCCAGAAAATAACCACAGTCTACTTTGGCTGCAAATTTTGAAATGGAATCTTTAAGATTTAAAATGAAACATGGGCAGCCAAAGATTTTGAAGAATGAGATTAATGGTTTGATTTTGAACAAAATTTCATAAGCAGTTTTTTGATGTCTGGGGTTGATCAAAACTCTGTTTTGAACATAGCAAGCAGTGTTTACAGCTTCTGCCCAAAAGGACAGTGGCAAACCAGAATCTGCTAGCATGGTTCTTGCAGCTTCTATAAGAGTTCTATTTTTCCTCTCAACTACCCCATTTTGTTCTGGTGTTCTTGGGATGCTGAACTGCCTCACAATCCCTTTTGACACACAGAAGTCATCTAACTCCTTATTTTTAAACTCTGTTCCATTGTCACTCCTGAAAACTTTTACTGGCAAGTCATACTGCTTTTCAACCTTGGTGACAAAGTCCTTCAATATACCTGCAGTCTCATCTTTAGAGTGTAAAAAGTAAGTCCATGTAAACCTAGAAAAATCATCAACTATGACAAGACAAAATCTTTTTCTTCTTAGACTCATGATTTTAACAGGGCCAAACAGGTCCATGTGCAACAGTTGTAAGCACTGACTAGTTTTGGACTCATCAATGGATTTGTAAGAGCTTTTATGTTGTTTCCCTTTTAAGCAAGAAACACAATGCTCATCACATTTAAATTCTTTTGATGGAAGACCTCTGACAAGGCTTTGTTTTGAGAGTGTGTTGATAGTATTAAGGTTGGTATGACCCAGTCTCCTATGCCACAATTCTGTCTCCTTAGTGGAGGCAGCAGAAAACAGACAGACATTTGCCATAGGATTATCCTTTAACATATCAACAACATACACATTGCCACTCCTATGAGCAACAAGCTGTGCTTTGCTCTCAGCAATAATGGTATCAATCTTTTTCACCACTTCTGGCCCAATAATCTTACAAGTTTTCTTTGTGAAAAATGAGCCATAACCTTTGTCACTCATTTGTGAAACACTCAGAAGATTGAACTTGAGATTATCAATAAGATTGACATTTTCAAACTTGAGTTTTCCTGCCTGTACAGTCCCTGAACCCAACACCTTACCTTTAGAATCATTACCAAAGGATATATCACCCCCTCCATGAGCCAAGAAGTCCAGAAGTAGGGCTCTACATCCTGTCATGTGCCTGGAACCTCCACTATCTACATACCAAAGACTATCTAAACAGGCAGAAGCTCCCTGCACATCAGTAAATGATTAGTTTTGGTGAGTGTCCAAAGCCAAATTGGCTTTGGATGGATCCTCAGACCTTTCAGACTCAAGTTTTGGAAGGTGATCAGTGGTTTGGACCAATTTTTGAATTAGGGTCAACAACTGCTGCTGACCATTTGCCAGTGCTTGTATGTCAGCACTTGGGGCAGCAGTTGTTTGATCACCCCCTGACAGATGATAATACCCATATGGATTTCTGTTCACTCTTGGTTTAGAGGGTCTTTTTGGCTCCTCATAAACATGTGGCAGACTGTGACATGGAGGTTGACCATAACCTCTTGGGTATTTGCTTGTGGGTGGAGCATCTGTTACTTGGACATCTCTAGAAGCAGATGTTTCAAGCCTTTTTGTAACAGATGTTTGGACAGGTGTAAAGGTCTGTTTGGGCTTTCCTTTTGGAGTACTAACCACAGGGTTTGCAAGAGTTTTTGCTTTGTATTCTTGTATTTTTACATCAAAATTTTTGAGATACAAGCACTCTTTAGTCTTGTGATTCTTTTTCCCACATATTGAGCATGTGGCTTTTGAATCACATTCACTTGTTCCTTTGTTGATATCATATGCTTTTAGAAGAAAACAGTTTTTGGTGATATGATTCTTCTTTTCACAGAAATCACAAAACAAGTTAACAGTCTTTTCTTTCTTTTTCCCTTTTTCAGGCTTCTTTTCAGCAGATGTTTGAGCATCTGCTGGAGAATCCTTCAGGGGAATGACCTTTGCCAAGGGAATGACCCTTGCCTGAGGAGCTGTTTTTCCCTCAGGGGTTTTAAAATCAACAGGTTTATAATTCTCAAGAGTATCACACTCATCAGACCAAGTAGGTTTAAATTCATACTTTTCAAGTTCAGCAAAAGATGAGGAACCTTCTGGTTTTTCAAGAACAATTTTCTTACCATTTGGTTCAGTGATTTTAATCTCTTGACCCTGCAGGTTTGTTGGAACTATCTCAACAGACTTTTGATCCTTTGTGTCAGTGTTTTCAAAAGCTGGAGCAGTGGTTGCAAAACCAAAGCCAAACTTCACATGACTTTTGGTTTGTTTGTTGAGTAGCATCTCAAAACCTCTACATGATTCCACCCATTTTTTACATTCAACTTGGGTGGACTCAAGCTCACTTTTACAACTTTGATATTTTGTTATCATAGTCTGGAGCTGGTCTTTGACAATAGTTGCTTCATGTTTTAGACTACTAATTTCAGATTCTTTTGCAGTTAAACTTGTTTTCAAATCTTTAGTGAGTTTTTCAAATTTAACCTCATCATCCAAAATTTTCTTTCTAAGGTTTTCATTCACCTCTTTAATGTTAGCAAATGCTATTACACATTTGTCAGAACACAACTCTTTGAGAATTTGAGGAGATACCTTAGCAGCAGCCATCAATGCACAATCACACTTGCACTCACATTCATCAGATGCACCCCAGGGATCTGAGAGATTCACAACCTCTTCTTCAGGTTTCTCACCTGCAACAACTTCACTAACAATATCATCAGTCACAACATCAGATTCATTTACCACTTCCTCAGATTCAATCTCATCAACCATAGCCATGAAACAAAAGTTTTCTGGTTCATTTTCAGCTTTGGCAACCAGTGCAAAATTCTCATCTGTTAGCTCATCAGGTAGACTGCTCCAATCAACAAAGCCTTGTGTAAAGAAGCTCTGTTGACTGGTCTCTGCAGGAGCAGAGGATGGTGCAGCAGTCGTTTGAACAGGTGGTGGAGCAACAGGTGTTTGCACATAATGGATCTGAGGAACAGTGGTTTGGACATACTGGACAGGAACAGTGTTTGAGGACTGTGCAAAATGAGCAGTGTTTTGCACATTTGGTCCAGGGGTATTATAGGAATTCTGATAAGTGTTGGTCTGTGGTCTTTGATTTGGATAGGTTATCATAGGTGTACCATGTTGACCCCTACATTCCCTAGCAAAATGACCAAACCTATGACATTTATAACACTTGATCTTTGATTTATCCAACCCCACCTTAGATCTGCCAGTCAACCCTGGAAACCTTCTCCCTGTTTTCTTGTAAAAATTATTAGTTCTTACACTGAGAAGGGCCAATTGGTGCATAATGTCCATTTCTTCCAAATCATCAGGGTCAAAGTATTTCAGGTCATCATACTCAAAGGATATGTTATCAGATGCCTGTATATCACCACCACTTGCTGTGAAAGCATAGTTAGGTGAATAAGAATCAGAGTTAAAACCTGAGTTAAAACCTGAAGTTATGTCAATAAAATGATCATAAATCTGATCCTTTGTGTTTCCAGGCACCTCATCATGACCCAAAAGTGCTGTATTCCCAAACACATAGTCATCAGACACTTTTCCAGAGTCCTGGAGCTTCTTTTTCTGGTTAAGCTCTCTTTCATAGGTCAAGAGCTTACCATGAAGCTGGGTCAGTGATAGGTCTTTAAATCCTATTGAGTTTCTCATAACAATTGCAATAGTGTCCCATTTGTCTGGTAATGATCTTAAAAACCTATGGTTCAAAGTTGAATGAGGGTAAGTAAGACCAACCAATTTTAGTTCACTAATTAAGCAGTTAAATCTCTCAAACTGTTGAGTTAATGACTCTCCTTTGACATGACTGAATGTTTCATATTGTTGGTTAAGTATTTCACGGTTGTTTTCAATAACCTCCTCAGTCCCACCAAACTGCTCTTTCAGTGCATCCCACAACTCCTTTGCACTGTTACAGTGTAACAACCCAGCATATATATCATTGGGTAGAGCCATGGCCACAATACTGAAGGCCTTAGCATCTAGCTCAATTTTCTGAAAATCCTGGTCGGAGTAGTTTTCAAGTTTCTTTGGCTCAAACACTTTGGGATCTTCAGTACTCGGCACAGTCGGAACATGTGGTCCGAAGATAACCGACTTCCAACACCCAGTGTTTTGTTGAGCTAGAACATGGCTCATCCGACGTTGCCAGATATTGTATTCAGATCTGACAAGCATCGGTGGCTTGTTGTTCGTGCCAGTGTTATGTGGATCGTGATTGATAGAAGCCATTCTCTGATTTTTCAAAAACAAAGTCTGTTTAACAACGGTTGAATCGAAATTAAACTATTACTCTGTTTTCAATCAAACTGACAAACGATATCAATAATTGTGAGCTGATTATTAAATTGATTTGTTAGATCGAATTTAATTTACCAAGCTCTGATACCAATTGTTAGGATCTGAGTTTGTTTGTTTTGATTGTTTAACTAAATGATGACAATAATGGAATGAAAGTAGAATGAAAGTGCAGCGGAATAATAAACTGTAAATCAAAACAAGAGAGTAAATGTTTTTCGATCGAATGCTTTCATTAATATATCAAAGATTACAATCGTACAAGTTACTCCCCCTCAGCCTGATCACACAGTTGTTTGTCAGAGAGAATGTTTTGTGTGTGATACAATAGAACAGTACATGCACTGTTCTATTTATAGACTGACTCAAACCGCTGATGACCTAGGCTGACGTCACCTAAGACAGTGACCTCTAACAGAATAACAAACTTAAACATCTGCTATACAAACTACTGTTACATTGAAAGCACTGATAGTAAACAGCTGTTAAAGATAAACTCTGACGATCTTGTATCCACTGCTGAAGTCTAAGTGCTGTTGCTTCCAGCAGTGCTTTGGTCTTCAGTACTTGTATCTGCTGTTGCTCTTCTTCAGACCTTTGGTCAGCAGTTGTTCTTCATCAGTAGTTTCCTTAGCAGTTCTTTGTATCAGCAGTTGTTGAGCAGTTGTTTGGATAGAACAGTAGTTAGGGTCAGCAGTCTTTTGGGAGAAGTAAGTTGTAAAGATTGTTTATTCAAGGATCAAATAGATAGCATATTTTGGCTTTCCAATCATCTGTTCTTCTCCAGGTCAGCAGACCCAACAAGAGTGCACTAAGATCATTAGTAATGTGGTGAGAAGCACCACTGTCTTTTAGCCATGATAAATGAGAATCGACAGTATGGTGTGTTGCCATCATGTGTGCTTGTGGTTTAGTTTGGGTGTTGTTTTGGTTGTAAGTTGAAGGGGTGATAGTAGGTTGAGTTTTCTTGAAGTTTGGGCAGAATTTTAGGGAGTGGTGGGGTGATGAAGAAGAATGAGTGGGTTTAGTAAACCGCTCTGATACCATATAAAAGTATCAAACTTGTGATTTTTCATTGAATAGAGATTAACATATATACATATGATAGAGCTAAAGACTAGGGACTAGTAGCTACAATTAAGGAGTAAAATGAGTGCAGAATATTGATTAACAAATTACAATTACAACAAGCATTAATTTTGAATATTGACTAAAGACTTGGTGGGAGACTCGGTTTTGACTGAGTATGCTTCAATAGCGGGATCGTTCAAATGAGTATGTTGTGGTGTTCGTAAGCCACGTGGACAATATTGGCGCTCGCGGCCCTCAACATGTAACACCCCAACCGATGGCGGAAACATCGGGATGTCACGTATTGATGATTGTTCAGTAGCACATGGTAAATAATAAGTTTCAATAAATGATTTAAATGAACTACATACAATTGTTCTAAAAATTTGTACATCAAAATGAAAAATACTAGCTACGCATCTTCAAGCATTAACTCTAATCTTCAAGCAAGCTATATCCTGAAACATGTTAAGTTTGAAAATATTTTGGGTCAACAAAAGTTGGTGAGAATTACATAGGTTTTGATAATTGAATAAAAACTTGTACAATTCGAGTGTCATGGCAAGTCTAGTCCATATGTGAAAACAAAACAATCGGGTAAATCGAGTGCATAATCAAACCTTATGACTAGAATATTGTGGTCCATCCCATACGCTCATGGTTCACTCGATTATGTTATAAATTCGATAACAATCACCCATGCTACCTATGTAGGAGGTACACGTATCCGGGTGGGATTGTCAGTCCAATAGATCTATCATTGTATACCGTCGGCTGATCAATGTTAATGATTATGCTAGAATATTGTGCTTACCCTAGTAATGTTTAAGACATAATGCAACATAGAATAACACATAGACACTTGTGATTGAATTGTAAATTGAATGTTGTAACATGTTTCACCCCCAAAAAAATAGTGAATGGAAAAGGGGCTATGTAAACTCACCTTAGGTGCATAATGAGTTCGTGCGTTTTATTGAGCGTGCAAACACTTAGTAATAATGCCTTGGAAAACTCAAAACTAGCTATAGGAGATAATGACGGATGAAAACTTTAGTATATGGGAGATGGGATAATAATGTTTTTTTTTTAATGGTATAAAGTGTTGAATGGTAGGCTATTGTATTTATAGTGTAGAAATTGTAGTTGTAATTAGGGACTACTTTGACTAGGCTAGAATTTAGGAACAACCTTGACTTGACTAGAAGACCATATTTACTAACACTTTGACTTGACTAGGAGACCATATTTACTAACACTTTGACTTGACTTGACTAAAAGACTACGTTTGACTTTTCAGGTTTGACTAAGGGACCTTGAAAGGGTTTAAGTTTAATTGGTTTTAATTAACATCACAAAACACCAAATGGTGTAGTGGTTTGTGTGGTGTGGTTAAGGTTTAGCCCGCCAGGGACTCGGGTTCGAATCCTGGCTCAGGTAAACATTTTTTTTAACGTTTTTAAATCAGAATTTTTAATAAAATCCAATTTAATATTGATTATAAGTCATTATTTAAACAAAAAAAATTAATAAAATGGATGGGAAAGATAATGTAAACATGAATCGGATGAATAAACGAGGGAGTTCTATATATATATATATATATATAAATTGTGTGATGTTACAGTATTCAGTAACATCCGGCCTCTCTCACCACCAATATTGTCCGCTTTGCCCCGATGGGTTGCCCATCCAGAGCTCACGGATTTGTTTTTGGTAGCCTAGTGGAGACTTTCCAGGAGGTCACCCATCCTGAAATTTCTCCCACCTGAGCACGCTTAACTGTGGAGTTCTCCTCTCATCCACTAACATTAAGCCCCAAAACGCGTTGGTGATTTAAGAGGCAAGACATTACTTATGAACCAAGGATCTCTCCTGGCCACGGCCGATGTGGGATTTTCCTGGGGTGTCACATTCACCCCCTGTTAGAGTCTCATCGTCCCTGATGAGGTATGTACCCACCATCCCGAACGGCACAGGAGTGGCTCTGATACCATCTGTAACACCCGGCCTCTCTCACCACCAATATTGTCCGCTTTTCCCCGATGGGTTGCCCATCCAGAGCTCACGGATTTGTTTTTGGCAGCCTAGTGGAGACTTCCCAGGAGGTCACCCATCCCGAAATTTCTCCCACCTGAGCACGCTTAACTGTGGAGTTCTTCTCTCATCCACTAACATTAAGCCCCAAAACGCGTTGGTGATTTAAGAGGCAAGACTTTACTTATGAACCAAGGATCTCTTCTGGCCACGGCCGATGTGGGATTTTCCTGGGGTGTCACACAACACATAGTCTAAAATTTGGGTGAGTTGAGTGTTTACTTATCTCATAAATAAAGGTACAACTTTAAGCCATAGTACAACCCTCAATTTTTTTTGAAAGGCCAACAAACTTTATTAAACTTGGACAAACAACAGTTAGTCCACACCAATTACATACAGCATATAGTATTACAAGCCCATGCTAGATACATCCATATTGCACCATTGTATCCATGAAACATTAAACTCCTTAGCCCGATTCCTAATCCACATAAAAGCCGAGTGTCGAATCAGTTCTTTCACACCTTCAATGTTGGCTTGTTTACGGCTGAACACCAGGTTGTTTCGGGTCCTCCAAATGTTCCACAATGCGACTTGAACAATTGAATAAATAAGTTGTCTCCATCTTTGTGAGCCTCGTAGCTGCGCGTGCGCCTCAAACAGATCATCCAAGCTAAAGAAAATCAGCCTTGGACACCTACACCACGTCGCGATAAAGTCCCAAACTGCTGTAGCGAACTGACAAGCAACAAACAGGTGTACGGCTGTTTCATCGCTCTCACCACAAATTCTGCACACTGTAGAATCCAACTGAATGTTTCTCCGTTGTAGAGAGACCAAAGTTGGTAATCGGTCTTGTTTCAACCTCCACGCCATGAAGTTGACTTTGATGGGTATCCACCTATTCCATTCAAAAGCTAGGTCCGAATCAGAAAAACGATAACTCTACAGCCTGGACTTAAAAGTATGTACCGAAAACAATCCATCCGGTTCCAAACGCCAAGCCCATCGATCCTCAACAGCCCCTATGTTTGCTCGCATTAATTCTATGGTTAAATCTTCCAGCTCAATCAGTTCGTCTACCCTCAATGCTTGCATCTACTTTTCATACGAGACGTCTCTGAATTGCAGAGACATAGGAAGTTGTTCATACTGACATGTACCGAGGGCCATGTACTTTTGGTTTGTACTTATTACATTCCGGCTAAACTATAGGGGGACGGGGTGAATTTTTATGTCACGGTACCTCAATACCGTCGCTACCAGTTCTGGTAGCGGTCTCGTGTGGTTCTATATAATTGACTGGTAATTTGGTATATTAAATGTAACGGTCGAATTTTTATGTTTTTTAATTCCATTTTGACCATTGAATTTAATTTGTGCTTTTTATAGTTATTCAAACGGTCATATTTTGTGACCGTTTTTATCAAAAGTCTATAAAACACAAAACAATCTGACGGTTTAGTATAAAAAAAATAGAAATTATCTCCATACTTTTAAAAAATGAATGACATTAACGTCGAAGATGATCAAGTTATCATTCCCCCGTTCGAACTGCACCCAATTTTACACTCAGACGATGGTAGCCTTAAGTTTCTCATAAAACTTGCCAAGCGGGCTGCAGAGTAAAACACATCAACATCTAAAATAAGATATGTGTCACTTGATCGCGAGGGAGGCAATGCTCGGTTTTTCTTACCCAACGAAACGAAACGGCGCCGCAGTTTCTATTTACTTTAAATGGCCACTTATATAAACGTAGATATTATCTCACCAATGACATCTACCCAACCTGGTCAACGTTTGTGAAAGCGTTTAGATATATGACCGATCCGAAGGAAAAGAAATTCGTTAAGGCGCAAGAGGCAGCAAGAAAGGATGTTGAGCAAGCGTTCGGAGTATTAAAAGGGAAATGGGGAATTACCACATGACCCTTGAGGCCTACGACCGTTTCTAGGTGTAGCGTCATCGTCTATACGTGCATGATATTGCACAACATGATCACTAAAGACAAAGAGCGTGCGATATCACCGGTCCACATACGCGATCCCCCAATCCAACCGTTCTTCGACGACGAAGCCCTTGCGGAGTTAACAGACTTCGATACGCATTCCAACTTCGAAATGATCTCGTGGAACATCTAGACGGACTTGATCTACCGTACCTCGAAGCGGATGCCCCCGAATAGTTTTTCTTTTACTTAGTTTATTTTTAATTTATGTGCATTTGTATGTTTTATTTCCTTTTAATATTGTAAATTTATTTTATTAGTTTAATAATATGTTTAATTAATGTTTCTTTAACAAAAAAACTAAAAAATAAAGATTTCAGTGAAGTGAATCAGTGCAGTGCTGCCTTCAAAAAAGTGTTTTCCGTGAAGTGATGTGGCAGTGCAAGATTCGTTAAAATCAGTTAAGTGAAAAGTTTAGCTAGGAGCACCCCTTCCCCCCTTAACATTTAATTCATACTATTACAACCGTCCTACCAAACAGTCATAAAAATTAATTTGTAATTCTTGAAAACCGTCGATTGAATTTAATTGAATTCACCTAAACGGTCAGACCTTTAATTTTAACAGTTTAACCGTTCAAAATTTTGTATATAAATAGATCAAACCGTGGGGTTAAAAGCCACACTTTACGACGGTTTAAAGAAACACAAACACCCACAAAGATGAATTTGTGGACCGAGGAAAGAGATGGCATTAATGGTGTGCTACAAGGACGCCACAAACGACCCGGATATTCAACAACTCCCGAGGGATGAGGGGTCGACCTACCCCCGGAGGAGTTTTGGGCCCGCGTGTTGAGCGACTTCAACCAACACGTTGGCACTAACAACAAGACCCTCCCAGACATCCAGTTGAAGTGGGTCGATCTCAATATCAAGTGTGGGAGGTAAACCACCCTCTGCGAGCAAACGATGAGGGACGATCCGGACCTCGATCACGACTTTGCTATCGACTTCACTCACTATGATTATGAGGCTCGATATGGCAACAATTTCAACCATGTCGAGGCATGACAATTGTTGCGCCAACCTTAAGAGTATTTTTCTTTGTTTTAATTAATTTTTATTTTATGTTTAATATTATTATGTTTTAATGAAATGTTCTTATTTATGTTTTTTTTTTATTTAAATAGATTTTAAAACAAACGGTTAAAATAATAAAAATATTATAAAACAAACGGTGAAAATAATAAGACAATATTAAAAAACAAACGGGTAAAACAAAAAAAAAATAGTATTTATATAAGTAAAAAATAAAATAGGAAACGGATACCAACACGGTAAACAGAACCAGCAAAATAGTTCACGGGATCACTACCAGTCTAGGTGACGACGGTATTAATGTGTTGATAATGGGTAGCCGTGAACAATTCGAGTGACGCCTCACCCCCCTCGTAAACATAGGCTTGGTGATTGGTCATTTAGAGTATGCGTAGTGGGGTAGTTATGTGGCGTTATAGCCACCCATAGCGCCGGGGAACACCGCCCCCGCCGGCGCTATGGTGGCGTTTTGAGGTTGCAGGTTAAGGTGATAGCGAGCGTTTTGTGTAGAGTTATTATTATTATTATTATTATTATTATTATTATTATTATTATTATTATTATTATTATTATTATTATTATTATTAGGGTTTGCAGGCGGTGGTCGACGGTGGTTTACAGGGGAAGACGATGAACAGGATGGGCTGTGGTCTTGGTGGGGACGATGAACACGAAGGGGGATGACGATGAACAGGAACCGGTGGTTATCGTCGTTTGATGATGGATCTTGAACAGGAAGGGGGCTGTGTGTGGTGGTCTTTTGAGGATGAAACAGGGGCTGTGGTGGTGGTCTATTGAGGATGAAACAAGGAAGAGGAAGGTTTTGAAACTGGTATGCTTTATTGTTAGGTACAAGCTGATCGAAAAGACATGGATGAGTTGTGAAATGTTTTCTTTTCAAACCTTAATTTTTCTAATAAAAAGTATCATACAATGGGAATGTAGATAAGCGTAAAGGAGATCAGATTATTATTATTATTATTATTATTATTATTATTATTATTATTATTATTATTATTATTATTATTATTATTATTATTATTATTATTATTATTATTATTATTATTATTATTATTATTATTAGGGTTTGGGAATTGGGGGAAAAAGATTGTAGAAGAAGAAGAGGGTTGGAGGCAGGGATGAGGAGGCAAGGATGAAGAAGAGGGTTGAAGGAGGAGGATGAAGAAGATGGAGTTTTTTGTTCCAAGGAGTTACATAACGCGTTGAAGGCTGATTTGGTGGAGGAAGCATGGTCGATTCGCCCGATTCATCAGAGCCAGGAAGAAGAAGAAGAAGATGATGATGATGATGATGATGATGATGATGAATTTTATGAAGAACAAGGAGAAGAAGAAGAAGGAGAAAACCAAGAAGGAGACGACGACGACTAGTTTTTTTAAGTATTTGTAACTTTATTTAAGTATTTGTTGTTTTTTACTATTTTTATCTTTTATTTATGGTTTGTAATTTTTTTTTTAGTATTTGTTTTTTTTTTTGTTTAAGTATTTGTATTATTTTTATTTTTAATGAAATATTATTAAGTATTAAATATTCTTATTTAAATAAAAAACAATAATTAACCAATCATTACCAATCATTTATAACCCCAACATAACCTTCCTTCCCACTACACCCTCTTTTTCCATAACCTCAACATAACACCTTTTCTATTACTTTTTAATATTTTAATCCTATAACCCCAACATAACTATCCACCACTACACATACCCTTAGAATGATATGTGATAGGAGGCAGGGAGTGATCACATCAAAAGTCTTACACACATATAGTATTATTTTATATATAAAAAAATTGTCTTACACATAGGGAGTGATTACTTTCCATCTTCTTTCTTTCTTTTGCTTGTCTTCACCAAAAGTTGCAGGGTTTGCTTAAGATCGCTGCTGGTTAACTCCCCGTACATGTTATTTCTAATTTTTTTTCTTCACTTTAACTTCTGTAGAATTAACATACTGGTTGACCGACACCAGCTCCATCAGGTAACCAACTAAAGAACCAGTATAGTTATGTTTTATTATACAACTCTACTTTATATATATTTACTTTGTAAACTTTTTTTTAGAGTGATTGACCGATGAGGTTTACGAAGATTTGTCGAGCAAACCTTCAATGGCGTCTTATTAAAGATCATCTCAATTTGAAAGAGTATCAAACTATTAATGACGTATTCTTGAGCTTTAAAATGTAAGTTGGTTCTTTATTTCTTTTAACGTAGCTTGAATAATACGAGTGAAGTTTTGTTTTTTGGCCAAAGTTATCTTTTTTTGTTTTTTTTACGTTTTTAATAATCTATGTGAGTGAAGTTCGATCCACACACGACCACTGTATATTGAGCCCAGATATGACTTTTTATTAAAACAAAAACGTTTTTTATATAATTATTAAAATAAATCTTTTTAAAGGAAGAATTTGTTAAAAAGAAAGTTAAAATGTTTGTCAGTTATTTATTTATTTTGTATAATGTTTTGTTTTTCTTAAAAGAAACTAAAGATAAAATTAAAGGTTCAACTCGTATTATTAAAATCGTTTTCATATTTGTTTTTGTTTTTTTTCCTTCTTTTATAAGAAACTACCCGGAAAACAATAGATTGGCATCAATTGTATAAAAGTTTAACTTTTGTTATTAATTTAAAAACTAAATATAAGGATAATTATTAAAACAGTGTTCATATTTTTTTCTCTTCATAAAATTTTTTTTTTTGCTTCTTTTCAGAAACCAACAAAAACCTTAAAACAATAAGTCGACATCAATTGTATATAAAAAAAATAATAATAACTTTTGGTTTAAATAATGCGCTATTATTATAGCCTATAGAACACAAGGTGATATTGTTGGAAAGTTCGTATAAGATATTTTACTAAGGCTAGTGTAGAGGCTGTGTGTATGATTTGTGGACCCCGATCTAAACACGGTACAAATTGGAAAATTACGGAAATAGCCATTGACTTGGTCAAATTACGAAATTAGCATCGGAACCGTCTCGGACGGTTCCCCTTTCCGAGGCACCTGAGCCGACTCCGAAGACGGCTGAGATAAAGAGTCAGTTATAGGTTGACACGTGTCCGACAGTGTAACAACCGGCAAAAATGAGGTAATTCCGTACAAATTAATTAATATGTGATTAACGTAATTAAGTGCAGATACGTGTTAATTATTTAACTGAGGCCTTAGAGAATAGCAAATTCCCATATGATGCATAGGAATGCATACGTTTAATGGTAAAACATGATAGGATCATGTGCGAATAAACTTATCCGGTATGGACGTTGGCGATTACCCGGTAAAAATTAAATAAACGAAAAAGATCCCGGACACCCAGGATATAAAATAAAGGGTACTTTCACAAAATATAATGGGTTTTGGAACTCCAAAACCATAAGTGAAATCTTTCCATACAAATCTCCTGGTAACGAATAAAGTGCGCGTACCGCACCCGGTACGCGTATAACTCAAAAATTCACCCGACAAAAAGCCTAAATAACCAATCAACACTTAAACTAGGCTATGTTTAAGGGTTATTAGAGGCACTTTTAATGTACGAATAACACGCGAATAAAGTCCGAAAAATACCCGAACGACGAGGGATTAAACTTAACAAAACATTGGTAAATATTTTGTGTTGTGGACCCCACCTAAACCCCCTAGAACCGGCCCAACCCTCCCATGCTTGTAATCTTCTTTTTTTTGTACTTCACAATCTAAGTTAAATCAAGCAAAGTATGGGGATGGATATGGCATGATATTATATGAGATTATATGTCCTTGAAAGATTGTGAAATCTCTTATTTTTGGCTTGAAAATCTCGGCCCATACACCCTCTTACAATCTAAATGAGATCATGTAAATATCACCATAGTAAATCCACAATCCTTATAAATCTAAGATAGATTATAATAGATAGTATTGTGTCCTTGAAATCAAGACAAAATCCTCTCCTTGGCTAACCAAAACCCACGGCCAAAAACTCACCCAAGAAGAGCAATCCGCACAAGATTTTACTAGTACAAAAGTATCCATGTTTTAAGGGATCTAAATCCATGAGAGATCACATATAATCTTTGGAAGATTTATAAAAAGAAAGCATGTGTGTATACTTGAACAACCAAGCCAAAAAAACTCTTCTTCTTGTTCCTTCCTTGAGCCATAGCTCACACCACACACACATATCTTTCATTTTCAACTTTACAACATAAGATTCATCCACATTCAAACCCATTTTTCATCAAGTTAAGTGTGTTATCAAGCTTGGAGCTTAACCACCTTGGAAGAACACACTAAACCCCATCCAAATCAAGAGTTTTTGTCTTCCCTAGCCTTGTGCTAGTAGTAAGCTTCTTAATCTTGCTTTAGTTCTTTAAATAGTCGTGTTTTATGTTTTTTAAAAGCAAGTTGTACATAAGGGTTAAAATATGGTTTTGAACATAAACTTTAGTATGTTTTTACAAGACTAAAATGGGTGTTTAAAATCATGTATATGGGCCATAGGTTTGATGTTGGTGATGTAGTGTTTTGTAAGTTATAAAAAATACACATACACTTATATAAGATGATGATCTAAGCATAGTTGGTGAATGTAACTTGAATACACTAAAAAGTAGTTTTGATCATCATAAAATGATCATCTAAAGCTTAACATAAGTTTGATCATTTTAGAAAATCAAAAAATACAAAAGCTACATATTTAAAGTCTACTAACTTGAAAAATGAAATTTGGACTTGTTGGATAAAATACACTAATCACACATATTAGTAGCCTTATTAATAGTATATGAGACTATTAAAAGTGTTAAAATGTAAAAATAATCCAACAATATAAAGATGATCCTTTAAAGTCCACTAGTTTGGGAGAAAAATGCTAATTTTAAAAGTTAGTACGGAAAAATACAACTTTTATAAGTTAAGGGACTAATGTTGTAACTTTGAAAGTTGAGGGACTAAAATGGATATTTTAGAAACTTGGGTCCAAAAATGCAACAATGGAAAGTTTGGTGTCAAAAGTATACATAATAATTTTCCAAGGTTGATTTGGTAAACACTAGTAAACTTACTTATGTATTTTGTATAAAAGTGTATTTTTATAAAATAGAATTTTATAAAAATTTGGACTTTTTCTAACATAAGAATTATTATAAAAACAAAGGTTTTTATAAAAGGTTAGACAAATTAAAAACTTGGGAGAATTTATATAAAAATGAACACTTTTATATAAATGAGAATATAAAAGTGTTGAACATTTTTGTATATAAGTTGTCAAGTTTTGTATTAAAAATACAAAAGTATTTTTAAAACCTTCCAAGTAATATGGGTTGAGAAATGGAAAAATTAGCTATATATATATATATATATATATATATATATATATATATAAGTTAAGAAATCGGACTTGGACGTGTTAATGAACAATGACGTAAAAGCGGACAAACGAGAAAAATATCGTTACGGCAAAATAAGTAAATATATATTTTAAGGAGTAAAATATATAACTTGGGTGAAAATTTCATAACACTTTCCTAAGTGTTGGAGAAAATATTCGTGGGAGAAAACACAACGTAAATAATCTGACGATTAAAAACGTTAAACGAACGTATGGACTTAACGAGGAAAGTACATGTATATATATATATATATATATGTTCGGCTCTACGAAATTCTAGTATATCTACTTAATGGGAAAGTAGATATACGGGAAGGAAAACCGAGACGAGTAAATAATATATATATATATATATATATTTGTGCATACCGAGTCGACGAGATCCTAGTATATTTACTTAATGGGAAAGTAAATATACGGTGTGGTGAGTCGAGACGGGCGTTAAGAATATACTATCGAACGACAAGACCTTAGTATACTTATTTGAATGGGAAAATAAATATGCGGTAAAGTGAGTCGGGTCGAGTGTTGAAAATGTATTATTTCGAACGAAACGATCTTAAGTATAATTATTTAATGGGAAAATAATTATACGTTAAGTGAAGTCGAGTCGAGGATAATATTATACAAGTTAAAGAAATATTAATGCGAATATATATAACTTGTAAGGAAAGGGTAATCCATCACCAGCGAACCTAGGATACACGTTTGATTAAACGGGGAATTGGAATAAATCGTGGTTTGGGAGTTGGGTGTACAACTTGCCGAAGCACATGCACTATAGGTATTGTGACTTATACGTCTAGGACGTTTGTAGGGGTGTGACCTCAAGCCTACTATTCTCTTTGGGCCAGACACATATTCAGGTGAGTTTCACGGCCTCATTTTAAACCGTTTTTACGTTTTTGGGGGAAAGATATGTTTGTTAAAATGCTGTAACATATGGAATATAATAAGTAGCACAAAGGGTAACTGGAAACCACTTGGGGTAGGACCTCGCTTGTTTACTGTAACCATTAATTCAGGGATATGAAACCGAAGGAATATTTGGATAGTACTATTGGTGCCTAACGAGGCCCACCTCTGGTTGATAGCGTCAACCCGGTAAAGACAAGAGGTGCACGTATTCTGAACTGAGTTGTTGTCCAAGAAACAACTCGCGGGGCAATTCGTTGTATAGTCTTGGTTTGGTTATGGGCCTGGGATAGGTCGCCGTCGTCTTGTAGGAACTTGCAACTCCTTATATAAGACACTACTAATATTATACTTCCGTTACATGCTTGTTCCGAAATGTTGTTGTGATGTGTAACTAAAACCTGTGAACTCACCAATATGTATATATTGACGTCTTTTTTAACGTATCTTTCAGGTAACTAAGGGCTGAAGGAAATAATGGCTAGTACGGGGAAATTGGGACTTCGGACTTTTGAGGGGTTTTACGTTTATTTTCCATTGGGTTGGGGATACAATTGAAAAACCCTTTATTTTGAATTAAACTTGAATGTTTGTGTAATGTATGAAACAAGAAACATCTTTCGACGTCCAAATAATATGATCCTTTTCTAATTAATTATTGTTTGTGTTAATCTTGACCTTGATACGTCTTCAAGCGTCGCGCCATGTGTTTCCGCCATTGGCGTGGTGTGACAGAAGTGGTATCAGAGCCAAGGTTATAGCGAACTAGTGTTTTGAAAAGCTAGACTATAACCGGCTTGGCTTGAAGCGTAAAGTTTTCTAAAAAAAAAACTAAATACAAAACAAAATATTTTTGGTAAAGAAAGGAAAATTGTACAAGGGATGTACAACGGAAAATTTCCGACCGACTAGCCATGTTGTCAATATATATAAAATGTTAGAATATTAAAGATAGAAATGTGTGCTATGTGTAGATCTAATTTTCTAACTTAAGTTAAATAATGACTCATATATATATAGTACGGTTCTTTGCCAGGATATGTCGAGCGCTGATGATGATAAGGAGGAGGAGGACCCATCTGAGGCCATGGACGAGTCCGACTCGGAGTCAGTCACTTCCACGGCCGCTGCTGCCAGCGAGCCGCCTGTTGTTCCACCCCTATCATTCCACCACCTGCCCACCCAGTCCCGGCTGTCAGGGACTTTCCTGTAGGTTGTAGGGGTCCTGTCAATCCTGTCAGGGACAGAGTTGTCCCGACTACCTCGGAGACTGCCGAGTCCCCATTTGTTTCTCACACTCATGTCGACCATGCACCCACCCCTATTCCATCCATTACCGTTCCTCCTGGCACGAGTCTAGTGCCTCTTGTGCGAGGGCACATTGCTAGGTTCGTAGAGCCCAGTCACCCTGAGGGCCGAACCGATAGTGAGGAGTCTGTAGCACCTGTTATACCCACTGATCCTACGGAGCATATCGCTCCTGTCTCGGCTGAGGTGCCGGTTGCGCCTCTCCCTCCTATCACATCCTTTGAGCCGGTAGCCCCCATCCCCCCAGCCGTGTCTGAGACTGCAGTTGACGAGCATGTTGGGTTCATTCTTGAAGGTAGCCCTGCCTGTAGCTCAGAGCTTAGGAGAGCGGGTATGAGTGCTTACCCCTCCGCTAGCCCAGACGCTCCTGTTACCGTTGCCCCTATTATTCATGAGGTGATGGCCCCACCTCACCCCACTATGGCATCACTGGATGAGCCCTTGCTACCTTTCCCTACACCCGTAGCCCCATCTATGGACCCCATTTTCTCTGCGCCCACACTTGTTCCTGTCATGACTTTGACCCCACCTACCCCTATTGTATCCATGACCCCACCTCCCCTATTGTTTACCTTCGGTGCGGGCGATCCATACATGTTCGATTCGTTCATTACTCTTGGGGCGGCAGGCCTGCCCCAGCCTTTTGTACCACTACCCTTTCAGGTACCGGACATTGTTGGTCCCTCCCAGCCGACCTTTCCTGACATGGCCGGGCCCTCTCAGCCCTATGAGGCAGCCCGTTTGCCGGCTGAGGCCATGACCTCTTTGCTTTCACTGGAGCATGACTTCCAGGCCTTGTCGGAGACTATCCACAGCACGATCACTCACATGGATTATCAGGTTCGTGAGATGTGGGCCCGCATTATTGATGCGAGCTCTGCCTTGTCACGTTACGCAGATGTTCTTCTTAGGATGGATGTGATACGTGGCATCACGGGTGATGACCACTTCGCTCATATGCGGTATCTGTAAGACCGTATCGCGGCCATTAACTTGGCCATTAGCCTCTACGCTCCACAGTACTTCTATCAGCCTCCCCCTCCTCAGTAGATTGGATTATGTAGCAGTGGAGACGACAGTTGGACGACATGGTAGTGGTGGTAGTTGTAGCATTTTGTGTTAGACATGGATGTAGCTGTAGCATCAGTTGGTAGTCTTTTTGTATTTTACCCAGCTGAGCGGGATGTGCCAGCGTTATATTATGACATTTCGTTATATTTCAAACGATGTATGTGGGATGTTATAACCCACCTTTTGTTATTGTAGAAATCAATGATGTACTCGTTGTTATGAAATTTAATGGAAATCATATTATTAATGTGGTAAAATATGATGTTGTTATCTTATACTTCCTATATTTATTCATTGTGATTGTGAATGTGATGATGATTGTATACTATTGCGATTCTGTAACCTTGTGATTACGGAAATTGTGTTGTGATGCTATGCCTTGATGAGTTGTATTGTTTACTTATGCGTTGTGCACGACAGTATTTTGATGAAAATTTGTCTAATTAACCTTTGATATCTATTATTGAAGTTTAAGAAATGGCACCTACGACAAGAAGTAACACTAGTCAAGATGGTCTGCCCACTTCACAGGCCGAACTTGAACAGATCATTGCGGACCGTATCGTGATCGCTATGGCCGAACTCGAGGCGAACCGCACTGATCAGAGCGGTGGACAGGGTGGCCATGGTGGAAGCGACCGACGTGAACATTCCAACTCTGGTAAGCAACTTTAAATAAGTGGAACGTCGGGACGTTATACCGACACATTTTCATTTATGGCTAAAGTTTAAGGCTTTTCTGGACTGTAAGCCTATCAACTTTCACGGGACTGAAGGCTTTGTTGGCCTAATCAAGTGGTTTGAAAAGACGGAAGCCGTGATACGCATCAGTGGTTGCACTGCCCCGCAGGCTGCTATGTACTCCACCAACTTATTCCTGGATCATGCGCTGACATGGTGGAATAGCCAGGTGCAATCACTTGGTGATGATGCTGCATATGCTATGCCTTGGGTGGATCTTAAGGAATTAATGATTCGTGAGTATTGTCCCGCCAGTGAAGTCCAGAAACTCGAAGCGGAATTCTGGACACACACCATGATCGGTGCTGATATTGAAGGTTATACCTCTCGCTTCCATGACCTCGCACGTTTAGTTCCCCGATTGGTGACACCGGAGAGCAAGCGAATTGAACGGTATCTGTACGGATTGGCACCACAGATTCGCAGCATGGTTACTTCATCCAAACCAGCTACCATGCGTGAAGCAATTGACCTGGCCTTAAGTTTAACTGAAGACACAGTCCGCATGGGTACACTTGTGCGCAAGGGGTCTGTTTCTAAGAATGTTGAGGGTAAAGCTTCTGAGGGAAAAATCTCAGGTTCTGGTACTAGTTCAAGTGAGCGTTCGAACCGCTCTGGGTTTGGGAAAAGAAAAAGGGGCGATGGTAAGAAGGATGGTTCCTCTGGGAATCAGTCATCTCAGGGGAAGAAGGGTAAAGGCTATGTTGCTACTGGTCAATCTGGGGAAAGGAAAACTGGTGCCCAGGGAAAGAAAAATGAGCAAACTTGCTGGAAATGTCGTCGTACCGGTCATAAGGGCGAAGACTGTATGTCTGGTGCGCCTAAAGCTGGGGAAAAACGACCGTGCTTTGGCTGTGGGTCATTCGATCACTGGAAGAAGGAGTGCCCAAAATTGAACAACCAGGCACGTGGGCGAGCATTTGTCATTGGTGCTGGTGATGCGCGTCAGGACCCTAACGTGGTCACCGGTACGTTTCCTCTTAACAATCATTATGCATAAGTTTTATTTGATACCGGTGCCGATTTTAGTTTCGTATCTATTGATTTCAAACGATCTCATGGTTTGGAGACTAGTGAATTAGATACACCTTATTCCATAGAATTGGCCAATGGTAAAACTATAGAAACGGGTGAAGTAGCGAAAGGCTATAAATTGGATCTTTGTGGGCATGAGTTTAGCATTGATCTTTTACCGGTTGCTTTGGGTAGTTTCGATGTAGTCGTTGGTATGGATTGGTTATCTGCACATCGTGCCGTCGTTGTTTGTAACGATAAAATAATTCAAGTTCCTCTCGCGAGTGGTGAAACCCTTTCGATTCAAGGGGAAAGGCGTGGGACGCCATTGAGAATTATTACGAGCATGAAGGCCCGGAAGTGCTTGCGAAAGGGTCTTATCGCATTCTTGGCACATGTAGTAGATAAGAAGGCCGACGAGCGAAAGCTAGAAGGTATTCCGATAGCGAGAGAATTTCCTGATGTGTTTCCTGAAGATTTGCCGGGGTTGCCACCACCTCGACAAGTCGAGTTCCGTATTGACCTTGTTCCTGGAGCTGCTCCTGTAGCGCGATTGCCATTCCGCTTAGCTCCGTCCGAAATGCAGGAATTATCCAGTCAGTTGCAGGAATTGCTGGACAAAGGATTCATAAGACCGAGTTTCTCACCTTGGGGAGCTCCTGTCTTGTTCGTGAAAAAGAAAGATGGCAATTTTCGTATGTGCATCGACTATCTGGAGTTGAACAAGTTAACCATCAAGAATCGTTATCCCCTTCCCAGGATTGATGATTTGTTTGATCAACTCCATGGATCCAGTTTTTATTCCAAGATTGATCTACAGTCCGGTTATCATCAGTTACGTATCCAAGAGGAAGATATACCGAAAACGGCTTTCAGGACTCGTTATGGTCACTATGAGTTCTTAGTGATGCCGTTTGGTTTAACTAACGCACCGGCAGTCTTCATGGATTTGATGAATCGCGTGTGCAAGCCGTACTTGATAAGTTCGTTATTGTTTTTATTGATGACATATTGATCTATTCTCGCACCAAGAAAGATCATGAAAATCACCTTCGTTTAATCCTAGAATTATTGCGCAAAGAGAAGCTTTATGCCAAATTTTCAAAATGTGAATTCTGGATTCGAGAGGTCCACTTCCTAGGCCACGTGGTGAATCAAAAAGGTATACATGTCGATCCTGCCAAGATCAAGGCAATCAAAAATTGGGACGCCCCTAAAACTCCTACCGAAGTTCGACAATTTCTTGGCCTTGCGGGTTACTATAGAAGATTCATTGAGAATTTTTCTAAGATAGCACAGTCCTTGACCATGCTAACCCAAAAGGATAAAAAGTTCGAGTGGACTGAAAAACAAGAATCGGCATTCCAATTGTTAAAGGAGAAGTTATGTGGCGCTCCAATATTATCACTTCCCGATGGTACGGAAGATTTCGTGGTCTATTGTGACGCTTCACATCAAGGCTTAGGTTGCGTGTTAATGCAACGGGAAAAGGTGATTGCATATGCTTCCAGGCAATTAAAAGTCCATGAGAAGCACGGTTTGGAATTGGGTGCAGTGGTATTCGCTCTCAAGATTTGGAGGCATTATTTGTATGGAACTAAGTGCAGGATCTTCACCGATCATAAGATTTTGCAACACATCTTTGACCAGAAAGATTTGAATATGCGACCATGGCGATGGGTTGAGTTATTAAACGATTACGATTGTGAAATAAAGTATCATCCCGGAAAAGCGAACGTTGTGGCAGACGCCTTAAGTCGCAAGGAACGGGTTAAGCCATTACGTGTCCGAGCTTTAGGTTTGACTATTCACACGAATCTAACGGACCGAATTCATGAAGCCCAAATTAATGCTCTGAAGCCCGAGAACGTGAAAGGTGAAAGGTTGCGGAAAATGGTTGATTCATTGGAGTCGAAGGCGGACCAAACCCTGTATTTCATGAATAGAATTTGGGTTCCAGTATATGGTGGATTACGTGAGCTAGTATTGGCTGAAGCTCACAGTTCTCGATATTCGGTTCACCCTGGTGCAGACAAAATGTTTCACGATTTAAAAGAACATTATTGGTGGCCGAATTTCAAAAGGGATATAGCGGCTTACGTTGCACGTTGTTTAACTTGCGCAAAGGTCAAAGCCGAACACCAGAGACCGTCCGGTCTGCTCCAGCAGCCGGAAATACCTGAATGGAAATGGGAACAAATTTCCATGGATTTCATTACCAAATTACCCAGGACAACAAGCGGCCATGATATTATTTGGGTAATTATTGATCGATTGACAAAATCCGCACACTTCCTTCCAATTCGCGAAACGGATAAATTGGAAAAATTGACCCGTTTGTACATTAAGGAAGTGGTGGCTAAACACGGTGTACCTATCTCCATCATCTCTGACCGAGATAGTCGTTTCACCTCAAGATTTTGGGAAAGTTTGAACGAAGCCCTCAGTACTCGCCTAGACATGAGTACCGCATATCATCCTCAAACCGATGGTCAAAGTGAACGAACCATCCAGACCTTGGAGGATGTGTTACGGGCCTGTGTAATCGATTTCGGTGGTAACTAGGATACACACTTACCATTGGTGGAATTTTCATATAACAACAGCTACCATACGAGCATCCAGGCTGCACCATTTGAAGCTCTATATGGACGTAAGTGTAGATCTCCGTTATGTTGGGCTGAAGTCGGGGAGAAACAACTTACCGGGCCCGAAATTGTTCAAGAGACGACGGATAAAATCTTCTTGATAAAAGAACGTCTCAAAGCGGCCCGTGACCGGCAGAAAAGTTACGCGGATATGAGGCGAAAGCCTTTGGAATTTCAAGTCGGAGACAGGGTCCTACTGAAGGTGTCCCCTTAAAAAGGTGTCGCGCGTTTTGGAAAGCGCGGGAAGTTGAACCCACGGTATGTAGGTCCATTCGAAATTTTGTCTAGAGTAGGCTCTGTGGCATACAAGCTCAAGTTACCACAAGAGCTTAGCGGGATACATGACACGTTTCACGTGTCAAATTTGAAAAAGTGTCTATCTGACGAAACTCTTGTTATCCCTGCCGACGAAATCCACATCGACGATAAGCTACATTTTGTCGAAGAACCAATCGAGGTGACTGATTGGAAGGTCCAAAAACTGAGACACAGTAAGATCAGGTTGGTCAAAGTGCGTTGGAATGCCAAGCGTTAACCGGAGTTCACGTAGGAAAGGCTGGACCGGATGAAGCACAAATATCCCGCCCTATTCGAGAAGACCCCTGTACCGGAGAACTCGAAGTGAATTCCGGGACGGAATTCTCTTAACGGGGGGAGAATGTAACAACCGACAAAAATGAGGTAATTCCGTACTAATTAATTAATATGTGATTAACGTAATTAAGTGCAGATACGTGTTAATTATTTAACTGAGGCCTTAGAGAATAGTAAATTCCCATATGATGCATAGGAAATCATATGCTTAATGGTAAAACATGATAGGATCATGTGCGAATAAACTTATCCGGTATGGACGTTGGCGATTACCCGGTAAAAATTAAATAAACGAAAAAGATCCCGGACACCCAGGATATAAAATAAAGGGTACTTTCACAAAATATAATGGGTTTTGGAACTCCAAAACCATAAGTGAAAACTTTCCATACAAATCTCCCGGTAACGAATAAAGTGCGCGTATCGCACCCGGTACGCGTATAACTCAAAAATTCACCCGGCAAAAGCCTAAATAACCAATCAACACTTAAACTAGGCTATGTTTAAGGGTTATTAGAGGCACTTTTAATGTTCGAATAACACGCGAATAAAGTCCGAAAAATACCCGAACGACACCCGAACGACGAGGGATTAAACTTAATAAAACATTGGTAAATATTTTGTGTTGTGGACCCCACCTAAACCCCCCTAGAACCGGCCCAACCCTCACATGCTTGTAATCTTCTTTTTTTGTACTTCACAATCTAAGTTAAATCAAGCAAAGTATGGGGATGGATATGGCATGATATTATATGAGATTATATGTCCTTGAAAGATTGTGAAATCTCTTATTTTTGGCTTGAAAATCTCGGCCTATACACCCTCTTACAATCTAAATGAGATCATGTAAATATCACCCTAGTACATCCACAATCCTTATAAATCTAAGATAGATTATAATAGATAGTATTGTGTCCTTGAAATCAAGACAAAATCCTCTCCTTGGCTAACCAAAACCCACAGCCAAAAAGTCCCCCAAGAAGAGCAATCCACACAAGATTTTACTAGTAAAAAAGTATCCATGTTTTAAGGGATCTAAATCCATGAGAGATCACATATAATCTTTGGAAGATTTATAAAAAGAAAGCATGTGTGTATACTTGAACAACCAAGCCAAAAAAACTCTTCTTCTTGTTCCTTCCTTGAGTCGTAGCTCACACCACACACACATATCTTTCATTTTCAACTTTACAACATAAGATTCATCCACATTCAAACCCATTTTTCATCAAGTTAAGTGTGTTATCAAGCTTGGAGCTTAACCACCTTGGAAGAACACATTAAACCCCATCCAAATCAAGAGTTTTTGTCTTCCCTAGCCTTGTGCTAGTAGTAAGCTTCTTAATCTTGCTTTAGTTCTTTAAATATTCATGTTTTATGTTTTTTAAAAACAAGTTGTACATAAGGGTTAAAATATGGTTTTGAACATAAACTTTAGTATGTTTTTACAAGACTAAAATGGGTGTTTAAAATCATGTATATGGGCCATAGGTTTGATGTTGGTGATGTAGTGTTTTGTAAGTTATAAAAATTACACATACACTTATATAAGATGATGATCTAAGCATAGTTGGTGAATGTAACTTGAATACACTAAAAAGTAGTTTTGATCATCATAAAATGATCATCTAAAGCTTAACATAAGTTTGATCATGTTAGAAAATCAAAAAATACAAAAGCTACATATTTAAAGTCTACTAACTTGAAAAATGAAATTTGGACTTGTTGGATAAAATACACTAATCACACATATTAGTAGCCTTATTAATAGTATATGAGACTATTAAAAGTGTTAAAATGTAAAAATAATCCAACAATATAAAGATGATCCTTTAAAGTCCACTAGTTTGGGAGAAAAATGCTAATTTTAAAAGTTAGTACGGAAAAATACAACTTTTATAAGTTAAGGGACTAATGTTGTAACTTTGAAAGTTGAGGGACTAAAATGGATATTTTAGAAACTTGGGTCCAAAAATGCAACAATGGAAAGTTTGGTGTCAAAAGTATACATAATAATTTTCCAAGGTTGATTTGGTAAACACTAGTAAACTTACTTATGTATTTTGTATTAAAGTGTATTTTTATAAAATAGAATTTTATAAAAATTTGGACTTTTTCTAACATAAAATTATTATAAAAACAAAGGTTTTTATAAAAGGTTAGACAAATTAAAATTGGGAGAATTTATATAAAAATGAACACTTTTATATAAATGAAAATATAAAAGTCTTGGAACATTTTTGTATATAAGTTGTCAAGTTTTGTATTAAAAATACAAAAGTATTTTTAAAACCTTCCAAGTAATATGGGTTGAGAAATGGAAAATTTAGCTATATATATATATATATATATATAAGTTAAGAAATCGGACTTGGACGTGTTAATGAACAATGACGTAAAAGCGGACAAACGAGAAAAATATCGTTACGGCAAAATAAGTAAATATATGTTTTAAGGAGTAAAATATATAACTTGGGTGAAAATTTCATAATACTTTCCTAAGTGTTGGAGAAAATATTCGTGAGAGAAAACATAACGTAAATAATCTGACGATTAAAAACGTTAAACGAACGTATGGACTTAACGAGGAAAGTACATGTATATATATATATGTGTGTGTGTGTGTGTGTTCGGCTCGAAGAAATTCTAGTATATCTACTTAATGGGAAAGTAGATATACGGGAAGGAAAACCGAGACGAGTAAATAATATATATATATATATACATATATATATATATTTGTGTATACCGAGTCGACGAGATCCTATTATATTTACTTAATGGGAAAGTAAATATACGGTGTGGTGAGTCGAGACGGGCGTTAAGAATATACTATCGAACGACAAGACCTTAGTATATTTATTTGAATGGGAAAATAAATATGCGGTAAAGTGAGTCGGGTCGAGTGTTGAAAATGTATTATTTCGAACGAAACGACCTTAAGTATAATTATTTAATGGGAAAATAATTATACGTTAAGTGAAGTCGAGTCGAGGATAATATTATACAAGTTAAAGAAATATTAATGCGAATATATATAACTTGTAAGGAAAGGGTAATCCATCACCAGCGAACCTAGGATACACGTTTGATTAAACGGGGAATTGGAATAAATCGTGGTTTGGGAGTTGGGTGTACAAGTTGCCGAAGCACATGCACTATAGGTATAGTGACTTATACGTTTAGGACGTTTGTAGGGGTGTGACCTCAAGCCTACTATTCTCTTTGGGCCAGACACATATTCAGGTGAGTTTCACGGCCCCATTTTAAACCGTTTTTACATTTTTGGGGGAAAGATATGTTTGTTAAAATGCTGTAACATATGGAATATAATAAGTAGCACGATGGGTACCTGGGTAACTGGAAACCACTTGGGGTAGGACCTCGCTTGTTTACTGTAACCATTAATTCAGGGATATGAAACCGAAGAAATATTTGGATAGTACTATTGGTGCCTAACGAGGCCCACCTTTGGTTGATAGCGTCAACCCGGTAAAGACAAGAGGTGCACGTATTCTGAACTGAGTTGTTGTCCAAGAAACAACTCGCGGGGCAATTCGTTGTATAGTCTTGGTTTGGTTATGGGCCCGGGATAGGTCGTCGTCGTCTTGTAGGAACTTGCAACTCCTTATATAAGACACTACACATATTATACTTCCGTTACATGCTTGTTCCGAAATGTTGTTGTGATGTGTAACTAAAACCTGTGAACTCACCAATATGTATATATTGACGTCTTTTTTAACGTATCTTTCAGGTAACTAAGGGCTGAAAGAAATAATGGCTAGTACTGGGAAATTGGGACGTCGGACTTTTGAGGGGTTTTACTTTTATTTTCCATTGGGTTGGGGATATAATTGAAAAACCCTTTATTTTGAATTAAACTTGAATGTTTGTGTAATGTATGAAATAAGAAACATCTTTCGACGTCCAAATAATATGATCCTTTTCTAATTAATTATTGTTTGTGTTAATCTTGACCTTGATACGTCTTCAAGCGTCGCGCCACGTGTTTCCGCCATTGGCATGGTGTGACAGACAGTCGTCCGAACCGTCTTTGAGACGTCTTACCGCCGTCATGACCGCTCCGAAGACGTGGGAGACGGATCCAGGTGTTCTCGGCTAATGGCTTGAGCCGCCTCCATTTTCTCCGTCGGCTTATATGTAAACCGTCTACATGACGGCTCATCACCCGGCAAAGACGGCTCTGCTAAAGACTTGGTGAGCTCTTAAGGGTTCTTAGATCACCCGGCGGAAAGACGAGTTAGTCACCCCAAGACGTCTTCACGTCACATGTCAAAGACTTGATGAGCTCTCAACGGTTCCGTACATCACCGATTTTTTTATTAAGTGGAGCAAACATAAATATTTAAGTTTTCGGAATGTTTTTGGTGTTTCTTATCCTTGTGTTCAATTATTTTGTTATTTATATTTAGATTAAAAAATATAAAGGTAATGGTTCGATTTGTGGTATACCTTAATGGGAAGTGGGATGTTGTAAATGGGAGGCTTGAATATGTCGTTGATTCAAAAAGTAGAAGGTGTGTTCTGGAAATCGAATCAAACATGTATTTTCTTAGTCTATTAGGTTATCTCTCGGATACGTTTCAGATTTCGCTAATTACACGTTTATCATATAAAATGTCTATGTTTGATGATACAATCGACATACTTAATGATCGTGATGTATCTTATCTTTTTAAAATTGCTGAGCAAATCCTCTTGAAATATTCAAGTTATATATTGTTTTCGAGTGTAGTGTCGGTTCGTCTGATTGCGTTCCTTCAAATGATATTTTAAAATTCCTGATTTAAATGCGCCTTTTGAAAACTTTACTCCTGATTTAAATGTCTGTTCAAATGAAAATGCAACCTCGGATATTTCTCCAGGAAAAACAAAAGTTCTCTCGTCTTGTCGTTTTCCCGAAGGTTATATATTTCGTGACAAAGACGAAATGAAACTGGAGTTGGGGAAATTGTGATTATCAGAATGTTTCTCTTATAAAGTAGAAAGATCCAGTAAAACACGTTATGCGGCATCATGTGTGGTTGAGGATCGTGATTGGCGTTTTAGGGCATATGCCTTCCCAGGTTGTAAAATGCTTTTTGTTAAATATTTTAATGATAATCACACATGTTCGAAGACTCAAACTCACCCTCATCTTCGTCAAGCTAACCCAAAAGTGGTTGGCAACATATTAAAAGAGCAATTGAGAGATAGTGGTCGTCTGTATCGTGGTAATGAAATTGTCCTAGATTTTCGACAAAGATTTCACGTGGACATAAGTTACGCTCAAGCTTGGCGTGCGAAGTGTCACGCACTCGTACTTTTGCAAGGAAATAGCAAAGATTCTTTTGCTGAGCTCCCTCTTTATTGCTACAATTTGGAAATGACGAATCCGGGATCAGTTACTCGCATCCGGACTGATGAGGAGAGTCGCTTTGAAATTCTTTTTGTTTCCATTGGTGCTGCCGTTAGTATAAAACTTTTTACAATTTCTTATAAGTTTTCTTTTTTTATAAAACTAACGAATTGTTTTTGGTTTTCAAATTTGTTATAGATTAGGAGTTTTATCCATTATTTAAGACCAGTGATTATTATAGACGCGACGCACTTGCGAGGTGAGTTTAAAGGAACTAATAGACGCCACTAATTATGGTAATGATTATGCCTCATTGACTATTATTATTATTATTATTATTATTATTATTATTGTATTGAATGTATTAATTACCTCCAAATATAGGAGACTCCATTGTAATTATATATAGTATTGATTGTGAATAAAGAAGGCAAGCATTTGACAATATTCTACATGGTATCAAACCATTGATCTTAAACCTATCTCTTCTCGCCACCACCTTCTCTGTCAAATTTTTTTCTTTTCTTTTGTTGTTCCGTCGAGTCTTTCTGCCCAGCCATCATGTCCGATAACATTCACCCCACCCTCACTTTCTCAAACATCCGTACCTTCATACCCATCACCCTTGACAACGAGGCAGCCGACTATAATACTTGGTCGGAATTGTTTTGTATCCACTGCACCGCCTTTCTTGTTTTTGATCATCTTGCATCTCGTCAACCACCCGCCACTTCCTCCACCACCACCGATAAAGATAAACAACCTGCAGCCTCCTCCACCGCCTCGTGGGAACGCCTTGATGCCATAGTCCTTCAATGGATCTATGGCACCATATCCCCAGGCCTCCTCAAAACTGTTTTCATCAGACGCACAACCATGTATGATGCTTGGAAGGCTATTGAAAGTTTCTTCCAAGATAACAAGGCAACCTGGGCTTTACACTTGAAACAGAAATTTGCCAATACTCGGCTGGAAAATTTCTCTTCGATGAATGATTATTGTCAAGAACTCAAGGTCTTGGCGGATCAACTCGCCAATGTTGATTCTCCAGTTGATGAACAAGATCTTGTGCTTCAAACATAGGGGTGTAAATGACACATAGCGGCTCGAGAGCTACCCGGAATCGGCTCGGTAAAATCCCGAACGAGCCGAGCCTTAACGAGCTCGAGCCCAAGCCCGAGCCTAAAAATATGGCTCGTTTAGTTATCGAGCCCGAGCTCGAGCCCTAGATACAAAGCTCGATTGGGCTCGCGAGCCTAAACGAGCCCAAACATAATTATAAGTTATTTATATATCTCGTATAATTTATAGCCCACATCTCCAAAGCCCAAGTCCTTATTTCATAGGCCCATTTAATAACACTCGCGAGCCGAGCTTTTGCGATTCGAGCCGAGCTTTGAGCTCGTTTGAGATTGTTATCAAATCACCTCAAGCCGAGCCGAGCTCGAGCTTTTGATTTTGCTAGTGAGCCGAGCTCGAGCTCAAGATTGTAGGCTCGAACCGAGCCGAGCTCGAGCTCGAGCTTCATAAAACCATAACGAGCCGAGCTCGAGCCCAATCAAGCTCGGGCTCGGCTCGGCTCGTTTACACCCCTATAATCAAACAATCGCTGGTCTTACTTAGCAATACGAGGCGGTTGGCACCATACTTCAAAACACCAAACCCCTTCCAAAAAATTTTGAAGTCAGATCTCAATTATGCATGAATGAAACAACCAAAGCCAACCAAGCGAGTCATGCGGCCACTCAATCGGCAACAGCCCTTCATGTCCAAAGCCACACCCGCACCACTCCTTCGCCTGCTCAAAATCCCTCTGACAATTGGCAGGAACAGGCACGGGGTAGCAGGGGCAAATCTCGTGGTCGTGGGAACAGAGGCTGGTCCACCTCCTCTCAGCCAAACAGGCCTAGGTCCCAGTCCTCTTACCCGGCTACGCAATAGCATCCATACATTATTTTCCCAAATAACTGGGCCAATACCCAATGGGCCTCCTTCTTGAACCAGCCCAATAACTACAGCCCACAAACCAACCCGATACCTCCTTGCCCATACCCTTCCATGGCTCGACCCAATAACAGTCAAGGCATACTGGGCCCCCGGCCCGCACAGGCACATGTAGCTACCTATAGCCCGACTCCTACGGATATTGCTCAAGATCTTTACACTATGTCTATGAGTCAGCCACAAGATCAAGTTGGTTATATGGACACGGGCGCCTCTGGCCACATGGAACAACCAGGTATCAATTCTTCGTATGTTTTTAATACTTGCACTAATAAACAAATAATTGTTGGGAATGGCACAACCATTCCCGTTGTTGGACAAGGCAACAAAACCTTACCACCACCTTTCCAACCCTTCAAACTAAACAACACCCTTTATGCTCCAAACATAATTAAAAACCTCATCTCTGTCCGCCGCCTAACCACTGATAATTTACTTTCTATAGAATTTGACCCATTTGGTTTTCTTGTGAAGGATCTCAAGACCAAGGCTCATATCCTACGATGCAATAGCTCGGGGGACCTCTACCCACTCACTACCAACTTCATCAAGTCTCATTCCCACCACACTGCCTTTGCTGCTATTACTCAAGACCGTTGGCATCAATAACTTGGGCACCTGAGCAACCCCTTATTGCATTGGTTAAAGTCTAGTTCCTTTATTAATTATTGTAAACCGAATAATATTCTTTGTCAATCTTGTGTTTTTGGCAAAGGTGTCAAACTTCTTTTTCATGATTCTATTAATAAAACTGCTTTACCTTTTGATATCATTCATAGTGATTTATGGACCTCCCCGGTACTTAGTACTAGTGGTCACCGCTACTACATATTATTTCTTGATGACTTTACTGATTTTTTGTGGACTTTCCCGCTCACCAATAAGTCTCAAGTCTACAACACCTTCACCACATTTTATAACCACATCCATACCCAATTTGAAAGAAAAATTAAACAATTCCAGTGCGACAATGGCACGGAATACAAAAACAACAATTTTAAACAAATTTTCCAACTCCACGGAATGCAGTTCCATTTCTCCTGTCCCCACATGTCTTCCCAAAATGGGAAAGCGAAAAGGAAAATACAGACCATAATCAACATGATCCGCACCCTTCTAGCCCAAGCCCCACTCCCTCCTTCTTTCTGGCACCATGCCTTAGAAACCGCCACCTATCTTCTAAATATCCTCCCTAAGAAAACCCACAACTTCATGTCACCCACAACATTACTCTATAATGTCCTCCCCACCTACACTCACCTACGCGTTTTTGGTTGCCTATGCTATCCAATCTTGCCCTCTACAACCATCCACAAACTCACAAACCGTTCTCAACCTTGTCTCTTCCTTGGTTATCCCGCTAACCATCGCGGATACAAATGCTATGACCTCACCACAAAACAATTGTTGATCTCCCGCCATGTTCAATTCGAAGAATCCATGTTTCCCTATGCCATTCAACATCCCACCACTAAACAATCCTACGACTTTCTGACCCCACCCCCCATTTCTCCCCCTCTTTGGCCACAAATACATGCCACCCCACCATCAGCCAACTCTATCCCTCCCCCTCTCAAAACCACCACACCCAGTCCATATACAAACGGCCCATTCCAACCCTCCCAACATCCAACACCACAGACCCCTCCTCCGGCCCAAACTGCCCCCTCTCCCATCCGGCCCAGACCCCTCCTCCGGCCCACACTGCCCCCTTGCCCATCCGGTCCAACCCAATATCATACCGCCACAACACCCCTCCCCAACCCAACCTGCCACAGCATCCCAATCGGCCCAACCCAGTCTCACTTCTCCACCCGTCCGCACCATGCGCACCCATGCCATGGACGACATCACCAAACCAAAACAACGGTTTAACCTCAATACCATAACCCTCGCTCCTATACCGAAAAACCCACAAAATGCCTTGTCTACACAGGAATGGTATAGTGCCATGAACAACGAGTTTAGTGCACTTATTAAAAATGAGACCTGGGAACTGGTACCTTGTCGTCCTGACATGAATATAATCCACAGCATGTGGTTATTTAAACATAAGTTCAGATCCGATGGTACACTTGAACGGTACAAAGCAAGGCTTGTGTGTGATGGTCGCGGTAAACAGGTTGGCGTGGACTGTGGTGAAACATTAAGTCTAGTGGTAAAACCCACTACTATTAGGACTATTCTTACTTTGGCTCTCTCCCAGTCATGGCCTATTCATTAACTAGACGTGACAAATGCCTTCTTACACGACCACCTACATGAAACCATATATATGCATCAACCTATGGGTTTTCGCCATCGAGATTTTCCAGATCACGTGTGTCGCCTGAAGAAATCTTTTTACGGGCTCAAGCAAGCACCAAGAGCCTGGTACCACCAGTTCACAGATTTTGTAGTGCAACACGGTTTCACTCAGTGCAAATCCGATAACTTTTTATTCATGTACAATCATGGTCGTGATACCGCATATCTACTTCTCTATGTTGACGACATCATACTCACTACATCTTCTGATCTCTTACGCCAACAGCTCATGACCACATTGGTAGGAGAATTTGCTATGAAGGATTTAGGGCCTTTATCATATTTTCTGGGCATCTCAGTCACTTGGACAGGTGACAAACTCTTCTTATCTCAACAGGCATATACCCGGGATATCATTCATCGTTCAGGCATGGACAACTGCAAGCCTGCAGCGACACCTGTTGACATCCAGAGCAAGTTAGGTACTCAACCAGACTCCTTATTTGATGATCCTGCCACCTTTCGGAGCCTAGCCGGTGCCTTACAATATTTAACATTTACTAGGCCTGCTATTGCTTACGCTGTTCAACAAGTTTGCATGCATATGCACTCTCCTTGTATGGCACACTGGAATGCCCTCAAACGCATCATCCGGTACTTACATGGCACTGCTGAGTATAGTCTTCATCTTACATCTTCTACTGCTCTCACCATTTGTGCCTATACGGACGCGGATTGGGCTGGGTGCCCTGACACTAGACGGTCCACATCAGGCTACTGCGCTTACATAGGTGACAACCTTGTCTCCTGGTCGTCAAAACGTCAATCTACCATCTCTCGGTCCAGTGCTGAAGCAGAATACCGTGGTGTCACCAACGTCGTTGCTGAAATCTGTTGGCTACGCAACCTTCTACTTGAGCTCAAACGACCACTCTCAAAAGCGTCACTGGTATATTATGACAATGTCAGTGCCATTTACCTATTAGGTAATCCGGTTCAATATCAACGTACGAAACATATCGAACTAGATATCCACTTTGTTCGCAAACATGTTCAAAATGTTCTGGTTCACATACTACACATGCCTTCACGATTTCAAGTGGCCGACATATTCACCAAGGGACTGCCTCAGGTTCTGTTTGATGATTTTCGCTCCAGTCTAAGCATCCGATTACCTCCCACTTCAACTGCGGGGGTGTAATAGACGCCACTGATTATGGTAATGATTATGCCTCATTGACTATTATTATTATTGTATTTAATGTATTAATTACCTCCAAATATATGAGACTCCATTGTAATTATATATAGTATTGATTGTGAATAGAGAAGGCAAGCATTTGACAATATTCTACAGGAACGTTGTTTCTCGCTGTTGGAATGGACAGTAACAACCAAATCTTACCGGTTGCATATGGTATCGGGAAATCTGAATATAGTGAAAGTTGAATATGGTTCTTCCGTAGGCTTAAAGAGTGTATTGGTGAACATCCAGATCTGGCTATTATTTCTGATCGCGCGAATTCAATAGACTTGGCGATACGGACTGTTTTTCCCGTGATTTTCATGGGTTGTGTTGTCGTCATCTTTTTGGTCAACTTAAACTTACCCTCAGATAAAAAGAAGGAATTAAATGACCTCTGGTGGGCAACTTGTAAAGCTTATCGACTATCTGATTTTGATGATAACATCAATTCCTTGTGTGCAGCGGTCCCGCGAGTAAGTCATACTTTGTTAAATATCGGATTGGGCAAGTGGACAAGAGCACATTACACGGATAAAAGATATCATTATATGACATCAAACAGTGCAGAGTCAATAAACGCATTATGCAAGCATTCAAGAAAAAATCTGATCACCCACCTTGTTGAATTCTTTAGACAAAAACTTCAGCGATGGTATTATGAGCGTCGAAAGGAGGGTATCGAAAACACCCACGTACTTACTCCCTTCGGGGTGAGAAAAATTCAGAAAAAAAATTAAAGGGTTTAGGACGTGGACTGTTATGGTGTTGCGCTTAACAGTTTTCAAGTCGAAGATGGTAAGAAAAATGGCTTCGTTGATATGCTGAATCAAACATGCAGTTGTCGGGTGCCTCAGATATCTGGTTTCCCATGTGGGCACATGATTGCGGTAGCAAGATTTTTAAAAGAAAATGATTGTAGTCATTATACTTCTCGTTGGTACAACAATAAGCTATACAAAAAAACATATGAAAAAGCAATTTATCCCCTACCCCACAGGTCTGAATGGGAGACACCCGATGAAACAATACATTTACAACCACCACATATTACAAAAAGACAACCAGGTCGTCTTTGTGAAAACAGGCGAATCTTATCGCGAGGTGAGCAACCCACACCAGTGTACTGTAGTCGCTGTAAAAGTTATGGCCATCATCGTGACCGGTGTTCAGCACCAGTCCAATCTGAATCGAGATTATCAAGGTGTGATTCAGGCAGGAACATAAATGTTTGTCAAACACCGTCTCCTATTTATGTCGAACTAGAAGACTTTGAAGATTTTGTTTTTCAAAATACGTGTGCAACAGTTAACTTGGATGATGATTAGTCGTGTTTCTTTGTTTGGTTATTAAAATGTTATGTTTTTAAAAACAATCCAATATATTTGGCTTCTTTTTTATTTACTTTAATGAGCACATACATAATAATACTAGATATAAACATATACAACTTTATATGAAGATAAAAATTAAATTAAAACTTGCTAAGTTGAAATATTTGACGGTGTGAAACGGGCAGCATAAATTTCATCTGCCATAAAATGACGGTATCTCATACATGCATCATGAAGATTTGTTTCTTCCCACGTCATTGGCCTGTTTTGAACCAAATTTCGCAGTAGCATACAAATTATGACCCCTGAATGCTGACCAATTTGCTGATCGTTATCAGGCCAGACAACTTCTCCGCAAATTTGTATAGAATGGATTTGGTCACTAGCCGATTTTTGCCGGTACATTATTGCTTCTAGAAACCATAAGAACGTAGACTCAAATTCTACAAGAATTTGGTGAATTTTTCTATGAACGCAGAATGTGTCACCACAGTTATTCGGACTACAAGTATTTTCGAAATACACATTTACTTGCATCGACGGCATGTCAATCTTTAAAATTAACCAGTTATTTGTGTCTAAGGAAACTGGTATATATACCGTATCAACTTCCCAAATGGGAGGATAGATTCTTCTTGAACCATCTGCATATCCATATGCATGATGATCTTGTTCGAGTAGTAGAGTATAAAAATTGGGGTGAAGTGCACAACAACGATGTTCAACTCGACAACATTGCATACATAAAAAAATAACATTCGTTTAGGCTCACGAGCCTAAACAAGCTTTGCACGTAAAGCTAAAGCTCGGGCTCGATAAATAAACGAGTCATATTTGAAGCTCAAACTTGGGCTCAGGCTCTAGCTCATTCGAAATTTTTACCGATCCAATCACGAGTTGCTCTTGAACATCTATGCCTCATTTAGATCCCTACTTGCAATGAAGTTTTAGTGCATAAACCTCTGAAATCATCTTTATTAAAAATGCCGTTATTGAGATGATTTTAATTCCTCTTGTTGATTTCATCACATTTGACATAATGAAGTTGAAGTCTGTTTCCGATATAGTAATACTTGTTGATAAGTGTACAATTTTTGTTATCGCCTGCTCTTACTTTTAGTTACTTTTTTTTTTCTTTTATAAGAGCTTGATCTATACACTTATAACCTTCGATATATGTTTCATATAGCCTCTCAAGTTTAATAAAGTTATTTCCCCGCACTTCAGTTTATTTTTGTGTACACGCCCTGGATTTTAGTTGGTTGATTCCCCGCCCCCTCTTTTCTTACCAATCGACACTATAAACCCTAAACTTTAATAAAGTTATCATTTTGAGTTTTTAACAAATTTTCTATTACCTGATATTTTTTTGGGTTTAAATTTTTATATCAACACTTCATGTGAGTTATTTTTATCCACGTTTTGACGTGATTTTTATTAACGTTGTTTTTAAGTTGGCCAGTTATTTTTATTTTAAACATTTTTTTAACCTCCCAACGTCCATATCTATATACATTATTGCATCATGTTTTTTTGTCTATGCTTAAACCGACCCGCTATAATGCACGATCATCATGCTTATCATTATATAAGTTTTCTTGTAAATTTTTTCGAATAACTTGCCTTTGTATATAACAGCGTAACTTTTTCACGACTTTCAAATATACCGCCCCAAACGTATTTTTCTTTATCATCACATTCACGGTTTCCTTAATTTTTATTTGCATTTTTTTTATCTTTGGTTTTATATATCTCCCATGATTTAGTTATATATACTTTGATCACACTTTCATATATCTCATTCTCTTTTATTGTCACCTTCACCGACCTTTCGAATCAGATAAACGAAGGCGCGAATATTATCTTTCTCTTTCACTCGCCGGTGGGTTTCTTCTTCTCTCTCTTGTTTATTTTCTCATCATTGCGTTTTCCTGTTTTTACTGTTTTGAATTTGTAATCAACCGATCGTTTTCTTTCTGAAATTTATATGATATGGTTAGGGTTTCATGTCATAGTCTTGATTACTTTTAACATCTTAAGCAACAACTATATATATATATATATATATATATATATATATATATAGGGTTAGGATACTTTGAAAACTCATGTGAGTTGTGAGAACCATAGAAACTCATTTAGACCATTGATCTTGATGATCCAATGGTTGAGATCAAAAGATGTGACATTTTTGTGTTGACATGGTAACCAATTTTTTGTTAGTATTATTTTTAATAAAATAAAGCACATAAGGGTATTTTAGTAAAGTATGCAATGAGAGAGAAAAAGATAATATAATAACATATTAATATTTATTCAAAATATTAAAGAATCATATTTTTCAACTTATTTTTTAATTCATTTACTTTAAAAAAATAACATATATTCAAAATTCACATCTGTGTATCTTGTTTAGAAAACACCCTATATGAAAATTATTTACACTAGTGTAAAATCCAAAAGATACTTATAAATTTGAAAGTCATTGTAAACAAACAAAACATGTAATATATCCGTTACACCAATATAAAACAACAAAACTTGCCATTAAGTCAAACAATTACACCAGTGTAAGAAAAACATCAATGTAATATAGTTACACCAATGAAAAGGAAAACATAACAAAATTACTAATCCGCTAAAAATATACAGAACCTTCATCTAAACTAACTCTATAAAAATCTTGTCCACTAACTCAAACAATTACACAAGTGTAAAATCTTCAACAATTCAACATAGCCATTAAGATGAGCTGTAAAGGGTTAAAAGACAAAGAACAACAAATAATTAACCAATAATAAACCAACAAAAGATAATAAAGTTGTATGATTCCATTGGTGTAAATTAGAAACCCACTATACAGACCCTACATCTATATTGGGGTAAATCAGAAACCCACCATAGCTTGATATCATAAGTTTTCTATTACACCTATGAATGGAATAAGTTATTCAAAGATATGTAAATATCTAGACGCTACCCTTGTGTAAAAAGAAGCCAATGTGATATTTTGCTACGACTTTAGAGTGATATTTTCAACACTTTTAGAAACGGTACCTGCATCAAATATTTAAAAAAAATGTTTAATTTATTCTTATACAACAACTGTTCTAAATCCTATGAAACCAAAACTAGAACCAAAGTTAAAAAAAAACGGAATCGAGCTTTGAGGCGTACAATAAGACCCCGTGAGGCGTCGCCTCAGACTCGTATTTTGCCCTTTTCGCCTTGAGGCGCACCTTGAGGCGTGCGCCTCAGTTGTTTTTTAAAAATTAACATCCTTATCCTTTACATTGGTGTAGATCAAAGAACAAAACATATATTACTTCACATTAGAGTATATAAAACACTATTTACATTGGTGTAAATCAATTCGTTTCCTTCTGTCAACATATGGTTCTCTCTCCTTAGCTGCGATCTCATAAACATGTTCTTTAAGAATCATATCATGTATCCATATTTATATGACATACGATACTACTTACCTCAGAAATTGTCTTAACAAGCTTTCCTGTTGCGTCTTTCCATGAGGATATTGTTTCTGAAGTAATTATGATGCCACCTTCTTCATGCCTTGAATTCACCTCCTCACCCCCACACAATATCCCACCCACCACAAACTCCTCTCCAATCAACTTAACCGTCTCAGCATCCAACTTCTCTCTTACCTGCACAAATCCACATCTACAACTTGATATGGTGTGGTTTTGCTCAAATTTTTCTTTAAGAATTAATAAATAAATTACAGTAATATATGATTTCACATGTTTCTTCTATATGATGCAAGTATTTTGAATATAATGAATTAGGTGGTTGTTTGGCCATTAAAGATTAAATGAAATGAAAATCAATCCGTTCACAGTTAATGCTACATCCTCTAAACCTCTTTAAAATGCTACATCACAAAAAGTAAACACATTTCAAACACTTTTCCCATAAAAAATGCTACATTCTCTAAACCTCTTTAACCAAAAACAATATCATTACAGAAAAACAAACATAAACATTAATTTAACTTTTGTCAATTAAAAAAAACAATGTCATTCTACTGCTTATCTTCATTTTTCATAATTAAAATAAGCAGCAGAGAAAGAAAAACTTCAAGCTACTATTATTACTCACAAATGTTAAATAAACAATTAAATAATAATAATAATAATAATAATAATAATAATAATAATAAGAACAACAACATACCTGTCACCGTCATCCCCACCATCCCACCACCGTCAGCCAAACACCCCTATCACGTCGTCGGACCATCATCCCACCACCATCACCAAAACCACCGCATGTCACCATCACCAAAAACCACCATTTGTCACCATCCCACCACCATCACCAAAACCACCGTCGTCAAACACCACCATCACCGTCCTCTGTTCAGATATGATTCACCGTCGTCCCACCGTCCCACCACCATCCTCCACAGCCGTAAACACTGAGAGAGATACAAAGAGAAAGAGAGTCGTATGTGTGTGTGTTAGAGAGAGAGACTTGTGTGTGTGTGTGTGTGAGAGAGAGAGAGGGAGAGAGAGAGTTTTAATAAGGTTTAAATATAAAATATTATCAGACGAGTATTTTAAATAGGGGCGATGGTGGGGTAGGGGAGATGGTATTTGACAAAAATGCCCCTCATTATAATAATCCTAAGTGGGTGATGTGTCACATTATTATTGGGCTAGGGGAGTTCTCAAGTTCTCGCAACTCACACGAGTTCTCAAAATATCTGGATCCTATATATATATATATATATATATATATATATATATATATAGGGTTGGGTTAAAATAAAAACCCCCATGAGTTGTGAAAACTCTAGAAACCCATTCCTCACCATTGATCTTCATTAATCAAAGGCTGATATTGATTCAACAATTTAATAATAATATAGCAGATGCTCTTTTTGTTCTATAAGATTAACAAGGGCATAATAGGTATTTTATCTATCTCTCCTTTCGATGAAACTTGCACACCATCAATTTGAAAGACATAGAAAATGGGGCCACCACTAATCTATATTATCTTATTAAGGAGGAGTGATGGCCAAGATTGTAATTTTGTCAAGCATCCAACTATTCAAGCAACATGTACAATTGAATTATGCTTACATGATGGGGGTAGAATTGGAACTTTATGGACATTTAAGACACTTGGAAGGGTATAATAGTAAATTTAGCATAATCCAATACCTCACATCCTAAAATCTTATCCCAATTCTACCCTCATGTCCAACATTTAGAATACAAAATACAACCTATGATGCATCTTAAATGTGAGACCTTTCAACCCCTCATAATCATTAACCTATCATAATTATCAACCTTTCATCATCATCATCATGATCAATTCATTAGTAACTTCTTCCTCTTATATATCTATATATTATCTATATAGGGTCAACAACAACAAGAATCACCACATAAATCACCAAACGCAATTATTTGGTTTCTCACCTCAAAACCCTTCTATCATCACAAGTTCCTTACCGTATCTTTCATTTTATTTATCATTTTCTTTTTTTTTCTATTGCATTTCATTAAAGCTTGATACGCAAACATTATTTCTTTTCCGTATCTTTCATTTTATTTATTGTTTTCTTTTTTTTTTCTCTATGGCATTCATTGAAGCTTGATACACAAAGATTGTGATGTTAATTAGTATTTTTTGTTTAGGAATCTTGATTTAGTGGGTCAAATAGTTTTTTAAACATGAAACTGTGTTAACGGAAAAAAATGAGTTTGTGGATTTATGGTGATTGATGATAATTGACAGGTGGGATTAACATTGTCTCTAAATGGCAAAAGATGGATTCGAGATCACCGGGGATAACGCGAAAGGTCTCATCATCTCCTTATACTCTTATAAAGATTTTCAAAATCAGAGTTGATTTTTGTTTTAAGTGCCAATTTTTATACGTATCAAGCATTTTGCTATATGTTGTTTATAAGATTCAATACGTGTTGTCTCTTTATGTTTTTATTCCCTTAATTTTGATTCTTGACTCTTTAGTACTTTTCTATCATCATGAATTATATATTTTCTTTGGCAAATATCGATATCTATACTATATTATAAAGCATTTGGGAAGGATGACTACAAAATTTAAGTAATTACAATATCTATATCTATATCTATATCTATATCTATATCTTTATCTATATCTATATCTATATCTATACTTACTATATTATAAAGCATGAGTGAAGGATACCCGTAAAATTTAAGTAAATACAACCTTTATTGCTTATAGTACAATGCTTGTTGAAGGCATTTAGGGGGTAAAATTGTCTTTCTACCCAACTATTAAGTTGTTGAAGAAATTAATTTAAGCATAATTATAAAATTGATGAAGAAATTAACAATAATGTGGTGACTATTTACATTCATAACCTCCATGTCTTTATTATGTTTGTATCAATGTTATAGTCTTATAAATATTATTTGGTATCTAAATAATGGGGTGACTCTTCACATATATAACTTACATATCTTTCAATTTTTATAGGCTTATAAATAGTGGTCTTTTATTTGGTATATGAAACATATCAATGAATAAAGTTCTCTCTTCCTTCATTCTTTCTTTCCATACATGATGTTTAGAGTCTTCTTCTCATGTTTATATAACTTGTATGTAGGTTGCTACTATATTGTTATTTTCCAACACGTTATTAGCACGAGTTTTTTGTTGCTCTTTGTTTTAGCAATCTTAATAATGCAGTCTTAAAATCGTATTTGAAGGAGCGCAAACAGGCGAAAAGTATGATACATGAAGATCAAGTGGTGAAACCATGTATTACATGTTGCCAGCAAAACAAGATAGATTTAATGAAACCGACATTTCTTCTGCCTAACAAGTTATTAAATTTAGAATCATTAGTACTAGGTTTGTTTTTGAAGTCACTTAATTCTTAGTTTCTTGCTTAAATACTATGTTTTACTTGTAATGTAAACCACTAAGTTTTTACTATAATCACACATATACATACATTCATATTCTTTTCACGGCTAATTCTTTTATCATTAATTTTGGAGTTGTGTTTATATACAGTTAATGATTTCGGATACTTTTGTAAACAAAATAATATTAAACCCACGAGATATGTAAAATAACAAGTTAATAAATTTGCATAAAAAATTCGTGTCTAAAATTTGTAACAAAGACCATAGTTAAAAATACCTAGCAAAAATGGTAATTAACATTTTCATAGCAAAAACCGTGTATAAAAATCCATAAGCAAACATTTTTGTAGCAAATTATATAGCAAACATTTTGGTATTAAGTAAATACAACATTTATTACCTATAGTACAATGTTTGTAAGTCATTTAGCGGTAAAATTGTCTTTCTACCTAAATATTAATTTGTTGAAGAAAATTAATTTAAACATAATTATAAAATTGATGAGGAAATTAACAATAATGTAGTGACTTTTTACATTCATAACCTCTATGTCTTTATTACGTTTGTATCAATATTATAATCTTATAAATAGTGGTCATGTATTTGGTATATAAATAATGCGGTGACTCTTCACATACCTAACTTACATATCTTTCAATGTTTATAGACATATAAATAGTGGTCCTTTATTTGGTAACTAACTTGTTGTACTAACATGGAGGTCATGGGTTCAATACACACTAACAACTAACAATAGAAGAAATTTGGCCGTTCAAAAAAAAAATTGATATATGAAACATATCAATGAATAAAGTTCTCTTTTCCTTTATTCTTTCTTTCCATACATGATGTCTAGAGTCTTCTTCTCATGTTTATATGACTTGTACGTTGGTTGCTACTAGATTGTTATTTTCTAACACGTTATTAGCACGAGTTTTCTTGTTGCTCTTCGTTTTTTTTCCCACTTTGAATCCATAGTCTAACCTCGCCTTGTACCGATACATTTACGTAACAATGTAAAAATATAACCGTCACATGTATGTTGCTGTTATAGCCACTGGAATCAAAAGTGATTAGAAATCACAATCAATCTAATCCATCTCCATTCACAATTCAAGTAATAAATACATACCTTTTTCTTTGTGATGTATATACATAAAATACGAAAGAACAATTTTAGACACATTTACTGATTTGTGTAAATTTTTTCTTCAATTTCAGATTACTTTTTTTTATTCAGACCCACCTTATTTCCCTTTCAAAATTGGTTATGTTGTATTTTTTTTAATGATTTTTGTATGGTAGGATTTAGATTAAAAAAAAAAAGGTTGTTTTATTATAGCTATCTAATAATCAATCAAAATTTTAGTAGCATAATTTGTTCCCATTATTTGTTGCTAATCATAATTTGAGTATAGAAGGTGATGGGGTGAGGGTTGCTTGGTTACGTAAGTATTGCAAACGAAGGCCAACGATTTTAATGGTCCATCGTTTCTCTTTTATTGTTAATCTCAAATACTATTAAAATTCTTTAAAAGCCAATTGTTTTTTCACTCAAATTGAATGAATTAGTAATTGAGATTTTATTAAAAAAAATTGAATTCCGGTGTGGTTCATCCGGAGCTTGAAATGTTTTGATTTTTTTAATTTAGAAGGTAGAGATGAATAAAGATATGGAAATGTTTATTAATATTGTTGGTAAAAATGGAGGGGAAAACAGTTAATAAGGTCATATTCAATGTGAGATGGCTCAAGTTACAAGGTAGAAAACCATAACTTTTTTTTAGATTTTTAATTTGGTATCATGTATACTATTTAAGCCCTAACATGTACATGATTTTCAATTCGGTAATATTTTCAATTCTTGTTTTTTTTCTTGGTCCGGAGACGCATTATACAACTCAATTGATTTGATTATATATGTCAATTGTAGAGGCATAATGCACGATGCATTAATATATATTGGTTATGAATGCAAAGAATATGTGGTTGTTAAATCTTGGGTAATAACCCATTTTTCACAAATGAGTTAAATATATATTTATTTAACAACTAAAAACCACTTAACTTGTTTGTCTTATTAAAAGTTACAAATAAAGTTTTATAAAACATATAAAAACAGTATTACCAGTAATAACAATATGATATTGACCAGTAATGACACCATGGCATAATTTTTTGTCGTCTTCTCAACTAAGTTAGTAGTTTGTTAACTAATTAATAGTTTGTTAATATTTATTTTCTACAAGTCCAAGAACCATCTTAAAAATAAAATCCATTAACAATATATTTACTAGATCTAGCACACCTTTAAAATCAAATACTACACAATATATCATGAGAGAATCGATAAACTAACAGTAAAAAATATCGCGTGACAAATTGTCTTCCCGCAGCAACGCACAGGTTCCCCACTAGTAGTTAATAACATTTAAATTGATAGACCTTTCAAGTCATGTCAAAGTACTAGTCAATAATATTTTAATATTTATCTCCTTTGTAACATTTAAATTGTAATATTAGATGTTTTTATAAATAAATAAAAAAACTAATATTAACAACAATACTATTTTTTTTTTAAAGAAAACAATTTTTTTATGAATACAATAACAAGTGAGGTTTTTTCAAAGTGAAACTTAAAAAATTATTATTATTTTTAATTTTTTTAAAAAGTTTTTAACCACAATATAACACATAAGTTAAGTTTAATAAATACAAATTTTATTTCTTAATAATGTTAACATATATACATATCTAACAACGTACATGTTACAATTTTTGTAACTGTAATATATATACACATATCTAACTACGTACATGTTACAACTTTTAATATTGTGTTACAAGTTATACAACTAGTATGTTACAAATTTTGTTACTATATTACTACTTATACTTTGATATGTTACAACTTTTGTTACCGTGTTACAAATTTTAATATTTTAGTATGTTACAAAATTTTTTTTTACTGTATTACCATTTATACTTTAGTATGTTACAACTTTTAATATTATGTTACAACTTATACTACTAGTATGTTACAAATTTTGTTACTGTCTTACTTCTTATACTTTGATATGTTACAACTTTTGTTACCGTGTTACAACTTATACTACTAGTATGTTACAACTTTTATTGATGTGTTATAGTTTACACTTGCGATGTTAGATTTAGGTAACATAATCTGGATTCAAAGAAACAGACAAAAAAATACATTTGATTGGATTCAAACAAATAAACAATAATGTAACACCCCAACCGATGGCGGAATCATCGAGGTGCCACGTAGTGACGATTGTTCAAAAGCTCATGGTACTAAAATGTAAATATTATTGAATAATCAAAATTGTCTTACATGGAAATGGAAAATACATTGTCTAAATGAAATGTAAATATTGAAATAACTGAATTAAAATAAGGCACTAAATGTTCCTTGCTAAAGCACTAGATCAAACTGCACCTGAAACATGTACAAAATAGATTTGGTCAACATATGAAATGTTGGTGAGCATTCCTAGTTTTGATATATATAGTAGGTTAAAAAGTTATACAATTCAAGTGCAAAGCTACAGTGCAATTATGTAAACTATGTATCATACAAATGAGCGAAATCAACCCTGTGTCTGTATAATGTACTGTATGAACTGTAGTGTACTTATCCAATAAATGGATAAAAAGGCTTAACACTGGCCACGGATTCTCCGATGAAAAAGGGGGAGAATCAATCTAGGCGGGTTGTCAATCCAAATAGCGCTATCCAATGTTAAGGTCGGCTTGTACCATGTTAATGATTTCACTAAGTACAAATGTAATCCACATGTATTGTCTAAGCATAAAGCACGTTGTAAGCAATGCACATAGTACTAGAATTGTATTGTAAAAATGTAAACTTGTATTTGAAGTTGTAATAGTGTACATGTAACACCCCAAAAATGTATAAAAGCAAAAAGGGGATAGGAAATACTCACAGTTCACGTAGTAGTTTGAGATTTAACTGGACAACGAGATATGAATTGAGATTTCTCCCAAATGATCAACCTAAAGTATTTGATAATGTGTAAGGGAAATAACTCTAGAATACATGTATTTCTAGGGCTTCGAATTGGGGATAAGTATTCGTTTTGATTAATAAATAAATTGTTTAATAATTAAGAGAAATTTGGTAAATATATAAACAAAGGTCTTTTTGTAAATTTTAAATTGAATATAGTCACAACATACGGTTTTAAGTATGAAAATAATTTTTATAAAATTATTTTCTTGAAAATAGAATATTTAATCTAATTATTTCAAATTGTCAAAATATGACTTTAATATCTAAAAATATTAAAATCAAAGAATTTCTGAATTAAAAATTATATTTCTGTTCCAAATGAATAGAAATAATTTATGTAAAATTTTGGTACAAAAATATTGTAAAATGAATTTATTATGATTTATTTATGATTAAAACTAACAAAAATTCATTAAGAATATAAAATGGACGGTTTTTCTGAAATAAAAATAATTTCTGAAATGTTTAAGGATATACAAGTTTAGAACAATTTTTGTGAGATTTAATATAATCGTTTAGATATATTTATTGAATTTTATAATTATAAATAAATAAACTTGTATTATTAATAATATATATTAAATAAATTATTTTTGAAAAACTAAAAATTGTATGTTAAACTTTTTCACTAGATTAACATAATGTAATTTTTGTAGAATTTTTAAAAGAGTTTTGGTATTTAAAAATGAATTTAAAAAAAAATAAAGAAATATATATATATATATATATATATATGTAAGCTTGTTTGTTTTTAAAGAAAACAAATCACACAAAAAAACTGTGGCTGAAGAGGGTCGAACTCGCGTCTTCCCACTGAGAAAGCAACCTCCTAACCATCTGAACTATAGATCAGATTTGTTTTATTCTGTAACAGTTTAATATATAAACACGTTTTTGAATTGTGTTCTTCCCCAAATTGAAGGCTTCGAGCCCTAGTTTTTCTAATTGATTAAATTAACAATCAATAACCCTTGGATTCATAGGGTTATTGATCGTGTTGTAATGAAGATTGAAAACACATAAAAAAATCGTGATTTACCGATCAGATTTGATGGCGAGACGTTCAGTCAACCGAAAAGTCAACTGTGAGCAATTCTTGACTAGAAACGTATTTTTTGTAGGAATTAAGGATGGGGGTTTGTTAGTCGCTTCTTCTCAGAGGTTGTGAGCGAGTTCAATTGATTTCAAAGACGGGTATTTATAAGGATTCATATGAGTTGTTTTAGGAAGGTTTCTTAATCAAATTTTTTGGTCAATGAACGCGTTAATTCACGCGGTTTATTAGTTTAGAAAGGGGAGGTGATAATGGTGCGTGATACACGGATTGGATTTGTTCATACGCGTGATTATTGGATCGGGTATACAAATCTTGGTGTGTTCTTTGGTGCAGCGTCGAGTTCACAGGGAGGAAGAAGAAGAAAAGGGACGCGAGAACAGGGTATTAATATTATTGGGGTTGGGATTAATCCAAGAAGGAGCCGTAGCTCAGGTGGTTTCAGCGTGGGTTGTTGTGGGTTTGGTCACCGGTTCGAACCCGGTGAGAGGCAATTCTTTTTTTTTTTTTTTTTTAAACAGAAAGGAAGGAAGGGAAATGGGCTGGACTCTGCTGGGCCGGTTCTTGGGCTAGTTTGGGCTCAGATGGCTTTAAATAAGGTGGGTTATATCTATTTTTGTTTTCTAAAAGAAGACCCAATGTTGTTTATTATTATTATTATTATTATTATTATTATTATTATTATTATTATTATTATTATAAATGCGGATAAAATGTGGCGTACAAGATAGGTGGTACGAAATAAAAAAAATGTATATATATATATATATATATAATAATAGTGATAAAAGTGACGGATGTCACAGCATCCCCTACTTTTAGAAACTTCGCCCCGAAGTTTATTTGAAACATAGGGTTATGGATGTTTGGGTAGAAATTAAGGTAGCAGTGGGTTGGAGAGTTCGAATGATTTGGGTAAGAGGTTTGATAGGTGTGAGTTAAGGATTTGGATTAGGTTCGTCTCGAATAATAAAGAAGATAAAGATCTAGTAATTCACTAAGTTTCAAGTTTTAGGAATCCTATGATAAATGTACGAGTTGATTGACTACAGAAAGACTAAATGAACTACCAAGTAAACAGAGTTTGTTCCTGGTCCGACTTCCAGTCTCACTTTCAATGCATCATTAGTGTTTGTATACAGGGTGTACCGCAGCTAACCCACCACACCTTTGATACCTTGAAAACGTACTGGACGTCTTCCCAAAAACTCTAATAGAATTTCACACTACCCTAACGCACCTGTAAATTCATGATTACGTTCCGGACCGGAATCATCAATTTACCTTACATTAGGGTTTTATGTCCTTCCATGATCCTATTCTAACAACACATTAACGTAAATAAATTTCACAAGAAGATGACACAACAAACACGTTGAGCTACAATGAGATGTTATCAATGAAATGAGGCCATGTAATAATGAGGTCAATTGCATGGGTTTGCAATGACTTGTAAGCATAATAGTATTTAAGTATGGGCTACCACTCGTCCGAGGAGCCCTTTAAATGAAATGTTTATCTGAGTTGAGTGGATAATACACACATGCAAGCAAGTTTGTAAACACTACAACCATTAAGTGTAAGTGTTATCTTAGTGGCCTATAGGAATAGTTTACGGGTATCATGAATAATTAAATGTCCAATGGATAGTCAAACTAAGGAAAAATCAGTTTCATGTAATAACCAATGATGTTTTTAGAAAGGCTCTGTGGGACCAAGCACCGAGGTTTGGAAATCAAGTCCAAATGTTTCAATGAAATGTAAAGTAGAGTCTGAAACTTATACGATATAAAATTAAACGTAATCAATATGATAAATTTCCAATCTGTGTTAATACACAATAGTATGCAAGGAAATTTCTAGATGTTGTATGCCAATGAGTGCGACAAAATTGGGTACAAAATGATAATAGGATCAAGAAAATGAAAACACGAGTATTGGATTCTCGAGTCTTGGGAAGATTTCATCCATGGCTTAACCAGTGGGATTAACGTCATCTTGATCGTCTGCTTCGTTGATATCGATATTGAAAGCTTGTCCATGTGCCACCAGGTTTACATTGTTCAATTTGGGACATTGAGGTAGCATGTGATTAGGGTCTCTACAATGATAACATGCCCGACCGTTAGAAATCCGTAGTGGTTCCTGAGCAGCTGTTTGATGATTACTCTGTGTCCCAACCATTACCCGACAAGTGGTAACAAAGTGTCCAAACCTTCCACATCTGGTGCATTGACGGCATGGAAGGTTTGCAGGGTGATGATATTTGCAGGTGTTGCATTGAGGATGGATTCCCGTGTAGGCTTTCTTGATAGGAGGTTGAGTCACAGGATCCACCACAGTATGGTTCAGATTATCGCCCATTCGTTTCTTAGAGTTCGAAGCAGTAGTGGCGGCCTTTGCTAAAACAGTCTTAGATTGTTCAACAGTATTGGTGGTTTTCTCAGTAGACGTCTTGGTGCCTTTCCTAACCAAGTTTCCTTTCCTTACGTGTTTGTCTGTTAATGTGGCTGCAAGTTGGATGGCTTCTTCTACCGTAGTGGTTTTGCCTCCAGTGACAACGTCTTGAATCAGGTCAGGTAATCCCTCGATATATTTTTCGATTGCTCGAGAAACTGAGGTGACCATGTGTGGAACCAGTATGCTAAGTTCGTGATATCGAGTATTATACGCAAGATTCTCACCACTGTCTTGTTTCAATCCATGGAACTCTTCCTCCAGTTTCCTGATTTCGTTCCTAGGGCAGAATTTGGCGATCATGAGTTCCTTAACATCTGCCCAAGATAATGATAAAGCAATATCAGCTCCTCGATTGCGCTTTTCACCATTCCACCAGGTTAGCGCCCCCTTTTGAAGGACACTAGTAGCATAGCGAACGCGGAGTTCATCAGGACATTCATTGTTCACAAAAGTACTCTCCATGCTTTCAAACCATTGGAGGAGGCCAGTAGCACCCTCCTCACCAGTGAATTTTGTGGGGTTGCAGGAGTTAAAGTGTTTGAAAGTGCACCGAAATAGAGTCGTACTCCCTGTGTTGGCACTGTTACTATTCTGGGTTATCTCGCTGACAAGGTTTGGGATCACTGCAGCAATTTGCTCGGCGACTAAAGATGCGAGGCGACGATCAGAACGTCGTCCAGAAGCACGAACAGGGCGTTGGCTGGCATCACGGAGCATGCGGCGAGCAGACATCTATGAGGTAGTCAATGAATAATCATGAGATTAGAAAATGTAAATGTATAACCGTACAGATGATTATGAAGATATGATCTTGTAAGCAATCATGATATGCAAAGTATTGTATATGAAACGAGAGGGTATTATTGGAAAAAAACTTGTACAAAATGCTTGGAGTGCCCTTGTCTAGCTGTAAAGCTCAACAAGAACGTTGACTTTTCAAAAGAATTGAACCCAATGGTGATCAAAGAAGACATGCTTTAGCCTATAAGTGGACACTCACTCCAGGAATCCCCAGGTAAGCATAACAGGTCCGTAAATGGATTTATGCGCTATGCTTGCCTATGCCAGAAAACCCAGTGTACAGGCATCCACCCTTCCAGATTGCACGTGTCCTTATTACACTCATTAAAGTTCAACAACTTTGAAGGAGCAAAAATAAGAATAGGCATTATGCCTAAGAGTGTTTTCATGAAAGGTACTGTCTCTGTTCCATACTGATGTAGTCCTTCCACTCTTTGCAGGACACCATCTCTATGCACCAGGATGAAAGACGAGGAGAATAGAGAAGAAGGGAGGGATAGAAGAAGGAAAGTAGAGGGAAATGAGGGGTAGAGTAATTTAGGAAATATAATGCATGAAAGTTGAAGTTAGGTTATAGTCTAGGCCTATTTCATCTAGTAACCTAGTTCCCTATAACCATGGCTCTGATACCAATCTGTAACACCCCAACCGATGGCGGAATCATCGAGGTGCCACGTAGTGACGATTGTTCAAAAGCTCATGGTACTAAAATGTAAATATTATTGAATAATCAAAATTGTCTTACATGGAAATGGAAAATACATTGTCTAAATGAAATGTAAATATTGAAATAACTGAATTAAAATAAGGCACTAAATGTTCCTTGCTAAAGCACTAGATCAAACTGCACCTGAAACATGTACAAAATAGATTTGGTCAACATATGAAATGTTGGTGAGCATTCCTAGTTTTGATATATATAGTAGGTTAAAAAGTTATACAATTCAAGTGCAAAGCTACAGTGCAATTATATAAACTATGTATCATACAAATGAGCGAAATCAACCCTGTGACTGTATAATGTACTGTATGAACTGTAGTGTACTTATCCAATAAATGGATAAAAAGGCTTAACACTGGCCACGGATTCTCCGATGAAAAAGGGGGAGAATCAATCTAGGCGGGTTGTCAATCCAAATAGCGCTATCCAATGTTAAGGTCGGCTTGTACCATGTTAATGATTTCACTAAGTACAAATGTAATCCACATGTATTGTCTAAGCATAAAGCACGTTTTAAGCAATGCACATAGTACTAGAATTGTATTGTAAAAATGTAAACTTGTATTTGAAGTTGTAATAGTGTACATGTAACACCCCAAAAATGTATAAAAGCAAAAAGGGGATAGGAAATACTCACAGTTCACGTAGTAGTTTGAGATTTAACTGGACAACGAGATATGAATTGAGATTTCTCCCAAATGATCAACCTAAAGTATTTGATAATGTGTAAGGGAAATAACTCTAGAATACATGTATTTCTAGGGCTTCGAATTGGGGATAAGTATTCGTTTTGATTAATAAATAAATTGTTTAATAATTGAGAGAAATTTGGTAAATATATAAACAAAGGTCTTTTTGTAAATTTTAAATTGAATATAGTCACAACATACGGTTTTAAGTATGAAAATAATTTTTATAAAATTATTTTCTTGAAAATAGAATATTTAATCTAATTATTTCAAATTGTCAAAATATGACTTTAATATCTAAAAATATTAAAATCAAAGAATTTCTGAATTAAAAATTATATTTCTGTTCCAAATGAATAGAAATAATTTATGTAAAATTTTGGTACAAAAATATTGTAAAATGAATTTATTATGATTTATTTATGATTAAAACTAACAAAAATTCATTAAGAATATAAAATGGACGGTTTTTCTGAAATAAAAATAATTTCTGAAATGTTTAAGGATATACAAGTTTAGAATAATTTTTGTGAGATTTAATATAATCGTTTAGATATATTTATTGAATTTTATAATTATAAATAAATAAACTTGTATTATTAATAATATATATTAAATAAATTATTTTTGAAAAACTAAAAATTGTATGTTAAACTTTTTCACTAGATTAACATAATGTAATTTTTGTAGAATTTTTAAAAGAGTTTTGGTATTTAAAAATGAATTTAAAAAAAAATAAAGAAATATATATATATATATATATGTAAGCTTGTTTGTTTTTAAAGAAAACAAATCACACAAAAAAACTGTGGCTGAAGAGGGTCGAACTCGCGTCTTCCCACTGAGAAAGCAACCTCCTAACCATCTGAACTATAGATCAGATTTGTTTTATTCTGTAACAGTTTAATATATAAACACGTTTTTGAATTGTGTTCTTCCCCAAATTGAAGGCTTCGAGCCCTAGTTTTTCTAATTGATTAAATTAACAATCAATAACCCTTGGATTCATAGGGTTATTGATCGTGTTGTAATGAAGATTGAAAACACATAAAAAAAATCGTGATTTACCGATCAGATTTGATGGCGAGACGTTCAGTCAACCGAAAAGTCAACTGTGAGCAATTCTTGACTAGAAACGTATTTTTTGTAGGAATTAAGGATGGGGGTTTGTTAGTCGCTTCTTCTCAGAGGTTGTGAGCGAGTTCAATTGATTTCAAAGACGGGTATTTATAAGGATTCATATGAGTTGTTTTAGGAAGGTTTCTTAATCAAATTTTTTGGTCAATGAACGCGTTAATTCACGCGGTTTATTAGTTTAGAAAGGGGAGGTGATAATGGTGCGTGATACACGGATTGGATTTGTTCATACGCGTGATTATTGGATCGGGTATACAAATCTTGGTGTGTTCTTTGGTGCAGCGTCGAGTTCACAGGGAGGAAGAAGAAGAAAAGGGACGCGAGAACAGGGTATTAATATTATTGGGGTTGGGATTAATCCAAGAAGGAGCCGTAGCTCAGGTGGTTTCAGCGTGGGTTGTTGTGGGTTTGGTCACCGGTTCGAACCCGGTGAGAGGCAATTCTTTTTTTTTTTTTTTTTTAAACAGAAAGGAAGGAAGGGAAATGGGCTGGACTCTGCTGGGCCGGTTCTTGGGCTAGTTTGGGCTCAGATGGCTTTAAATAAGGTGGGTTATATCTATTTTTGTTTTGTAAAAGAAGACCCAATGTTTATTATTATTATTATTATTATTATTATTATTATTATTATTATTATTATAAATGCGGATAAAATGTGGCGTACAAGATAGGTGGTACGAAATAAAAAAAATGTATATATATATATATAATAATAGTGATAAAAGTGACGGATGTCACAAATAACAAAATGGTAATGATTACATGTACATTCACATGCCCCAAATAAAAAATATTCATTCTAACAAACCATCTCATGTCTTTAAAAAAAACACAAACCATCTCATATTCTTCTCATCCTTCATTAAAACCCCATCTACACAACAACAAATATTAATCATCAAAAACATAAAACGGATATTTAAAAAAAAAAACTTATTTTGTTTCGTCATAATCAATAAAAAAAACTTATTTTCAGCTTTTTTTTTTTTCTTTTCAAAATCATGTTAAAAGTAAACCCAAGAGGATCTGAAAACAATTTACATACATAGTAATCATTTTCTATCTTTAGACTTGAAAACAATTTACGCACACAGTTTAAAATTTTCAGTGTATATAGATCTAGATCTACATAAAACAAAATCATTGAAGCCCTTGTAATAAAAAAATCAAATTGATAAGCCCTTGAAAATAAGATCAAACAACAACCTGTAGAAAAAAAAACATGATTCAAGTTGTCTAGCTCACAACCAATTTCCTCAAAGAAGAACAACAACCAATAGAAAAAAAAAACCCATTTATGGCTTTAAGAATTAAAAGCAAAAACAGAGGTTTATATCAAAATAAAAAAAAATAGATTTTAACATATCTTGAGAGTAAGTTGCAGAGTCCAAACAAATCCTAAATGAGAAGCTAGAACGTTGGCGTGTAGCTTTAGAGAGTAACGGTTTAAGGATTAGTCGTTCTAAGACCGAGTACATGTATTGTGGTTTCAGTGGTGCAAGCAGCGATGAGAATACTCAACTCTCTATTGAAGGCCAAGTCGTCCTGCAGGTAACTAAGTTCAAGTACTTAGGATCATTTGTTCAAAGGGATGGAGAGCAAGATAGTGATGTCACTCACCGTATACAAGCTGGTTGGTGTAGGTGGAGGGACGCCAGTGGGGTCTTATGTGACAAGAGGTTCCCAACTAAATTAAAAGGAAAATTCTATAGGGTCGCAGTGAGACCTGCTATGTTATATGGGACAGATTGTTGGGCCATCAAAAAGACACAAGATCGCAAGATGGAGGTAGCAGAAATGAGGATGATAAGGTGGATGTGCGGGTACACTAGGGTATACCGAATAAGAAATGAGGTTATTAGAGAAAGGTTAGGGGTAGCTAGCATATCCGACAAGATAAAGGAAGGAAGACTAAGATGGTATGGGCATGTGAAGAGGAGGCCAATGACGACCCCAGTTAGAATAGTGGAAACCCTCACTATATTGGGAAAGAGGTGTAGTGGAAGACCCAAATTGACTTGGGATGAGCGGATTAGGCTGGATTTAGCAGAGATGCACCTCTCTGAGGACATGGTCGAGGATAGGGGTTCGTGGAGATGCAGGATTAAGGTTAAGGATTATTAGGGTGGTCTGGTTTTATCGTAGCGTGGTTCTAGGAGCCTAGACTTTTTCTTACATTGGTAGGAGACCCATAAGGGTGTCTTGTATTAGGGCGTTTATGGTTTATGTTGTTTTTGATGGCATTTTTACCTCTGTTTACTACGTGACGCTTTCAGTGTTTCTCTAAATTCAGTATCCCTTTACTACCTTTTTAGTGTTGTTTGCTTGTCGTTTGTGAATTATGAGTCGGGGGTCTCTCAGGAAGCAGCCTCTCTATCCGCAAGGATAGGGGAAAGGTTTGCCTACATCTCACCCTCCCCAGACCCTACTCTTAGCTTCGCTAATTGTGGGATTTACTGGGTAAGGTTGTTGTTGTTGTATATCTTGAGAGTAAGGTATTCGACCAATACCGAGGAGTCACGAAAACTCCCACTCGTTTGAAGAACTTGATAGCAAGGATGAAGAAGCTACTCGTACGATTACGATCATCACCGTCACTAGCGACTTGTTAAACCAAGGGTTTGCGACGAAACTACTAAATTTGATCCATCATCATGAAATACTTAAACAAATATTTCATCTCCTCATTTGCCGTCGACTCCGCTGGAAACCGGTGATTAATTCTTCAAAACACCACCGAAGAAGGAGATGATGGGTTGATGTTGGGAGGATTTGTAGACCAAACTTTGTTTGTTTTGGTGTTGAAGAGAGAGAGAAATGAGAGGGTATAAATTATTATTGTTGAAGAAGTTCATTTTTCAATGTCTGACAAAGCAAAAGTGGAGACAAAACATAAAGATAGTAAATGTCAAAAATAACCTTAAGGCTTCAAATTAAATGACATACGTGGCTGAATATGAATCACACAGTGGGTTTCTAGAGTTTTTTCATCTCAACAAGGTTTTTTCAGGATACTTACCATATATATATATATATATATATATATATATATATATATATGATAATAGTGTTATTTGTATGATTTAGGTACAGAACCAATGGGTAGCAACCCTCGTGTGTTTATGGATCTATATGTTGTGGATCGATCAGTTAATAGAGTGAGATTTGAAGGTGAGAACAATAAGAAATTTAGAGAGGATAATTATGATAACTTTCTGCATGTTTATTAGAAGAAAAGGGAGTGCTATTATAGGGAAACAAACAAGAAACTTTCTAAAACTACTTCCTAAATAATCTATATCTATTATATATATATATATATGTATATGTATTTCAAAGGGCTAAATCCTACATGGCACTCATATAGTCATTTTCCCTCTTGAGAGTGTTATGTAGGATGTCATGTGGTATTGAGTGATTTTAGAAAAAAAAAATAATTTAAAAACAAAATTGGATTTTTCTCTCTCATGTTTCCTTTCATAATTTTTAAACGTTAACATCTTTTATATACGATATTTTTTAAAGAAAAAATTATACCAAATTAACGAGCGTTTTATTATCTTTCTAACGAGTACCATATTACTATAAAAAACCGAGAAAAAAACGACTATTTTTTGTGGGCTTTAGTTTATACAGGAAAAGAAAACACAAAGTCTTCAAGTTATTCATTAATTATGTATAGGCAAGTCATTAGTTATGTTCAAACCAGTAAATATGAATTCTATTTACAACATGTGTTAACATTGGAGTTGTTTTTTAGGTTAGGTTTTAATATTAGAGTTATACATTGTTTAAGGTTAGGCGTTAACATTGGAGATACATTGTTAATTGTTTTAGGTTAGGTGCTACCCGAAGCTTTCCTGCATATAACTGTAAAGCGCATCAGTCTATTTCGTATGTAAAATTGATATGTCATATTAGATTTTCGCAGCCCCGGGACGCTCCCGGAGTATAAATCTAGTGGGAAAATAAACGTTACTAAGAAATGTAGGCATCCCCATGATTTACCTTATTCTAACACATCATAACAGAAGGCAAAATTCAAATAAATAACTTTGAAAAGTTGAACGTTGAGATAATGCAGAATATTGTTTGTTTATGGACTTTATGGGCTTAGGCACATATAGGGGTGCAAATGAGCCGAGCCGAGCTCGAGCCTTGCATTATCGAGCTCGGCTCGTGACATTTTTCAGAAGCTCGAGCTCGAGCTCGATTCGATCCTTGTATTTAGGGCTCGAGCTCGGCTCGATAGTATATTTCAGAACTCGAGCTCGGCTCGAAAGCTCGATCAAAGTGTATATGGCAAGAGTTTAAACGAGCCCAAGCTCGGCTCGAGCTCGTTTTGGACCATTAAGGAACCTGTTTTGGACTATTAAGGACTCGTTTTGGACCATTAATGAGCTCGTTTTAGACAATTAAGAAGCCCAAGGCCCAAATTAATTTAGTTAATGCATGAGTTGCAATACAATTGGGCTATATAGTATTAATTGACATAAATAAGCAAAGCTCGATAAGGCTTGACGTTGTTAGGATCGTAGAACACACATGCACACACGAACACAAGTATTTACGTGGTTCGGTCTAAACTGACCTACGTCCACGGGGGCAACTGGGGTATTGTTTTATTGAGTGATACCAAAAGCTACAAGTACAAGAGATTATTTATAGGCCTAAATTAGGGTTAAAACCCTATGCTAATCTTGCTCAACAAGTTAATCATACTGGGCTTCAAACTACTGGGCCTATAAGTGTGCTGAAGGCAACATCTCCAACAATATCCCACTTGGTGTCTTCGGACCACGAACTGCACCATCTCTTCTGTACTTCTGTAGATAAGATCTCCCTTTGATCTTCAATGCACCTCCAATTACCCCGATCTCCTCAACATTATTCCTGGAGACCAGCTGAAGCTCCGCACAGCTTTAGCTTATCCAACGTTACACATTTGGTAAACATGTCTGCTGGATTCTTAGCACCTGAGATATTCTTCAAGTTGATTGTGCCATCAGCAACCAATCCTCTCACGAAGTGATACCTTATCCCGATGTGCTTCATCTTCTTGTGATACACAGGATTCTTAGCAAGTTTCACTACACTTTCATTATCACAGTGCAACAAGTACTCAGTTTGCATCTTCCCTAACTCTTCCAGAAAAGCTTTCAACCATACTAGCTCCTTACTGGCTTCAGCTATAGCCATGTATTCTGCCTCTGTTGTGGACAAAGCCACGCTTTTCTGAAGTCTGGACATCCAACTGACTGCAGTTCCTCCCACTGTGAAAACGAAACCTGTGGTCCTTTTAAATGTCTCTTTGCAACCACCCAGGTCAGCATCTGTATAACCTCTGAGAACTGAATCCTTACCTTTGAAACATAACCCCATCTTTGACGTTCCCTTCAAATAACGAAGCACCCATTTAATTGCTTCCCAATGTTCTCTTCCCGGATTTGACATAAACCGACTGACAACTCCGACTGCGTGTGCTATGTCAGGTCTTGTACACACCATAGCGTACATCAAACTACCTACTGCAGATGCATACGGAACTCTAGCAATATCAGCTTTTTCTTCTTCAGTTCTAGGACACTGATCTTTGGTAAGCTTGAGGTGACTTCCCAAGGGCGTGTTTCTAGGCTTGGTCTTCTCACTGTTAATATTGAATTTCTCTAACACTTTCCCGATGTACTTTTCCTGGGAAAGTGTCAAAGATCCATCTTTCTTGCTCCTGGTGATACTCATCCCGAGTATCTGTTTGGCTGCACCCAAATCCTTCATCTCGAATTCTTTGGACATTTGCTTCTTCAACTTGCTTATCTCATTCATATCTGATCATGCAATCAACATATCATCTACATACAAAAGTAGAATGATATACGAACTCTTGAACTTTTTCAAATAACAACAGTGATCGGCTTCACATCTCTTGTAACCAGTCTTCACCATGAAATTATCAAACTTCAAGTACCACTGTCTTGGCGCTTGTTTCAGACCATATAAACTCTTCTTCAACTTGCACACCCAATTCTCTTTTCCAATAACCTGGAATCCCTCAGGCTGTGCCATATAAATGTCTTAATCAAGGTCACCATGTAGAAATGTTGTTTTCACATCTAGCTGCTCTAGATGCAAATTCTCTGCTGCTACAATACTTAGAACTAACCTGATGGTGGTCATCTTCACCACTGGAGAGAAGATCTCATCATAATCAACTCCCTTCTTCTGCTGAAATCCCTTGACCACTAAACGGGCTTTATACCGTTTAGAACCATCATGTTCATCTTTGACCCTGAAAACCCATTTATTCTGAAGAGCTTTCTTGTCTTGCGGAAGCTTTACAAGAACCCAAGTCTTGTTCTTGTCTAGTGAACTCATTTCTTCTTTCATTGTTCGCTCCCACTGGAACGAGTCCTTCATCTTGACTGCTTTAGAGTAGCTCTCTGGTTCACCATTTTCTGTCAAGAGAATATAACTAACTGAGGGGCCGGTACGACTAGGACTGTACCTGTCCGGCGCTTTAGAAACTCTGGTGGATCTCCTGACCGAAGTATCAAACTGGTCAGGCTGCTGTGGAGACTGTTCGTCTTCAGACTCTGAACTCCCACTGTCAGAAACTCCCACTGACTCTTCATTCTCACCATCTTCAGTCTCAGGTTCTGTGTCATCTTCAGATTCTGTTACGGGCCCTGTGACAGATTCTTTCTTCTGATTCTTGACACTAAACTCAACTGTTTCTTTCGGAACCTTTGACTTATCCAAGTTTCTGTCCTTGTACAATTCTTCTTCATTGAACTCAGCATGCTTGCTTCTGACTACCTTTCTGCTTTCAAAATCCCAAAGCCTGTAGCCCATTTGATCACCCCCATATCCAATGAAGATATACTTCTTTGCTTTTGCATCTAACTTGTCACCTTCAGGGTTGATATCATAAGCACTGCACCCGAAGATTCTCAGGTGATCATAATCAACTGCTTTACCCTTCCATTCTTCTTGAGGAAGCTTGAATCCCAACGGTACTGAGGGTCCACGGTTGATAAGATGCGCTGCTGTGTTAACTGCATCAGCCCAGAACATCTTTGGGAGCCCTGCATTCAATCTCATGCTCCTGGCTCTTTCACATAATGTTCTGTTCATCCTCTCTGCAACTCCATTTTGTTGTGGAGTTCCTGGAACTGTATTTATCATCTTGATCCCTCTATCAGCACAATAATCTGTAAACTCCTTGCTGATATATTCACCACCGTTATCCAACTTCAAGCATTTCACCTTCAAATCAGTTTCAAGTTCAACAGCAGATTTCCATTTCTTAAAAGTATCGAAAACTTCAGATTTATGTTTAAGAAAGTAAACCCATACCTTGCGTGTTGAATCATCTATGAAGGTCAGAAAGTAGCGAGAAACTCCAAGTGAAGCTACTGATGTCGGTCCGTATACATCTGAGTGAATAAGCTCCAATTTCTGAGCTTTCGGTGCTTTCCAAGTCTTCACAAAAGTCACCTTCTTTTTCTTGCCTAGGATGCACGGTTCACAAAATCCTGACTCGACCTTCTTCAACTCTGGAAGCTTTCCCTTGGCAACAAGCATCTTCATCCCCTTTTCACTCATGTGACCGAGTCTTTGATGCCATAACTTTGTCTGACTCTAGTCACTCGATACTGCGTTCACTGCATCACCTGATGCTTCAACCATGTACAGACTACCTCTCTTCTTGCCTCTAGCAACAACCATACTGCCCTTAACAACTCTCCATTGTCCACTACCAAAGTGAACATCATATCCCTGATCATCAAGCTGACCGATGGATATAAGAAACCTCTTCAAACCAGGAATGACCCGAACATTCTTCAAGGTCCAGATGGTTCCCAATGGAGTTTTAAGGTCTATGTCGCTAATTCCTGTAATATCAAGACTCTGATTATTAGCCAAACGAACTTTACCAAAGTTACCCGTATGCAGATTCTTCATCTTCTTCGTGCTAAAAGTAGCATGAAAAGACGCTCCTGAATCCATAATCCAGTCTTCAACAGAACTCTCAATACAGCAAATAAGAGCATCCTCTGAATCTGAGGATGTAGTAGCATTCACCTCCTTTTTCTCTCTCGCAGGTTCAGAACACTGACTTCTGAAATGCCCAAACTCCTTACAGTTCCAACACTGTACGTCTTTCCTTGGCTTTCCAGGTCTTGACTTGCTCCTGCGTTTTGACTTTGACCTACCCTTATTTCCTCCTCTGTTACTACTTCTCCCTCTTCCTTCAGTACTGAGCAACGAGCTTGATTCTCCATTGTTCCTTCTTCTGGAGTCCTCATTCAGTAACAAATCACGAACTCTTCCAAAACTGAGTGTCTCAACTGACCCTGTGACTGCTGTGATTGTGCCTGACCAGCTGTCAGGTAATGAGGATAACAATAGACAAGCCTGCAATTCATCATCTATCTTAAAGTTCACAGAAGACAAACGTGTCAAATGTGATTTAAATGAATTAATGTGCTCAGTAACAGAACTTCCCTCTTTCATACGAATATTGACTAACTCCCGAATCAGAAACACTTTATTAGCAGGAGACGGCTTCTCGTACATGTCTGACAAAGCTTCCATAATTCCACGCGCTGTGGTTTGTTCCAGAATGTTGTAAGCTACATTCATGGAGAGAGCAAGCCTAATCGTTGACTGTGCTTTCTTGTCAAGATTCGTCCATTCTTTCGTTATGGTCGCAGGGGGAGGGTCTAGTGCCGCATCTAACTCCTTCTGTATAAGCAAATCCTTAATTTGTATCTTCCACCATCCAAAATTCTTCCCATCAAACTTCTCCACTTTGACTTTTCCTTCTTCAGACATTATCTCTTCTGATATCTAGGAAACTGATCACTCTTTTCTTGTGTGTGCGTTTAAAAAAAAATAATCCACAAAAAGAATATTATAATGTTTTAAAACATTGATAATTCAAGAAAACAAAGCAAAAATTGATTGCTTTCTATTTCCTTCTTCTTTAGTATGGTCAACGCAAAGAAAACCACAACAGACAAAAAATAAACTTATTTTATGTCCTCTTTCTCTTGCACAAACAAACACACAAACTCTTTTTTTTTAAAACTATTCGACAAAGCAAACAGTAATCAAAAGGATCTGAGTTGACGCGGAGATCTGAATCAATAACGCGCGGCAGCACCCTACGATGCTTAGAGTGGCAGCGGCGCAGGAGTGAAAGGATGGCGGCCGGCAGCGGCAGCAGTGAAGGTGAAGGGCAGAGGTGGGGTGTCGGATCTGAGGCGGTGAGGGTGACGACTGGGGTGGTGGTTGTTGATCTGGTATGTTCTTCTCTTCGATCTAGAACCTGAGCTCTGATACCAGTTGTTCGGATCGTAGAACACACACGCACACACGAACACAAGTATTTACGTGGTTCTGTCTAAACTGACCTACGTCCACGGGGGCAACTGGGTATTGTTTTATTGAGTGATACCAAAAGCTACAAGTACAAGAGATTATTTATAGGCCTAAATTAGGGTTAAAACCCTATGCTAATCTTGCTCAACAAGTTAATCATACTGGGCTTCAAACGACTGGGCCTATAAGTGGGCTTAAGGCAACATCTCCAACAGACGAGCCCAACCGAGCTTCACATTCGAGGCTCGAGCTCGGGCTCGATAACTAAATGAGCTTTATTTCAGGCTCGAGCTCGAGCTCAATAAGGCTCGGCTCATTCGAGCTTTTTACCGAGCCGATCTCGAGTAGCTCGCGATCCGCTCGGCTCGTTTGCACCGCTAGGCACGTATCACTATCCATCTTTGACACTCCTCCTCAAAGAATAGAAATCGAGGTATGCTAGATGATTGTTTGTTTATTTGTTTATTCAATATGCATTGTTATGGAAATAAATATTATTAATTGAATGAATTGAATTGATTATGGCCTCCTTTCTATGCAGCTGTTTTCTCATATCGTGCCTAAGACAGTTGAGAATTTTCGAGCACTCTGCATAGGTTATATCATATTACGATATTATGATATTACATTTGCATTGTCTACTACTTACGATATTATCATGTGCAGGGGAAAAGGGCGTTGGAAAAACTACCGGAAAACCATTGCACTACAAAGGATCTTTCTTCCATTCTTTCTATCAATCCTTTGGTGTTAAAGTATGTTTCTTTATATGCTATTGCTTCTTATCTCAATCAGATACTTGCTTGCAAATTCCAAGTTTTCTTTCTTTACCCTTTGATTGCTTTCATCTAACATATTTTTTTCGTTCATACAGGGAGGTGATTTCGAGAATCACGATGGTATGTTTTTCTTTTCTTTTCTATGTATAAATCTTCTTTTTTATAGACTGAAACTGAACAAGGCTGCATTCCTTGGTTTGCAGGCACCTGTGGGGAGAGCATCTATGGCGGCACTTTTGAATGTACAATCATGATATTTTTATTAGCATCTACAATTCATCTTATAATTAGTACTAATACTTTCTGCCCCCCCCCCCACTCTCTTTTTCTTGTAGCTGAGCGCTATCCAGGTGGTCAGAGTGGCCCCGATGTACTTATGACAAATCAAAGAGGCACTACTGCCACTGGATCTCTGTTCTTTATATGCTACAGCCATTCGCCCTTTCTTTAGGGGTAATTCATACGTCTCACCTATTAGAATTATGTACATATCAGGGCAATCAACATAAAGGGCTTATGTTATAAGAGTTCGTAATTAAGTATTTGGTTTAGTTTTTTGATTATAAACTTATGGCATATTTGCCTTTAAATGTCGTTGTTTTTGAATTTGAATGTACATTCCCTAAAAGTAGAAACCGGTTGAAATCAATCTACTTTTAAGCCCGCAATATGCTTTGACGACCTTGAGATTAAATGAAATTAAAATCTAGTAGCCCTTTACTCATTGTTTTTTACCCTTGTTTAATCGCCTATTTTGCAGGGGTAACAATGTTGTTTTTGGAAAGGTAATTAAGGGAATGGAAATTGTTATACAGCTTGATAAGATGAGATTTGCGAGGGTACAAATTACAGAATCTGGTGAAGTTTCTAAAGGTTCTATGTTATACAGGTTTGCTAATAATTTTTTCTACAATGATGTATATTTCTAGGGGTGTTTGGATGTGCATTTTGGAACTGGTTATGTGTTATTAAATAATAACTGATAATAGAGAAATCTGTCTATGTGGATATGCTTTGTTAAGCTAGCAATACATGGATAATCAATTGTTTGACACTTCAGATTATTTAAGTAATTGATAATTTGATAAATTGTCTGTGTGGATATGCTTTGTTAAGCTAGCAATACATGGATAATCAATTGTTTGACACTTCAGATTATTTAAGTAATTGATAATTTCATAAATGTGTGTAATTTGTCAACTATAAGTTTAAAATATGATAGCTATATTTTCAGCTCTGCATATAAGCTATATCTTATATAAAAAAATTGTTGTCGTATTATTATTTTTCACTACATTAACAATGTGTAATGTAGGAAGATAGAAAATATTTAAAATAGCTCAAGTCAATATGTAGTTTTTGTTTTTCCTTCAACAGTTGGTTCTTCCTTTTTTGGAAACTGATGATGTAACTTTTATAGTTTTCAAGTGTTTCTAGTAAAAGTCGCTTTATTCAAAGGTTTTCGCATAAAACAGTTTCATACCACACATCCAAACAATCTTTGTTGAACTCTATTATCTTCTTTATGCATGTTTTTTTTTCTTGTTATTATTTTGCGTTAGGTGTGTCCAAAATCCTTCTTTAAGGAACCTGTATACGAAACCAATCTTTGAAATTGAAAACAACATTGAGACGGATTCTGATGAAGGTATTGCATTTTTAATTGATAAAGCCTGCGAAATTGATTTTATTCAAATTCAAATAGTTAAATTATTGTTGGCAGAACTTGAGATTGAAAAATTGCGGTTGGAGCTCGATGCAATCAAGTTGATTTTGCGATCTGTTGAATCTAGTGCTGAGAAGGTGGTTGAGAAGAAGGCAAATTTAAAGGTTTGGCAGGTGATCTCAGCCTCCATTGGAGGGATGATATTTGCAGGATTTGCATACTTCACTCATCAGAGAGTGACGAGGACATCTTTTAATATCGAAGTTAACTAGAAGTACATAAGTGTTGTTTTTTGTTTTGTTTAGCAGGACATCTATTTAATATCTAAGGGGCTGTTTGGTTGATTAAATGATGAATCATTAAGAGGTCTGAATGGTTAAGAGCTAAATCATTAAGTTGGACTTCTTAATGGTTAGTATTCTTGTCCCACATTGGTAGGAGAGTCTCATTAAGGTCAGCATAGTTCAGTACTTAATGGTTTAGTGCTTAATGGTTCAGCAACATCTCAAGTCTTAATGGTTCAGCCTTAACCATTTCATTCAGAAGCTGAAACAAACGCGCTGAATGCTGAATCATGCAGCACTGAATGATTCAGAGCCTCATTAAGAGGTTTACTAAACAGCCCCTAAGTTAAACTAGAATGTTAGGTCTTTGTAACTGTCATAACCACCAAAATACGGTTAAGATTACTCTGTTTGGTTTACTAGAATGACATCTGTTTATCATCCCCTTATAAAATTCACCCTTATAAACATCCCCATTGCAGTAAACCTTCACCAAGAGCCCGAAAACCGTGAAGACCCGATTTACCAAACCAACTCATGGGTTGTTTTTTAACAACCATAGTTTGATTTCGAAATATGTATGGAACAATTGAAGGGATATTAGAAGCTTGAAATGTACTTGCATTGAAAGAAGATAAAACCAACCGTATCAAACCGGGTTGGATTGTGAGAATTTATAATATTATTATTATTAAATAATTCATACTATATATGTTTGTCATAATTTAAAATAGCCCAACCAAATGTGTTTGAGATAAGTGGGCAACTCAACTTTCACATTCTCATATCTTAGTAGTCGGCTCAGTTTTCTTATTTCCAAATTTTCAAAATCCTAAAACAAACTATTTAGACACTCAAAACATCAAAAACCAAAACGTTTAAAAACCTAACTGCTTCCATTCACCCACAAGTAGAATATGAGCGACTCACAGTACAAAGGCCCAACGAACTAAAAGCTTGGAACCAAAGCGGTTCCTAATTGCTAAGAATAGTTTGGTTTGTTTAGGTTTAAGGGTGTTATGGTTTGGTTATGTTTTACAACAATAAAATACCATCACTAAAACTTTGGTTCACAATTTGGCTAAAAACCAAGAAACCGAAACCATGAAAATTCAGGCTAGAAGGCCTCTTTTTTTCTTGACACACCGGATAATATTATATATATATATATATATATATATATTAAAATCGACGAGCATGAATAATGGATATAATGGCTTGATAATGTATATGAAATTAATAATTTAGCAAAATAAAAATTTAACCAATATAATAATGTACGCATTTCATTCATTGGTACAGTAGATTATACGAGTGCCAGTACCCTAACGAACCGAGCTCATTATGACCAAACAAAATCGATACTGGCACTACCGTTTGTTTTTATGGTTTTCTATTGATGTAAATATTGTGACACCCGACACGTTTAGGTTAACATTTTATAACACACATAAGTCTACCTTAGCGAAAAACGTTTTCAAACATACTTAACTAGGTCAGTTGAGTCGTTATGATGGATCCGAGAAGCATCGGGAGTCGTTACAATGATCCACGGGATCATTGAGAGTCGGTCCATAACCATGTGAACACGGATTGACGATTTGTAGAATCGTCGGGTTTAACGCACACACGTAAATCTCGATTCCCGGGAATTGGTGAACGGATGGGAACGTGTTAGTTATCATGCATTATGTGCTTACAATCATTATATGACTTGCCGGTATGTGAATACGTGTTTATATGTGTTAAAATAGTGATTACGCGTAATTGCATGACATTATAGGTGATTACGCGTAATTGCATGTAAATAGGGGGTGATTGGCCTAATTGCATGCTGATAGGGGGTGATTGGCCCAATTGCATGCTGATAGGGGGTGATTGGCCTAATCACCAGTAAGTCATGCGATTGGGGGATATTTATAGGCAATTAGAGCTCCAATCGCTAGTAGTACATGCGATTAGGAATCCTAATCGCCTGTATTGCTGCGTAATCGCCTGACGCATGTCTAATGACTAGAAACGCCTATAAATACCACCCTTATGTTGTAAAACATCATTTGTGAAACCCTAATACACCCCAAAGCCATCCCACACCATATCCAACCTCTGGAACATGTTTTTGCTCAAGAAATCACCTTTCCAAGCTTTTACACCTCATAATCTTACAATTTCAAGGTGTGTTCTTCATCCCAAACCTTTGTAATGATATTGTTTTGCTCCCTAAAGGTCCAGACCTGGTTTCTAAACATTTGTGTCTTTAAAAACTCATTAAAATCAGTTTCTAAACAAACCCAAACCTCTATGCTTGTTATATGTGATGTATTCATGCAAGATAGGATTTTTATTGTTTAAACATGATTATTATTGTGTTATTGATATGTTTCTGATCTAAATGAGTTATTATGATGTTAACCTAGGAGTTTGAAGGTTCATAGATGTGTATTATTGATAATAGGCGTTTTGACCCGTTTGAATGATTATGAAGGATTGATGATGATATGTTGTGTTTTGTTGATTGTTTAAGGTTAGGGTTTACTATAGGATGATGCTAGAACAGTAGGATAATGTCGGACAACGTCGTTATGTGATGAAATCTGGATATTTGCTATTTAGGGTAAGTTTTGCATGTTGATGTGATGTTTACATGCTAGTTATGCTATTTTGGGAAAACGCTTGCATTTGGGACGGTTAGGATGATAATAAATTAGGGGTTTTTGCTTGAAATAGTTTGATAAATGTTTTAGGTTTAATATTGGGTGTTTCCACATGTTTCGGATCTGATTTGGAGGGTTAAACGCGCAAAAAGGCGAAATGGTGCAGCAGGGGCGATTGGCCCCAATCGCATGTTACATGAGGCGATTGGGAGCCTAATCGCTAGTATGCTCATGTGATTACACTCCTAATCACCAGTTGACCATCCTAATCACCAGTTGACTTTTCCAAATTGCATGTTTGATTCCTAATCGTGTGTATTGCTGTCATATGTGTATTTTAGCATCCCGGGACACGGTCTGACACCTAGGAACATGTTAGGAACCCCGTGACATGTCTAATAACTTGGTAACACGTGTTCGGACTTGTTTATGCGTTATTTAAACTATGTGCTAGACTTAGAGAAGCGTTGTGCATGTTAAGTGTTTAATTGCATATGTTGCATGATATCTTGTATGTGGCTAACACGTGGGATGTCGGGTTTTGTCTGGTTTGGTCAGTTTAATGTTTAAACATGTTTTCAACATACACAGTCACGGTCTGGACAATTTGGGGACTGATTAGCCTTCGGGTTAGTAGTCATCACACTTATGTAAACTCATTGATAGGTCGCCACTAGTAGGGACTATTACACACGTATCGGATTTCTATTTTACTAAGGACGCACTCTAAGGTGAGTTTCACGGCCCCTCTTTTATACACTTTTTTCTCGGGGGAGAAGCATGCCACACGTTTTAACAAATACAACATTTATGTTTTATAACACAACGCTTTTGAAACACAACGCTTTTGAAACGCAACGCTTTTGAAACGAACGCTTTTGAAACGCAACGCTTTTGAAACGCAACGCTCTTGAAACACAACGCTTTTGAAACACAACACTATTGGAAACGCAACGCTTTTGGAAACGCAACACTTGTTTTAAATTACTATACGGTGCAAGGCAACGCAAAGTCCCTAATAAAACCCATGAATGTGCGGGGCACAACGGGGGAAATGTGGATAGATCTATTGGGCTTGACAAACCCCACTCGACGGCTGGGAGCCAGGTGGGTGCATATTGTCTCTATTTTTTGGCAACTCAAACACGGGCGGCACCACATGCAACGCTTGTCAGGAATGGTTTCGGCAACACAGTCGTAGTAGTAAGGAAACGCTTGTTATTTTCTTAAAGGTTTACATACTTGGTATTTTGAGATGAAACTCTTTACGCTAGAAACGCTTTGTGAACTTAAAACCTGTGAACTCACCAGCATTATATGTTGACGTCTTTTTGGCATGTTTTCTCAGGTCGCTAAGGTAGCAGCATTGAGTTTAGGCACACGGAGTCTCACGGCGTCTAGGATCCATTTGCATTTCATTTTGAGTATTATCAGACTTTCATGTTTTACTTTTGAGTTGTAATAAAGTTTTACGCTTCCGCAAGCGATGGTTGGATTTTTGAAACTTAATGGGCAATTTACGTTGTTTTCATATCAAATAGATGTCGTTTATTGTGACCGTTGACTTGGATCCTGGTGTGTCACGCGCCTCGCGGTAAAACCCCGCATGTGGAATTTGAGGGTGTGACAAATACACATGTCAATACATTTTGGCCATTGTTTCGATTTTTTTTGTTTTCTCTTTTGGTTGCTGTAACGAGGGTCAGTATCGTAACAAACCGACGTCGACACCAACTGAATTCCCGCCATGTAGCGCAGGTAATTCCACTAGTCATGTCTATGTGGCTATATGAAATTGAACTCTTGATGAATAGTGACTCCAATTTTGTTTCTTTTATTAGTTTAAAATTATTAACGTATCTTAATATTTAAATCCTTTTTGAGCATTTTTTTTCTGCGTATAATTTTAAGCTAGGATGTTTTATGAAACCCCGAGTATGTAGTTGTGCCATACTTATTTATATCTACGTCTCAATATAATTTTACTCAAAACGAAGTTACGAATCGTATTGTCCAAGTGACGTGGTTTACTATTTTCATTTTTTTATTTTCTTCTTATAACATATACGATGATGTATTTTAAAATTCCGCGTATTGTGTTGCGACGTGCTTATTTTTATCTGCATCTGGATATAAATTTTACTTAGATTTGAAATGTGACTAGTATTGTACAAGTGAATCGGTTTACCATCTTTGTTATTTTAATAATGTTAAGTAGCGACATGCTTATTTTTATCTTTAAAGTTTCTCTAAAACTTCTTATTAAAAAAAACAAACGTGTCAAATATAATTCATTTTTTCTTTATCATGACGAACCAAATCGATGCCATACGAATATCGGTGTCGGCAGTTGTTTTTATGCTTTTCTCGATGTTGCTACCAGTGTCGTGATGAATCGGTCCATTACTGGTAAAACATTGTCATTCCTACTATTCATACCCAGTTAGATTTTGTCAAAAACTAGGGATGACAATCAACCCCCCCCCCCCCCCCAATGGGTAAACTCGAAACCCGACATTTGGTCAAATGCATGACAGACAATCAACAATTGTGCCGCCTAAAGTTGATAAAGGTGGATAACTAGCTAGTCATACTTTAAATAAAGCTAAGGAGATGTCTCAGAGTGTGGCCTGAGACTGATTATATGATTAAAATGATGTGTATGTTTTGCACGGGGTTTTTAGAAGCTTTAAGCTTCAAGTTTTTAAGAAAAAGCTCGTAACCAACAAAAAGCCTCGTTTGGTTGGAAATGCTGCAAGCTCTACTCTTAAACGCAAGCGTTGAAAAAAAAAACAATCCGCTGTAAGATAATAAATTACTTAAATACCCACCCTTCTTCCAATATATATCAATATCCTTCTCACGTCTTCAACCATAATTCACTATACCATAGGGTTGAGGTTGGTGATCGATTCCAGTAGCAGCAGAGGACATCGATTCCAGCAATAGAAGAGAAGACATCAGGTTTCTTTCTCCCTCAATTTCTGCCTTCTTCATTGAGGTTCTCGCAGTTTATTTTGTGCAGCTTTGTGAAACTGTTGTGATTTTCAGTCATCTTTCTGTTATTGTCGTGTTTTCTTGTATGGTTTTCCTCTGCTATTTGTTTTTCTTCTTTCTTGGTGTTGTTGCCACACGCACGCCAGGTGTTTGTGTTATTGTCATTGTGTTTGTATGTGTTGTTTACTTGCGTTTTGTATGTGTTATTGTCATCTATTAATCTATATATATCTTGCGACCATAAAAGTTAAGTTTAGCGATTTCAATATTGAATCTTTGATAATATGTGACTCGTGATTTGAATTACTATTGCATTGCTTATTCTATCCAGAAGCTATTGCCGAATTTGATTTGCAATTTGATTAATGTGAAAATTTAGTATATTTAATGGTTTAGTTCGTTTGTTGCCTAAACTACCCGATCTCCATACCCGTCAGGCATTAGCCTAACATATTACCTAACACCACATAAGTTGGCTATAATACATGGCTTGTTATTGTACCAATTTTCTGTTATGGAGTGGGACTCTGATCTGAGCGGAGACGAGGAAGAAGCCTTTTTATTAAAGGATGGTGGACCCCTTCCGTTCCCCGTCCATGGCCTGCTGCAACCAGCGCCCCAGACGGGTTGCGGTTCGAGTTTGATTCTTGTAGGGGGACGATCCTTTGGCAGCGGTTCCTCCTGGCTTCAATGCCAACCACTGAGCTAGCTGTCCAAAAAAGGTTACAACTCAACCTACCAAGTCATGATTGCTGGGGTAATTGTGGGTTGAGTTCTTGTGAGCCCACTAACTGAATTGTTTTGTCTTTGAGTAACAAACTTATCAAATTTGCTCGTAACTCAAACTTTAATTAATAGGCTGGGATGGATATTAATAGGGGAAAGTGAATATAGGGCTGTCACACATCTAAGCTTAGATGCGAAACCCTCAAACTACGTTGTTTTGATTAAAAACTTTAAAATTTTAAATTAAACCAATCCCAATTTTGCTTCCATTTTTCTCTGTGATTATGAAGTTACAAGAAGTAACACATCTTCGAACCTAAAAATCAAATTTAAAAAAAAGGAAACAAAATCATCAAAAATTAAAACTAAGAAACAAATCAAAATCACATGAAACGAAAAATAAAAAGATAGAAGATCAAACATTGACTACCTAAATCAGAAATTAAATCTCAAAAATATATTGAAATCGTTTTTTGATTTAAAGATTCAGTTGTCGTGAACCTTGATACTTGAGCATTAAAACCGTCTTCGTTTATTTTGATTTATATCTTAGTTTTGGTTTTTGCTTTAAATCCATTATTTTATAGGTTCCAATAACATGTAGATGTAATTGATTAAAGCAACTTTTATATGTTCTTGGGATTTGCAGAGCTGCATCATTGAGAAAAAGGAAGATGATCGCAATGAAGAAGAAAGATTTAAAATGGTATGTTTTAGTTTTAAATTTTAGGGTTTTTAATCAAAACGACGCAGTTTTGAAAGTTTCGCATCTAAGCTTAGGTGTGTAACAGCCTCATATTCACTTTTCCCATATTAATAATACAACTACTAATTTGGATTTTTTAATTCATGAAACCTGCACCAAATTTAATCATGTACACTTGTTGACCAACCTTATAAACTCAGTTTTAATGACATATTTAATGGTCGTGGCATAAATTTTATGTTGTTTTTGTTTAATTTCTTCTGTTTAATGTTGGTATAGAACTAGATTGTTGGAATAAATATAGATAGATAACACATCATTTCCTTTTATTTTGATTTTCATTATAGTTATAAACTTGTTTTTTTTGGACTTGATAATTGAAATGCCCCTCTTAAATTAGTCGTTCTGACCTAAACCAGTTTTGATTAAAACCAAAAAGCCCCTTTTAAATCAGCCCGTCCTGACCTGTCATGCTGCCTGACCGAACCGTTTTGCCAGGTCTATTTTTGCTAGATGGATTCTAAAAAAGAGAAAAAGAGAAGAGAAAATTGGTCAAAAGACATGGTACTAGAATTATGTCGGTTCTTAAGCAGACTAACGCGCATTAAAATACCTACCCAAGAGATAAGATATGTTTAGGTGGGATATATAGAACAAAAGAATTGCATTGAACTAACCAAGAGTTTTCTGAGTTGAAGTTTAGCACTTGTAAGCATGTCGGTAGTGGCTGGCATAACATTACGAGCAGTAGATAAAAATCCCAGCAAACTGTTAAATATTAAGTAAAAAAACAATCCAAAAAATAGTTTTAAAAACAAAAATAAACAACCAACCTAATATTACTGCAAGTCTGCAACGAGACATTCAGAATAAACATTAATACATGCATATTACACATGTGTTGATTTAGGTTATGTTATACCTCTTATAGTTTAGACCTTAAAAACTTGATTAATTAAAGATATAACAAGTAAAACATGTGAAACTTGGTTAAAGAAAGAACCAGTCAAACTGGTTGATAGTGACCCGGAGATAGCTTTACTAAAAATTAAATAGATTAGTATTTTAATATTGTGGTTCTAGCTGTAATCAGATTTTATTTTATTTTATTTTACTTTTAGAACGGCAACTCACACTCCCTAATTCTACGACTAAACTACACAGCCTTTGCCTCACCGGTTGGAAAGGTACCTTGGCCAAAGGCCCTAATTTGGTAGTAATCAGATTCTTCACTATCAACTAATTCATGATTTCCAGATGCACATTGCAAGCTGCTTTTTGTTGAATACATTGTTGCTGCAGACACAAACCGTATTCAAAGCATAATATCCTGCTGCATTTAGTTGACATCTCTAGAATCTTGAAAGCTAGATATCTGTAAAAACTGTTTTATTTCAACTGATGCAATAGGTTTAAAAACTTTAATGGAGGAGATATGGGTGGTTGAATTTATGGGATTTAGTGCAGGTGGGAGGGAGGTCATCCAACAATTGACACTGTGTTTGTTAAGGGACTGTCTGTCTAGGTCAACTTCTATGTTAAATTGACCAAGATCTTCCCCTGCCTGTGTTCCCATATATGACAAATTAAACTAAGGCTCCGGTAACTTCCTCTAACAACCAAATGACTTGTTACAATTGCCTGAAATAAGTATTGTCTGTGGGACTGTTAAAATAACTTATATTTAGTACCTCAACTTCAAGGACATTTGAAGATGAAGGAGAGTTTATTCAGGATACTAAAACATGATGATGAGAAGACAACTATTGTCAAAGCACCCTACCTCAATAAGCCTAAAACCAAAGAACTATTATGTTCGTTTAGCACCAATAGCTAGATAATCTATTCAACGCAACACATAGTCTGACCAAAACGGATATCAAATTGTCACCACCGCAACACCCGACCATGGTCACCGCACTATTATGACTTAAACATGGCATCATAAACGGATCTTTTATAAACATCATTGAACCCGTAACTCATTATTTTCTTTCACATCGCCTTAGCAAATCCAACATCCTCCATCGTCATTTCCCCTCCTACTTTCCTAATGTTCCATCACGGACCCTAATTGCGAAATCCAACCCAATCTAACAAGCGACACTGCCAAGATTTTGTTTAGAGTTGGTAATTTACGATTTCCTATCTCTTTTGATGTTCTAATTATTGTTTTCCTTCAATTACAAAGTCGTAAAATTTATTTTTAATTTGTAACCAAACATAAGTTATAACAAATTGTTTTCCAGTATAATAATAAAACTAGTCCCAATTTCCAATCTTCTATAGTCTATGTTAGGGATAAGCTCGGTACCATACTACCAAAAATCGCTAAATATGTGTACCAGTACCCGTTTGGTATTTTAAGGTAAATCAAGCCAAAATAGCGGTATTATACCAAACAAAAAATACTGACCCCGAAAAAAGACAAAAGTTGGTACGGAATTGATACCGGAGATGTCTCGGTACCAAATACCAAATGTTCATCCCTACTCTACACTGACCGACCGACTTTTAAAAAATAAACGGGTAACATACACAATTTGCAAATAGTGGAGGGAGGTAAAGTGTAAAGTAAAAGTTGGAAAAAAAAGGGGAATATCCAATACCTACCTAAAATAATATGGCCCCGGCTATCCACACACACCCCCCCAAAGCGCCTCACTTAGGCCAAAGCGAGGCGCCTGGGGTCAAATCGTACGAGGTGGCAGGGGGGCAGAAAAAGCTAATCCAAAGCGCCTAGCTTAGGCCAAAACGAGGCGCTTTGGATCAGAGTTTTAATTTTGGGTATTTTTTGGTGTTTTGAATTGGTTTTTTATTTTATTTTTTTAATTTTTTTAATATAATTATTTTAAAAAGTTAAAATAAAATAAAAATCAAATGTCTTAACTCTAATCAAACGTCTATATATGCGTTTTCGATTTCCAAATGAATCAACGACTTAAACTTTACATTATCAACCACAAACAAAGGTCTTAACTCTAATCAAACGTCTATATAGGCGTTTTCGATTTCCAAATGAATCAACGACTTAAACTTGACATCATCAACCACGTATAGTCAAAGATTTTAACAAATATATTCAGTTAAGTACTAACGCAGACCTTGATCTGCAATATTTGAAAATTATCATTTCTTGACATGCTTGGTAACAGAAAGGAACACTTTCTTATTTTGTTGTACAATATTTTTTTTTAGTTGTTAAATGTTTTTATAGTTTTTTCTACTTTTAGAAAAAATAAAAAACCCCGTATAGTCGAATGCAGTATGCGCGTTAAATTGAATTAAATAAGTGTATGATCAAAGGATCCGCTTGGAGTCTAAAGCTTCGTGTATCATCTCAAAGTATTCAATTCCGATAATCCACACCTTTCTCCTGAAGCAAAACCTCTCTAGGTTTACCATCACCAAACGGATTCACCTTAGGACTCGGTTTGTCCAATCCAATTCCTAACATTAATTCCAATTCTAATTCCAATTCCACCGGTGCAATTAGAATCTGAAGAGAAGTTATTATCATCACCATCCACAATGTTCTTACCTAGAGCTACCAACCAGCTGGCATGGGAGCCAAGCTTTGAGAATTGGTGCCAGAGGGAGTTCGTACATCTCCACCTATGGAATCGCCAGAAACAAAACCAGGCAAAACCATTTTCTTGTTACTGTTGATTAAAGCCTGGTTTTGAGAATTTTATGAGGCAGCAAAATTCATTTCGTCTTCAAGAGTCCTATGAGTCAACAAAGGTTGACTTTTTTGAGCATTAACCATGACTATATTACATTATTATTATTATTATTATTATTATAATTTTTTATTATATTTGTAATTTAGTTCCTTCGTTTTATTATCAAGAATCCGAAATTAGTAAAACGATTTATGAATGTATCAAGAAACGGGAATTAGTAAAATGATCGGATGTGACATCTGAAAACCACAAACAATCAATTAACCAATTACGAAACGCGTCAAACAGAGACCGGAAGTCCAACATGTCGATTAGACATGCAAAAATCGTGTTTTGAAAAAATATGGGTATCGACTGTATAGTCGGAGCACCAGTAGAATGATTCACGAAAGTTGAAGAAACTTGGATGTTTTAACCAAAACACACAAACGAGCAATAAACGACCCGTAACGCCTCGAACGAATTTTGTTGTATTGGGAACAACTAAAAACAATTTAAAATGAATTAAAATTCATTTTAATCAATAACAACTATTTAAAATGAATTAAAACAAGTTAATTTTTTTTTTAAAAAAAGGCCAAAGCGCCTAGCTTTGGCCAAAGCTAGGCGCTTTGGCCTTTTTTTAAAAAAAAAATTAACTTGTTTTAATTCATTTTAAATAGTTGTTATTGATTAAAAATTAATTTTAATTCATTTTAAATTGTTTTTAGTTGTTCCCAATACAACAAAATTCGTTTGAGGCGTTACGGGTCGTTTATTGCTCGTTTATATGTTTTGGTTGAAACATCCAAGTTTGTTCAACTTTCGTGAATCATTCTACTTGGTGGTCCGACTATACATTCGATACCCATATTTTTTCGAAACACGATTTTTGCATGTCTAATCGACATGCTGGACTTCCGGTCTCTGTTTGACGCGTTTCGTAATTGGTTAATTGATCGTTTGTGGTTTTCAGAAGTCACATCCGATCATTTTACTAATTCCCGTTTCTTGATACTTTCATAAATCGTTTTACTAATTTCCGATTCTTGATAATAAAACAAAGGAACTAAATTACAAATATAATAAAAAACTATAAAAATAATAATAATGTAATATAGTCATGGTTAATGCTCAAAATCATAACCATCATCATCATTACACCCTCAAAACAGAAATAAAATAACAATAAATAAATTAATAATAATAAATCATTGCTCAGACGTTAGATTTGATAAACACAAAACTTATTATTTAAAAAGCAACAAAAGCACAAATCGTACCGTGAAATAAAGAGAGGCCCATTAGGAGTGCCGTGGAGGAAGATCGTCGGTTTGCTGTAGTCGATGATGGCGCAGAGGTTAGCGGTAACTTTAAATTTTGAATGATCGTCGGTTTGCTCTCTATATACCAATCAACAGTCAATCCGACTGTTGATTTCTCTCTATAACCGGTACAACTTTTTAGGCAAGCAAGTAAAATTCAGTTGTTATCAGAGAGATATCGGTCAACGATGAAGGCAACCTGAAACGACATGAACATTTTGTAGATGCATTTATGCTACTAAAGCTTTGGATTGTACAATAAACATATGTTAATAATATGAGTCGAATGGGCGAAGGAGTCTTTATGTGGGCGAAGGAAGGTTTTCAAGGGTGCAAAGGAAGAAGATCATACGAAGGAGAGACAGGAGGCGAAGGCAGATTTAGTTTGTTATGTATTGCTTCATTCGACCAGGCTGTTTGGTTGAATGTGCACATTCGCACCTACACGGTGGGCGAATGTGCAGCCTATAAATAGGTCAAGCTAATTTTTGAATGTAGTTTTAGTCATTATTGTTCCCAGCATTTTTAGTGTGTCTCTCTAGAGTTTTGTTAACCTTAATTCACGTTGTGTCTTTAATGTTTTGATCATATTAACGTGTAATTGAGTTGTTTATTATTGAGAAAAGCTTTGAATGATGATTTGTTTGTTTGTTTTGATCTGATTGATTATCATTTTGTGATTGGTTTAGGGTCTCCGCACCTAAATCAAACTTGTTTGATTATTTCTTTGTTGATTTATCGATCCTATTAGCACATACAAAGTGGTATCAGAGCCATTCTGGATCAAACAACCACAAATTGATAGTTTCTCAGTTGATTTGGACCCAATTTTGGTCAAAAAGTTTTTGTTTTCATAGAACAAACTGATTTGATGAGTTTTTGATTGATTAGAACTTGTTTTCATGGTTAAAATGGATAATTCTCTTTGATAAACTTGTTCCAAATCAATTCCGGATCAAAACCTGATTAAAATCATCAAAATCTATCAACATTTGATAAACATGATCAAAATTAACTAATTTTCAAAGAATAACCGTTTTTGAAATAGCAGGGTCGAACCTAGAGAGAACGGTCGAAGGTGTGAGTAATTTTGGTCGAACGAGTGATTTTTTGGTCGAAGGTGTTGATTTTGTGGTCGAACGTAGAGTTCCATAGCTTATTGTTGTACATTCGACCATCAGAGTTTCATTCAATCAATCGAACGGTCGAAGGAGGGAACAAACGGTCGAAAGAGTTTGTATGTTGTCATAGTTCACATTCGTACCTTTCCAAACGGTCGAAGGAGAAGAATTTTCCTCATTCGACCATACGTTAGTGCGAAGGTAAAACCTGTTTTAAAATTTTTCTAATCTTTTCGTGTTTGAACATTTACAGGTTAAGATGTGGAACTTTCCAACTACGCCAAGACCTAATCCAGCACCACAGCAGCAGACAACCAGAGATCCATGGACAGTTGCAGCCCAGAAGACTAGTCCACCATCTCAGCCAATCAACTACATGGCTATGACTAGTTCTATTCCTCAGCAAGTTGCGCAACCGTTACAGCAACCAATTGGCGACTATTGACTCACAGACGACCAATGCCATATCTACACTCATTCATGATCTATCACCAGGCAGTGGAAATCGACCACCAAAACTCATGGATATGATTGACTATAACACATGGAAGACAAAGTTCAAGATACATGTGGAGGGACAAGGCTTAGAGGGAGCCGAGGCATGGCAGATGATAGTGAAAGGTTATGTTGCTCCTATTCTGGAGAACACAAGTGAACCTATATCATTGGAGAACTTGAGTGATGATGAGAAGAAGAAGTTTGTGATCGAGAAAAAGGCGTTTTCTCAATTATCTCAGGCGATCAACACTGACTTGCTGCATCAGTTCGGATCGTGTACTACTTCAAAACAGTTGTGGGATATGCTGAGAAACAGACATGATGGTAATGAGAAGACTAGGAAGCTGAGAATGGAAGAGCTTCGTAAAGAGTTCGAGAACTTTAGTTACATGGGTAACGAGACTTTAAAAGAATTGGTTCCAAGGTATTGCCACTTGCTCACAGAGCTCTCGAGCTATGAGATTAGCATACCTATGTCTGAACTGGTGGATAAATTTGCTGATGCTTTACCACCATATTGGGACCAACACATTGAAGTGTTGAAAGAAAAAGATGCATACCAGTATTGGACTATCAATGAGTTCATACAAAAACTGGAGAACAAAGAAATGGAGGAGAAGAGGAAAGCAAAGAGAGCACAGATTCCACAGAACCCAGAGTTGTATGTGAGTGGTACATCTACTTCTCTTTCTACTTCTAGCTCTACTTCAAGTGTTGCACCTCATATTTCTTGTGTATCTAATGTTGTTGAACCCACCAAAGCACCAATCAACTATCTTGCCCAAACTTCATCATATACACCACAATCTTATCAAACACCTAATTTCATTCCACCTTTTTCACCTATGCAACAAGCTGCCTGTTACACTGCCAGTCAACCTCAACAACAACCATATAATCCTCACATGAACCAAATGCAGATCACTCAAACACAATCAAACCAAAATCCGATTGTGTTAGAGACTTCTAACTTTAACAATGTTACTGTTGAGATTGCTCAACAGCATGTGGCATTAGTATCTGCAATGGTTGCATCATACAACGGTTTAGTTGCTAGTCAGATTGGGAACAACAATCTAACCAATGAGGACTATGCACAAATCGATAAAGAGGAAATGGAGCTTATGGATATACAGTGGGCGTTTGCTAGCATCATGAGAAGAGCCACTGATTTTATCCAGAAAACAGGGAGAACTGACCTTTCGACTTCTCCAAACACCACTTATGGCTTTAACAAATCCAAGGTCACATGTTTTAATTGTGGTGAGAAGGGTCATTTCAAGAGAGAGTGTACACAGCCGGCTCAACAAGGTAATCGAAACCCGTTCAACTCAAGTTACCAAAACCGACAAAACCAAAACCAAAACCAGAATCAGGTATCATACAACAGTCCCAACATTTCTAGCTTTCAACCTCAAAACAACTACCAGAACCGTCAAAACACACAACAAAATACCAATACTAGACAATCCACATCTCAAAACCAACCACAACAGAATCCAAACCGAACCATTGTTCCAATCTCTACATCTAATACTCAAACCCAAACCCAAACTGAAAATCAAAACCAAGCACTTGTGATCCAAAAAGATGAAGGTTTTGATTGGACGGGTATGCAACTAGGAGTTGAAGAGATTACTACAGGAAATGTGGCTTGTGTGGCACAAAAGATGAGTTTGGATGAACATGTGGAGATTGAAGAAGATGTTGTGACAGAAAAATTGACGGAGTTGAAAATAGAAGAGTTGAATGAGGATGTGAATGATGAGTGTGAAGACAAGAAGTCTGGAATGATTCTTGATTCTGTCACAGATGTTGGAGAACAATATGATTCGGCTTACTCGGACATGGAAAGTGATTCTGACTCGGAAGCTAGTGTGAACTCACTAGACGATGACATTGATCAGTTGCTAGCTGAAGCAGATTTCCTTATGACCCGCAAGTCGTGCATGGTGGATGATGCCTGCACAAAGATTGATTACTCAAAATTCTTTGTAGGGAAGGAAGCTCATTTCGCACTGATGGCAATGACAGAACCACCTAAACCGGTAAGTACTGAATCTCAATCTAAATCTCATGTTTGTGATAAATGTTCCATTTTTGACAGTTTGACAGAAGAAAATAAGCAACTCAAGGTACAACTTGAGAGTGCGAAAATAAACTGTCAAACTTATCAAAAGGAAGCAAAGGAATTCAACAAAGTACTTGATGGTTACAAAAATGATGTTTCTGAATTGAAAAAGACTTTGTTTTTAAAGCAACTTGCCATTAACAACTATATAAATGAAATGGAAAACACAAAGTTAGAAATGGCAACCATCAAGTGCTTCGCTGAAAAAGTGAATAAAATGTTAGAGAGCTATAAGCACATTGCTTATGTAGTTGACCACATCATCGAAGAACCTTCACAGTCGAGTAGTGCAAACTACAAAGCTGTCCCATCTCCGGTGTTATTCGAAAACCATAATTTGCATGCGATAGCACCGGAGAGCTTAGTCAAAACTGACTCTACATCAGATAACGAGTCCAACACATCCAGTGTCGGAGACCCGTATTTTGATGTTAGACCTGTTTAGGGGAATAATGAAGATGTGGTAGCTGCTGATGATTCTGATGAAGAAGATGAACAGTCTGAGACGGTTGTTGAGAAAGAGAGTGATATTCCTGATGAAAATCATATCATCACTACTAAACAAGTCTCACCATGGCTAATGCTCACATAAAGAATCAACCAGCAAAGAATGTTGCTAAGAAAGTTGAGCTGTCTGTTGATAAAAATGTTGAAAAGAAAGTGGTTAAGAAAGTTGAGAAAAATGTGGTTAAATCTATTGAAAAGAAAATTGAAACTAAAACTGAGAAATCAAATGAAGAGAACAACGAATCGTGTGATAAACCTGTGAAAGTTTTCTATCGGATGCAAGGCTCTGATAAGATTATGTCTAATGACGAATATCCGATTCAATTTGTAAACTATTCTAAAATTGAAAAGATTTGGCAGGAAAGTACAATTTGGTTTCCAAAACATGAACGAACCAATGATATTCCTCCAGCCATTTTAAAGAACATTCATTCAGATAATTCTAAAGATGCAAAGGTCAATGTCACACAATTCGTCAAGCCAACAAACAAGTCAAATAGTTTTATTGAGCCGACTTACTCAAAGGACCCAGCTCCTGAGAGTTTAAGAAAACAGTGCATGGTTGATCAATATCCCATTACGAGTTTTTCTAAGTCGAACATCAAGGAAAACTATGAAGAGTACCGTGCGTGTTTTAAGTGCGGGGAAAGGGGACATTTACTTGCCACCTGCCCGTATGTACGACACAAGAGGCACGAGGTGGAGATGAGGCAAAGACATGATTATACGGTTGATAATTACAGTTATCCACAAAGACGGTTTTTCCCTCAGTCAGCACCTTATTATAACCAAAACAATTTTTTCAAAAAGAGGGAAAATCGTCCGATGACTTATGACAAACGCAACCGGATAGCCACTTAGAAACCATTGGTGAACACAACTGCTGAAAACAAAAAGGTTCCTGCTAAACCTAATGCTAAATCAGCAGTTGGACCTGTCTCTGTTAAATCAGAGAAGGTAACATTCAAGGACGGAGTAAAGCAACCGACTGAGACCTCAAAATCTCAGATCCGGATCTTGAAACGGACTGAACAGTCTTGGTCATCAACGGGTTCTGAGGTTGCTTCAACTTCACAGAATGTGAAATCTGAAAAAGCAAAAGTTGAGTGTGAGAAGAAAGAGGTTGTTAAAACCCAAGATGTTTGTGAAACAAATGAATCTTTGAATCAATCAGTTCAAAGACCCAAGACCAAACAGGCTTGGGTCCCCCGAAAGATCTAATTGTTTTACTTGATATGTGCAGGGAGCTCCAGCTGGCCCTATTAACAGCCTCTGGATTGTTGACAGTGGAGCTTCTGGCCACATGACAGGGGATCTCACGCTACTTTTTGATATCAAGAACATAAATGGAGGTTACGTGGCGTTTGCGGGGAATAAAGGAGCTACATTACGATGGAGGGTAGTGTTAGCAATGGGGTAGTGACATTTGAGCGGATATCGTATGTGAAGCAGATGGATTACAATCTACTCAGTGTCAGCCAAATCTGTGATAAACAATTCTCTGTTTATTTTGACGACAAATCTTGCTACATCCTGAAACCGGGTTTTGAACTTCCAAAAGAGTGGGTGATGCTAAAGGCACCGAGAGTCAACAATTTGTATATTCTCGATATGTCCAAAGCTATGACCACCCATGGCCAAGTCACGTGTTTCCTCTCTAAGGCTACAGAAAAAGAATCTATCATGTGGCATAGGAGAATGGGACACATTCATTTGAGAAAGATGAACCAGTTGGTGAAAAATGAACTTGTCACTGGAGTTAATGTGAAACATTTTCATTTGAATGACAAGTGTATTAGTTGTAAAAAGGGTAAGCAGCACAAACAAACCCATCGACCAAAGAAAGTCAATTCCGTTGAACTACCGCTTGAGCGTTTGCACATGGATTTATTTGGTCCAGTCAAACGTAAAAGTCATGCTGGGGAATTGTACTGTCTTGTGGTGACTGACGATTACTCAAGATTCTCATGGGTTATGTGCTTACACCAGAAAAGCGACACGTTTGACAACCTGAAAGTTCTGTTCACTCGTCTGGAGAATATCTATGGTCTAAAGATCAAAAGGATCAGGAGTGATAATGGGACGGAGTTCAAGAATGCTCAGATGGATAATCTTTGTGAAAACAAGGGAATTCATCACGAATACAGCGCTCCGTATACACCCCAGCAGAACGGTGTCGCAGAACGTAAAAACAGGACTCTAATTGAAATGGCGAGAACAATGCTTGCGTACTCAAATCTTCCAGTAATGTTCTGGAACGAAGCAATTTACGCAGCATGTTACACTCTAAATCGTGTTTTAACAGTGAAGAAGTTTGGCAAAACTTCTTATGAGCTGTTGAACCGACGAAAGCCGAATCTAGAGTATCTAGAACCGTTTGGAGCCCCGTGTACAATGCTTAATCCTTCGGAGAAGTTCGCACCAAAGGCTGAAGAAGGCTATTTTGTTGGATATGCAACCCCACTCAAACGGGTATTCAACAAAAGAACTAGAAAAGTCGAGGAGTGGGCTAACGTCGAAGTACAAAGATACACTCAGAATGTACAGGGAGGCGGTCCAGACTGGATGTTTGATTACACAGATTTCTTTGAATCATTCAATCTAGATAGCATGGTTGAAGAAGCTGTACTCCGTTTATATTACGAGGTCGAAAACGTAGTGACTTCACCGTTAGTGCGTCCGATCATTGTAAATCCTCTAGCGGCTTCTAATGATACCACTGCTCCTGTGATGGAAGAAGAAGTGTTCCAAGAAGCTTCAACAACGCTTAATTCATCAGAATCAGAAGATGAAGACGATGATGCTACAAGTGAAGCTATTCTGGACAATGCTACAGTGACACCACCAGTGAACCCAAATCTAAGTGGTGCTTCATCATCAAATGTGGGTAATGATCTGGTTTCTACAGAGAATTTGACTACTCAAACGGGAGTGCAAGTACCTGATTATCCGGAATCTCGGATACATCGAATACACCCGCTTGAACAGGTTATTGGTGATCCTGGTAGCAGTGTTATGATAAGAGGGCAATTGAGGAATGCTCAAGCACCGGAGAATATTGGAAATCTTGCTTTATATGCCAAAATACAAAAATCTGGTTTTCAAAATGACTGGTCTTTCGCTTGTTATGTTTCGCAGGTCGAGCCATGAACGTACAAGGAAGCTCTTTTGGATGATGCTTGGGTGGAAGCGATGCAAGAAGAGTTGTTACAATTTCAGAAACTTGGAGTTTGGACGCTGACAGATTTGCCCCCGGGAAGAAAGAAGATCGGAACCAAATGGGTTTTTAAGTGTAAAAAGGATGATAGAGGAGTTATAGTGAGAAACAAAGCTAGTTTGGTTGTCCAAGGTTTTCATCAAGGAGAAGGAATCGACTACAATGAAATCTATGCACCTGTTGCACGCTTGGAAGCTATACGAATGTTTCTGGCGTTTGCATCCTGGAAGAAATTCAAGGTGTATCAGATGGACGTAAAGAGCGCATTTCTTTACGGTGTGGTCAAAGAGGAAGTTTACGTAGGTCAACCACCAGGCTTTGAGTACCCTATTCACTGGGATAAGGTCTATGTCTTAAACAAAGCTCTCTACGGGTTGCACCAAGCTCTGTGACAATGGTATGAGGAGCTGAGCACGTATCTTCTCTCGAAAGGATTCAAACGCGGATTGGTAGACTGCACACTGTTCACGAAACGAGCAGGAGATGACTTGCTTCTTGTACAAATTTATGTTGATGATATCATATTCGGGTCTACTAACGAACTTCTGTGCAGGGAATTTGAAAAAGTTATGTAGGAAAAGTTCGCGATGAGCGAAATGGGTGAAATGCAGTTTTTCCTAGGCTTGCAGGTGGAGCAAAGACCAACGGGGATCTTTATTCACCAGACCAAATACGTTTCTGAAGTCTTGAGCCGATTCCAGATGGAAGATTCGAAGCCGATGGATACCCCGATACAACCTAATCACGGGATTAGAGTTGACGCTAAGGGGAGCTGACTGATCCATTTACATACAGAGCAATCGTCGGATCTCTGATGTATCTCACCGCGTCTAGACCGGATATAATGTTTGCAACATGTCTTTGTGCACGATATCAGTCGAAGCCGAAACAAAGTCATCTTGCAGCTGTCAAGCGTATCCTTAGATATCTGAAGGGTTGTCCATCGAAAGGACTTTGCTACCCTCATGATGATAATTTTGACCTCATCGCTTTTAGTGATGCAGATTGGGGCGGCTGTGACAAAGACAACAAATCCACAACGGCTGGATGCCAGTTTATGGGGAGCAGGCTCGTGACCTGGCAATGCAAGAAATAGACCACTGTTGCACTATCCACATGTGAAGCAGAATACGTTTTAGCATCGAGCTGCTGCTCACAGGTTCTTTGGATCCAACAACAGATGGTGGACTACGGTTTGCAATTTCTTAAAACCCCTATTTACTATGATAATGAAGCCGCAATCGCATTAACAAAAGACTTAGTAAATCACTCAAAGGCTAAACATATCCGGATTAAATATCATTTTATCCGTGATTGTTATGCTAAAGAGTTGATCGATATGGTCAAAATCCACACTGATTACCAACGCGCAGATCTTTTTACCAAAGCTTTTGACAAATCCAGATTTGATTATCTTTTAAAAGCTAATGGTATTAAAGAAAAACAAGACTGATAACCACCTCAGTTTATTGCTTTTTAGTTAAATTTTTACTATTTTTCAGAAAAATTTCAAAATCCATAAAAATTAGAAAATTTCTTTGCTGACTGCTATATCTTCTTCCCTTAGATTAATGCCGTCAGATTTCTGTGAACAAACGATATCTGGGCAGTCACATATTTGAAATGCTCCAGCTTATCCTTGGGAACAGTAAATTCAAAAATTTATAAAAATCAGAAAAACCAAAAATGATTTCCTGGAGTAAAAGGGGAAATGATAGTACATCAGTGGGGATCTGACACATTCTAAGAAATGTACTACTATATAGGGCGTGTGTCTGAGTCTGTGCGATGTGCTGATAGGCTTCGTAGACCTATTACTGCGTGCCTGATCCATACATATCAAACGAATTGTTGTGTGGATGAACTCCTCATGGGCATATGGTCTTAGTACCGTAATTTCGTTTGATAGGGTATTTGTACAAAACTCGGAGGTTTAGGGTCCTTATGTTATTAGTTGTCTGGGGATAGCCTCTCTGATCTTCTGCTGTAAGTCATTACGGACCTAGATCAGACAGGGTGTCTTTATAAAAGAGCTTTATGCCAAATCCTAAAGTTACCGAATTGAGGAACTTTCTATGTTTTATGATGATCAAAGATTATCTATTACATCGTATTAATCACTGATGCAAATCATGATTAATATCAGTCCTCAACCTAGTAAAGTGCACATGTTACTTTGCTGCATTAATTTGCTGACCTGTATACCTCTGTGCATTATACTTTGTAAATTACAGACGACGAAAGCATAATCACGCTTTACAATGAGTCTTTGTGCATTTACTTCTTGATACGGGAGTATGTCGTGTGTGTGGGAACCACAGACAATTTTGTTTATACTATACATAATAGTATCAATCTAAAGCATTGCACAAAAGTCTGCATGTGAGTTTATGTGGATCACAATATCAGCGGTTGCCAGATCACACATTGTCTTTAATGATAATAATTCAAAAAGATCAACGGTGTGATCAGATTTCTCAATAACTGATATGATCCCTTTACCGGAAATCTCAAAACATTTACTGTTTTTCATTTACATTTCTGCATTTTATTTTCTCGTCAAAAATTACAAAACTCAAAAAGATTTTAGGTGTGTTTTAACATAAACTTTAGAAAATCCAAAAAGATTTTACATTTCTATCTTATTTTTGATAGCTGATGGTGGTTGATGCCGATTTTCTAAACCTTGATGAACCATTTGAGCTTTGTAATCTTTTAAATGTGAAAATATGAATGTTGGATGCTTAAAAGTTGAAAAATAATTGGAACGGGACTCGTTTTTGAGATTTGGAAAATTTGTCAAAATTCTAGTTTTCTTTCGCCCATTCGTTTGGTCGAACGTGGAATTTTTGTTGTTCATTCGTACAGTGTATTTGGGCGAATGAGAGTGTTCTTGAGTAACAAACACATTCGAACCCTTTTGTCTCCTTCGAACCTTTAAATAGGGTCGAAGGAACCAGAAGCTTCTCATTCGACCGGTGTATTTGGGCGAAGGAGCATGCCTATATATACCAGTTATGTCTCATTCGAACCCTTACAAAAAATTTTCAAAAATTCTGAATTGAAGTCCACTTGTTGCCCTGTTGTTTTGCCATATACCATTGTGTTCGTCTCACTTTACTGATCATTGTGCACTTCTTGTTACAGGTTAACACCTCATTTTCAAGGATTAATCGTTGTTTTTCAGATTTGAGCCCTAGAAATCAAAAACTGATACAAACCATGATCATTGACTTAATTGTTGATTAGGATTCATTCTATCAGTGTTTTAGGGGGAGAAAATACAAAAACTAAGGATTTTAATCCATCAGTTTGATCATTTGATCATCTTCTTTATTGGAACCCTAGTTTTAATTAGAAAACACTGATATAATGCTTAATTGATAAAACTGTTGATTTGGAAATCTTAATCGGTGCTATTACTTGCTTAATGAATCAAAACAACAAGTTAAAATCAACAGATTCTCAGAATTGAAAATTTGAAATAAGAACAGTCTCTTTCGCCCATTACGAATGGTCGAAGGTGACTAATTTGGGCAAAGGAGATGATTATTTGGGCGAAAGAAGAACAAACGGTCGAATGAAACTTTTTATCAAAATCTTTTACATTCGTACATTTGAAAGTTCTCTTTCGTACCAAGATTTTCTCATTTGCACCTCCGTATGTGCGAATGAGAAGTTAAAATACCAAATTTTCAAACTTTGAATATTTTTTCGATTTTTAACATGTGTATTTGTTTTGTTTTGCAGATTGAACCATGTCTGAACAGGAGAAGCCTACTGAACAAGCTGGATCATCTTCACAGCCTGCCAAGAAAGTAACTGAAGAGCTTTTACCATTTGAGAATGCGCATAACTGTTGTGTGTATTTTGGAGAAGTTAAAAAGCATATTGAGTTCATAGAGATCATAGAGTTCTTGAAAAGAAGTCGGGTGATAGACGCAATTGCTACACCTGCCATTATCTACCGAGACATGATACAAGAATTCTGGACTGAAGCAAAGATGGATTTCTGGGAATGCGAATCGTCTTTGGTGAGCAAGATACAAGGAAAGTTGGTTATCGTTTCAGAGAAAGATATCAGAGAAGCCTTGAATCTTCAAGATGAAAAGACTGATCCCAGAGAGCTTAGCTTTATGGAACAACGAAAGTGCTTTCTAAGGATGAAATACAATGGGCCGATTACTGATGGCTCATTGCACAAGGGAAAGCTGTGTCCACAATTCAAATACTTGGCACATGTGTTGATTCACGTCTTTGGATCAGCTGCTGGAGGATATGATTTGATGCGAAAGAGTATTAGCTCGATGATGGTAGCACTGGTATTGAACAAACCGTTCAATGTATCAGGGATGTTGATGGAACATTTGTTGGAACCTGTAAATGGCACGAGGAATCTGAAGTTTTTGTTGTATCCTCGATTCCTCCAGATGGTTTTTGATCATAAATACAAAGAGTTGAAGAGGGATCCTAAGCACAATGTAGTTCAAGAACATATGTCAATCAATACACTGGCTAGAATGAAAGCTTATAAAGGCTTGTCAGTGAATGAACGTCCACCTGTTAGACGTTTATTTGGACATTTGGCAAGGATTGACTATGAGGATCCAGGTGAAGGTCTAGTGAGACATGCTAACAGTGATTCAGACCAAGACAATCCATTACATCCTGTTGATCCAGGTGCAAAGCGTAAGCGACAGGTTGTTAATGTGGGAGCAAAAAGTGGAAAGGGAAAAGAGAAAGAGATCAGGATAGATGTTGTTCCTGAGCCTGCTAAGAAGAAAAGTGCACCAAGAAGACATAAGAGCATGGCGAAGAAAGGGTTACATCTAGTGGATGAGGCGTCGATTGATTCTGAAGAGACGCAAGAAGATGAACATTGGGATTCAGAGACTGAAACGTTGAAGACTACCACGCCCAAGGCCACTGTGGCTGGTGAGCCTGTTAGTTTGAACAGATCTGTAGAAGAGCAGAGGAAGAAGAGCCCTATTCGTTTGGACGAAGAGGATGAGAGTTTAGGTCTGGGAACAGGAGACTTTCCTGGTTCGCCAGTTCAGGGGGAGAAACCGAAGAAGCCCCAATACAAGAAGAAAGAAAAGGTTGTGAGACCTGCAGAAAAGAGAGCTAGAGAGATAGAGACACTGATAGTAGGAAAGAAGTTGCACCTGCTTCTAGCTCAAAATCTCCACTTGCTGCTCCAGCCTCAAAGAAGCAGAAAACCACAGCTCTTTCGTACCAAGATTTTCTCATTTGCACCTCCGTATGTGCGAATGAGAAGTTAAAATACCAAATTTTCAAACTTTGAATATTTTTTCGATTTTTAACATGTGTATTTGTTTTGTTTTGCAGATTGAACCATGTCTGAACAGGAGAAGCCTACTGAACAAGCTGGATCATCTTCACAGCCTGCCAAGAAAGTAACTGAAGAGCTTTTACCATTTGAGAATGCGCATAACTGTTGTGTGTATTTTGGAGAAGTTAAAAAGCATATTGAGTTCATAGAGATCATAGAGTTCTTGAAAATAAGTCGGGTGATAGACGCAATTGCTACACCTGCCATTATCTACCGAGACATGATACAAGAATTCTGGACTGAAGCAAAGATGGATTTCTGGGAATGCGAATCGTCTTTGGTGAGCAAGATACAAGGAAAGTTGGTTATCGTTTCAGAGAAAGATATCAGAGAAGCCTTGAATCTTCAAGATGAAAAGACTGATCCCAGAGAGCTTAGCTTTATGGAACAACGAAAGTGCTTTCTAAGGATGAAATACAATGGGCCGATTACTGATGGCTCATTGCACAAGGGAAAGCTGTGTCCACAATTCAAATACTTGGCACATGTGTTGATTCACGTCTTTGGATCAGCTGCTGGAGGATATGATTTGATGCGAAAGAGTATTAGCTCGATGATGGTAGCACTGGTATTGAACAAACCGTTCAATGTATCAGGGATGTTGATGGAACATTTGTTGGAACCTGTAAATGGCACGAGGAATCTGAAGTTTTTGTTGTATCCTCGATTCCTCCAGATGGTTTTTGATCATAAATACAAAGAGTTGAAGAGGGATCCTAAGCACAATGTAGTTCAAGAACATATGTCAATCAATACACTGGCTAGAATGAAAGCTTATAAAGGCTTGTCAGTGAATGAACGTCCACCTGTTAGACGTTTATTTGGACATTTGGCAAGGATTGACTATGAGGATCCAGGTGAAGGTCTAGTGAGACATGCTAACAGTGATTCAGACCAAGACAATCCATTACATCCTGTTGATCCAGGTGCAAAGCGTAAGCGACAGGTTGTTAATGTGGGAGCAAAAAGTGGAAAGGGAAAAGAGAAAGAGATCAGGATAGATGTTGTTCCTGAGCCTGCTAAGAAGAAAAGTGCACCAAGAAGACATAAGAGCATGGCGAAGAAAGGGTTACATCTAGTGGATGAGGCGTCGATTGATTCTGAAGAGACGCAAGAAGATGAACATTGGGATTCAGAGACTGAAACGTTGAAGACTACCACGCCCAAGGCCACTGTGGCTGGTGAGCCTGTTAGTTTGAACAGATCTGTAGAAGAGCAGAGGAAGAAGAGCCCTATTCGTTTGGACGAAGAGGATGAGAGTTTAGGTCTGGGAACAGGAGACTTTCCTGGTTCGCCAGTTCAGGGGGAGAAACCGAAGAAGCCCCAATACAAGAAGAAAGAAAAGGTTGTGAGACCTGCAGAAAAGAGAGCTAGAGAGATAGAGACACTGATAGTAGGAAAGAAGTTGCACCTGCTTCTAGCTCAAAATCTCCACTTGCTGCTCCAGCCTCAAAGAAGCAGAAAACCACAGCTCTTTCGTACCAAGATTTTCTCATTTGCACCTCCGTATGTGCGAATGAGAAGTTAAAATACCAAATTTTCAAACTTTGAATATTTTTTCGATTTTTAACATGTGTATTTGTTTTGTTTTGCAGATTGAACCATGTCTGAACAGGAGAAGCCTACTGAACAAGCTGGATCATCTTCACAGCCTGCCAAGAAAGTAACTGAAGAGCTTTTACCATTTGAGAATGCGCATAACTGTTGTGTGTATTTTGGAGAAGTTAAAAAGCATATTGAGTTCATAGAGATCATAGAGTTCTTGAAAATAAGTCGGGTGATAGACGCAATTGCTACACCTGCCATTATCTACCGAGACATGATACAAGAATTCTGGACTGAAGCAAAGATGGATTTCTGGGAATGCGAATCGTCTTTGGTGAGCAAGATACAAGGAAAGTTGGTTATCGTTTCAGAGAAAGATATCAGAGAAGCCTTGAATCTTCAAGATGAAAAGACTGATCCCAGAGAGCTTAGCTTTATGGAACAACGAAAGTGCTTTCTAAGGATGAAATACAATGGGCCGATTACTGATGGCTCATTGCACAAGGGAAAGCTGTGTCCACAATTCAAATACTTGGCACATGTGTTGATTCACGTCTTTGGATCAGCTGCTGGAGGATATGATTTGATGCGAAAGAGTATTAGCTCGATGATGGTAGCACTGGTATTGAACAAACCGTTCAATGTATCAGGGATGTTGATGGAACATTTGTTGGAACCTGTAAATGGCACGAGGAATCTGAAGTTTTTGTTGTATCCTCGATTCCTCCAGATGGTTTTTGATCATAAATACAAAGAGTTGAAGAGGGATCCTAAGCACAATGTAGTTCAAGAACATATGTCAATCAATACACTGGCTAGAATGAAAGCTTATAAAGGCTTGTCAGTGAATGAACGTCCACCTGTTAGACGTTTATTTGGACATTTGGCAAGGATTGACTATGAGGATCCAGGTGAAGGTCTAGTGAGACATGCTAACAGTGATTCAGACCAAGACAATCCATTACATCCTGTTGATCCAGGTGCAAAGCGTAAGCGACAGGTTGTTAATGTGGGAGCAAAAAGTGGAAAGGGAAAAGAGAAAGAGATCAGGATAGATGTTGTTCCTGAGCCTGCTAAGAAGAAAAGTGCACCAAGAAGACATAAGAGCATGGCGAAGAAAGGGTTACATCTAGTGGATGAGGCGTCGATTGATTCTGAAGAGACGCAAGAAGATGAACATTGGGATTCAGAGACTGAAACGTTGAAGACTACCACGCCCAAGGCCACTGTGGCTGGTGAGCCTGTTAGTTTGAACAGATCTGTAGAAGAGCAGAGGAAGAAGAGCCCTATTCGTTTGGACGAAGAGGATGAGAGTTTAGGTCTGGGAACAGGAGACTTTCCTGGTTCGCCAGTTCAGGGGGAGAAACCGAAGAAGCCCCAATACAAGAAGAAAGAAAAGGTTGTGAGACCTGCAGAAAAGAGAGCTAGAGAGATAGAGACACTGATAGCAGGAAAGAAGTTGCACCTGCTTCTAGCTCAAAATCTCCACTTGCTGCTCCAGCCTCAAAGAAGCAGAAAACCACAGCTCTTTCGTACCAAGATTTTCTCATTTGCACCTCCGTATGTGCGAATGAGAAGTTAAAATACCAAATTTTCAAACTTTGAATATTTTTTCGATTTTTAACATGTGTATTTGTTTTGTTTTGCAGATTGAACCATGTCTGAACAGGAGAAGCCTACTGAACAAGCTGGATCATCTTCACAGCCTGCCAAGAAAGTAACTGAAGAGCTTTTACCATTTGAGAATGCGCATAACTGTTGTGTGTATTTTGGAGAAGTTAAAAAGCATATTGAGTTCATAGAGATCATAGAGTTCTTGAAAAGAAGTCGGGTGATAGACGCAATTGCTACACCTGCCATTATCTACCGAGACATGATACAAGAATTCTGGACTGAAGCAAAGATGGATTTCTGGGAATGCGAATCGTCTTTGGTGAGCAAGATACAAGGAAAGTTGGTTATCGTTTCAGAGAAAGATATCAGAGAAGCCTTGAATCTTCAAGATGAAAAGACTGATCCCAGAGAGCTTAGCTTTATGGAACAACGAAAGTGCTTTCTAAGGATGAAATACAATGGGCCGATTACTGATGGCTCATTGCACAAGGGAAAGCTGTGTCCACAATTCAAATACTTGGCACATGTGTTGATTCACGTCTTTGGATCAGCTGCTGGAGGATATGATTTGATGCGAAAGAGTATTAGCTCGATGATGGTAGCACTGGTATTGAACAAACCGTTCAATGTATCAGGGATGTTGATGGAACATTTGTTGGAACCTGTAAATGGCACGAGGAATCTGAAGTTTTTGTTGTATCCTCGATTCCTCCAGATGGTTTTTGATCATAAATACAAAGAGTTGAAGAGGGATCCTAAGCACAATGTAGTTCAAGAACATATGTCAATCAATACACTGGCTAGAATGAAAGCTTATAAAGGCTTGTCAGTGAATGAACGTCCACCTGTTAGACGTTTATTTGGACATTTGGCAAGGATTGACTATGAGGATCCAGGTGAAGGTCTAGTGAGACATGCTAACAGTGATTCAGACCAAGACAATCCATTACATCCTGTTGATCCAGGTGCAAAGCGTAAGCGACAGGTTGTTAATGTGGGAGCAAAAAGTGGAAAGGGAAAAGAGAAAGAGATCAGGATAGATGTTGTTCCTGAGCCTGCTAAGAAGAAAAGTGCACCAAGAAGACATAAGAGCATGGCGAAGAAAGGGTTACATCTAGTGGATGAGGCGTCGATTGATTCTGAAGAGACGCAAGAAGATGAACATTGGGATTCAGAGACTGAAACGTTGAAGACTACCACGCCCAAGGCCACTGTGGCTGGTGAGCCTGTTAGTTTGAACAGATCTGTAGAAGAGCAGAGGAAGAAGAGCCCTATTCGTTTGGACGAAGAGGATGAGAGTTTAGGTCTGGGAACAGGAGACTTTCCTGGTTCGCCAGTTCAGGGGGAGAAACCGAAGAAGCCCCAATACAAGAAGAAAGAAAAGGTTGTGAGACCTGCAGAAAAGAGAGCTAGAGAGATAGAGACACTGATAGTAGGAAAGAAGTTGCACCTGCTTCTAGCTCAAAATCTCCACTTGCTGCTCCAGCCTCAAAGAAGCAGAAAACCACAGCTCTTTCGTACCAAGATTTTCTCATTTGCACCTCCGTATGTGCGAATGAGAAGTTAAAATACCAAATTTTCAAACTTTGAATATTTTTTCGATTTTTAACATGTGTATTTGTTTTGTTTTGCAGATTGAACCATGTCTGAACAGGAGAAGCCTACTGAACAAGCTGGATCATCTTCACAGCCTGCCAAGAAAGTAACTGAAGAGCTTTTACCATTTGAGAATGCGCATAACTGTTGTGTGTATTTTGGAGAAGTTAAAAAGCATATTGAGTTCATAGAGATCATAGAGTTCTTGAAAATAAGTCGGGTGATAGACGCAATTGCTACACCTGCCATTATCTACCGAGACATGATACAAGAATTCTGGACTGAAGCAAAGATGGATTTCTGGGAATGCGAATCGTCTTTGGTGAGCAAGATACAAGGAAAGTTGGTTATCGTTTCAGAGAAAGATATCAGAGAAGCCTTGAATCTTCAAGATGAAAAGACTGATCCCAGAGAGCTTAGCTTTATGGAACAACGAAAGTGCTTTCTAAGGATGAAATACAATGGGCCGATTACTGATGGCTCATTGCACAAGGGAAAGCTGTGTCCACAATTCAAATACTTGGCACATGTGTTGATTCACGTCTTTGGATCAGCTGCTGGAGGATATGATTTGATGCGAAAGAGTATTAGCTCGATGATGGTAGCACTGGTATTGAACAAACCGTTCAATGTATCAGGGATGTTGATGGAACATTTGTTGGAACCTGTAAATGGCACGAGGAATCTGAAGTTTTTGTTGTATCCTCGATTCCTCCAGATGGTTTTTGATCATAAATACAAAGAGTTGAAGAGGGATCCTAAGCACAATGTAGTTCAAGAACATATGTCAATCAATACACTGGCTAGAATGAAAGCTTATAAAGGCTTGTCAGTGAATGAACGTCCACCTGTTAGACGTTTATTTGGACATTTGGCAAGGATTGACTATGAGGATCCAGGTGAAGGTCTAGTGAGACATGCTAACAGTGATTCAGACCAAGACAATCCATTACATCCTGTTGATCCAGGTGCAAAGCGTAAGCGACAGGTTGTTAATGTGGGAGCAAAAAGTGGAAAGGGAAAAGAGAAAGAGATCAGGATAGATGTTGTTCCTGAGCCTGCTAAGAAGAAAAGTGCACCAAGAAGACATAAGAGCATGGCGAAGAAAGGGTTACATCTAGTGGATGAGGCGTCGATTGATTCTGAAGAGACGCAAGAAGATGAACATTGGGATTCAGAGACTGAAACGTTGAAGACTACCACGCCCAAGGCCACTGTGGCTGGTGAGCCTGTTAGTTTGAACAGATCTGTAGAAGAGCAGAGGAAGAAGAGCCCTATTCGTTTGGACGAAGAGGATGAGAGTTTAGGTCTGGGAACAGGAGACTTTCCTGGTTCGCCAGTTCAGGGGGAGAAACCGAAGAAGCCCCAATACAAGAAGAAAGAAAAGGTTGTGAGACCTGCAGAAAAGAGAGCTAGAGAGATAGAGACACTGATAGCAGGAAAGAAGTTGCACCTGCTTCTAGCTCAAAATCTCCACTTGCTGCTCCAGCCTCAAAGAAGCAGAAAACCACAGCTCTTTCGTACCAAGATTTTCTCATTTGCACCTCCGTATGTGCGAATGAGAAGTTAAAATACCAAATTTTCAAACTTTGAATATTTTTTCGATTTTTAACATGTGTATTTGTTTTGTTTTGCAGATTGAACCATGTCTGAACAGGAGAAGCCTACTGAACAAGCTGGATCATCTTCACAGCCTGCCAAGAAAGTAACTGAAGAGCTTTTACCATTTGAGAATGCGCATAACTGTTGTGTGTATTTTGGAGAAGTTAAAAAGCATATTGAGTTCATAGAGATCATAGAGTTCTTGAAAATAAGTCGGGTGATAGACGCAATTGCTACACCTGCCATTATCTACCGAGACATGATACAAGAATTCTGGACTGAAGCAAAGATGGATTTCTGGGAATGCGAATCGTCTTTGGTGAGCAAGATACAAGGAAAGTTGGTTATCGTTTCAGAGAAAGATATCAGAGAAGCCTTGAATCTTCAAGATGAAAAGACTGATCCCAGAGAGCTTAGCTTTATGGAACAACGAAAGTGCTTTCTAAGGATGAAATACAATGGGCCGATTACTGATGGCTCATTGCACAAGGGAAAGCTGTGTCCACAATTCAAATACTTGGCACATGTGTTGATTCACGTCTTTGGATCAGCTGCTGGAGGATATGATTTGATGCGAAAGAGTATTAGCTCGATGATGGTAGCACTGGTATTGAACAAACCGTTCAATGTATCAGGGATGTTGATGGAACATTTGTTGGAACCTGTAAATGGCACGAGGAATCTGAAGTTTTTGTTGTATCCTCGATTCCTCCAGATGGTTTTTGATCATAAATACAAAGAGTTGAAGAGGGATCCTAAGCACAATGTAGTTCAAGAACATATGTCAATCAATACACTGGCTAGAATGAAAGCTTATAAAGGCTTGTCAGTGAATGAACGTCCACCTGTTAGACATTTATTTGGACATTTGGCAAGGATTGACTATGAGGATCCAGGTGAAGGTCTAGTGAGACATGCTAACAGTGATTCAGACCAAGACAATCCATTACATCCTGTTGATCCAGGTGCAAAGCGTAAGCGACAGGTTGTTAATGTGGGAGCAAAAAGTGGAAAGGGAAAAGAGAAAGAGATCAGGATAGATGTTGTTCCTGAGCCTGCTAAGAAGAAAAGTGCACCAAGAAGACATAAGAGCATGGCGAAGAAAGGGTTACATCTAGTGGATGAGGCGTCGATTGATTCTGAAGAGACGCAAGAAGATGAACATTGGGATTCAGAGACTGAAACGTTGAAGACTACCACGCCCAAGGCCACTGTGGCTGGTGAGCCTGTTAGTTTGAACAGATCTGTAGAAGAGCAGAGGAAGAAGAGCCCTATTCGTTTGGACGAAGAGGATGAGAGTTTAGGTCTGGGAACAGGAGACTTTCCTGGTTCGCCAGTTCAGGGGGAGAAACCGAAGAAGCCCCAATACAAGAAGAAAGAAAAGGTTGTGAGACCTGCAGAAAAGAGAGCTAGAGAGATAGAGACACTGATAGCAGGAAAGAAGTTGCACCTGCTTCTAGCTCAAAATCTCCACTTGCTGCTCCAGCCTCAAAGAAGCAGAAAACCACAGCTCTTTCGTACCAAGATTTTCTCATTTGCACCTCCGTATGTGCGAATGAGAAGTTAAAATACCAAATTTTCAAACTTTGAATATTTTTTCGATTTTTAACATGTGTATTTGTTTTGTTTTGCAGATTGAACCATGTCTGAACAGGAGAAGCCTACTGAACAAGCTGGATCATCTTCACAGCCTGCCAAGAAAGTAACTGAAGAGCTTTTACCATTTGAGAATGCGCATAACTGTTGTGTGTATTTTGGAGAAGTTAAAAAGCATATTGAGTTCATAGAGATCATAGAGTTCTTGAAAATAAGTCGGGTGATAGACGCAATTGCTACACCTGCCATTATCTACCGAGACATGATACAAGAATTCTGGACTGAAGCAAAGATGGATTTCTGGGAATGCGAATCGTCTTTGGTGAGCAAGATACAAGGAAAGTTGGTTATCGTTTCAGAGAAAGATATCAGAGAAGCCTTGAATCTTCAAGATGAAAAGACTGATCCCAGAGAGCTTAGCTTTATGGAACAACGAAAGTGCTTTCTAAGGATGAAATACAATGGGCCGATTACTGATGGCTCATTGCACAAGGGAAAGCTGTGTCCACAATTCAAATACTTGGCACATGTGTTGATTCACGTCTTTGGATCAGCTGCTGGAGGATATGATTTGATGCGAAAGAGTATTAGCTCGATGATGGTAGCACTGGTATTGAACAAACCGTTCAATGTATCAGGGATGTTGATGGAACATTTGTTGGAACCTGTAAATGGCACGAGGAATCTGAAGTTTTTGTTGTATCCTCGATTCCTCCAGATGGTTTTTGATCATAAATACAAAGAGTTGAAGAGGGATCCTAAGCACAATGTAGTTCAAGAACATATGTCAATCAATACACTGGCTAGAATGAAAGCTTATAAAGGCTTGTCAGTGAATGAACGTCCACCTGTTAGACGTTTATTTGGACATTTGGCAAGGATTGACTATGAGGATCCAGGTGAAGGTCTAGTGAGACATGCTAACAGTGATTCAGACCAAGACAATCCATTACATCCTGTTGATCCAGGTGCAAAGCGTAAGCGACAGGTTGTTAATGTGGGAGCAAAAAGTGGAAAGGGAAAAGAGAAAGAGATCAGGATAGATGTTGTTCCTGAGCCTGCTAAGAAGAAAAGTGCACCAAGAAGACATAAGAGCATGGCGAAGAAAGGGTTACATCTAGTGGATGAGGCGTCGATTGATTCTGAAGAGACGCAAGAAGATGAACATTGGGATTCAGAGACTGAAACGTTGAAGACTACCACGCCCAAGGCCACTGTGGCTGGTGAGCCTGTTAGTTTGAACAGATCTGTAGAAGAGCAGAGGAAGAAGAGCCCTATTCGTTTGGACGAAGAGGATGAGAGTTTAGGTCTGGGAACAGGAGACTTTCCTGGTTCGCCAGTTCAGGGGGAGAAACCGAAGAAGCCCCAATACAAGAAGAAAGAAAAGGTTGTGAGACCTGCAGAAAAGAGAGCTAGAGAGATAGAGACACTGATAGCAGGAAAGAAGTTGCACCTGCTTCTAGCTCAAAATCTCCACTTGCTGCTCCAGCCTCAAAGAAGCAGAAAACCACAGCTACTTCAGGTACAGAACAGGAAGCTGATATACCTGTTGATGCATTCAATGAAGCACTAGATAATGTACTGAAAAAGATAAAGAAGGGTAAACTGCCAGAGGTTGCTGAAGTCTCCACTAAAAAGGTTACAGTGGATAGTGATGTGATGGATACTGTTAACCGGAGACTTACTGAGATGATGAATTTGATAAACAAGCAGCAGACTGAGATTACCCAATTGAGACAAAACGACTCAAAGATGCTTGATGTAGTTGTTACAACACATGAGAATAATGAAGAGTTGAAACAGAAGATCAAAAAGTTGCAGAAGGATAATAAAAAGTTGTTGAAACATGAGCAGAGAAACACCAGACGGATTATAGCTTTGAAAGGTGAAAATAAGAAGCTGAAAGAGAGTAACAAAAACATGGATAATCTGATCAAAGATTTATACTCTCGAGTTCCTCAGCTGAAAGAAGGTGAAATAGATAAAGAGTTAGAAGAGGAGCAGGTTGATTTTGAACTATCTGACGATGATGAGGAGGATGATGAAGATCTTGATGAAGATTCTGGTAAAGCTCCTAAAAAGAAGAAAGATGATGATGATGATGGTTCAAATGATGGATCTGGTGATGATAACAGTTCTGCATCCGATGATGATGATGACAATGATGATGATGATACAGACAAATATAAGTATGAGAAGAGAGAATCTGGAAAAGGAGAAGAATCTAGTTCGAAAGCCCCTGGAGGATCAGTGGATGATGATACGATCTTCTGGAATGAAAAGCTGAAGTCTATGTCTGAAGCTGATAAGCAGATGTATCGCCAGATGCTCACTGATCGAGTCTGGATGATTGACATGACCAGCAGATTTTCTGAGATCTTTGAATCTCGTGACAGGGTGTTTGAATTAGAATATGAGGATCCAGATTTGGAAGATGGTGAAGGCTCGGCGGCGATGGCAAAAGAGATCTTTGAAGGTCTGGCGAAACAGGTTGGCAAAACTGTTGAAGAATTGTTAGCTGATAACCAGATTCCTGATCTAACTGAAAAGGAAGCTGGAGATCATTCTGATGATCGTGATATACCTGGTTTCGAGGACATAGAAGTTGAGGATGTGACGAGTGAAGAGTATCCAGAATATTTTAAAAGAGACAAGGATTCTGGATTTACTGCTTTCACTGATGAATTCTTAAAGGAAGCCGAGAGACGTGCAAAAGAGAAAAGTGATATGTGATGTGTGTAAATGTATATATATAAATAACACAAGTTCTAATTAAAACGACTCACCTAAAAACTACACACGCACGGCAAGTGTACCGGTCGCAAAGCAGTAGACAGACAAGACCGAGTATCGAACCCAAAGACGCGAATGCAACTCTAGATCACAACCTATACCGAATACTAGCCTAAATAAATATATACTTAAATGGGGGGTATTTTATACTACTAATTATAAACTTAGAATAAACTAAATTAAAATAACCTCAACTTCGTATACGAACCTAGGGGCTTGGAGAAATCGGATAGGGAGAAGGCTGGTTACTTAGGCAAAATCCCTAGACACTAGCAATAAATCCTGAATCTGGTAATTAACTTGAGACCCTATTCTTATCTAATAAACCTCCTGTCAAAGATAGCTCACTAGACTTAAGGCGGGACAAGTGTAGAAATGCTAAGATGGATCCGGATCGCCCTAGCGTACCAAAATCCCACAGAAATCAGATTAAAACCTCTCCTGGATTAAAACCCTCAAACTATGAAGCAGACTTAAACTCTACTGAAGAAAACCTAGGAAAACTCTAAACACGAACAAGTAGCGACTCCCGCCCTAGCGCTTGCCAACTACCGAACAATGCCTAGTTAGTTACCTAGCAAACTCGAGTTAGATTTCTCACCCTCAAGAATGGACTGCACGTCTTAGTTAAATTTATTATATTAGTTTGTTATACTTGTGCCGTACTCCAACTCCAAATACTAGCACGCTAACCTAAGTTGACGAACTAGATTGATTTCAAGACCTAGGGGGTATCTCTACATGCCTAGTTCCACAAAACCAATAAACAAACTTCAAATAAAATTAACACCAACACACATATATCAAATCCAACAATAAACTTAAAATCATGTAATTCTACACATCAAATTAAAAACCAAAAATCATTAAATACTGCATAAGACGTGTCTAGTTCATAAACCTAAGCAACCATAAAATATTTAGTTCATAATCTTTATAAACATCACAAAATAAATAAAAATAGTTTTAACCATGTCTATAAAAATAATAAACGAAAACTAAACCTAACCCAAGGCTCGTTGGCTATTGATCTTTAATGTGCCCGTGGCCTTTTCTCCTTCCGTGCCCTTTCGATCGTCACCGCTTAAATAATGGTTTGACTTTTTCTCTTGTGCTGTGCGATTCCAAGAATTGGAATTTTTTCCCACTGTGTAATTGTATGAATTGTATAAAGAATTCCCCTTGTGAATAAATGATTAATCTTCTGCTCCAAGGAAATTCTTCTGGCGGCTCCCTTTTTTCTACCGTCCTAGTTCAATTATATATCCATTCCTCCATGACCGACTTTGACTAAAATTGTGTTGTTTTGTTTAGGTGGGCAATGAGCCCATCACTTATTATTTTTTTTTTCTTTTTTTTTAATATTATTATTAATTATTAATATTATTATATAGTATACTATTATATATATACAGTACTATGACCGTGATCTCGACTCGAGTATTCTTGACTTGACAAAAGTTTCTCGTTTACGCTCCAACGTCCATTCGAGCACCTACCAAAATATAAAATAAATAAATAAGTACTAAAAATTAATAAAAATCTATACAATGACAAAAATAGGCTAACAAACGAATACACGCCTAAAACTACTAAAAACTATATACAAAAGACTCAATTATAACAAAAAATACATAAGAGAATAGATGTGTTTTACGACACATCAAACATCCCCACACTTGACTCTTTTTCGTCCCTGAAAAAGAATTATGCTATGGAATCACAGTTAGGTTTACATCCTGTTTCAAAACATAGGTTACTTAATTAATAATCTACTAACGTATTGATTGCGATTGCAGGTATATTGATCCTCTTAAACCCACACCGGTTTCCCAGCCCCTTTTTATTTTTGTTAAGTTCATGTTGATTAGTCTATCTAGGGTCTCACTCGAAGGAAGCCACAGTTCCTCCTAATCCCGCCTCAAGCTTATGAAGCTAAAGGAACGACCAATTGACCATTTCCCAACCGTCTTATGTAGAAAACCAAGAGAATTTAAAATCACTTTTTTTTTTTTTTTTTTTTTTTTTTTTTGCATACTTAACTCAGAGGGTGTGACCAATCCAAGTCGCTATCCCAGTGGCCAGGCACCTTAAGCTTCAGCATTTTTTTTTCATCTCAGCATACTTAACTCAGAGGGTGTGACCAATCCAAGTCGCTATCCCAGTGGCCAGGCACCTTAAGCTTCAGCATTTTTTTTTTTAGTGCTTAGAAATTCTAACGATTTTCTACTTATAACGGTGCTTCTTATACTATTTTTGGCGGTTTCGGTCTCCCCGTTTCTCCTAGATGAGAACCCACAAAATAGCCTAACATAATTAATTTATTACTTTTCAAAGGAAACCTTTCTACCGGCCGAGCCTACCCACATATCCCAAATCAGACACGTTTTCAATCAATTTTAATCTCTTACTATACATACTATTTGAAAACCGGACACCTAACTTTACCTATCATTTTCCATATTTTATATAATGCAAACTTCAAAATCAGGGACTTTTTTTTTTTTTTAAACGACTTTATATACAAACTAAACGACAGTTTCCCATCCTCACACTTAAACTCTACATTGCCCTCAATGTAGGAATAGAAAACGACTCAAAACAAAAACTAATAAAAAAAATTCGAATACAAAAATAAAAAGACGAGGGCAAATTGAAAAGGACTTAGCTGGTTAATTTTTCTTCGTAAGCTCTAGTCCAATCCAGCTCGATCGTATAGCATTTTGGTCGCGATCGGCTCTGACACAATGGTAAACTCTCGGGTTACTTCAATATAACGTACAGGTCCAGAATCACCCGAATGGAGATTGAGTACGGGTGGTGCAATCCAAACCTGCGCAAAACAAAACAAACAAAACCCGAGCATAATACCGAACCACACAAAAATAAAAAGACTCAAACTACTAACTTAGACTCAAAATATAACAACAAACAAGAAGACGTACCTGCTTGGCAAAATGGCGGTGAATGGTGGTAGAACCAAATGGGTAGAAAAAAAATCTGATTCTCGCTCAACGTGAAGGACACTGGTGATCACAACACGCGTTGCAAGAGAAAAAAAATATAACTTTCCGGGGTAATAGCTGGTCGCATGAGGCGAACAGGTCAGCCCAGGCTCTCCGCATTACGCGAAGAACCTTTTTTCACAGAAAGTTGATTAATTTTTTTTTTCTTTAAGAAAAAATCTCTTATTACCCAAACCTATACCAAAACTCCCACTCATAAAATATATATAAAGATAATACACGGGATCCGCTCATTGTGAAATTTCCTCTACTTAAGCAAACACGCAAACCTGCTAACTGACTCAAAGACACAAAAAACAAAGATAAAATAGAAAGATAAAAACCTACAAACTACTACCAAAGAACGACCACAAAATAAAAAAAAATGAAAAGCTAGAAAAAAAATAGGTATAAATATGAATTTACAAACTCTACAGAGCCTCCCCACACTTAAACTTAATCAGGGGGCTTCTCTTTTATCTGGACCCGATCCAACCCGTTTAATTCCACCCGGTCCATATTATTTAGCAAACTTACATTAGTGGAATTGAAAAATATTTTATCAAATTTAAATGGGTCGGGCCACCAATATTTAAACTTACCTGGACCAAACCTGATTTTTGGCATGTAATGAGGGAACTTGTTATCTCTACAACTCCTGACCCTCACCCTGTGTCGGTCCAGGTGCCTCTTCGCCTTCTCCCGTGGTGGTGGCCATGGTGGTGGCACTACTAGCAGTGTAATATCCAATGCCTGCACGGGCCGGCTGTGGTGTTCTTCTTCTTCCACCACTGCTTCTTTCTCATCTTCCTTGTTTGGTGACACTTGTTCAAAATCTTTGTCCACTTCTGGAGCTGTCAAATCAACCAACTCGTCACCAAACTCTGCTTCTCCATCAGCTGCTTCTTCAAGCAGGTCAGTGGTGTCTTCCTCTTCCACCACTTCTTCCTCAAACAGCCAGCCTGTGGATTCTGAAAAATCCATATCTTCCTCAGCCTCCCCTATCTTCTCCATCATGGCTTTCCTGTGCGCGTCCCACTCTATCCTTTCTATCTCCTCATCATCACTCCAGACATCTGCCTCCCAAGGGTATGCTACTGAACTAGAGATTTGGCAAGGCTGCTCATCCTGCTGAACCAAAGGTGGGACTAAGGCGTCCATTATGGTCTCTGGCTCTAACCCTGAATCCTGCAAAATACCATCCTCACAAGACAAGTGTAAAGAATCATATGGGTCAGTTAAATCATGCACAGAATCAGATGAGTAAGGACAAACAGTTTCAGCAACGGGACTAATACAATCAGGTAATCTAAGTGTTACCATCTCGTCTGGGTCATCATATGTGAAATTAACCTGCTGAACTGGAGGTGGGACTTCAACGTCCATTATGGTCTTCAGTTCATCCACCTGAGCCTCTAGCCTCTTAAGTGCCGCATCTTGTTCCCTCAAAGATTCGGTGCGCTTGGATAGCAAAGAATCGATATCCTCGAGCATGAGCTGTTGTTTAGCAACTAAGGCGGCAAAATCGGGTCTAGTGTGAGACGAGACATCCCGATAATCGGGATGTGGATACAAATGTTGGCTAGGTGGATACTCTGACGAGTTACCACCATGCCTATCCTCATACATCTCAGCTTGTAGACGATCAAGCCGACGTTTTGTTCTATCTAGTGACTCAGATGTTGCAGGGTTAAACCACCGGTTAGCCTGTGGGTATGAAGGCTGGTATGACTGATATGGCTGCGGCTGCAAATACGTGTTAGAATAATAATCCGTGGAATACCCCGATGAATATGAATGAGGGCATCTTATGGTAAAGTGGGGTCCTCCACAGATCTCACACATGTTAAAAGGAATGTATATTACGAATAAAAGCAAATAAAAAAAATAATTACAGGTAAAGCAAAAACTATTTACAAAGTAAAAGACCAGACAAACGGTTTGGGGAGTAATCAAGAATGCCAATTGCGTCCCCGGCAACGGCGCCAAAAACTTGATGTGTGCTGATATATATATAAATAACACAAGTTCTAATTAAAACGACTCACCTAAAAACTACACACGCACGACAAGTGTACCGGTCGCAAAGCAGTAGACAGACAAGACCGAGTATCGAACCCAAAGACGCGAATGCAACTCTAGATCACAACCTATACCGAATACTAGCCTAAATAAATATATACTTAAATGGGGGGTATTTTATACTACTAATTATAAACTTAGAATAAACTAAATTAAAATAACCTCAACTTCGTATACGAACCTAGGGGCTTGGAGAAATCGGATAGGGAGAAGGCTGGTTACTTAGGCAAAATCCCTAGACACTAGCAATAAATCCTGAATCTGGTAATTAACTTGAGACCCTATTCTTATCTAATAAACCTCCTGTCAAAGATAGCTCACTAGACTTAAGGCGGGACAAGTGTAGAAATGCTAAGATGGATCCGGATCGCCCTAGCGTACCAAAATCCCACAGAAATCAGATTAAAACCTCTCCTGGATTAAAACCCTCAAACTATGAAGCAGACTTAAACTCTACTGAAGAAAACCTAGGAAAACTCTAAACACGAACAAGTAGCGACTCCCGCCCTAGCGCTTGCCAACTACCGAACAATGCCTAGTTAGTTACCTAGCAAACTCGAGTTAGATTTCTCACCCTCAAGAATGGACTGCACGTCTTAGTTAAATTTATTATATTAGTTTGTTATACTTGTGCCGTACTCCAACTCCAAATACTAGCACGCTAACCTAAGTTGACGAACTAGATTGATTTCAAGACCTAGGGGGTATCTCTACATGCCTAGTTCCACAAAACCAATAAACAAACTTCAAATAAAATTAACACCAACACACATATATCAAATCCAACAATAAACTTAAAATCATGTAATTCTACACATCAAATTAAAAACCAAAAATCATTAAATACTGCATAAGACGTGTCTAGTTCATAAACCTAAGCAACCATAAAATATTTAGTTCATAATCTTTATAAACATCACAAAATAAATAAAAATAGTTTTAACCATGTCTATAAAAATAATAAACGAAAACTAAACCTAACCCAAGGCTCGTTGGCTATTGATCTTTAATGTGCCCGTGGCCTTTTCTCCTTCCGTGCCCTTTCGATCGTCACCGCTTAAATAATGGTTTGACTTTTTCTCTTGTGCTGTGCGATTCCAAGAATTGGAATTTTTTCCCACTGTGTAATTGTATGAATTGTATAAAGAATTCCCCTTGTGAATAAATGATTAATCTTCTGCTCCAAGGAAATTCTTCTGGCGGCTCCCTTTTTTCTACCGTCCTAGTTCAATTATATATCCATTCCTCCATGACTGACTTTGACTAAAATTGTGTTGTTTTGTTTAGGTGGGCAATGAGCCCATCACTTATTATTTTTTTTTCTTTTTTTTTTTTAATATTATTATTAATTATTAATATTATTATATAGTATACTATTATATATATACAGTATTATGACCGTGATCTCGACTCGAGTATTCTTGACTTGACAAAAGTTTCTCGCTTACGCTCCAACGTCCATTCGAGCACCTACCAAAATATAAAATAAATAAATAAGTACTAAAAATTAATAAAAATCTATACAATGACAAAAATAGGCCAACAAACGAATACACGCCTAAAACTACTAAAAACTATATACAAAAGACTCAATTATAACAAAAAATACATAAGAGAATAGATGTGTTTTACGACACATCAATATGTTTGTTGATGAGATATTCAGAGGGCATGAGAAACCGTATATCAGACAATCCGATAGCTTGAAAGAGTTATTGAGGGAGTTAAAAGAGAAAGAGGCTAATCGTCCTAAAGCTGAGATTCAAGGTAGCTTTTATAAATTCCACAACGACATGTTCAAAGGAAAAGCGTTGGGATGGAAGTTTATAAAGCAACTGAAGTGTGTAGCAGTGAAGTGGGAGAAGGGGATTCTATACTTTGATAGATTTCATGATTTGAAGACTCTCCCATATTGGGCAATTCGTGATATTTGTCGACACAAGATGACTGGAACGACAAATGATCAGATTGCATATTTTGCTAAGAAGATGGCCAGAGAGAGCAGGACGAAGTGGAATCTCTTTGAACCTCAATATCCAAAAAGGATTGTTCACAAGAAGACTATTGATGATATTACTGGTTTGCCCAAAGTGACCTTAAAGTACAAACCACCAAAAGTGTTGAGGCACATTCCATTGCTGCATATTCTTCAACATTTCGCTAAAGACTTTATCTGGTAGTACTACGATTGGAAGATTGCAGAAGCTGTTATAGTTTTGAAAGATGGAGATAAAAGTTTCAAGAAAATGCACATTTTTGATCCCATGTGGTTGGTTAATTGTTCACATGAGGACATCATAATGTTGTATTAAAATCCTATTTTCAGCGATGTTAAGGATGCTGAACAAGCTAGTAAATACCAGAGAGTGGTATTCTTGTGTTTTGCTCATGATATCAACGCCGGATGTGACTATGACAAAAAGCTCGGCAAGTTTGTTAAAGCTCAAGAGATTCCTGAAGCGAAAAAGAAAAAGCCGAAGCAAGTGTTTGAGAAGGTGATGACGTTAGAAGAAAATAAACTTTTGAGGATCAAGCTGATGAACAAAAGAATGGATGAGGAACGAAGGGTTAAACAATCCAAGCAATAGTCGAGGGGGAGTTTGTAGATGCATTTATGCGACTAAAGCTTTGGATTGTACAATAAACATATGTTAATAATATGAGTCGAATGGGCGAAGGAGTCTTTATGTGGGCGAAGGAAGGTTTTCAAGGGTGCGAAGGAAGAAGATCATACGAAGGAGAGACAGGAGGCGAAGGAAGATGTAGTTTGTTATGTATTGCTTCATTCGACCAGGCTGTTTGGTCGAATGTGCACATTCGCACCTACACGGTGGGCGAATGTGCAGCCTATAAATAGGTCAAGCTAACTTTTGAATGTAGTTTTAGTCATTATTGTTCCCTCCATTTTCAGTGTGTCTCTCTAGAGTTTTGTTAAGCTTAATTCACGTTGTGTCTTTAATGTTTTGATCATATTAACGTGTAATTGACTTGTTTATTAATGAGAAAAGCTTTGAATGATGATTTGTTTGTTTTGATCTGATTGATTATCATTTTGTGATTGGTTTAGGGTTTCCGCACCTAAATCAAACTTGTTTGATCATTTCTTTGTTGATTTATCGATCCTATTAGCACATACACATTTATAACCTTTCTGTACCTGAGGCCAAAAGAACCCGATAAAGGCTGTACACGAGTATATTCAAACAAGGGTTGCCCTGAGTTTGATTAGCTTGAATCTCTCTGATCCATGGTATCCACTAACCGTAGCGATCATTACAGTTATTTGGAATTTTTCTGATCATTACAGTAACAATCGCTTTACGACGCCGAAAACGACTATCATTACGCGATTTGTCAGAGGGTCACTATTCATACATAAAGAGTATAATTAAACAAGGGTTGTTATCGGAGAGATATCGGTCAACGATGAAGGAAACCTGATAAAGGCTAAACACGAGTATAATCAAACATCGATGTCAAGGGTTTTAAGACAAGGAATATGAATTCAGTTGTTATCGAAGAGATATCGGTCAACGATTAAGGCAACCTGATAAAGGCTAAACACGAGTATAATCAAACAGCGAAGTCAAGGGTTTTAAGACAAGGAAGATGAATTTAGTTGTTATCGGAGAGATATCGGTCAACGATGAAGGCAACCTGATAAAGGCTGAACACGAGTATAATCAAACAGCGATGTCAAGGGTTTTAAGACAAGGAAGATGAATTCAGTTGGACAGTGAGATTGATAACTTCTCTATGGAAGTTGCTAAAATAGTTAAACAAAAGCTGAAATTACACAGTTATTTGGAATGTTCCTGATCATTACAGTGAGATTGATAACTTCTCTATGGAAGCAACAAATTCAAAACAGAGGTAGGTTTGCCAGAGGGTCACTATTCATACATAAAGAGTATAATCAAACAAGGGTTGTTATCAGAGAGATATCGGTGAACAATGAAGGCAACCGTAGCGATCATTACAATTATTTGGAATGTTTCTGATCATTACAGCCACTACAACGAACTCTGCCGAGACGCAAATCGTGATGTGATGGATTTTTATATTTGCAACCTAGTTCCTTTCTACATGATTTCAAAGGAACTTCAGGTCAGCCAGACGTTTGTCAAAAGCAAGTGTGAAGATCAAGATCAAGAAGAACAGTACGGTCAACGATGAAGGTGTGTTGTATGTATAAAATAGTGAATAATTGTAGTGTGTTAGGTATACGATGGATGGGTTTGAAAAGAAATAGCACAGGTCCTTCTTTAATGTTGTACTATGCATTCTCACATGAACATCCAACAACAATGGTATATGAATAGTGACCCTCTGACAACGAGATGGTCTTTTTGATGAATGTATTATTCACAAATACATTTTTTTTTAACTATTTTAGCAACTTCCATAAGATGGAAGGGTTTGAAAAGAAATAGCACAAGTCCTTCTTCAGGTAAGTCCACATGGTCAATCATCAGATTGTACCATTTTCATGCAGTATCATAATCATTAGGTAAGTCCACTTGTTTCTCATAATCCCAGCTTATGAATCACCATAGTTAATGTTTGAGTAAGTTATGAAGGTTAGAAGATTAGGGTTCATGGTGTTGAAGTTCGGGAAGAAGATACTAGGTTAGAGAAGAACGAAGGGAGAGAGAGTGAGATTGTTATAAACCTGAAACTAATAAGTTATGTTGGAGCAATGGTTGTGGAAAGAAATCGACAGTAGGATCGGCTCTAAGAAGCCACCCATACAGAGTGACGATAGTCGTTTTCGGCAGTGTAAAGCGATCGTTTTACTCATATAAAGTGTTCGATGTCACTGTGAGTACACATTGTGCATGACATTATATTCTGCATGTGTCATTTCATAACTTGCACCGGCTTGAGATATGAGTTTGATTAGCTTATATCTCTCTGATCCATGGTATCCACTTTCAAAGGATCCATGACACGCGATAATCGCTACGGTTAGTGGATACCATGGATCAGAGAGATTCAAGCTAATCAAACTCATATCTCAAGTTGGTCCAACAACTGAATTTGACTTGCTTGCATAGGAATCTTGTACGAAATCATTCTCACATGAATATCCTTTGATGAATGTATTAGGGGTTGGAAACTCTGAAGACCAATGACCCTCTGGCAAACCTCCGTAAAGGTCTTCAGAGTTTCCATGGGAAGGTAAACATACTTGAAATCAATGGGAAGGTAAACAATTCCAGCAGCTGGTTGTCAGGCAGACGTTTGTCAAAAGAATTTTGTACTATGCATTCTCACATGAATATCCTTTGATGAATGTGTATTAGGGGTTGGAAACTCTGAAGACCAATGACCCTCTGGCAAATCTCCGTTAAGGTCTTCAGAGTTTCTATGGGAAGGTAAACATATATAACATTCTCTTCTTCTTCCCTTACAAATCACTTTGCCATTAATACCAATGGACTACCCTCACGTCGGTATGGCCATCACCTAGTTGCAGGTTGCCTTCAGTTGTTGTTAGAGAGATATCTGTCAACGATGAAGGCAACATACTTGAAATCAATGGGAAGATAAACAATCCTCATCCACAATGTTCTTACCTATAGCTACCAACCATCCGGTTGTTTTCAGGTTGCCTTCATCGTTGACAGATTATGAGATTTGGTGTTAGATCATAAGCAAAAAGGTAGACCACACCACTGTTAGTGAACCCTGTGTTGGATGGAAAGTGTCTTCGGCTTAAATGTCGAGGTAAGTTATTATTTTGTTTTTTAATATTTATAATTTTTTTACAATAATTATATTAAAAAATTAAAAAAATAAAATAAAAAATCAATTCAAACCACCAAAACACAAAATTTACAAAAAAAAAAAAAAAAAACTGGATTCCAAGCGCCTCGCTTAGGCCTAGGCGAGGCGCCTGGGGTCAAATCAGAATAACTTACCTTGGACCGAGGTAGTTAAAAAAGTAACCAAAGCGCCTCGCTTTGGCCAAAGCGAGACGCTTTAGGGGGGGTGGGAATAGAAGTGGGGGGTTTTAATATCACCACCCAATAATATATCGTTTCCATTTTTAATTTTCATTCACACAGTATATAAACACTGCAATCATTCGTTCATTCACTTCATCATCATCATTATCAGATTTTCCGACCTTTGGTGAAATGATCGAAGGAGAAAATAATCTCTTTCACTCGTCTCATAATTTTCATTCAAGTATGTTTCTTTATAGGGTTTCATGTTCATATAAGGATAGGGTTAATTAAGGTTTCATGTTCATAGTATTTTGATTAGATCGCGTAATCAACTGATCGTTGTTTATCTGACCCTATGACGTTTTGAATCGAGTAATAATCTACCGATCGTTTTCTGTCTGAAATTTAGATCCTTGCTCTTGGGTTTTATGTATTTGACACTTGAATTTGTATATGCTAGGCTAATTAGGGTTTCATGGTCATTCTATTCCCTTACTTTTTAATTCTTTAGAAACCTAACAATAATGTTATTTGTATTGTATGATTTAAAGAACCAATCAGTGGGTAGCAATCCTCGTGTGTTTATGGATCTATCCATCTTTGACACTCCTCCTCAAAGACGAGAAATCGAGGTATGCTTGCTTGATGATTGTTTGTTTGTTTATTTAATATGAATTCTTATGGAGATAGATATTATTATTAATTATGAATTGAATTGATTAATAGCCTCCTTTCTTTGCAGCTGTTTTATCATATCGTGCCTATGACAGACGAGAATTTTCGAGCACTTTGCACAGGTTTTAACATAATGATATACACAGATTACATTTGCATTGTCTACTTCTTACGATATTATCATGTGCAGGGGAAGCAGGGGTTGGACAAACTACCCGAAAACCATTGCATTACAAAGGATCTTTCTTCCATTCTTTCTATCCTTCCTTTGGTGTTGAAGTATGTTTCTTTATATGCTGCTGCTTCTTATCTCAATCAGATACTTGCTTGCAAATTCCAAGTTTTTTTCTTTTCTTTCTTTACCCTTTGATTGATTTCATCTAACATATTTTTTTCGTTCTTGCAGGGAGGTGATTTCGAGAATAACAATGGTATGTTTTTCTCTTCTATGTATAAATCTTCTTTTTTTATTGACTGAAACTGAACAAGGCTGCATTCCCTGGTTTGCAGGCACCGGTGGGGAAAGCATCTATGGCGGCACTTTTGAATGTACAATTGTGACACCCGGCATGTTTGGGTCAACATTATATAAACACATAAGTCTACCTTAGCGAAAAACGTTTATTAAACATACTTGACGGGGTCAGTCGAGTTGGAACACAGTCCGTATTGTCCAGGGTTCAATGATTTGGAGGATCATTGGGTTAGTCACACACACACACACACACACACACACCTTACGAGTCCCGTTGTTGGTGAATTACATAAACTAAATTAGGTGTTATGCGTAGATTGATTCTTATACGGTGGATTATATGCAAATATGTGTTTAAACGATGTGTAGATGATTATCCATGCTTATATATGTTAAACATAGATTAAGATTGCATGTTCATGTGTTAGGATGCGTTAAAATGCGTTAAACACGACAAACTGGAAAAACTAGAAAACACAGGTCCAGGTTCGACCCATAGCATGGGGGCGAACCTGGGAAATGAGCTTGGTTCGACCCTCAATAAAGGGGCGAACCTGGGATGTGAAAACAATAGAAGTTCATTCGACCAGTTAAGGTACATTCGACCCTGAGAAAGGGGCGAATGTGGGTACATTCGACCATGTAAAAGGGGCGAATGTGGACTAGTATAAATACCACACTTTGTCATTTTTCACCATTTCACAAACCCTAAACGCCTCTAAACACTCTCTAGCAACTTTAATCACTAGGGAAGGAGTTTTTGCCCTTGTTTTCTATAATCTAACCTACAAACATCTTCTAAACAAAGATCTAAGGTGTGTTCTTCATTCTAAATCATTTTTAAAGCATTTCAATTCGTTTTCATTAAATCCCAAGAGTCCAGATCTGATTCAAACATGTTTTCATGGATAAAAACCTTCCTAATATCTTTCTAAACAAAACCTATTCATAAACAATGAGTTTTCATACAAATTAACATGTGTTAATGGTGTTTTATGTGGTGTTATGTATTGTTTGATGATTAATTGCTGTATAGCTGTTTTAACAATGATCTAGGACTGTTATTGATGATGATTTATGATTGAGATAGGTTACAATTGATTATTGATGATGTTTTGCTCATTTTAGGGGATTTTGGGTTAGATCTAGGGCTTTTTCATGATGATAGTGATAGGGATATGATTGGGGGTTTCTTGTTCATGATAATCTGAGTATGTTAAGTTGATTATTGATTGATTTCAGAAAGTTTCCTAATTGGGTAAAGATTGCATGCGTTTGATGTGACATCTCCATAATTTGCTATTTTGGGTGACTTGTAAAATGGATGGATTTAGGGATAAAATTGGTAGGGTTTTGTAGGAATATGTTAATGATAGTTGACTGTTGTGATTGGTGATGTTTCGTGATGTTTTCGGACCGTTTAGATGTGTTTTGGTGTGTTTTATGAAGTTCTACAGCAAAGGGTCGAACGTGGAACTCATTCGACCCTTCGTGTGGTCGAACGTGGCTCAAAAGGGTCGAACGTGGCTCAAAAGGGTCGAATGTGGCTCAAAAGGGGCGAATGTGGCTCAAAAGGGGCGAATGTGGCTCAAAAGAGTCGAATGTGGCTCAAATGGGTCGAAGGTGGCTCAAATGGGTCGAATGTAGAACCATAGGGTCGAATGTGGGTGTCCGGGGGTCGAATGTGGGTGCCTAGGGTCGAATCTGGGTACCCGGGGGTGAATTAACACATGTTAGGGTCGAATTAACATATGTTAAGGTCGAATAAACATATGTTAGGGTCAAATAAACATGTGTTAGGTCAAATGAACTTGTGAATAGGTTGAATGAACATCATGAGGGTTGAACCAAGGGTCCATGGGTCAAACCAGAAGCCCTTGGGGGCGAACCAAACACAGGAAACTCCCGATTCGACCTTACGACTTCGTATATGCGATTTTTGATGCAAACTAAGTGTTTTATGCTTGAAACTTATCTGTTAACCTTATGTGCATGACTAATTGATGTAATGGGTCACTAACGGGATGTCGGGTCTGTCTGGTATGTCCGGTTAACGTTTAAACATACTTTTTAACACACGTAGTCAAGATCTGGACAATCGGGGACTAGTTAGCCTTCGGGTTAGTAGTCATCAAACTTATGTAAACTCATTGATAGGTTGTCATTAGTTGGGATTATCATACACGTGTTGTATTTCTAATTATCAGAAGACGCACTCTAAGGTGAGTTTCACGGCCCCACTCCTTTACTGGTTTTACATTTTTTGGGGAGAAAACATGTTGTATTCTTAAACGTGTGTCAACTATGTTTTCATAAAAGGCATGTCAACTATGTTTTCATAAAAGGCGTGTCAACTATGTTTTCATAAAAGGCGTGTCAACTATGTTTTCATGAAAGGTGTGTCAACTATGTTTTGGCATTCACGAATTCATTAGGTTTTGGAGTATTCATTATGTTTTCAAGTATTCATTATGTTTCGGAGTATTCATTATATTACTATGAGATCTTTGGAAGTCCCGGGGAGAACCATGAATGTGCGGGGATGCACAACGGGGGAAATATGGATAGATCTATTTGGGCTTGACCGGCCCCACTCGTCGACTGGAGGTCGGACGGGTGCATGTTGTCTCTTAGGTATTCAGTATTCAGTATGCAGTATTCAGTATTCATTTGGGCACATATTCAGTATTCACAGTATTCGAGTCCAGTAATGGTTTTCCAATCGCAGTAGTAATAGGTATTCATATGTTTTGCATGCATGTGGTCTGGATTGACCATGGGTATTCATTTGGGAGTTAGTATTCATTGGAGTCGGTATTCATTAAAAACCTGTGAACTCACCGGCATTATTTGCTTACGTTTTTAGCATGTTTGTCTCATGTCGCTAAGGTAGTAGCTGTCGATAGGCGCACGGAGTCTCACGGCGTCTAGGAATCATAAGCATGTTTTGTTAAACATTTCAGACTTTGAGTTTTACTTTTGAGTTGTAATAATACATTTTGCTTCCGCTGTGTTAGAACGGTTTTGAAACTCAATGGCAGTTTACGTTGTTTTCATATCACATAGTGTCGTTTATTGTGACCGTTGACTTGGATCCTGGTTTGTCACGCGCCTCGCGGTAAAACTCCGCAGGTGGAAATTTGAGGGTGTGACAGATTGGTATCAGAGCCAATGGTTATAGTGAACTAGGACTGCATGTAGAGTCTAGTCTATAGCCGAGTATCACACACGTTAGACGGTCACACATAGTTACAAGTCGTGTCATTTGGTAAACATACTAACCTTGTCGGGGTGTCGGTGTCCTTATCACACAGTATCATATTATCTATCTTTGGACTATTTCTACACTTATTCTATCTTCTTCTTTGGGTTTGAAGATGAAGAGGCTTGTCGCTTATACTTGGCAGTAGTGTACATTGGCGTGGCTTCGGCACATTCTTGAGATTTTTCCGGGATTTGGATATCTCCCCTCTATGCTCTAATGTACATACTTGCCTACACACACACTATCATGCACTAGTACTTGTCATAGTACACTCATGAGTGACTGTTCACTTGGGGATCCTCGTGCGATAAGTGTTTCTTTTAGGAATGTAGGTGTCAGGTGATTGGAAGTTCTAGCTAGGAGCGCGCCTAGAGGACCATGTAGAGCAATTTGCTATTTTGGGTGCACACGAAATCATAAATCGAAATGCATGAAAATCTTGGTGGACTTCGTGTTCGGACTAATGGTCATGCTGGAACCACGTTATGAATTCGTTTAGTTACTCATTGCTTGATCTGTTAGCGGTATTAAGTGTCTTGTCTCGTGTTGGCAGAACATGTCTGGTCGTACTGGGAGACGTGCTGGTGGACGCCGTGGTGGCGACGGGGGTCGCAATGGCGGTGGACGAGGTGGTGGGAACATCACCATGACTCAGGCGGAGTTGGAGAACATGTTGCAGCAGCAGTTAAACGTTGCGTTGGCTGCTTTCCAGGCTGCTCAGCAGACCCTAGGAAATACTAATCAGGTGCAGTCTGGGTGCACCTACAAGAAGTTCATGGACTGTAAGCCCCATTACTTCAATGGGACTGAAGGGGCAGTGGGACTACTTCGGTGGTTGGAGAAGATCGAATCGGTGTTTGCTATGTGTAACTGTCCCGACGCTGATTGCGTCAAGTATGCTTCTGCTACTCTGGAGGGACACGCTTTGACTTGGTGGAACTCCACCACTGCGAATCTTGGTCTGGGTGAGGCCAATGCTATGCCGTGGTCCGAGTTTGTTTAGATGTTGAGGGCGGAGTATTGCCCAAGAGATGAGATTATGAAGCGGGAACACGAGTTTTGGAATCTGAAGATGGTCGGGTCGGATATCGAGGTGTTTACTGCTAGGCACAACGAGTTGGCCGTGATGTGCCCCGGTTTGGCTACACCAGAGTACCGGAGGATTGAGCACTACGTTGCTGGGTTGGTGCCGAAGATTGCTGGGCTTGTTGCTACCGCTGATCACACTACTATATTGGCCACTGTTCGGGCAGCTCATAAGCTGACCAACATGAAGGTTGTTGAGGGTGTTCTACCTCCGAGGGGTGCTGCTGTGAAAGCCCCTGCGGACAACAAAAGGAAGTGGGAGAGTGCTGGAAAGAGCGTTGGGTCGTCCCAGCCGCAGGCGAAGAAACAAGAGGTTGTGGGAGCATCATTCGAGCAGAGGTCTGGGGGTTATACTGGGAAACTCCCGAAGTGTGGTGAGTGTGGGTTTCATCATACGGGTGATTGTGAGAAGTTTCGATGTCGTCAATGCCAGCGTTTTGGTCATCATGCTAAGGACTGTAGGACTACTCTTCAGCTACAACCGGCATGCCACTACTGCTACTACCACTGCTACTGCTCCTCAGGGGAGGCAGGGATGTTATCACTGTGGGGATAATGGATAAAAGGCGTGTCAACTATGTTTTCATAAAAGGCGTGTCAACTATGTTTTCAAAAAAGGCGTGTCAACTATGTTTTCATAAAAGGCGTGTCAACAATGTTTTCATGAAAGGTGTGTCAACTATGTTTTGGTATTCACGAATTCATTGGGTTTTGGAGTATTCATTATGTTTTCAAGTATTCATTATGTTTTGGAGTATTCATTATATTACTATGCGATCTTTGGAAGTCCCGGGGAGAACCATGAATGTGCGGGGATGCACAACGGGGGAAATGTGGATATATCTATTTGGGCTTAACCGGCCCCACTCGTCGACTGGAGGTCGGACGGGTGCATGTTGTCTCTTAGGTATTTAGTATTCAGTATGCAGTATGCAGTATTCAGTATTCATTCGGGCACGTATTCAGTATTCACAGTATTCGAGTCCAGTAATGGTTTTCCAATCGCAGTAGTAACAGGTATTCATATGTTATGCATGCATGTGGTCTGGATTGACCATGGGTATTCATTTGGGAGTTAGTATTCATTGGAGTCGGTATTCATTAAAAACCTGTGAACTCACCGCATTATTTACTGACATTTTTAGCATGTTTGTCTCAGGTCGCTAAGGTAGCAGCTGTCGATAGGTGCACGGAGTCTCACGGTGTGACATCCGTCACCTTTCATTTTACCTTTTGTCCGATTTTAGTCCCTTTCATTTATTTACATTTATAACCCCTGTAATTCGAAACTTTGGATTCAAGTTTCTCGCATCGTTGTCGTAATTATTTTCTTTTTAAATAATAATAATAATAATAATAATAATAATAATGAAAAAAATATATATAGTTTTAGACATTATACTAAATAAACCATTTATCCTAACCCATTAAACATAACCCAACACATAACCCAATCATCCTTTTTCTTTAAAATTTTCGGAGCCCAAGACTGAGCCCATCAGCAGCCCAACCACTGAAGCCCAACTCCTCCCTTTCTGTTTTAAAAAAAAAATGTTGCTGCTGCCCGGACTCGAACCCGAGCCGGGTCAGCACAACAACACACGACGGACCACCAGACCACAAGCCTTGTTTTGTTACCTTTGTACTTCAAAATATATTTAAACACAAACCCGACCTCCTTTTCCCCTCTTCTCTGCTGTTCGCAGCAGACGCAGACATCGCCCAAATCAAGGGTTGAATTTTCCACGATTATTGGTCTTGTTTTTGGTAACATATTCATCCTCTTTGACCGACAAACATGACTCTATAATTACATTGCGTGATTTGCGCCTAAACTCACTACAATTCGCGTCTTTTTTATCAAGAAATTGTCAAGATTTGAAACCTTCCATAATCAAAAAATCAGTATAAATTGAGATGTTCCGAACCATCTCCTTGTGCCGAAAAACACACACACTTATCCAATTAACCCCTCAGTTCGTCCTTATTGTGTAATCAAGCTCTGTTGACTTTTCTGTTGACCTTCCATCGTAGCTCCTATTACATTGTAAGTCTCAATTTTTCTGTTTGGGTTTGTTATTCGGCACTATGCAAGCAGTAGCCCCAAAGATTCAGGGGCTATTGGTTACGAATTTGTAGGGATTGGAAAACTAGGGTTCATATCACATGATTTGGGGAAGATGACTTACTGATGCTCTGTTTAAAGATATTTCGAAAACAAATTTAATCACAAACGTGATACACATCAGGTGGTTTGTGTCCTCTATTTTCAAACGACTTGTGTCTGGGTTCGAGTCCAGGCACGAGCATTTCTTTTTCATTGTGATTATGTTTTTATATTTAACCTCTTAATCTTTTAAAATAGGTTTAAAATACTAAAAGTGCTTTATAAATTCTACAAAAATTGTCTTTAGTTATTCTTATGATAAAGTTCATTATCCAATCTTTAGATTTTCAAAAATCTTTTATTAATTATATAAAATAAATATTACAAGTTTATTCTATTATAATTATAAAATTCGATAAAAATATCAAAACGATTATATAAATTTCCACAAAAATTATTCTGAGTTTATATAACATTAAACTTTCCTGAACTGATTTTTATTTCCGAAAAATCAATTATTTAATATTTTTAATCAATTTCTGTTAGTTTTAATCATAAATAAATCATAATAAATTCATTTTTCAATATTTTTGCACCAAAATTTTATATAAATTATTTCTGATTATTTGGAACAGAAATACAATTTTTAAATTAATAATTCTGTAAATTTAATATTTTTAAATATTAAAGTTATATTTTGACAATTTGTAATAAATAGATTTAATATTCTATTTTTTAAGAAAATAATTTTATAAAAATTATTTTCATACTTAAAACTTTATATTGTGACCATCTTTAATTTAAAATTTACAAAAAGACTTTTGTTTATTTATTTATCAAATTCCTCTTATTTATTAAACATTTTATTTATTAATCAAACGAACACTTATCCCCAATTCGAAACCCTAGAATATATTTGTAGACTAGAAAGACTTAGACATATTTATTACCTTAATTATAGGGTAATACTTGGCATTGTTGGGCAACACATACTCTATTTTCACGAGACATAACATTTTGCTAAGGTGAGTTTTACATAGCCCCTTTTCCAGTTCACTATTTTGGGGTGAAACATGTTACAACATTCAATTTACAATTCAATCATAAAGTGTCTATGTGTTTTTCTATGTTGCATTATGTCTTAAACATGACTAGGGTAAGCACAATATTCTAGCATAATCATTAACATTGATCAGCCGACGGTATACAATGATAGATCTATTGGACTGACAATCCCACCCGGATACGTGCCTCCTACATAGGTAGCGTGGGTGATTGTTATCGCATAACATAATCGAGTGAACCATGAGCGTATGGGATGGACCACAATATAACAGTCACAAGGGTTGATTATGCACTCGATTTACTTCTAGTATGTTTTCACATATGGACTAGACTTGCCATGACACTTGAATTGTACAAGCTTTATTCGATTATCAAAACCTATGTAATTCTCACCAACTTTTGTTGACCCAAAAATATTTTCAAAATTAACATGTTTCAGGTTATAGCTTGCTTGGAGTTTAGAGTTAATGCTTGAAGATGCATATTTAGTATTTCTCATTTAATGTACAAATTCTTGTAGAACAATTGTATGTAATGTATTTAAATCGATTATTGAAATTTATTATTTACCATGAGCTACTGAACAATAATCAATACGTGACATCCCGATGTTTCCGCCATCAGTTGGGGTGTTACAGATTGGTATCAGAGCCATGGTTATAGGGAATTAGGTTATTAGAAAAATAATCTAGTCTATAACCATAGGATTTAACCAGTACTTGTTTCTCTTACTTGCTTCTCTACTTATTCCTATTCTCTATCTCCATCCTACTTCTTATCCCTATGTTAATCCTTACAAGAAGATTGCTCTCCATCACTGGATCTACTCTTAGACTAATAAGACAAAATCCTCAGGTTTAGCCTGAACCATCTTGAGATCTCGTCGAAGTTCTAGATTTTAATAATGAACACGTGCAATATGGAAGGGTGAACGCCTGTATTCTGAGTCTTCTGTCTAGGCTGGCATTGCGCATATATCCCAATCAGACGAGGGACCCAGATGCCTACCTGGGAATTCTCGGGATGAGTGTTCACTTATAGGCTAAAGCATGTCTTCACTATGTTATTAGAATCTAGAATCTTTGATAAGTCAACGTTTTCGTTTATTCGTTTTAATAAAGGGATAAATGATTACATTCCTTATATTACCTCATTCATGTCTCATTGAACCTTCATTGTGTCTCTTACAAATCATGCCTCCACGTCGCAGCACTCGCAATAACAGTGGTGAAAACCAAGAGGAAAGTAGCAACAACCACAACACCAACCACAACAACAACAATAACAACAACAACAATGGTGTTGATGCCTAACTAGCTGCGATCATTTCTCAACAAATGGCACAGCAGATCGCGACTCTCCTCTTGGTGAACGCCTGTATTCTGAGTCTTCTGTCTAGGCTGGCATTGCGCATATATCCCAATCAGACGAGGGACCCGGATGCCTACCTGGGAATTCTCGGGATGAGTGTTCACTTATAGGCTAAAGCATGTCTTCACTATGTTATTAGAATCTAGAATCTTTGATAAGTCAACGTTTTCGTTTATTCGTTTTAATAAAGGGATAAATGATTACATTCCTTATATTACCTCATTCATGTCTCATTGAACCTTCATTGTGTCTCTTACAAATCATGCCTCCACGTCGCAGCACTCGCAATAACAGTGGTGAAAACCAAGAGGAAAGTAGCAACAACCACAACACCAACCACAACAACAACAATAACAACAACAACAATGGTGTTGATGCCTAACTAGCTGCGATCATTTCTCAACAAATGGCACAGCAGATCGCGACTCTGGTTCCTAACTTACTGGCTCAAGTCATCCAGATGAACGGAAACGGAAACGGAAACGGTCATGAAAACGGGAACGGTAATGGAAACCACAACGGAAACGGGAATGGTCTCCCAGCTTGCACTCTTAAGCACTTTAAATCCTGTAATCCCCCTAAGTTCAGTGGAGAAGAAGGAGCTACGGGACTTCTATAATGGTTCGAGGGCATTGAGAATACCTTCATTAACAGTGAGTGTCCCGATAACTTAAAGGTCCGTTATGCGATGAGTGTTCTTCACAAACGAGCACTCACTTGGTGGAATGAGGAAAAGCGCACCCGCGGAGCTGAAGCTGCACTGGCCTTAACTTGGGATCAAGCTAAAGACATTATGAAGGCAGAGTTCTGCCCTCGTAATGAAATCAAGAAGCTGGAAGATGAGTTTCATGATCTTGCTCAAGATAGTGGAGAAAACATTGCCTACAACACTCGTTTTCACGAACTTAGTCTACTGCTACCACACAAGGTCACCCCCTTGCCTATTGCAATCGAAAAATACATTGGTGGCTTACCCATGCAGATTCAAGACACGGTGTGGGGAAGGAACCCTGCTACTCTGGAGGAAGCAAAGCGTTTGGCGGCCACCCTAACCGATAACCATGTGAAGGCAGGAACCCTGACCCGGAAAGGGGAAAAGAAAACTGTTGCAAAGGATACTCCCCAACCTGCCGTTGAAATTAAAACTGAGGCCTCCACCAATGGAAGGCGCCAGGTCAGGAATTTTGCAATAGACACCATTGTCCCACCCAACAAGAAACAATACAACGGGAACCAACCTAAGTGTGACACCTGCCAGTATCACCACCCAACCCAAGTGCCCTGCTGTCAGTGTACCAATTGTCAAAGGTATGGGCATCTTGCGGATGCTTGTCGAATTCCTGCTACAAACGCCCTTGCTGCTCCAAATAACCCCGCTAGGGACCCTCCAGCTACTTAACAGCAAGCCCCATCATTTGAATGATGTCTGCTTTTTAATTCTATGTATTGATTCAAGTAATAAATTCTAGTATTATCATAACACCTGAATGCATGCTTGTTTGAATGTGAACTAATTGCTATATCAATATCTAAACCATACTCATTATACTTGCTTACCTGTACAATAGTTAGTTGGCTACCAAACAACCTACTCAACGATTGGTAGAGGTCATCATGTCTTTCCAACAGTCGGGAGAGGCCCTACAACCTGCTCAACGACTGATGAAGGCTATCGAACCTGCTCAACAATCGGTAGAGTCATAGAAGGACACAAAACCCTAATGTAAGGTAAATTGGTGATTGCGGTCCGGAACGTAATCAAGAATTTACAGGTACATTAAGGTAGTGTGAAATTTTATCAAGGTTTTCGGTAGTTGACCAATTGTAAACCTGGTAGTTCATTTAGTCCTTCTATAGTCCATCAACTCATACATTCATTTTAGGATTCCTAAAACTTGAAGTTTAGTGTTTTGCTAGATCCTTATTCTCCTTATTATTCGAGACGAACCTAATCCAATCCTTAACTCACACCTATCAAACCTTTTATCCAACTCATTCGAAACAGTCTACTCTGTTACCTATAAATTCACGTCGTGCCTTAACTAAAATTTTCCAAACCACGGTTATCTAAATTTCTACCCAAACATCCGAAACCTTATATTTCTAATAACTTCGAGACGAAGTTTCTAAAAGTAGGGGATGCTGTGACATCCGTCACCTTTCATTTTACCTTTTGTCCGATTTTAGTCCCTTTCATTTATTTACATTTATAACCCCTGTAATTCGAAACTTTGGATTCAAGTTTCTCGCATCGTTGTTGTCACACCCTCAAATTTCCACTGCGGGGTTTATACCGCGAGGCACATGACATACCAGGATCCCATAGCCATAAGTCATATGAATGAACTCTAAATGCCCAAACCATTTAGTTCGTTTTCAAAAACCAAGTTTAGTTAAGCTGCAGAAGCGTAAACCAAATTTAAACCTTTTAAAACCATGCGCAAAACTGAGGCCTCCACCAATGGAAGGCGCCAGGTCAGGAATTTTGCAATAGACAACACTGTCCCACCCAACAAGAAACAATACAACGGGAACCAACCTAAGTGTGACACCTGCCAGTATCACCACCCAACCCAAGTGCCCTGCTGTCAGTGTACCAATTGTCAAAGGTATGGGCATCTTGCGGATGCTTGTCGAATTCCTGCTACAAACGCCCTTGCTGCTCCAAATAACCCCGCTAGGGACCCTCCAGCTACTTAACAGCAAGCCCCATCATTTGAATGATGTCTGCTTTTTAATTCTATGTATTGATTCAAGTAATAAATTCTAGTATTATCATAATACCTGAATGCATGCTTGTTTGAATGTGAACTAATTGCTATATCAATATCTAAACCATACTCGTTATACTTGCTTACCTGTACAACAGTTAGTTGGCTACCAAACAACCTACTCAACGATTGGTAGAGGTCATCATGTCTTTCCAACAGTCGGGAGAGGCCCTACAACCTGCTCAACGACGGATTAAGGCTATCGAACCTGCTCAACAATCGGTAGAGTCATAGAAGGACACAAAACCCTAATGTAAGGTAAATTGGTGATTGCGGCCCTACAACACTTATCCTCTGTTACCTATAAATTCACGTCGTGCCTTAACTAAAATTTTCCAAACCACGGTTATCTAAATTTCTACCCAAACATCCGAAACCTTATATTTCTAATAACTTCGAGACGAAGTTTCTAAAAGTAGGGGATGTTGTGACATCCGTCACCTTTCATTTTACCTTTTGTCCGATTTTAGTCCCTTTCATTTATTTACATTTATAACCCCTGTAATTCCAAACTTTGGATTCAAGTTTCTCGCATCGTTGTTGTCACACCCTCAAATTTCCACTGCGGGGTTTATACCGCGAGGCGCATGACATACCAGGATCCCATAGCCATAAGTCATATGAACGAACTCTAAATGCCCAAACCATTTAGTTCGTTTTCAAAAACCAAGTTTAGTTAAGCTGCAGAAGCGTAAACCAAATTTAAACCTTTTAAAACCATGCGCAAAACAACGCGCCCAAATTAAAACCATATGAAAGAAAATGTAAAAACATAATATGTAATTTAGGTGTATGCCCAAGACCCCGAATGCAGTGAAGTGTGCAGTGCTTTCTAATCCTGGCACCGGAAGCTAACTACCTGCAAAAGCATGTAAATCGTGGGTCAACAAACAATGTTGGTGAGTTCACTAAATAAAGTAACTGAGTATGTAACTGCGCTGGTTTCCAAAACCACGTAAACAAGTAATTGAGTTGGTTCCAAGAACCGTGTAACCACTAGTTCGTCGCATGTCAAGGGTAGCTAGCCCATTCATGATAACTAACACCGAATATACCGAACTGCTATGTACGTGTAGCCACAAATGTGAGCCGCATGCCTGACATCATTGTCTATCCACAATGATAAAGTTCGTTAAGTTATAGTTCACGCCCGCGCTCCCCGAGCCGGTGTGAGGTTTGTAAGACCTAATAGCGATATCAACTAATAACCCGCTTGCCAATCCCGGCAACTCATTCAGTACGTGAGGACTTACAGATGATAGAGTTAGTTTAGTTCATCAAGGACACAGTTTGCAAACTAGCAAGGTAAACGACCCACACAAGGATCCATAACATCCCAACCAGGGATACGTAAGTAGTCCCAAACCGGACTAGAAAATGTTAAGTAAGTTGTCTCATACCTAAGACGCATGCTTTTGAGAAAAAGTAGTGAAACTCACCTTAGTATGCAAGCAAGTAAATCCAAATTCCAAGTAGGGTGCACTACCGACTCCCTAGTACAAGTGTCACTAAGTAAGTATATGTGTAATACCATTACACCATATAACCCGTTTGTCCAAGACGTTTAAATGTTCAAAAGCGTGTAGGTGACACCTAGTGATTCTACATGCATAAGTAAATCCTACGGACCCGTTGGTGAATACGTTGGTTACAATTAGTTTTACATTCCATATGCGTCTCATACAAGTGCCCATTCAGTTACACATCAAATACATACCACCTAGGACTTCAATTAGTCACATAAACACATAATACACAATCTGTGTTTTTAGGACAGATTGTGCGTCACCAAAACTAATTTATTTAAAATACTTAATTAGTGAATTAATCTCCCAAATTTTTACTGAATATTCTTTGGGATTCTTCTAACAACCCAAATTTTTGTCTTGTCTCAAAACCAAACACAAAAATAATTAAAATTCGTTCAACACAGCTATGTTCAGAAAACTTTCATAACAGGTCAGTTTACTATAAAAATTCCCAGAAATTGTGTATTCATCCAAACAGGATGAATCCACTTGGAAAACTCAAATAATTCCAATGTTAATCTTTTGTAAAAATTTCATAACCTAATTCTTTATAAAACTCGAGTTATGACGTTTTAAAGTCGACTCAGTTTGTTAACCCGAAATTCTGATATGACCTACTTTCAAAGAAAATTCCAAAAACGACTCAACCGACGTCCAAATCGCTTGATTTTACCCATTATGAAAAGCTAAGACCAGTTGTGACTTAACCATGCAAAGAAAATACCAAACTCGTCATGTTAAAGTCGCGTTACAGCCCCTACAAGTTCATCTAATCATTCTGTCCAGATTTTAATTACGCATAAATCATTCTTTAAACGACTCCCGTGTGCATGAAATCAATCAACAATCATCAATAAACACTACCAAACATTCCTAAGACCTATTGTGATCAGATTCTATCATTATACATGCAAAGCTTATACTTTAGTGATCAAAACTTCAACAACTTGCGCAACAAGTAACCTATGATATTACTAATCGCCTATCATCATGTTTAATTTGTTTAATCTTCAAAAACCTCAAGTTTTAATAATTATCAAAAGCTTTCAGACCCGGACAAACCTTGTTATATGATTTTTATAACATAAAAATAAGATTAAAGCATAAGGGATTAAGGATTATACCCCAAGCTCTTCGATACAATCAACCGAACGCCTTTGGAGCTTCCCAATCGATGTTCTTGAGCCTTAGCAGGTTGTTTGGGGTTAATATTTCGTAAGTGAGGCAGTAGGGACGATTAGGGTTTGAGTTTAGGTGATACAAGAGGCTTAAGGTTGCTTAAATAGGTGTTTAAGGCGGTTTAGAGATGTCAGGTACCGGCGAGCGGGCGCTCGCTCCCTGTGAGCGGCCGCTCACAGGGCCTTGGCCCGCGTGGGTGGCCCGTTTCGTCACCCGACGTGTTTTCCTTCGACGTTTTCGCTATTTCAGACCGTAATAAGTGTAACCCCATGTGTTAAGACCCCAATCATCCGAATGGTCCACCATTAACGATTCTTATTAACGTATTCAGTTTAAGTTCACATAATCACATATGGTTTGCACATAGTTTCACCGAGTATCACAGAAGCACGTAATCGCAATCAATCCAAATCAGTTAACTCACAATTATTAAACTTCATTATTCACCAACGTCCGAGGTTCACTAATCATGTATACAGTTATTAACTCACAACAATGCAACGTGTGTCCTATCTAGCTAACCCTAGTTAAGTATACTGCAAGGAAGGTAACTAGAGTTTAGTTAAAGTGAGAACCTGAATTTGCGGGGCATCACATCATCCCCAAGTTGAAAAGAATTTCGTCCTGAAATTCAGCAAGTAAACAGTAAAGCCAGCTAGAAAGGTGTGCACTTGGTTCCCGGATGTCACATCATCCCCAAGTTGAAAGGAATTTCGCCCCGAAATTCACTTTGAGCGAGCTGCTTTATGTTCGGCATTCGATCTATGCACAGGTTCAGGTTCAGTAAAGAGGTGTGGGTATTTGAGCCGCATTTGATCTCTGCGCTCCCATGTATATTCCGGTCCTAGACAGGAATTCCATTGTACCTTAACAATAGGTATAGTGTTTTGTTTAAGTTTCTTGACGCCCCGCTCAAGAATCTCAGCTGGTTCTTCCACGAACCGTAGCTGGTCGTCCACCTGGATCTCCTCCAGTGGCACTACCAGTGTCGTATTCGATAAGCATTTCTTCAAGTTCGAGACGTGGAATACATCGTGTACTCCACTGGGTTCATCAGGTAGGTTTAGCTGGTAAGCTACCGGACCAATCCTTTTGACAATCTCGAAGGGTCCAACGTATCGCGGGTTCAACTTTCCCCGTTTACCAAAGCGTATCACCCCCTTCCAAGGTGACACCTTCAATAGAATCTTGTCCCTAACCTGGAACTCCAAAGGTTTCCTACGCTTATCAGCGTAACTTTTCTGTCGATCACGAGCAGCAGCCATCCGGTTTCTGATTTGCACTATCTTTTCAGAAGTTTCATGCACGAGTTCGGGACCTGTTAGTTGGCTATCCCCAACCTCAGTCCAACAGATGGGAGACCTACACTTGCGCCCATAAAGTGCCTCAAAAGGCGCACACTGTATTGAAGTGTGATAGATGTTGTTATAAGAGAATTCTATCAAAGGCAAGTGCTTATCCCAACTGTTGCCAAAATCCACCACGCACGCTCGTAACAGATCCTCCAATGTTTGGATGGTGCGTTCACTCTGTCCACCCGTTTGTGGGTGATAGGTTGTGCTTATAACTAAGCGAGTTCCCAAAGCGTTTTGGAGAATAGTCCAAAAATGAGAAGTGAATCACGCATCGCGATCAGATATAATAGAAGTAGGCACCCCATGCATAGAGACTACCTCCTTGATGTAAAGATTTGCTAGTTTCTCCAGCGAGTCCGTTTCCTTTATTGCCAGAAAGTGTGCCGATTTGGTTAAACGATCCACAATAACCCAAATCATGTTATGGCCCGTTGGCGTTCTAGGAAGCTTTGTAATAAAATCCATAGAAATCCCGTCCCATTTCCACATAGGGATTTCTGGTTGCTGGAGTAGACCTGAAGGTTTCTGATATTCGATCTTAACCTTCGCACAAGTCAAGCAATTACTAACATAAGTGGCTATTTCGGCTTTCATGTTTGGCCACCAGTAAAGAGTTTTAAGATTTTGGTACATCTTGTCCGAACCTGGATGTACCGAGTATCGAGAGGTGTGAGTTTCGTCGAGCACCAGTTGTCTGAGATCCCCCAAAACGAGGTATCCAGACTCGATTGATATAGTAATGAAGACCACCTGTCTTTAGTTCCAGGTGCTTATCAGCACCATGTAAAGTTTCAAGCCCGATGTTTTCTTCTTTCAAAGCCCCGCCTTGGGCTTCACGTATCTTGTTAGGAAGATTAGAACGTATAGTGAGTTGTAAGCTCGCTCCCGTTTGGGTTTCGTTTCCTTACGATTGAGGGCATCGGCTACTACATTAGCTTTCCCTGGATGATATTCGATGGCACAGTCATAATCATTCAGAAGCTCGACCCATCGACGCTGTCGCATGTTCAGCTTCTTTTGATCGATTATGTGTTGGAGGCTCTTGTGGTCAGTGAAGATCGTACAGCTCGTCCCATAGAGATAATGCCTCCAGATCTTTAGAGCAAAAACCACTACTCCCAGTTCCAAGTCAGGGGTGGTGTAATTCTTCTCGTGAACCTTTAATTGTCATGAGTCATGAGGCATACGCGATCACCTTATCACGCTGTATCAGCACACACCCTAACCCTTGGATAGACGCGTCACAGTACACCACGAAGTCTCCTGTACCCTCAGGTAATGATAGTATAGGTGCACTGCAAAGTTTCGACTTTAATAACTGAAAAGCATATTCTTGGGCATCTCCCCACTTATAGGTAATACCCTTCTGTGTCAAGGCGGTGAGAGGTTGAGTGATCTTAGAGAATCCCTCAATGAAACTGCGATAGTATCCTGCGAGAACAAGAAATTGGCGCACCTCAGTAGGGGTCCTAGGAGCCTCCCACTTTTTAATAGCGTCAATCTTGGCGGGGTCAACATGTATTCCTGCCTCGTTGACCACATGTCCAAGAAATTGGACTTCTTGAATCCAAAAATCACACTTAGAAAATTTTGCATACAACTGCTCATTTCTCAATAGTTCCAAGATTAACCGCAGGTGTTGCTCGTGCTCTTCCCTATTCTTGGAATAAATCAATATGTCATCTATGAACACTATGACGAATTTGTCCAAATAGGGCTTGAACACATGGTTCATTAGGTCCATGAACACAGCCGGTGCATTAGTTAGCCCAAATGGCATCACTAAAAACTCATAATGTCCATAACGAGTTCGAAAGGCTGTCTTTGCCACATCCTCCTCTCGGACCCTTAGCTGATGGTATCCTGACCTCAAGTCAATCTTAGAGTAGAAACTCGGCCCTTGCAGTTGGTCGAACAAATCATCAATACGAGGCAAAGGGTAACGGTTCTTAACCGTCACTTTGTTCAACACCCGATAATCAATGCACATGCGAAAGCTCCCGTCTTTCTTCTTAACAAACAGAAGTGGAGCTCCCCATGGCGAAGAACTAGGTCTAATGAATCCCCTATCCAATAGCTCTTGGAGTTAGGTAGATAGTTCTTGTAGGTCGCCCGATGCTAAGCGGTATGGTGCGCGTGCAACTGGAGCTGCTCCAGGCGCAAGATCAATTTGGAACTCCACATGACGAACGGGTGGAAATTCAGGTAATTCCTCTGGGAAGACATCTGGGAAATCTCGGACTACTGGGATGTCCTCAATCTTGGTTTCAGTTTCAGCTCGAGTGTCAGAGATGTTAGCCAAAATTGGTGGATAGCCCTTACGAATACACTTCTGGGCTTTCAAGAAGGAGATGATGCCCACCATGGCACCACCATGATTACCCTGTATAGATAAAAGTTCTCCACTTGGGAGGGGGACACGAACAATCTTCTCCCGACAGAGAATTTCAGCGGGATGCTTGGACAACCAGTCCATGCCAACCACGAGATCAAACCTTCCAAGGGTGATAGGTAGAATGTTGATGGCAAACGATTGCCCATTCAACTCGAGCTTACTGTCACAATGGGTGTGGGTTACCTCAACAGGCTTCCCATCAGCTAGCTCTATGGTGCACAGGGTATCAAGAAGAGTAGGAACCATCCCTAGTTGTTTGCTAAGTTTTGATGACACAAAACTATAGTCCGCACCAGTATCATATAAAATAGAAGCAAGAGTGTCGTACCCATCATGACATTGTTATCAGTCCTAGCTTCCCCAGAGCCAATCACCATTGCAATTCCACGAGCCCCAGTGTTGTTGTTACCGTTGTGGTTATCGTTTGTTGAAGGACTTGTACCTCACACTATCCCACGTTCTCTTGCTATCGCCAAAAGTAGAAGATGAAGCTCCATGCTTCGTAAAAGTATCTTGCTCAACAGCTTCATCAATGAGTTTGCGAGCCAGGTGAAAGATTTGTTAGATTCTGGGTAGGTGAGCTGCAGTGGCCAAGCCATGAATATGAGGGACCCACCCTTTTGGTATGAAATTCGATCCGCTGGTAAAGTTGGTTAATTAAATTCGAGCACAAAGTATGTAACTCCTGTAGCTTGGTAGTGTAGGTGTCGATCTCAGACCCACCCGTCTTTATATAACAAATTTCTAGGTTTCATCACAGGGTGTTACGTTCTCCATCCAAGTATCTGTAACTCATTGAGTGTAAATGTAGCATTCATTACCCCATCCTGCCTGGAACAAATGCACATGGCAAAGACTTATACTATCAAAGCAATCAGGCGGTCTCCTTCAGTTCCGTTGGAGTTATCGAGGTTTACAACCATTAAAAGGCTTGAAAATACGATGTGCGTTCAAGGTATAAGAAAGTTCAAATGTGGAAGTCAGGGGAAAAGAATGATTTAGCAAAATAGATCTTTACTAGCTTGGAAAGATGCGAGGGCCTCAACCACCCTAACGTTGTTCATAAGAACTCAGTCTTATCTAAGTTAGCAAAGGGAAATGAAAGAAAAGATAGGTAAGAAAAGGTAGGAGCCAATCGTCGCCATGCTCTGTCTAGATAATAGAGCATTCATCCTCACTTTCCATGTGCTCGTCCTGCTCAGGTTCCCCTTCCATCTCTTATCATTCCTCTTTTGCGATGTCAGTGTTATATAGTTCTCGTTACGTACAGTCTCCTTCTCCGGTCCTTTGTAAGTCAGCTCAATGGTCAACATCACCCTTCGTTCCTCCAATCGTGACTGTCAGTCACTGGTAGGTTTCGTCTTCCTTTGAGATGTTGCACTGCATCGCATGCCTTACATAACTCCCCAAGAGTGTGTGTAACAAGCCCCGATCTAATGTGTTCCCATGAATCTACCATATACTTATGAGTAATAGGGATATGCAGTCATACGTCTGCCCGCTCATACTAGGCGTAAGGTACTAAGGTAAGAAATAAGTTCTATATGCGTAACCTAGTCCCGTCTGAGTTTCGAATGGAAGTAAGAAAGATCAAGTAACAAGGAACAGAAACTAATTGTCTCCTTGATCAGTGAAAAAGGATAAGTCTCAGTATTTGAATTTCTTCACAGTTGATTCAATTTAATGGTATCACGTCATGCGCATCGTGCAGCCTCCTGTGTACATGCGCCACAACGCTCGCAAGGGCTCCCTCCCTTGTACTATTGTTGTTTCCTCATCCATGAGGTTTGTTAAGATACTACTCCCAGTAATGTGCCACCTGGTGTAACCCTGGGTTCCCACCATTGACGTGTTCAGAATTAGGTCTAGACTAGAAGATAACATATCTCCCGAAATCATATGTTGTAGATATATGTAGCTAAAAGCTAGTTGTGCACTTAAGTTGTGAGTGTACTTATGCTATGATGATTATAGACCAGACTCAACATGCAGTCCTAGTTCACTATAACCAATGTCTCTGATACCAATCTGTCACACCCTCAAATTTCCACTGCGGGGTTTATACCGCGAGGCGCATGACATACCAGGATCCCATAGCCATAAGTCATATGAACGAACTCTAAATGCCCAAACCATTTAGTTCGTTTTCAAAAACCAAGTTTAGTTAAGCTGCGGAAGCGTAAACCAAATTTAAACCTTTTAAAACCATGCGCAAAACAACGCGCCCAAATTAAAACCATATGAAAGAAAATGTAAAAACATAATATGTAATTTAGGTGTATGCCCAAGACCCCGAATGCAGTGAAGTGTGCAGTGCTTTCTAATCCTGGCACCGGAAGCTAACTACCTGCAAAAGCATGTAAATCGTGGGTCAACAAACAATGTTGGTGAGTTCACTAAATAAAGTAACTGAGTATGTAACTGCGCTGGTTTCCAAAACCACGTACACAAGTAATTGAGTTGGTTCCAAGAATCGTGTAACCACTAGTTCGTCGCATGTCAAGGGTAGCTAGCCCATTCATGATAACTAACACCGAATATACCGAACTGCTATGTACGTGTAGCCACAAATGTGAGCCGCATGCCTGACATCATTGTCTATCCACAATGATAAAGTTCGTTAAGTTATAGTTCACGCCCGCGCTCCCCGAGCCGGTGTGAGGTTTGTAAGACCTAATAGCGCTATCAACTAATAACCCGCTTGCCAATCCCGGCAACTCATTCGGTACGTGAGGACTTACAGATGATAGAGTTGGTTTAGTTCATCAAGGACACAGTTTGCGAACTAGCAAGGTAAACGACCCACACAAGGATCCATCAAAGTAAACGACCCACACAAGGATCCATAACATCCCAACCAGGGATACGTAAGTAGTCCCAAACCGGACTAGAAAATGTTAAGTAAGTTGTCTCATACCTGAGACGCATGCTTTTGAGAAAAAGTAGTGAAACTCACCTTAGTATGCGAGCAAGTAAATCCAAATTCCAAGTAGGGTGCACTACCGACTCCCTAGTACAAGTGTCACTAAGTAAGTATATGTGTAATACCATTACACCATATAACCCGTTTGTCCAAGACGTTTAAATGTTCAAAAGCGTGTAGGTGACACCTAGTGATTCTACATGCATAAGTAAATCCTACGGACCCGTTGGTGAATACGTTGGTTACAATTAGTTTTACATTCCATATGCGTCTCATACAAGTGCCCATTCAGTTACACATAAAATACATACCACCTAGGACTTCAATTAGTCACATAAACACATAATACACAATCTGTGTTTTTAAGACAGATTGTGCGTCACCAAAACTAATTTATTTAAAATACTTAATCAGTGAGTTAATCTCCCAAATTTTTACTGAATATTCTTTGGGATTCTTTTAACAACCCATATTTTTTTTTGTCTCAAAACCAAACACAAAAATAATTAAAATTCGTTCAACACAGCTATGTTCAGAAAACTTTCATAACAGGTCAGTTTAGTATAAAAATTCCCAGAAATTGTGTATTCATCCAAACAGGATGAATCCACTTGGAAAACTCAAATTATTCCAATGTTAATCTTTTGTAAAAATTTTATAACCTAATTCTTTATAAAACTCGACTTATGACGTTTTAAAGTCGACTCAGTTTGTTAACCCGAAATTCTGATATGACCTACTTTCAAAGAAAATTCCAAAAACGACTCAACCGACGTCCAAATCGCTTGATTTTACCCATTATGAAAAGCTAATACCAGTTGTGACTTAACCATGCAAAGAAAATACCAAACTCATCATGTTAAAGTCGCGTTACAGCCCCTACAAGTTCATCTAATCATTCTGTCCAGATTTTAATTACGTATAAATCATTCTTTAAACGACTCCCGTGTGCATGAAATCAATCAACAATCATCAATAACCATTACCAAACATTCCTAAGACCTATTGTGATCAGATTCTATCATTATACATGCAAAGCTTATACTTTAGTGATCAAAACTTCAACAACTTGCGCAACAAGTAACCTATGATATTACTAATCGCCTATCATCATGTTTAATTTGTTTAATCTTCAAAAACCTCAAGTTTTAATAATTATCAAAAGCTTTCAGACCTGGACAAACCTTGTTATATGATTTTTATAACATAAAAATAAGATTAAAGCGTAAGGGATTAAGGATTATACCCCAAGCTCTTCGATACAATCAACCGAACGCCTTTGGAGCTTCCCAATCGATGTTCTTGAGCCTTAGCAGGTTGTTTGGTGTTAATATTTCGTAAGTGAGGTAGTAGGGACGATTAGGGTTTGAGTTTAGGTGATACAAGAGCTTCCCAATCGATGTTCTTGAGCCTTAGCAGGTGTTTAAGCGGTTTAGAGATGTCAGGTACCGGCGAGCGGGCGCTCGCTCCCTGTGAGCGGCCGCTCACAGGGCCTTGGCCCGCGTGGGTGGCCCGTTTCATCACCCGACGTGTTTTCCTTCGACGTTTTCGCTATTTCAGACCGTAATAAGTGTAACCCCATGTGTTAAGACCCCAATCATCCGAATGGTCCACCTTTAACGATTCTTATTAACGTATTCGGTTTAAGTTCACATAATCACATATGGTTTGCACATAGTTTCACCGAGTATCACAGAAGCACGTAATCACAATCAATCCAAATCAGTTAACTCACAATTATTAAACTTCATTATTCACCAACGTCCGAGGTTCACTAATCATGTATACAGTTATTAACTCACAACAATGCAACGTGTGTCCTATCTAGCTAACCCTAGTTAAGTATACTACAAGGAAGGTAACTAGAGTTTAGTTAAAGTGAGAACCTGAATTTGCAGGGTATCACAGTTGTCGTAATTATTTTCTTTTTAAATAATAATAATAATAATAATAATAATAAATAATAATAATAATAATAATAATAATAATGAAAAAAATATATAGTTTTAGACATTATACTAAGTAAACCATTTATCCTAACCAATTAAACATAACCCAACACATAACCCAATCATCCTTTTTCTTTAAAATTTTCGGAGCCCAAGACTGAGCCCATCAGTAGCCCAACCACTGAAGCCCAACTCCTCCCTTTCTATTTAAAAAAAAAAATGTTGCTGCTGCCCGGACTCGAACCCGAGCCGGGTCAGCACAACAACACACGACGGACCACCAGACCACAAGCCTTGTTTTGTTATCTTTGTACTTCAAAATATATTTAAACACAAACCCGGCCTCCTTTTCCCTCTTCTCTGCTGTTCGCAGCAGACGCAGACATCGCCCAAATTAAGGGTTGAATTTTCCACGATTATTGGTCTTGTTTTTGGTAACATATTCATCCTCTTTGACCGACAAACATGACTCTATAATTACATTGCGTGATTTGCGCCTAAACTCACTACAATTCGCGTCTTTTTGATCAAGAAATTGTCAAGATTTGAAACTTTCCATAATCAAAAAATTAGTATAAATTGAGATGTTCCGAACCATCTCCTTGTGCCGAAAAACACACACACTTATCCAATTAACCCCTCAGTTCGTCCTTATTGTGTAATCAAGCTCTGTTGACTTTTCTGTTGACCTTCCATCGTAGCTCCTATTACATTGTAAGTCTCAATTTTTCTGTTTGGGTTTGTTATTCGGCACTATGCAAGCAGTAGCCCCAAAGATTCAGGGGCTATTGGTTACGAATTTGTAGGGATTGGAAAACTAGGGTTCATATCACACGATTTGGGGAAGATGACTTACTGATGCTCTGTTTAAAGATATTTCGAAAACAAATTTAATCACAAACGTGATACACATCAGGTGGTTTGTGTCCTCTGTTTTCAAACGACTTGTGTCTGGGTTCGAGTCCAGGCACGAGCATTTCTTTTTCATTGTGATTATGCTTTTATATTTAACCTCTTAATCTTTTAAAATAGGTTTAAAATACTAAAAGTGCTTTATAAATTCTACAAAAATTGTCTTTAGTTATTCTTATGATAAAGTTCATTATCCAATCTTTAGATTTTCAAAAATCTTTTATTAATTATATAAAATAAATATTACAAGTTTATTCTATTATAATTATAAAATTCGATAAAAATATCAAAACGATTATATAAATTTCCACAAAAATTATTCTGAGTTTATATAACATTAAACTTTCCTGAACTGATTTTTATTTCTGAAAAATCAATTATTTAATATTTTTAATCAATTTCTGTTAGTTTTAATCATAAATAAATCATAATAAATTCATTTTTCAATATTTTTGCACCAAAATTTTATATAAATTATTTCTGATTATTTGGAACAGAAATACAATTTTTAAATTAATAATTCTGTAAATTTAATATTTTTAAATATTAAAGTTATATTTTGACAATTTGTAATAAATAGATTTAATATTCTATTTTTTAAGAAAATAATTTTATAAAAATTATTTTCATACTTAAAACTTTATATTGTGACCATCTTTAATTTAAAATTTACAAAAAGACTTTTGTTTATTTATTTATCAAATTCCTCTTATTTATTAAACATTTTATTTATTAATCAAACGAACACTTATCCCCAATTCGAAACCCTAGAATATATTTGTAGACTAGAAAGACTTAGACATATTTATTACCTTAATTATAGGGTAATACTTGGCATTGTTGGGCAACACATACTCTATTTTCACGAGACATAACATTTTGCTAAGGTGAGTTTTACATAGCCCCTTTTCCAGTTCACTATTTTGGGGTGAAACATGTTACAACATTCAATTTACAATTCAATCATAAAGTGTCTATGTGTTTTTCTATGTTGCATTATGTCTTAAACATGACTAGGGTAAGCACAATATTCTAGCATAATCATTAACATTGATCAGCCGACGGTATACAATGATAGATCTATTGGACTGACAATCCCACCCGGATACGTGCCTCCTACATAGGTAGCGTGGGTGATTGTTATCGCATAACATAATCGAGTGAACCATGAGCGTATGGGATGGACCACAATATAACAGTCACAAGGGTTGATTATGCACTCGATTTACTTCTAGTATGTTTTCACATATGGACTAGACTTGCCATGACACTTGAATTGTACAAGCTTTATTCGATTATCAAAACCTATGTAATTCTCACCAACTTTTGTTGACCCAAAAATATTTTCAAAATTAACATGTTTCAGGTTATAGCTTGCTTGGAGTTTAGAGTTAATGCTTGAAGATGCATATTTAGTATTTCTCATTTAATGTACAAATTCTTGTAGAACAATTGTATGTAATGTATTTAAATCGATTATTGAAATTTATTATTTACCATGAGCTACTGAACAATAATCAATACGTGACATCCCGATGTTTCCGCCATCAGTTGGGGTGTTACAGATTGGTATCAGAGCCATGGTTATAGGGAATTAGGTTATTAGAAAAATAATCTAGTCTATAACCATAGGATTTAACCAGTACTTGTTTCTCTTACTTGCTTCTCTACTTATTCCTATTCTCTATCTCCATCCTACTTCTTATCCCTATGTTAATCCTTACAAGAAGATTGCTCTCCATCACTGGATCTACTCTTAGACTAATAAGACAAAATCCTCAGGTTTAGCCTGAACCATCTTGAGATCTCGTCGAAGTTCTAGATTTTAATAATGAACACGTGCAATATGGAAGGGTGAACGCCTGTATTCTGAGTCTTCTGTCTAGGCTGGCATTGCGCATATATCCCAATCAGACGAGGGACCCAGATGCCTACCTGGGAATTCTCGGGATGAGTGTTCACTTATAGGCTAAAGCATGTCTTCACTATGTTATTAGAATCTAGAATCTTTGATAAGTCAACGTTTTCGTTTATTCGTTTTAATAAAGGGATAAATGATTACATTCCTTATATTACCTCATTCATGTCTCATTGAACCTTCATTGTGTCTCTTACAAATCATGCCTCCACGTCGCAGCACTCGCAATAACAGTGGTGAAAACCAAGAGGAAAGTAGCAACAACCACAACACCAACCACAACAACAACAATAACAAAAACAACAATGGTGTTGATGCCTAACTGGCTGCGATGATTTCTCAACAAATGGCACAGCAGATCGCGACTCTGGTTCCTAACTTACTGGCTCAAGTCATCCAGATGAACGGAAACGGAAACGGAAACGGTCATGAAAACGGGAACGGTAATGGAAACCACAACGGAAACGGGAATGGTCTCCCAGCTTGCACTCTTAAGCACTTTAAATCCTGTAATCCCCCTAAGTTCAGTGGAGAAGAAGGAGCTACGGGACTTCTACAATGGTTCGAGGGCATTGAGAATACCTTCATTAACAGTGAGTGTCCCGATAACTTAAAGGTCCGTTATGCCATGAGTGTTCTTCACAAACGAGCACTCACTTGGTGGAATGAGGAAAAGCGCACCCGCGGAGCTGAAGTTGCACTGGCCTTAACTTGGGATCAAGCTAAAGACATTATGAAGGCAGAGTTCTGCCCTCGTAATGAAATCAAGAAGCTGGAAGATGAGTTTCATGATCTTGCTCAAGATAGTGGAGAAAACATTGCCTACAACACTCGTTTTCACGAACTTAGTCTACTGCTACCACACAAGGTCACCCCCTTGCCTATTGCAATCGAAAAATACATTGGTGGCTTACCCATGCAGATTCAAGACACGGTGTGGGGAAGGAACCCTGCTACTCTGGAGGAAGCAAAGCGTTTGGCAGCCACCCTAACCGATAACCATGTGAAGGCAGGAACCCTGACCCGGAAAGGGGAAAAGAAAACTGTTGCAAAGGATACTCCCCAACCTGCCGTTGAAATTAAAACTGAGGCCTCCACCAATGGAAGGCGCCAGGTCAGGAATTTTGCAATAGACACCACTGTCCCACCCAACAAGAAACAATACAACGGGAACCAACCTAAGTGTGACACCTGCCGGTATCACCACCCAACCCAAGTGCCCTGCTGTCAGTGTACCAATTGTCAAAGGTATGGGCATCTTGCGGATGCTTGTCGAATTCCTGCTACAAACGCCCTTGCTGCTCCAAATAACCCCGCTAGGGACCCTCCAGCTACTTAACAGCAAGCCTCATCATTTGAATGATGTCTGCTTTTTAATTCTATGTATTGATTCAAGTAATAAATTCTAGTATTATCATAACACCTGAATGCATGCTTGTTTGAATGTGAACTAATTGCTATATCAATATCTAAACCATACTCGTTATACTTGCTTACATGTACAACAGTTAGTTGGCTACCAAACAACCTACTCAACGATTGGTAGAGGTCATCATGTCTTTCCAACAGTCGGGAGAGGCCCTACAACCTGCTCAACGACTGATGAAGGCTATCGAACCTGCTCAACAATCGGTAGAGTCATAGAAGGACACAAAACCCTAATGTAAGGTAAATTGGTGATTGCGGTCCGGAACGTAATCAAGAATTTACAGGTACATTAAGGTAGTGTGAAATTTTATCAAGGTTTTCGGTAGTTGACCAATTGTAAACCTGGTAGTTCATTTAGTCCTTCTATAGTCCATCAACTCATACATTCATTTTAGGATTCCTAAAACTTGAAGTTTAGTGTTTTGCTAGATCCTTATTCTCCTTATTATTCGAGACGAACCTAATCCAATCCTTAACTCACACCTATCAAACCTTTTATCCAACTCATTCGAAACAGTCTACTCTGTTACCTATAAATTCACGTCGTGCCTTAACTAAAATTTTCCAAACCACGGTTATCTAAATTTCTACCCAAACATCCGAAACCTTATATTTCTAATAACTTCGAGACGAAGTTTCTAAAAGTAGGGGATGTTGTGACATCCGTCACCTTTCATTTTACCTTTTGTCCGATTTTAGTCCCTTTCATTTATTTACATTTATAACCCCTGTAATTTGAAACTTTGGATTCAAGTTTCTCGCATCGTTGTTGTCACACCCTCAAATTTCCACTGCGGGGTTTATACCGCGAGGCGCATGACATACCAGGATCCCATAGCCATAAGTCATATGAACGAACTCTAAATGCCCAAACCATTTAGTTCGTTTTCAAAAACCAAGTTTAGTTAAGCTGCAGAAGCGTAAACCAAATTTAAACCTTTTAAAACCATGCGCAAAACAACGCGCCCAAATTAAAACCATATGAAAGAAAATGTAAAAACATAATATGTAATTTAGGTATATGCCCAAGACCCCGAATGCAGTGAAGTGTGCAGTGCTTTCTAATCCTGGCACCGGAAGCTAACTACCAGCAAAAGCATGTAAATCGTGGGTCAACAAACAATGTTGGTGAGTTCACTAAATAAAGTAACTGGGTATGTAACTGCGCTGGTTTCCAAAACCACGTAAACAAGTAATTGAGTTGGTTCCAAGAACCGTGTAACCACTAGTTCGTCGCATGTCAAGGGTAGCTAGCCCATTCATGATAACTAACACTGAATATACCGAACTGCTATGTACGTGTAGCCACAAATGTGAGCCGCATGCCTGACATCATTGTCTATCCACAATGATAAAGTTCGTTAAGTTATAGTTCACGCCCGCGCTCCCCGAGCCGGTGTGAGGTTTGTAAGACCTAATAGCGCTATCAACTAATAACCCGCTTGCCAATCCCGGCAACTCATTCGGTACGTCAGGACTTACAGATGATAGAGTTAGTTTAGTTCATCAAGGACACAGTTTGCGAACTAGCAAGGTAAACGACCCACACAAGGATCCATAACATCCCAATCAGGGATACGTAAGTAGTCCCAAACCGGACTAGAAAATGTTAAGTAAGTTGTCTCATACCTGAGACGCATGCTTTTGAGAAAAAGTAGTGAAACTCACCTTAGTATGCAAGCAAGTAAATCCAAATTCCAAGTAGGGTGCACTACCGACTCCCTAGTACAAGTGTCACTAAGTAAGTATATGTGTAATACCATTACACCATATAACCCGTTTGTCCAAGACGTTTAAATGTTCAAAAGCGTGTAGGTGACACCTAGTGATTCTACATGCATAAGTAAATCCTACGGACCCGTTGGTGAATACGTTGGTTACAATTAGTTTTACATTCCATATGCGTCTCATACAAGTGCCCATTCAGTTACACATCAAATACATACCACCTAGGACTTCAATTAGTCACATAAACACATAATACACAATCTGTGTTTTTAGGACAGATTGTGCGTCACCAAAACTAATTTATTTAAAATACTTAATCAGTGAATTAATCTCCCAAATTTTTATTGAATATTCTTTGGGATTCTTCTAACAACCCATATTTTTGTTTTGTCTCAAAACCAAACACAAAAATAATTAAAATTCGTTCAACACAGCTATGTTCAGAAAACTTTCATAACAGGTCAGTTTAGTATAAAAATTCCCAGAAATTGTGTATTCATCCAAACAGGATGAATCCACTTGGAAAACTCAAATTATTCCAATGTTAATCTTTTGTAAAAATTTTATAACCTAATTCTTTATAAAACTCGACTTATGACGTTTTAAAGTCGACTCAGTTTGTTAACCCGAAATTCTGATATGACCTACTTTCAAAGAAAATTCCAAAAACGACTCAACCGACGTCCAAATCGCTTGATTTTACCCATTATGAAACGCTAAGACCAGTTGTAACTTAACCATGCAAGGAAAATACCAAACTCGTCATGTTAAAGTCGCGTTACAGCCCCTACAAATTCATCTAATCATTCTGTCCAGATTTTAATTACGCATAAATCATTCTTTAAACGACTCCCGTGTGCATGAAATCAATCAACAATCGTCAATAACCATTACCAAACATTCCTAAGACCTATTGTGATCAGATTCTATCATTATACATGCAAAGCTTATACTTTAGTGATCAAAACTTCAACAACTTGCGCAACAAGTAACCTATGATATTACTAATCGCCTATCATCATGTTTAATTTGTTTAATCTTCAAAAACCTCAAGTTTTAATAATTATCAAAAGCTTTCAGACCTGGAAAAACCTTGTTATATGATTTTTATAACATAAAAATAAGATTAAAGCATAAGGGATTAAGGATTATACCCCAAGCTCTTCGATACAATCAACCGAACGCCTTTGGAGCTTCCCAATCGATGTTCTTGAGCCTTAGCAGGTTGTTTGGGGTTAATATTTCGTAAGTGAGGCAGTAGGGACGATTAGGGTTTGAGTTTAGGTGATACAAGAGGCTTAAGGTTGCTTAAATAGGTGTTTAAGGCGGTTTAGAGATGTCAGGTACCGGCGAGCGGGCGCTCGCTCCCTGTGAGCGGCCGCTCACAGGACCTTGGCCCGCGTGGGTGGCCCGTTTCGTCACCCGACGTGTTTTCCTTTGACGTTTTCGCTATTTCAGACCGTAATAAGTGTAACCCCATGTGTTAAGACCCCAATCATCCGAATGGTCCACCTTTAACGATTCTTATTAACGTATTCGGTTTAAGTTCACATAATCACATATGGTTTGCACATAGTTTCACCGAGTATCACAGAAGCACGTAATCGCAATCAATCCAAATCAGTTAACTCACAATTATTAAACTTCATTATTCACCAACGTCCGAGGTTCACTAATCATGTATACAGTTATTAACTCACAACAATGCAACGTGTGTCCTATCTAGCTAACCCTAGTTAAGTATACTGCAAGGAAGGTAACTAGAGTTTAGTTAAAGTGAGAACCTGAATTTGCGGGGTATCACAGTTGTCGTAATTATTTTCTTTTTAAATAATAATAATAATAATAATAATAAATAATAATAATAATAATAATAATAATGAAAAAAATATATAGTTTTAGACATTATACTAAGTAAACCATTTATCCTAACCCATTAAACATAACCCAACACATAACCCAATCATCCTTTTTCTTTAAAATTTTCGGAGCCCAAGACTGAGCCCATCAGTAGCCCAACCACTGAAGCCCAACTCCTCCCTTTCTATTTTAAAAAAAAAATGTTGCTGCTGCCCGGACTCGAACCCGAGCCGGGTCAGCACAACAACACACGACGGACCACCAGACCACAAGCCTTGTTTTGTTATCTTTGTACTTCAAAATATATTTAAACACAAACCCGACCTCCTTTTCCCTCTTCTCTGCTGTTCGCAGCAGACGCAGACATCGCCCAAATCAAGGGTTGAATTTTCCACGATTATTGGTCTTGTTTTTGGTGACATATTCATCCTCTTTGACCGACAAACATGACTCTATAATTACATTGCGTGATTTGCGCCTAAACTCACTACAATTCGCGTCTTTTTGATCAAGAAATTGTCAAGATTTGAAACCTTCCATAATCGAAAAATCAGTATAAATTGAGATGTTCCGAACCATCTCCTTGTGCCGAAAAACACACACTTATCCAATTAACCCCTCAGTTCGTCCTTATTGTGTAATCAAGCTCTGTTGACTTTTCTGTTGACCTTCCATCGTAGCTCCTATTACTTTGTAAGTCTCAACTTTTCTGTTTGGGTTTATTATTCGGCACTATGCAAGCAGTAGCCCCAAAGATTCAGGGGCTATTGGTTACGAATTTGTAGGGATTGGAAAACTAGGGTTCATATCACACGATTTGGGGAAGATGACTTAATGATGCTCTGTTTAAAGATATTTCGAAAACAAATTTAATCACAAACGTGATACACATCAGGTGGTTTGTGTCCTCTGTTTTCAAACGACTTGTGTCTGGGTTCGAGTCCAGGCACGAGCATTTCTTTTTCATTGTGATTATGTTTTTATATTTAACCTCTTAATCTTTTAAAATAGTTTTAAAATACTAAAAGTGCTTTATAAATTCTACAAAAATTGTCTTTAGTTATTCTTATGATAAAGTTCATTATCCAATTTTTAGATTTTCAAAAATCTTTTATTAATTATATAAAATAAATATTACAAGTTTATTCTATTATAATTATAAAATTCTATAAAAATATCAAAACGATTATATAAATTTCCACAAAATTTATTCTGAGTTTATATAACATTAAACTTTCCTGAACTGATTTTTATTTCTGAAAAATCAATTATTTAATATTTTTAATCAATTTTTGTTAGTTTTAATCATAAATAAATCATAATAAATTCATTTTTCAATATTTTTGCACCAAAATTTTATATAAATTATTTCTGATTATTTGGAACAGAAATACAATTTTTAAATTAATAATTCTGTAAATTTATTATTTTTAAATATTAAAGTTATATTTTGACAATTTGTAATAAATAGATTTAATATTCTATTTTTTAAGAAAATAATTTTATAAAAATTATTTTCATACTTAAAACTTTATATTGTGACCATCTTTTATTTAAAATTTACAAAAAACTTTTGTTTATTTATTTATCAAATTCCTCTTATTTATTAAACATTTTATTTATTAATCAAACGAACACTTATCCCCAATTCGAAACCCTAGAATATATTTGTAGACTAGAAAGACTTAGACATATTTATTACCTTAATTATAGGGTAATACTTGGCATTGTTGGGCAACATATACTCTATTTTCACGAGACATAACATTTTGCTAAGGTGAGTTTTACATAGCCCCTTTTCCAGTTCACTATTTTGGGGTGAAACATGTTACAACATTCAATTTACAATTCAATCATAAAGTGTCTATGTGTTTTTCTATGTTGCATTATGTCTTAAACATGACTAGGGTAAGCACAATATTCTAGCATAATCATTAACATTGATCAGCCGACGGTATACAATGATAGATCTATTGGACTGACAATCCCACCCGGATACGTGCCTCCTACATAGGTAGCGTGGGTGATTGTTATCGCATAACATAATCGAGTGAACCATGAGCGTATGGGATGGACCACAATATAACAGTCACAAGGGTTGATTATGCACTCGATTTACTTCTAGTATGTTTTCACATATGGACTAGACTTGCCATGACACTTGAATTGTACAAGCTTTATTCGATTATCAAAACCTATGTAATTCTCACCAACTTTTGTTGACCCAAAAATATTTTCAAAATTAACATGTTTCAGGTTATAGCTTGCTTGGAGTTTAGAGTTAATGCTTGAAGATGCATATTTAGTATTTCTCATTTAATGTACAAATTCTTGTAGAACAATTGTATGTAATGTATTTAAATCGATTATTGAAATTTATTATTTACCATGAGCTACTGAACAATCATCAATACGTGACATCCCGATGTTTTCGCCATCGGTTGGGGTGTTACACACGGCGTCTAGGAATCATAAGCATGTTTTGTTAAACATTTCAGACTTTGAGTTTTACTTTTGAGTTGTATTAATACATTTTGCTTCCGCTGTGTTAGAACGGTTTTGAAACTCAATGGCAGTTTACGTTGTTTTCATATCACATAGTGTCGTTTATTGTGACCGTTGACTTGGATCCTGGTTTGTCACGCGCCTCGCGGTAAGACTCCGCAAGTGGAAATTTGAGGGTGTGACAACAATCATGATATTTTTATTAGCCTCTACAATTTATCTTATAATTAGTACTAACTAGATGACGTCCACCGCGTGTTGCGGCGGGGACACCTTTAAAATGATAACGTACACACACTTAAATTTGAGAATTTCAAGCTGTATATCAAATTCAATCGCTTACGCAGCCCTTTACAGTTTAACTACCGATAACATCTTTCATCCTATGTATTGCCATTGGGTATGTCCACCACAAATGACTCGATGACTAACGTCTCAGATCTTCCTTCGTTTAGCTCTGGATGGACGATAAGGATTGAAGAATAGTTCTGTGCAATGATCAGTAACAAAAAAAGGTTTAAATAATGGTTGATGATCTAATTAAACCAAAGCAAGCAAAACTGTTCTACATATTTGCTTTAGAGTTTAATTTACTGTTGGATCAGTTTGCTCTTTTGCTAAGTAAGAACTTGCTATCTTTGACACTTAAGTGTTTAGCAAGCCCTTGTATATCAGATTATAAGCACAGCGGAATATATAAGTTAAAGCAACACTTTTTATACTTAGGAAGAGTTATTACTCCCCCTTGATGATTGAAACTAATAAAGACAAGTATTTATTATGAATCTAAGCAGTAAATGAGAATTAGATACTTAGACAGATTCACAATAAATACTGAAATGGAATAGAACAGTGAAAGTGTTTGAAGGATTTTTCTATTAAAATCAATGTCTAAAATAGAAGGTTGAAGCCTCCTATTTATAGACGTTTACATACATGTATCTTGCTCAAAAAGCAAGTACAGAAACATCAGAAACAAGTTGCACAAGTTGCAACATTGAAACTAACAAATACAGCTAAAAGTAATAATAAACAATAAAACTACTGATACAAAAGGCGGTGGAAAATATCTGATGCTAAGTGCTGATGAATGACAAACTACTGATGAGTAGTTTGTCTTCAGTACATCTGAAGTGAACTTGTCTGGTTTGGACTTCAGAACTTCTGATGAAGTTTCTTCTTCAGCACTTATCATATCTTCTCTTCAGCAGTTTCTTGTCTTCTCTTCAGTACTTCTATACTTAGCCAAAATGACAGAAGTGAATTAGACTAAGGTTTCCAAAAGTGGTTTCACCAATCCTCTTTGTCCTAACAATCTCCCCCTGGATTGATGAAGCCAAAACCTTACTAATTCCTTATGTTTTTCTTCTGTCTTGAACAATCTTCCATATCTCTTTGTACATGGTGTTCTTGAGCTGGTTTAACTGTCCATCAGATAGAGATCCTCTCTGTGGTTGCAGATGTTGAATTGTGAGCAGGTCTTGTGTTGACAGTTTCTTTAGATCACTGATCTTCTTGTAAGCCCTGCTTGAAAGGTCTCTTCTTGTCAATAATACTGAGTTGTTATCAGTAAGTGACCATCTGATGATAGGTACCTTTGACTTGTTAAAGTCAGAGGAATAGGGAACCAGACTTGTCCCTTGGGTTGATGGTCCTGAGTGTTGGATGCTTTCTGTTTCAGTTAACCTCAGGTGGGAGTCTCTTCCTTGTTGTTGTTGTTGCATATCAGGCATCTGAACAGTTGGGAAATGGTGTTCAGTCACTACCTTGGTATGCATCTTTTCTTTGATGGTCTTTTGGATTTGGTAGGCAAAAGTGGAAGGATCCCTGAATTGTGTTAACAGAGGTTTCTCCTCAATGTCAAAATCTGAATGGACTATTGAACTTCCTTCAAGTAGTACCATTTTGAAATCAGTTTTGACATTGTCCTCTGCTTTCTTTCTTTGAGTAGCAGGCCTTCTTGTTGATACACCAGAAGTTCTAACTACTGATCTTGAAGGATCAGCAGTTTGAAACTTCTCTGGATTTGCAGCCTTGGCAGCCTTGTATTTTCTGTAAGTATCCATCAGTCTTTCTTCTTTCCATCTATATACTGAGGCTTTTGAACCATAGCCCTCTTCTACTAAGTCATCTATCATCTGGGCTCTCTTGGCCTTTCCTTCTTTACTTGTGGCCAGTTTGTCTGCAAGCAGTTGTGCCCTTCTTGTCAGCTCTTGCACAAAGAGTCCCTTGAGTGTATAGGCTTTAGTCTTGCTGTTCTTGGTAATGTAAGACATTAGTTGTTGTCTTTTGTCTTCTTCAGCAACATAGTCAATTTCAGCCTGTCTCTCTAGTTCAGCTTGATAAGCCTGGAGCTTCTCTTCAAACTCTAGATCATCCCTTTGTTCCAGACTTTTCCAAATCTGGTCTTCCTTGGCTTTTTGTTGAACTGCCTTTAACCTCTGCTCAAGAAGTTCAGTTGATTGAGAGATTGGAGCAGGGGTTAGGACAGTCATGGTAGTGGTTGTTGTAGGCCTTGGAGGAGCAGAAGTTGGTTTGATTTGTTCAGTGGATCTGGAAGGTTCAGTGTGTTGAGGTTTGGAAGTGTTAACCTCTGATGGGTTGACAATAGCTGATGGTTTGTCAACTACTGAAGGATTGTCTTCAGTACTTTCTGATTCTTCATCAGAACTTTTGCCATCAGAAGTTTCTTCATTATGCCTTATGGATTCTTCAGAGGTTTGGGTCTCATCTTCTTTTTCTGTGGCTTCAATTTCTTCCACTGAGACACCAAACTGTTTGGCCAGTTTTTCTTTTCTGGCTTGATCCTTTTGATCTCTTTCAAGGATGGCCACTCTTGCCCTTATCCTAGCTTGGAATGACTCCTTAGGTTCCCTGATTTTCTCCCCCTTTTTGGATTCATCAAGTTTAAGTTTAGAGGTTGAGGATTGGAAGAATTGACCTTGAAGATGAGCAATCTGTTTGCTGTTGAATTCTATCTTGTTGGACAGATCATTCATCTTTGTCTTAATCACTCCAAATTGATTTTTGATAGACAACTCCAAGTTAGCTGTGTATGTTTGGAAGTGATTCTTGATGAGAGTGTTCATCATGTGGTACAGGGGACCCTCTGGGCTGCATAGTTGGTTCAAGTCTATGCTTTCTTGCCCAGGGAATTGGGTAGGCATTTGTTGTGAAGGGTGTGTTTTTGGGAGATCCTCATGTTGTACAGAGGATGCCACTCTAGGGGTTTTAGGGATTGAGTGGACTTTAACCTGTGCAGGGGTGACTGGCTTCTTGAGCTTGGATACCCCTGAAACAGGACCTTCATAAAGTGCCGTCGATTCAGTAGTTTTAGTTTTTGAAACATCATCCAAGTTAATGGAATCATCTGAATCCCTGATGTTGTCCTCATTGAGGACTATCTCAGTTAAATCATGAGCTGAGCCCAACTCAGTTCTCTCATGAACCTCTTGTTCTTGGTTCTGAGGATTTCCTACTTCAGGCATTAAGCCTTCATTAGTAGTTGCCACATCTGAGGTCTTAGCTATGTTACTTCTATCCTCAGATCCACCACTGGGTGGTAACTGAGTAGTAGCAGCCTCAGATGCCCCAAGAGTCTCTAAAATTGGGCTTAAAGACTCTGGTCCACCCTCATCTCTTGGGATTGGGCTAGAGATGTCCACATCCATGTCTGATGTTGTGGTTATGTCCCCTGTTTGTTGTGGTTGTAGGGGACTGACATAATCAGATGGGACTTTCTCTTTTAGCCCAGAGAGAAGTTTGGCAATTTCTATTGCCTCTGGTTCAGAAATTTGAGGGGTTGGTTCAGTAGTTTGGGCAATAGGTGAAATTGGTTGGTCAGCAGTTTCAAAAGAAGAGTGAGTTTCAATAGTTTTTCTAAGTCTTTTTCTTTTGAATAAGATAGTTATGGGTGCTCTTGGTGGGGTTTGAGATGGATGAGACTGAGAGGGTGTTTCAGTCTCACCTATTTGAAGAGCAGATTACTCATGAGCATGTTCAGGCATCTCAACCTCCTGAACAGCTTTTCTTTTGGGTTGGTGGGTTTTTGTTTTTGTTGGCTTGGGCTTTTTGGCTTTTGGTGGTGTGAGTTTGGAAGATGTAGGCTTCAGGGGGACTTGTTGTTGTTCTCCCTGATCATCTTCTGGCCAGGCAGCCGGTTTGTTATGCCTAGAGTATGCTTGTGAGGTTAATGGATTTAAAGTTGAAACTTTTCCCACAAGCACCTCATTACCCAGTTCCCCTATTATGCATTGCATAATGAACCTTGGGTATAACAAAAACTTTTTCTTGGTATTATTGTGATGTAACACCAACTCATTGAAAAATAATTTAGATGCCCTGAATTTGGTTTCATTCACAATGGAATGAAATATTGGTTGAAAAGTAGAGGGCATCTGCTCATATGACCCTGTTTTTGGACTCAAACACATAATAATATAATGAAACAAAAGCTTGTATTTTGGTTCAAAATATTTTTTGAAGATTGTAGCATGGGAGAGAGTACCTTGATAACCACACTCTGTCATGGTTAGGTGAATATCAGAGTTAGCAACATGATCAGGGGCAGTTACATCATCTAAGCCCAGTCTTGTTGCCAGTATGGCCGGTGTGATGGTCAGTGGTTTCCCTTGTATTCTTGAGTTGAGGGAAATGATTTCATCATCCGCCGTCACTGTCTCAGCATTTGCCCAGAACTCATTTAGAGTTTCAGTATGAATTGGTGGGTTTATTGTGAGAGCAGTAAAATATTGGGATTTTACGACAAGATCAATGATCTCATCGTATTGGGACCAGCCTTCTTGTTTTTCAAGAAAGGCCCTTTGATTGTGTCCCTGTTTTAGAACGAGAGCCATGTGGTTTGGGTTTTGATCGAATAGTTGATTTGCAGGTTTAGGTTATTGAGAGAGTTTTTGAGAGAGAAAGAGGGATATTTTGAATTTGAAAGGATAAGTGTTGAAAAAGGTATTTATCAGAAGTTTTTAACCGCTTGAATCTTCTTTATTAGAAGTTTTTAAACCGCCTTGGTTAAAAATCTTTTTATCAGAAGTTTTAAACCGACTAGGTCAAACCTCTGATGATGGGAAAAGTCAGATTTGCCCTTTTGACTAAACTGCTGATGAAGGATTACTTCATCAGTAGTTCCCATTTTCTCTTCAGTAGTTTTAACAGCTGATGAGAAATGTTTTTATAAATACTTTTCTTCATAACTTCTGAAGGTTATTTTATCAGAAGTTTTACACTTTTCAGAAATTTTCCCATACTGATGTTTTGTTCATCGGTAGTTTCTCTCTTTTCAGAAGTTTTGTTTCAGACTTTTTGTCCTTTTTGTAAGTGAAAAATGAAAAATATGTGCAGAATAATAAAATAAACACTTACAAATTTAGCATCCCAAGCATGGATACTAACTTCTGAAATGTTGATGTGTCAAGGGGTTTTGTGAAGATGTCAGCTATTTGATTAGCTGTTGCTACATGCTTCACCTCAATCTTGCCTTTTTCATAGCAATCTCTTATGAAATGATACCTGATCTCAATATGTTTGGTTTTTGAGAACTGTACCGGATTTTGAATGATGCTAATGGCAGATTTGCTGTCTACAAACAAAGGTGTCTTGGTTTCTTTGATTCCATAATCAAGAAGTTGATATTGGAGCCATTGTATCTGTGATGTACAACTTGCAGCTGCAATGTATTCAGCTTCAGCAGTTGAAGTTGCAACAGATGTTTGCTTCTTTGATTGCCATGACACTAGACAGTTACCCAAGAATTGACAACCACCAGATGTTGACTTTCTTGTCATCTTACACCCTGCATAGTCACTATCTGAAAAAGCTGATAACTTGGTATTGCTTGAAGCAGGATACCAAATTCCAAGTGTTGGAGTTCCTTTCAGATATCTGAAAATTCTTTTGACTGCTATAAGGTGTGATTCCCTTGGTGCTGATTGATATCTAGCACAGACACATGTTGAAAACATAATATCTGGTCTAGAAGCAGTTAGATATAAAAGGGAACCTATCATGCATCTGTACATGGTTTGATCAACCTGTTTTCCTTGATCATCAGGTTCAACTTGTGTGATTGGTGTCATGGGAGTGGAACATGATTTACAGTCTTTTAAAGAAAATTTGTTTAATAATTCTTTAACATATTTTGATTGATGTATAAAAGTTCCATTTGTTTGTTGCTTGATCTGCAGTCCCAGAAAGTACTGCAGTTCTCCCATGGTACTCATCTCAAATTTTGATTGCATGAGTTTCTTAAAATCATCACACAGTTTTGTGTTTGTTGAACCAAAAATGATATCATCAACATAAATTTGAACAAGTAAGACATGATTTCCAACATGTTTAATGAAAAGAGTTTTATCAATGGCACCTCTTGTAAAGTTATTTTTGAGTAAAAAGGTGGAGAGTGTATCATACCAGGCTCTTGGAGCCTGTTTGAGCCCATAAAGAGCTTTGTCCAGTCTGTACACCCACTCAGGATGAGAAGGATCCTCAAACCCAGGTGGCTGACAGACATACACCTCCTCTTTTATTTTTCCATACAAAAATGCACTCTTTACATCCATTTGATAAATTTTAATTTTGTTGGAAATGGCATAGGCCAGAAATAACCTGATGGCCTCAAGCCTTGCAACTGGAGCAAAGGTTTCATCATAGTCAATTCCCTCTTCTTGAGAGTACCCTTGAACTACCAGTCTTGCCTTGTTCTTGATTATCATACCAGCTTCATCTTGTTTGTTCCTGAAAACCCATCTTGTGCCAATTGGTTGCTTGTTTGGAGGTAAGGAACAGATTTCCCAGACCTGTTGCTTGTTGAACTGAAGCAGTTCATCTTGCATAGCTTGCACCCAATTATTGTCTTTGAGGGCTTCCTGGTACTTCTTTGGTTCCAACTGTGAGATAAAGGCTGAAAATAGGCAAAAGTTGGAGAGCTGGTTTCTGGTAAGAACACCTGAAGCTATATCACCCATGATTTGATCAAGTGGATGATCTCTGTGTTCAATCAGTTGTTGTAAACCACTGACAGGTGTAGGTGGCTCATGTTCTTCAAACAAACTACTGAGGTCTATAATATCTGGTTCAGATGTTTCCTGATCTTCAGTAGTTGGATCTACTGAATCAGAAGTTTGAGTTTGTTCCTCAGTACTTGTTTGATCAGAAGTTTGAGGAACTTCTGATGATCTTGAAGTTGACTTGATAACTGTTTGAGGAGTCCATGGTGTGGGATCCTCATCATCAAACCTTTTGTCACCATAATAAGTAGGATTTGATGAAGTAACAGCCTTCTCAGGTCCAAAGTGGAAGTTGTCAAGGTCAAAAAGTTCAGCAGGATGTGCTGGAATAAGAGTGTGTTTTGACTCATTGAACTTGACATTCAATGTTTCTTCTACTATCCTGGTGTGAGAATTAAAAACCTTGTAGGCTTTTCTAGTTGAAGAGTAACCAAGAAAGTAACCTGAGTCAACTTTGGCAGCAAACTTTGAAATAGATTCCTTGATGTTCAAGATGAAACATTGACACCCAAAAGCCCTGAAAAAGGAGATAAGGGGCTTCATGCCATGAAGAACTTCATAGGCAGTCTTGGAATGTCTCTTGACCACAAGAACTCTATTCTGAACATAACATGATGTGTTAACTGCTTCTGCCCAAAAGTACAATGGCAGTCCAGAATCAGCTAACATTGTTCTTGCTCCTTCTATTAATGTTCTATTCTTCCTTTCTACTACACCATTTTGTTCAGGAGTTCTGGGAACACTGTATTGTCTAATAATCCCTTTAGACAAACAGAATTCATCCAGAGTTTTGTTCCTGAACTCTGTCCCATTATCACTTCTAATGGTTTTGACAGGTAGAGAATATTGTTTCTCTACTTGTAGAATGAAGAACTTGATGATTTCAGCAGCCTCATCCTTGGAGAATAAGAAGAATACCCATGTGAATCTTGAGTAGTCATCAATGATGACTAAGCAGTACTTCTTCTTACCAAGGCTCATAATCTTGACAGGTCCAAATAAGTCCATATGGAGTAGTTGAAGACATGCAGTTGTTTTTTATTCTTCAATAGACTTATAGGAGGACTTATGCTGTTTTCCCTTTAAACAGGATACACAGTGTTCTTGACACTGGTATACTTTCAAAGGTAGACCTCTAACCAAGCCCATTTTTGTGACTTTATTTATGGTTTTAAAGTTCACATGGCCAAGTCTCCTGTGCCAGAGATCTGTTTCTGAAGTTGATGCCCTTGAGAAGAAACAGGCAGTGTTGTTCAATACTTTGTCTTTCTCAATGTCCACTGCATAGACATTGCCACATCTTTTGGCAATCAGCAAAGTATGATCTTCAATGATCTTCTCTATCAACTTCTGGCCTTCTGGTGAGATGATCTTGCATGCTGTCTTTGTGAAAAAGGAAGAATATCCTTTATCACACATTTGTGACACACTCAGCAAGTTGTATTCAAGGTTTTCCACCAGATTGACCTTGTCAAACTGTATTTTTCCAGAGGAGACATTGCCATGTCCTAGCACATATCCCTTAGCATTGTTCCCAAAGGATACAGATCCTTCTCTTTGGCTGATAAAGTTGTTTATCAGGTATCTGCATCCAGTCATGTGCATAGAGCCTCCACTATCAACATACCATATGCTGTTTAAGCCCCTGGAAACTCTCTGCACATAAAAGCAAATTAGTTAGATTTAGGAACCCAAGCCTGTTTGGCTTTGGGTTTGCTCTTGAGAACAGTTACAGTTTGTTCTTGACCACGTTGAGAAATCCATGTCTTTTGGCAATGGATTTTTCATTAAGAACCATGGTGGTATCCTTTTCAGGACCACCATCAACCTTGGTCATCAGTAGTTGTACCATGTTCATTAGATTTTGTATCTCAGCAGTTTGTGAAACTGCTGATGATTCAGGTCTAACTACTGACAAAGAATTTTGAGAAAAAGATTTTAGTTGAGATTTTATCTTTTTCTGAGAAAAGGTGTTTTCAGGTTGTTGTTTCTTGGGTTTAAAGATTCTTTCATAATCATTTCTGATTTGATTTCCCACAACCTGTTGTTTAATTTTTTGATTGAACTGAATTCCTTTTCTGTATCTACAAAATTTAGTTTTGTGGTTGAACAGACCACAAATTTCACACTCTTTTGCCTTTTGTTTTTGATCTAAAGGCAAATTTCTGACATTTGTGTAAAGATTTTGCTCATCAGTAGTTTTCAGGGTCTCAACTCCTAATGTAGATGAAACTGCTGATGGCTTGTTGTCAGATTTTGTTAATACTTCTGAAGTACTTTCTTTGAAAATAACAGGATTTCTGTTTAGAAAGTTTTCATGGAAAGATGTGCAGTCTTCCCCTTCAGAAGTTTCATTTGAAACAATTTTTCTCCCATCTTCAGTAGTTTTGGGAGAGAAATCTGTTGGTGTTTCAACATGATGGTACCCTATGCCAAACTTAACATTTGAAGCACTTTGTTTGTTTAGCAATAATTGATACCCCTTACAAGATTCCACCCATTTTTCACAAGTGATCCTGGTGTCAGCAAGCTCTTGTCTGACATCTCCCAGGTCATTTAGCATGATTTTAATTTGTGCTTGGGTTTCAATAGCCGAGTCACTTAATTTAGAAACTTCTCTTGTTTTAGCACACAGTTTTCTTTCTAAATCACATTTCATCTGTGTGTATTTTCTTTCTAAATCATTGGCTTTTCCTTGTAAGTGCACATTTGTCTCTCTTATGAGAGCAAAAGTTTCTTTGCAAGAATTTGAGCAAAGTTTTGTCAAAGATTCTTTTGATACCTGTGACAATGCAGATTTTGAAGTACAGCCTTCAAATGCCATTAATGCAAAGTTCTTTCTGCCATTGTCTGGTTCTCCCCAGTTGATGTCAAACACCTTGTTGTCTGCATCAGGATTGCACTCTGTGGTGTCAAAAGGGAGACTGCTCCAGTCAACATACCCTGAGGTGAAAAGACTTTGTTGAGAGGGTTGTTGAGGCTGTGGAGGATGTTGAGCAGTTGGAAAGGGAGGGATTGATTGTTGGCTCTGCATCTGTTGAGCAGGCATTTGAACATATTGTACTTGTGGCATGTATTGCTGTTGAGGAGCTTGTGCCTGTACAAAATGAGCACTCCCTTGAGTTCCATTATTCCTATTATAATTGGGGTTATAGTTATTTCCAGATTGTGATTGGTTAAAGCTAGAGTTTCTACACTCTCTAGCAAAGTGTCCCAACTTCTGACACTTGTGACATCTCAGTTTAGATTTGTCAAAACCAATTTTTGTATTACTGGTCAATCCTGGAAATTTCCTTCCTGACCTTTTGTAAAACTTGTTAGTTTTAATGCTTAGCATGGCCAGTTGGTGTAAAATGTCCATTTCTTCTAAGTCATCACTGCTGAAGTTTTTCAAATCATCCATGATAAAACATAGATTATCAGCAGTTTGACTTTGGTCATCATTGTCATAACCTGGGAAAGATCTTTCTGATGAGATCCCAGTAGTTATGTCAATGTTGTCATAAGATCCATAGGAACAAGTTGGTGAGTCTTGTCCCAAAAGTGTTGTACTACCTGGTAGGTAGTCATCAGCAGTTTTACCAGATGATTGTAATTTCTTCTTTTGATCAATCTCTCTCTCAAAAGTAAGTAATCTCCCATGGAGTTTTGTAAGAGTGATGGAGCTAAAATCTGGTGAGGATCTTAAAACAATGGAGTATGTTTCCCATTTGTCTGGTAAAGACCTTAAAAATCTATGTAGCATAGATACTGTTGTATAGGTCTGACCATTTAACTTTAGCTCAGATATTAATGAGGAGAATCTTTCAAATTGTTGAGTTAAAGTTTCCCCATTAATATGAGCAAATGTCTCATATTGTTGAGCTAAAATCTCTCTGGTGTTGGCAATCACCTCTTCAGTTCCTCCAAATTGTTCTTTAAGACAATCCCAGAGTTCTTTGGCACTTTCACAATGTAAAAGGCCAGAGTATATCTCATTTGGGAGAGCCATTGCCAACATAGAGAATGCTTTTGCATCTAGCTCAAGTTTTAGGAAATCATCATCTGTATATTCTTTTGGGTCCTTAGGGACCTCAACATTAGTTTCAAGATTGACATTTACTGGTTTGTGAGGACCATATATCACAGATCTCCAACAACCAGTGTTGGTTTGTGACAAGGTATGTGCCATTCTCTTTTGCCATATGTTGTATTCATTTCTTACAAGCATGGCAGGTTTAGTAGCAGAACCAGTATTATGTGGATCCATTTTAAAGAGTATTGATTTGTTAGATGACCCTTTTAAGTGATGGATGTTGATAAAAAGTGAACTTTTGATCTTTTTATTGAGTATCAATAAGAGCTTTGTGTCTGATTCTCAATTTGTTAGATTGATATGTGATCAGATAAACCAATGCTCTGATACCAATTGTTGGATCAGTTTGCTCTTTTGCTAAGTAAGAACTTGCTATCTTTGACACTTAAGTGTTTAGCAAGCCCTTGTATATCAGATTATAAGCACAGCGGAATATATAAGTTAAAGCAACACTTTTTATACTTAGGAAGAGTTATTACTCCCCCTTGATGATTGAAACTAATAAAGACAAGTATTTATTATGAATCTAAGCAGTAAATGAGAATTAGATACTTAGACAGATTCACAATAAATACTGAAATGGAATAGAACAGTGAAAGTGTTTGAAGGATTTTTCTATTAAAATCAATGTCTAAAATAGAAGGTTGAAGCCTCCTATTTATAGACGTTTACATACATGTATCTTGCTCAAAAAGCAAGTACAGAAACATCAGAAACAAGTTGCACAAGTTGCAACATTGAAACTAACAAATACAGCTAAAAGTAATAATAAACAATAAAACTACTGATACAAAAGGCGGTGGAAAATATCTGATGCTAAGTGCTAATGAATGACAAACTACTGATGAGTAGTTTGTCTTCAGTACTTCTGAAGTGAACTTGTCTGGTTTGGACTTCAGAACTTCTGATGAAGTTTCTTCTTCAGCACTTATCATATCTTCTCTTCAGCAGTTTCTTGTCTTCTCTTCAGTACTTCTATACTTAGCCAAAATGACAGAAGTGAATTAGACTAAGGTTTCCAAAAGTGGTTTCACCAATCCTCTTTGTCCTAACAAATTTATTGGGACCTAGTTGGTGTAGGAGAATGATCTCCTGATCATTCATACGACATACACACTCAATGTGTGTGTTTTATTGTTTTATTTTATTTTTTTATAAATCCCACTTAGACATATTGGCAACTATGGCCCCTCAAGTTTAGTCTCGAGTTTGCTTCTAGATAATTACTCTAACTAGATTAGTCTCTGGTAAAAGGGTTTAGCCTCGTTTTTATTCGGTGGTTAAAAAAACATCCACCATTAAACTCGCTTTGTTATTTTATCGATTACGCCTAATGGCGTATTTAGGCAAAACGAGAGTTTGGGGTGTTACAACTCTACCCCCCTTAATGAGGTTTCGTCCTCGAAACCTTTCTCTTGTATTTGCTTGGGTTACCCCAAAGTACTTTGGTTCTCTAAACGGATTTGAGCACCGTCCGTTCCTTACCAATCTATCATATCAGCAATTAGTACTATATACTTAGGGCGATTATCCCTTTGTTCGACTTCACACCTTTCGATTGTTATATGAAAGCCTTAGCATTCATAATATGACTTGAGTTACTCTATTCTTCCGGTTAACTAGGGGCAATATATAGATACATACCCCTACCAGGCATTTTAGCTACTTATGTTTCTCATAGGCCTTCCTTAGAACCGTAGACTATTCCCCGTCTACTATTATCCCAAAGGATGTAATGGTTTAAGGGTCCATTCTATCATGCATCTTAGGGCATCTACTGTAATACTCGAATATAGCATGTATATGCATACATGTTTATGCATCTATTACTAACGAGTTATTTGTCTTGGTTTGCAAGACTAACCCGGCTTTTAACATAGCCGTTTTTTAACCCGTTGGATTCATCCCTGAATCCAACTACCATACCTTTTTCGTTTGCTAGAGTGTTATAAACAACCCTTGCTTTACACTAGCGTTTTCCTTTGTTTGGCTAATCAAGTGTAAGAATTTGCCGTTTATTGGGTTCCCCCTACCCTTCACGGTTGTTGTGAAAAATTGTTACCAATTCCCACACTTTACCCAGCCGGTTTGCTAGGTTCATATGTTTCAAGTATCGTATTTTAAGGTATGATCCATTATGGTCCACCCTGCTTGTATCCTCACACCAAGTGAGTTATACGGTTTACTATGCTTGGGCTTTCCCCATAATATAGCTAATTCGTGTCCTTAAATTTTGAATTCAGGTTTTCCCCAAGTTCCCGTTTTGCTATCTCAATTGGTGGTCGATGCCCCAACCGGCCCGTTTAAAGACTTTTGAGTTTCAGATTTCAAATTATTTATCTCTTTGTGAGGCTTAGTTTCTTTTCTAAAAATCCTTTTTCTGATTTACCGATCTCAGCATAAGTTGGGGTTGGTTTTCATTTCATAATAAAACGGTGTTGAACTAACATTACAATGGATTGTATCGACTAATCCCTTATTACCACGGTTTGCGTTAGGTTGTGCCGACTATACAATTGTAGCATTGAGTTACAGGTATTAGTAGATTATACCGAATCCACGGTTTGCACTAGTTTGTATTGAATCCACGGTTTGAACTAGATTGTACCGAATCCACGGTTTGCACTAGTTTATACCGAATCCACGGTTTGCACTAGATTGTACCGAATCCACGGTTTGCACTAGTTTGTACCGAATCCACGATTTTGCACAAGATTGTACCGAATCCACGGTTTGCACTAGTTTCATACCGAACACACCCGAATGCTCAACTAGCTTCCGCATTTGAAATTCCCGATTAAGACGCAAGCTTTAATACATGTTTTTAGTAATTCCAATTATCAAATTTATTGGGACCTATAATGTAGACATCAAAATGGGTTGGATTTCATAAATATCAAAGTTCTAAATCGGGAGTGTTATTCATTAAGACCAAAGCCCGTAAGTTTTAATGTTAATCGCGTGTTTACGGGTTAGGGTCTTACAGATGGTATCAGAGCCGGGGCCCGGATCGGTGTGCCAGTCGTGCCCGCGAGGACGCTGGGCTCCCTAAGGGGGGTGGATTGTAAGATCCCACATCGGTTGAGAAGAAGAACAAACACTTCCTTATAAGGGGTGGGGGAACCTTCTCTACCAGACGCGTTTTGGCCGGTCCTTCGGGAGTGAGACCAATGCAAAACCGTGAGTCTGGCACCAGTCTGATACGGCTGAGCGGGCAAAGCGGATAATATCGTGGTACGGGTTACTTTGGGCTGTTACACAATCTCTCAAACAAAATGAAAACTCCGTTGGTTTCCTTTCCTTACACGCATTATAGGAGATGGAAATGGAAATGAAAAAAAAAAGTATAATCGTATCCAAAAAGGTATTGACGTGTCGTCATTTCGTTTGTTTTGTTTTTATTAAACTTTAGCTTCATAAAAAGTGAAGAACATTTTTAAAACCATTATATGTTTTTTAGTTAGCTGAGAACATTTTCATTTTAATGCAGGTCATCAATAAATGAGGGAGGATTTAAATTTATGGCAATATTCTATAAGAGCATAACGTCCGTTTGTAATTTTTTTTTTATAAATCAATTAATGACTGTAAACAACTAAAGAGCCAGTCCACTGTTTTCAAGAAAAAGGAAAAGAGTTTACACCCTTTTGAAGGCTTAAACAATTGGAAAACAACCCACTCTTTAAACACTTTCTCCCTATACAAGTCTATATTACCACCATCTCCTCATCACATCACTGCATTGATTGACATAGCCTGACCCACCTAAACCGTCACTCCACCACCACCGAACACCAACTACCACCATCGGAGCTGACACCGAACAACCGCTATCACTGCAGCTCACCACGTCACGTCCGTGACAAGATCTGGTCTAGATGGCGACATGCAGTCCAGTTGTCTGGTTCGTCTTCGTTCCGGTAGGTCTTTCCTTTAACCGAAGAGAGAAACAAAGCGGTGTTGGTCGGTACCAAAAAAGACCCTCAAACTCAGCTAATTACACAATCTTGTTCCAACGCGGAACCATCCTAACTCAGTAGTAATCGGAGAACCCAGAAGGTTGTGGTGGTGTCGGTTACTCCTCAAACGTCGATGATGGTTTAATCGGAGTCAGTAATGACGATGACGGCTACGGGACGTGGGTTCCGGCTGGGTCTGCAAAGATGTACCAAAAGGGGCTGTTTAGGCTTGGGCTCAAGGATATTAGGATAGTGATGACTGATGATGGTTCATGGTGCTCTTAATGATGGTTATAGGGGTTACTAATGGGTGCTATATGCTGAATGGTAACATGTATATGGCAGTTGACGGAAAAGATTGTGGAGTAGATGATGGGCCTTTAGGGTGGATTAAGTAGCAGGTCAACAAACGTGAAAGACAGTCAAATATGGTTGATGATGCATGGTAGCATGAAGACGAAAATGCCATTCGAAATTATAAATATTATGAAAATGCCATGAACTTTTCATTTAAGCTCTCCATTATTTTAATATATATAGAATCTATTATCTATTAATATATATAAAAGAATTGAACATTGCTGACGTGTCGTGCAAAGGTGCCTTCAACCTCTCCATGAAAGTGTCACGTGGCATCATAATTGAAATATTTTAGTGTTTTTGAATTATTTCCTTTTTTAATTAAAAAAAAAGATAAACATAAAACCCTAAATTTATCTCTCTATCTCTCAATTCTCAATTACTAAAATTAAATTGAGTTATTTTAGGAAAAAACAACTTAAAAACAAATTTAAATTTTTCTCTCTTATGTTCCTCTCATAATTTTTAAACGTTAATATGTTTTATATTCGAGATTTTTTAAATAAAAAAAATTACACCAAATTAACGAGCGTTTTATTATCTTTCCAACGAATACCATAGTGCTATATAAAAAACGGAGAAAAAATGACTATTTTTTGTGGGGTTATGTTCATACAGAAAAAAAAAACACACAAAATGTTCATGTTATTCATTAATCATGTTTTTTTTTTTCTTTTAAACCAGGTTCTTATCTACGGTGTTGAAATTCAGCTCAATCGCCATGCTATCATTGAAATTTTACTCTTCTAAAGATGGATAGGTATACTTCATCAAGAGAAGCTAGGAGAAAGAATCGCGCAACACTGCAACACATGGTGTCACCTTATATCAATGTTATTTTTTTTATTTAATTACAATAGTGATAATTATTACTATTAGTATTAGTATTATTAGAATGTATATATTTTTCAACCCCATCATGAATTCTACATCTATATAAGTCAAAGTCAAATTGTAACATATTTTAAATTACGTGAAGATGATTATATGTTGAAAGTTATCCTTTTAATACTGTATTATGTTTAATATGGTTTATGCTTTTTATTTTTTTAACTTTTTAAATAAATGTTTTTTTTTAACTAAGATTGATTATGTTTAAGTTATTTACTCTTTTCGTGATTTGAGTTTTCTTCTTTTATCATTTGATGACGTGTGTCCTAAAACGACAACGTCTAGACCTCTTGTCAAAAAGATAAGCAAAATAAGTTTGATTAAGAGGTTGCCTGACTTAGTGGAGTTGATATAAGGCAGCTGACCTGCCGCATCGGAGCCTCAGGGCAGAAAGTAAACAGTAAAATGTCTTGGAAATGTAAAAAGGGATTTTGGCTTATTATCTTTGCAAGGGACAAAACATCACACAGCTCCATACCTTGTGTTGGAAAAGATAAAAGCTGAAAATATCCCAAAAGGGAAAAGTCTCACTGCTGGGAACCAAAAGAGGGTCAAAATACATCCAGGTATGATAAGGAAGCTACCCTGAGGGAGCTCCTGGGCAGAATTCGACTGCCTATATAAGGAGACCCTTGGGTAGACATTCCACACACACTTCTCACTTCTTCTCTCTACCCTTATACTCTCTACTTCATTAATTCCCAACTCCAAATGAATATGTACTTATTCTCACGCCGGAGTCCAAACGCAGGAGGCTCCCTCCTGCGTTAAGGCTAACGGTGTCTGCTACCTTTGTGCAGGTCCCTTCCAGGAGCTTGAAGACCCCCATTCTCAGAACCAAACCCAAAACCTTAACTGAATCCTATCTTAAAACCTAAACCTTAACGTAATATACCCTTAACCTAAGATCCTAAGCATCTCCTAACCTAATACCGGTCATTTTCCTTGTTGTAGCAACAAGTGGCGCCCACCGTGGGGCTGTCGCTACTTTGAACAAACTGTTGAGAGTCTCTACAGTCCCATTTGTTCCTAAGTAACCTCCTTTTGTGATGACTGGTGGAGATAACCGCCTAGGAGGGGGTCTTCCAGAAACACCGGCCACTAGCCACACCTCAGGTGATGTCTCTGGTCATGAAACGCCTGGAACGGACGGACAACAAGTCGAACCGTCTCTAGGGGACATGCTCAACTTCCAAACACCGCCATCCTCAAGGGCTGTTAACTCGTCTCCTAGAGACGACTTGTTGTTTCCAGTTGAACGAATGGATATCACCCCGGAGGGAGTACGAAGAAATTTCTTGCAACTCCGAGACCTCCTGAATGGTTATGTGCGAGAGGAGAGGTCTAGAGGAGTCAGGGTCAGGTTGTCCTATGACGAAGAGCCTGTTGTCACCCTCTCACCTAGCCCTCCGTTACTAGGAACCACCACCTCGCCAGCAACCCAGCGTGACTACACTAACAATCACCCCTACTTGAACAGCCGGGGGGACATTTACTCAGGAGGAGGAGGTCCTAGCAGCTCTGTGCTCTCTCCGGGGACCTCATTACCACTTTCCTATGAAGAAGCTTTAAGATCGTTACCGTTGGCCAGCAGTGCCGTATCCACCTCCCTTGCAGGAGCAGGGAGTCTTGCTGGAGGATTCGTCGTTCCTCCAGGAGCTATGTATCCTAACTACTCACAGTCTCAATACTTCCCTATATGGCCGGGAGGATACCCCTGGCAGTATCCTTCGCCTTTGAACCAAGTACCAGCAACTCCCCCTGTGGGAGGGCAAGGTCCCATGACCTCCCAACCCTTGGTTCAAACTCCTGTAGCTGAAGTTAGAGCAGAAACTACACCTTCTAAGCCGTACCGACCTAAGTCGTTGGAATGCTTTGCTGAACACATCGCTCATTTCGATTTCCCCAACAAGATCAAGATGCCGGCTAATGTGAAAACATATGACGGCACAGAAGACCCGGATGACCACTTAAACGTCTTCTCCGGGGCAGCCACTGTAGAAAAATGGAATGATGCCGAATGTTGTCACATGTTCATGCAGACCCTGGTAGGGCCAGCTCGCCTATGGTTCAGCGGCCTACCGTCTCGGAGCATCTCTTCGTTTGATGATTTAAGGAGAGGTTTCACCTCAAACTTTAACCCCCTCAGGAAGTGTACCAAAGATGCCGCCATATTGCATCAAATCCAACAAGGGGAGCACGAAAACCTCCGTAGTTTCATTGAGAGATACAAGAGGGAAGGTCTGCAGTATAGTGGTGCCACCGAGAAGATCCGGGTGTCGGGATTCATGGGAGCCATCCGTCCCAAGAAGTTACTAAGAAGATTTCATGAAGATGTTCCCCAAACCATGGAGGAAGCTTTCGAAAGAGCAGAAGCCTTCCTCAGGGGAGAGGAAGCACTAACTCGACAAGACACCAGGAAGAGGGATCGAGGAAGTTGGAGAGACAGCTCAACGAGCTCCCGGAGGCCTCACTTTCAACCCTACAACGAAAGACGATCAGGGAGATCCTATGACAATCAAAGGGGGGAAGAAAGACGACGGTCCCCAAGATCAGGAAGGTACCATGACAAAGAAAAACAGGTTTTCACTGTCCTCACTAAGACCCCTCAGGAGATACTCTCCACGGAGGAAGTCAAGTACACCTTCCGACCTCCCAGACCTCTGTCTAAGCCAGCTAGCAAGAGGGATGCCAGTAAACATTGTGCCTTCCACAATGATACGGGGCATCACACAAACGATTGCTACCAGTTGAAGAAACGGATAGAAGAAGCTGTTAAGTCCGGGGAACTCGCTCACCTGATCAAAGACATCAAGGGGAGGAGAGATGAAGGGAAGAAAGATAAAGAGGTCAACATGGTCAATCTTGAAGGAAACCAGCAGGTCAAGAAGGCCCGAACCGAGCCCTGGAACAAACAATACATCTGCCTCCCACCGGCTCCCGATGAACTGATAGTTACACCCGTGATAGTGGAAGCCGAACTTGATGGCCTCCCTGTGGACAGGGTATACATGGACTGTGGAGCCTCATCAGAGGTGATGTATGAACGATGTTTTGAATCCTTGAGCCCGGAGATCAAGTCCAAGCTCAAACCATCCGACGCCTCACTGGTGGGGTTCTCAGGGGAACGAGTACATCCCCTAGGAAAGCTCACACTTAGCGTCTGTTTCCGTGACGGAGACTTATCAAGGACTGAGGAGCTAACATTCTCCGTTATCAGGTACCCTTCAAATAACATTGTCATCTTTTCACTGTCAAGGACAGAAGAGTTGACTTTCTCTGTTATCAGGTACCCTTCAAGCTATAACGTTCTCATTGGAAGAATGGGAATTGCCACTTTCGGTGCAGTCGTGTCAACAACTCATGGCTTAATGAAGCTCCCCACTCCTAACGGAATTGCAACCCTGAAGCCAACGGCAGAGGCTCTTTTGATAGCCTCCGTGGAAGAGAACAGAGGTTCCAAGAGTCCGGAAACACCAAGCAATGGTCCCATCCGGGAGGTTAGCATTAATGCTGCCTGTCAGGAGCAGACCATCAAAGTAAACAACCTGCTTCCCGATAAGGTTATGAGTGAACTAATTAACCTTTTGCAGGATAGTCAAGACGTGTTCGCTTGGTGCCCCGGAGACATGACAGGTGTCCCCAGAGATATGGCTGAACACTCACTCAACATAGCTCCCTCATATAAACCAGTTGTCCAAAAGAAAAGGAGCTTGGCCCCAGCAAGGAGCCAAGCTGCCTGTCAGGAGGTGGAAAAACTGGTAGAAGCAGGCATTCTAAGGGAGGTTCAATATCATTCGTGGGTGGCAAATCCGGTCATGGTTGCCAAGCAAGACGGATCCTGGAGGATGTGTGTCGATTTCAAGGATCTCAACAAAGCCTGCCCTAAGGATTGCTATCCCTTGCCCGAAATTGATTGGAAGGTGGATTCTCTCGCCGGCTTCCAATACAAGTGCTTCTTAGATGCCTACAAGGGATACCACCAGATTCAGATGAAGCAAGAAGATGAAGAAAAGACAGCCTTCCATACCGACAAGGGGATCTTTTGCTATAAGAAGATGCCCTTCGGTCTGAAGAATGCAGGAGCTACCTACCAACGGTTGGTGGACCAAGCTTTCTCGAAACAAATTGGAAGGAATATGGAAGCTTATGTGGATGACCTTGTCATCAAGAGCAAATCCGGGGAAGCCATGATCCAAGACATCCGAGAAACGTTCGACAACCTTCGAAGAATAAACATGAAGCTCAACCCTGTCAAGTGCTCCTTTGGGTTTGAGGAGGGGAAATTTCTAGGCCACATTGTTGGAAAACAAAGCATCAAAGCAAACCCAAGCAAGGTCCAAGCAGTCCTTGACATGAAGTCTCCTACCACAAAGAAAGAAGTACAGAGCCTCAACGGTAAAATTGCTGCCTTAAAACGTTTCTTGCCCAAGTCCGCGGAAAGATCCTTACCTTTCTTTAAAACACTCAAAAACTGTGTCGATAAAAAGGATTTCCGGTGGACAGCTGAGGCAGAGGCTGCCTTCTTGGAGCTCAAAAAACACATAGCTTCCCTGCCTGAAGTGGCAGCCCCTGAGGTAGGGGAAGTAATAACAGTTTATTTGTCTGCAGGAGCGGAGGCTGTGAGCTCAGTCCTCCTGGTCGACCGAGGAAAGGAACAAGTCCCAGTATACTTTGTCAGTAGAGCCCTCAAAGATTCTGAAATTAACTACACTCCCATAGAGAAGCTTGTATTGGCACTTGTGCACACCGCCAAGAGGCTCAGACGGTACTTCCAGGCCCATCCCATGAAGGTCATCACAGATCAGCCCATACGAGCCATCTTAGAAAAACCAGAAGACTCGGGGAGGTTAGCCAAATGGGCCATTGGCCTAGGAGAACACAAAATAGAGTACCTACCGAGAAGGGCTTACAAGGGACAAGTGTTTGCTGATTTCCTTGCCGAGTTACCCTACCTGCAGGCAGATGAAGAAATGAACGAAATTGAGGAGCAACCTGATCTTCAGGGGAAATGGTGCCTTTTCACTGATGGAGCCTCAAGTGTAGAAGGTTCCGGGGCTGGTCTCGTCATCAGAGACCCTCACGGAACCGAATACACTTATGCCCTCCGTCTGGACTTCCCCTGCACCAACAACGCTGCTGAATACGAGGCCCTACTGGCCGGGTTGCGATTGGCAAAAACAATGAAGGTACAAGAGCTAAAAGTCTTTGTTGATTCAAATCTTGTGGTCAAGCAGGTGAATGGAGGATACACAGCCAAAGAACCCTCAATGATTAGGTACAAGGACAAGGTCAAAGAACTCATCAAAGAATTCAAAGAGTTCTCACTGGAGCAAGTGTCAAGGACTAAGAACAAGCAGGCAGATGCCCTCAGTAAGCTGGCTTCCTTGACTTTCGCTCACCTTACCAAGAAGGTCCTAGTTGAGGTGCTGAAAGAACCATCCATTGATGACAGAGAGGTACAAGATGTGGTCACCGAAACAGACTCCACATGGATGACACCCATAATGTCCTACTTGAAGGAAGGGAAGCTGCCAGAAGACGAGCTGGAAGCTAAGCGGTTGGTCCTAAAGGCAAGGCAATATGTAATCGAAGATGACAAGCTCTACAAGAAAGGGTACTTGGCACCCCTACTAAGATGCGTGGGCCCTAACCAGAGTAACTACCTCATCAGGGAGGTACACGAGGGCATATGTGGCATGCATTCTGGGCCACGGTCCGTGGTATCAAAGCTCATGAACTTGGGCTACTACTGGCCCACCATGCACAAGGATGCCTCCGAAACAATCCGAAGATGTGAAGCCTGTCAGCTACAAACACCGATCAAGACCAACCCCAAGCATGACCTTGTCCCCATTATCTCAGCATGGCCCTTCTACAAATGGGGGATGGACATTGTGGGTCCCTTCCCGCAGGCCGCAGGAAAATTGAAGTTCCTTCTCGTGGCAGTAGACTACTTTACCAAATGGCCAGAGGTTAGACCATTGGCAACCATCTCAGGAAAACATGTGATAACCTTCGTATGGGAGCAAATAGTCTGCAGATACGGCCTACCAGGGGAGATGGTGACAGACAATGGGAAGCAATTTGCCAACAAACCTTTCAGCAGCTGGTGCTCCGAGCTAGGCATCAAGCAGGTCTTCAGCTCAGTAGCTTACCCCCAGTCCAATGGACAAGTTGAGCGGATGAACAGAAGCATCGTTGAAGGAATTAAAACGAGACTAGGGAGATATGGCAAGAAATGGATTGATGAGCTCCCCAGCGTCCTGTGGGCCATAAGGACCATGGAAAAGACAAGCCATCAAAGGACCCCATATAGCCTCGTCTTTGGAAGCGAAGCTGTCATACCAGCCGAGATAGGGGTAAGCTCAAGAAGAAGTACTCGCCAAGATGCTCACCACAATCAAAGGGAGGTCCTGCTCAATCTGGACCTACTCGAAGAATCAAGAGACCAAGCCTCCATCAGGGAAGCAAGGTACAAAAAGAAACTCGAAGCATACTACAACACAAAGGTGAAGAAAGAGGCCTTTAGGCCAGGAGACCTCGTGTTGAGATGCAATGAAGCCAGTAAGCAGCAGAATGTAGGAAAATTGGGTCCCCGATGGGAGGGTCCCTATGTCGTAAAAGAAGCCCATAAAGGAGGATCCTATAAGCTAGCTGATCCTAATGGCAACATGATTCCAAGGCATTGGAGCGACAAGCATTTAAAACGTTTCTATGTTTGAAAGTTGTAAACGTCTCTATTGTACCATCAAAAGTTATGATGAATGAATGAATTATGTTTCAAATTATTAACTTGTCGCTTATCTTATCAAAGGGTGAGCCCCTCCAAACCAGGCTCCATGGGATCCGGCGCTATACCTACCCATGAAACGGGGATGAGCTCCCAGGCCACAACTGCTCAACAGGTAACAAGGCTAAGTAACCTTCCTGTATACAGGGTGAGTCCCTAATACAATCCACGACTCCATGGGACAAGTCCTTAGAAGGAATACCTAAACCCATGAAAGAGGGTGAGCTCCTCACACCAAGACAGCTCCCACATGTTCACACTTAATATAAAACGAACATAACACTAAGAAACCGTTAAAAAAAAAAAGTTTAAAACATAAACGAAAAAAGCTGATAGGATGAGCATTGCATCGGTTCCTTAGCCAAGTATCCTAAGTTGGATGACTGCAGCATCCACCTTTGGGAAAAAAGTTAAAGACATTGCAAACACTATGAACGACAAGTAACAGAGTCAAAACAACGAAGCAATAAACATAGATAAAGCATCACCCCCTAAAGGGGGGAGCATTCCATTAAAAGACAATAATTAAAAGCCCCAAGGGCTGAGTACAGCATAGTTCGGTTACAAAAGACATGCTAAAAACTTGAAAACATAACTAAGGCAAGTCACGGGGTAGCTGGGTCTTCGGCTTCATGGGTGACAGCATCCTCACCAGGGGGAGCCAAGGCTCGGTTACCAACATCATCATAAAGGCCCTCTGTGTCAAGACCGGCAAAGGGATCATCTTCGCTAGAAGGAGGGAGAGACTCAACCTCCAGAGCCTGTAGGGGGGAAGGGCTCTCAAATACCTGCTCTAAATTTGGAACTCTAGAAGAACTAGCAGGTTTCATACGTTTGGAACTGCCCTCCCCACCGTCGGCTCCCTCCAGCATGATCATAAGAGGCCTTTTTGACACATAAGAGCCAAACACCTGGTCGGCCACATCCTTTTTAAGGCCTTCCGGCTCCAAGTCTTGAAGGAAGGAGAGAGGCTGCTCAGAAGCCTTGGCAATAGCAGAGATATAGGGGTAAGTTGCAAGCTCCATTGCCTTCACAGCATTCACAAACTCATCACCGGAAGAAGGCTTAAAGGATGGCAGCTCTTCAATATCCTGACCCTCCCGAGCCGCTTTAAAGCCGGCTTGAATCCCTCCATGGCGACCGAAAGCTATGGCTTTTGCATAAATGTCAGCCAGGGGAGCATTAAATTCTTGGGAGTGCAGGAGGTTGGTGACAAAGCGAGCTACCCCCTTGGAGACTAACCACTCTTTCTCTTCGGTCAAACGGTCCACCTGGACTCGAAGCTCTGTACCCACCCTCTCCACCGAGGCCAACTCCTGCTTAACTGCCTGACGTGCCCGAGCCAAACCCTCCCTCTCCTCTGCAACTTTAGCCTTCTCATCATGAAGACCCTTGAACATCTTCTCAAATTTTTCCTTCTCTAAACCAAGCTGAGTCTTTGACACAGCCAACTCTTGAACCAAGTCTTTCTCCCGAGCAGCAAGCTTGGTCAACTCCTCTCTCGCCTTCACCAGCTCAGCCTCATGCTCTTCAAAAAACTCTTCCACTTGTTCCCTCCTTGCCATCAACTCACCCCATCTGGCCATACCATCCGGGAACAAAGATAGGAATTGCCCGAAGTGGTAATACATCTTCTTCATCACGTCCCTGTCTGTCCATTCCTTGTGGAGCTCTCTCTCAGCATCTGGAACACAATGGTCTATCAGATCACGGCACACAGAAGCTTTCTTCAACAAATCAGTAGACTTGATATCCCAATCTGGCACAAACACTCCTTCAACAGGCTCCTGCTGGGCAGGAGCATCAGAAACATCTTCAACGGCAGCTTTGGAACTTTCACCACCTTCAACTGGCAATAACTTGGAACTTGGACTTGGTGCAGCAACATCCTTCGGCTTCTTGAAAACAACATCGTCTTTCTTCGGGGAGGATAATGTCAGCTTGCCCTTCCCAGGGGCAGGGGTATACCCTAACGCTGAAGAAATCAGAGAAGAATCTTCATCCTCATCTCCTAGGACCAAGGGCACAGCAGTAGAAGCCCCCTGACCCGAAGAAGCAGTTTGAAGTCGCTTGCTGGAGCGACGGGCAGTAACAGACCTCTCCACAGGAGGCTCTGTAGCAGCAGCAGACGATGTGATCACACTTGTGTACACTCCCTTGAAACGAACATGCTCAGTCTTCACAACAACATTCTGACCCTCAGCAACACTCCGAACCTTGAATTTCACGTCAGCAATATCATCCAAAGCCAGAAAATCCAAAGTGCTCATCTCTGCAAAAAAGACAAAAGGGTTAGACAACATAACAAGGATAAGGATACCAAAGAGGAGACAAGGAGACACCTACCCTTCCCACCATGATATATCACCGGGTCAGTCCCAAGATCATGCCAGTTGGCACTCAAACCCACCATCACCAAAAAATCCTCGGGAAAGGTACGAAGACGAGTAGGGAAGCCACGCAGCTTCTCCAACAACACTTGGTCGAGAGTACCAGGTTCAGGCTCCTTCTCATTCAGGGGAGCATCCGAAGATCTCCGAGGAGTTTTAAAAGGTAGGAAGTCAGAATTTAGGAAAAAGAATTTGTCTTTCCAGGAGGAAACAATCCCGATGACACTAGAAATAAGAGCCAGTTCACATTGAGTCTTCTCAATGGTAAACCAGTTCCCATTTTTAGCCAATCTGAAAAACCGCCGGTACATGGCCAAGGAAGGCTTATGACCAAGGCAGCGACACACTATCTCGAAGTGCAAAATTCTTGCAACTCCGGATGGACACAACTGATCAAGGGAGAGTTGATGATATTCTAAAACGTTAAGGAAAAAGGTGGAAAAGAGATACCTAAGGTTACCCTGATCAAACTGACGGGTATACACCGCCACTTTGCCAGTAGGAACGGAGGTCACAGGGGTTTTCCCCTTTGGAACAGTAGGATTAAAAGACAGAGGAATACCAATCTCGGTACAGAATCGCTCAACATCGGACTTAGATAGCCGAGTAAATTGATTTGCGAGATCAGTTTTCGACATAATGAAAGGCAAGGTATGACAGAAGAAAGAAGTTACTTACCAGATTTATAGGGAAGAAAAGAGGATCGCCGGTTGAGAAATAATCGTGGGAGAGAATGTGACGGTTTTCTAGTTTAGGAATGAAATGAAGAAGAAAGAAGGTTTATCTCTTTATAAGAGATTTAAAATTTGAATTTAATGGCATTTAACGGTTATCAAGGGGAACCATCATTCAGCTGTCCTAGGGGATGACATCAGCCTAGACCCTTGTCATGTCAACAGTCGCCTGAAACGGCTGATGGGACACTCGTCTGCTCCCTAGGAAGTAATGGTGATAGCCATATTAAATTAAAAAATCAGACCATCATGACAAATGCAAGGCCAAAAGATTGCACGAAATTCGATGAAGGAAAAAATAACACACCAACGCTCCCATAAGGGAGCCAGGGGTTTGTAAAAATTACCCGGTGCTAACCTCAGCTTGAGCAGCGTTACCACCAGGAAATAAGACAATGAACAAGTCACAAGCACTTCTAACTTCTTTACAAATGCTTATGACTGGGGGGCTGATGACGTGTGTCCTAAAACGACAACGTCTAGACCTCTTGTCAAAAAGATAAGCAAAATAAGTTTGATTAAGAGGTTGCCTGACTTAGTGGAGCTGATATAAGGCAGCTGACCTGCCGCATCGGAGCCTCAGGGCAGAAAGTAAACAGTAAAATGTCTTGGAAATGTAAAAAGGGATTTTGGCTTATTATCTTTGCAAGGGACAAAACATCACACAGCTCCATACCTTGTGTTGGAAAAGATAAAAGCTGAAAATATCCCAAAAGGGAAAAGTCTCACTGCTGGGAACCAAAAGAGGGTCAAAATACATCCAGGTATGATAAGGAAGCTACCCTGAGGGAGCTCCTGGGCAGAATTCGACTGCCTATATAAGGAGACCCTTGGGTAGACATTCCACACACACTTCTCACTTCTTCTCTCTACCCTTATACTCTCTACTTCATTAATTCCCAACTCCAAATGAATATGTACTTATTCTCACGCCGGAGTCCAAACGCAGGAGGCTCCCTCCTGCGTTAAGGCTAACGGTGTCTGCTACCTTTGTGCAGGTCCCTTCCAGGAGCTTGAAGACCCCCATTCTCAGAACCAAACCCAAAACCTTAACTGAATCCTATCTTAAAACCTAAACCTTAACGTAATATACCCTTAACCTAAGATCCTAAGCATCTCCTAACCTAATACCGGTCATTTTCCTTGTTGTAGCAACATCATTTTTTATTAAATCATATTAAATTTTTCAATCCCGGGACCTTCCCGGGGTAATTAGCTAGTAATAATAATAATAAGTATGTACAAGTGAGAAGAGTTGGGTGGCTTGTTGTGGGCTTGTGTCGATATGGTATCAAACTGACATTTGTGGGTTCTGACAGGCCCAAAGCCAGATTACGTCATTCCAATACGTGTAACACTTCACTGCAAACTAACTTTATCTCTCCAAAACCCCTAACTCCTACGAACCCTAATAATAAAATCACCAAATTTGCTATTTGTTTTTGGTTGCAGACAGCGATTGAATGGTTCCCATTGATTCTTCACGACTTACAATGGAGCAGCAACGCAACACCAAACGACGCCGTCTTGCATGGGACGTAGCAGCATCTCCAACAGAACAACAACAACAACAAGAGGTTGGTTTCTAACTGCTAAAAATCAAATATTTAATAAAATAAAGACAACCCTGATGTGTGATTTTGTTTGTTTGTAGGATAAAGTACGGAAGATTGAGTTGGTTAGGCACAACTCGCCTCCTAAAAGAGAGGATGATCGAGAAGGACATTATATGTATAGTTTAGGGGACAATTTAACTCCAAGATGTGAGCTTTCTGTTCTAATTTAATTGGTGTTTTTTTATTATTATTATTAAAAGTTTTAATATTTATGATATAGTGAAGTTAAGAATTCATTTAATGTAGAGGCTAATATATCCCACAGAGTAGCTCAAATCTGTACTTGGGTAGTAGGATTGGGGAAATTCTTGGTTTAAAAAAACTATCCTGAGGCGTGTACACTTATATTTCAGAATACAGAAAGCCTACAGAAAACTGGGATGAGGTGCAGTCGTCATAGTTATCAAAGACGCTGCCGCTAGGCGCACTCAAGGCACATAGGCCTCGCCTGAGCCCTAGGTGCGAGGCACAAAAAAAAACGGGGCCTGAGATAAAAAAAGCGAACAAGGAATGTAAAGTAAAAAATATATTAAAATAATACTATTATTCATCTAGTTAGTATCAAAATTCTTAAAATATTGATGTGTTAATGTATAGAAGTAGTTTTCCTTAGATAAAAGTAGAACTTTGGCTGGAATCTAGCCATAATTTAACGAATTTGGTTGGAACCTCTACAGAATTTGGGAATCTAGTTGAAATCTGCGCCTAAAACATCACCCAGAGAATTAAAACGCAATTTCCTCGACTCAAAGCGCAAATGCATTGCCTCGCCTAAAAAATGGGCCTAGGCGCAAGAGGCGATGGTTTTTAACAACTATGGCAGTTGTGAGCTGCGCTTTCGTACTTGGAAGGTCTTGGGCATCAGGATGTTATAGTTATGCATATAGCTTTTTATATTGTACATATAGGGCAGCTAAAATGTATACTTAGGTAGTAGGATTGGGGAAATTCTTGGTTTAAAAAAACTATCCTGGGGCGTTCCTAGGTGCAAGGCGAGTAGGCAACCTAAGGCTCATAGGCTTGCGCTTCAGACTGCAAAAAGCAAGGGGTGCACGAAAAGTGCACTGAGGTACAAAAGGCATGCCTTTTTTACAGGGAAGGTTTTGTGTCTCAGGATGTTGTACATGAAACTAAACCATATATAGTGCTTATGCATGTCTAAATTTTGGGTAACTGATGCTAGAGACGTATGAGAATTAATAAAAGAAATTGTGTAAATAATTTGCTCTTTGCATACGAAAAGCGGCACGCTTTTGTACTTCGCGCCTCGGTTTTATGTCCCATGGCCTTGGTGTGCCTCGTGCTATTTAAAACCACGGGGAAATTATGACAAATAATACAGAACATTCTTTACTGACCCTTTGCTTGTTTTCTTTATCTTTTAAGTGTTATCTTAGCAACTAACAATTGGTTTATGTAAATGTATTATTCAGATAAAATACTAAGCAAGATGGGTGAAGGTTAGCAGTAAAGTGTCCGGTGTCTGCAAAATCTTATATTTTTATGACTCTTCTTTTGTGGGTATGAGCAAATTGCTAGTGCTGTAGGCACATTTGGTCGAGTTTTGGAATGTTGGGATCGTCAAACCCGTGAATATGTAGCAATCAAAGTAGTCCGGAGCATAAGGAAGTATCGTGATGCTGCAATGATTGAAGTTGATGTGCTTGAACAACTTGCTAAGAACAGCAAAGGCAGATCACAGTATGTTTCTTTTACACCATGTCAGATTTCATAGCTCATGGGTGGTAAAAATGTAATATTATCTAATTTGTTTGTTCATTTATTTGTGCAGCTGTGTGCAAATCAAGAACTGGTTTGATTATCGCAATCATATATGCATAGTAAGTGTCTCAATGACTACTTTATTATTTGATTCTGTATTTTTTTTTTTTTTGGTTTATTCGTTATCCACTGTTTGGTTATGAGGTGTTTTAGTGTATGTGATGCTGTTAAATTGTAAATTTGTGGAGGCTGATTGCTATATGATCTTCATTCATAGCACTATCACTAAACATGAAAGAATGCATTTTCACTGGTGATCAGGTGTTTGAGAAGCTTGGACCGAGTTTATTTGATTTCTTAAAGAGAAATAAATACTCCCCATTTCCTGTGGATCTTGTTCGGGAAATCGGACGTCAGCTTTTGGAGTCTGTAGCATGTGTGTAGATTTTTTAGCCCTAAAATGAAAGAATTAATCACAATCTTTTGTGGGTAACATTTTTTGTTATATATTATACGTGGCAGATATGCATAGTTTACAATTAATCCATACTGATCTGAAGCCGGAAAATATACTTCTTGTATCCTCCGATTATTTAAAGCTTCCCGGGTACAAGGTAGATGACCATTTGACTTTTGAGGTTGGACCCATTTTGCAGATGGTGGATCGGTTAGCGTTTTAAATTAGTTTTTGAAATGTTGCAGAGATCTTCACAGGGTGAAATTAGTTATAAGTTCTTGCCAAAATCGAGTGAGATTAAGCTGATTGATTTTGGCAGTACTGCTTATGATAACCAAAATCATAGCTCCATTGTTTCTACAAGACACTACCGAGCACCTGAAGTTATTCTAGGTGAAATGTCATTTGAGTTCGTTTGATTGATCTTTGTAACCCTTATCCATAAGTTTATGTCCCTAAATTTGTGAATATTTGGAATTTGGATTAGATCGAGTCTTTCATCATTAAATGTACAAGACATTGTCTGCATTTTATCTTTTAGTTTTTTTATAAGTTTTTTTATTTTTATTTTTATCTCAGGGCTTGGATGGAGCTACCCATGTGATATGTGGAGTGTTGGTTGTATACTTGTTGAATTATGCTCGGTTTGTGTTTTCTTCTTTTTTTCCTATCCTGCTGTAGTTCATGTGTTATAAATTGGAATCATCCATTACTTATAAGGTATTTATAAAACACAGCTTTAAATTTTCAGGGTGAAGCATTGTTTCAGACTCATGAAAATTTAGAACACCTGGCAATGATGGAGAGGGTATTGGGACCTATACCCGAACATATGATTCGGAGAGCAAAGTAAGACATATTGGTTTTATATAATTTGAAACGAATATTTTTTGTTAGGTAACACAATATTTACACGTTTGGCAAGAAAAACACAACGCAATATATTTTCCTAGAATCTCGATTTTGGTTTTCTAAAAACACTTCTAGTTGCAAGACGCTGATTTATATTCGGTTTTGTATATTCTTTCTATTAATTATCACAACAGTCGGGGTGCTGAAAAATACTTCCGAAGATCTAGGTTAAACTGGCCTGAGGGTGCCGTCTCTAGGGAGAGTATTAGAGCAGTAAGGAAGCTAGATCGGCTTAAGGTTTGATTCTTCCTCGATATCCATGACAGTCGGAGGGTCAAGATCATCCTTCGTTGTTACGTTACGTTTTATGGCATACAGGTCAACTAATTAAATGCTCCTTTCTTTGTAGAATATGATATCCGTGACAGTCGGAGGGTCAAGATCATCCTTCGTTGATCTGCTGCAAGGTTTGTTGAAGTTTGATCCCACAGACCGTCTCACTGCTCAACAAGCTCTTGACCATCCGTTCTTCAGAAACAGCCCTGCATAAGCTGGCAGCAATTTTCTGGTATGGGTTGGACCCGAAAACATTTATTTTTATAATTTGTTTGTAGTTTAATATTTAGTGTATCAAGTAGGATATACAAAACATATCAATAATGATACAAGTGTTTTCTGAATGCAACCCGTTTTGACCTTGTTCTCTTAAAAGGTAATTTTGAATTGTACCCGTTAGTGATCACAAATAAAATATAACCTGATTAGACCTGTTCATAGGCAAATGGGTTGAAATTGCTACCTTTACCTTTTTCTTTCAGTAATGCAAAGATTGTATCTCATTCAACTTTCAACTTTGGTGGGTGCAGGTCCATGTGATACTCCAACCGCTGATGAGGCTCAGTGCAGTCTTGACGATGTCGACAAAAGATGGATAAAGACAAGATGATGTCACTGCACGTACCTTGAGGTGTTCATGGTTAATGATTTGTCGGGGCCTTGATAACCTTATCTTTGCGCCCGTCTTTGCGTTGAATATTTATTTTTGGGTTTCAAGAATACCATATGGTTTTGTATTCAGCCTTTGTTCATGTTTTAGTGTCTGCCCAGAGTAATAAACGCAATTCTGAACTTATATCTAGCACCATTCATTTAAGCATCCACAATACTTGTTTTGCGTTTATGATTTAAATATCAAAGAGGGCAAGAACACATGACAGTATTGGGGGATGGTTTCTGTAGATGACAGTGTCGTTTGGATTAGTTAGGGTCAATGTGTAATTTTAAAGCAATACGCGCGCACGCACACCTATAAATGTGTTTCTTCTATGAGGTTGAGGGTTTGAGTCTCACAGAAGCGGTGTGGATTTAAGAACTTTATTACATTATTGATGGAGCTATAGTTTTAAAATTAATTTTTAAATGAATTTAAAATGGTAAAAAGCTAAAAACAATTTGATTAATTTAGTAAAAACATAGATAAATTCATTCCTCGTTTATGTTTGTGATCATTCACTGAACTATTTGTTTATGTATAATTTTTTTTAAACATATAAATAGACCTTATATAATTTTAATGATATATAAACAAACATATAAAAAAGTACATGTAATTTATACATCAATTTTAATACTTTTTTCCAAGTATTATATAACTTTCATGTATGTATGTACTTTAACAAACACAAATAAAATAATCCATTCAGTTGAGTTTTTAAACTTTTTTTTTTTTTTTAACAAAATAAAACTTAATATTTCATTTCACTATTACCATAACAATTACAAGTGGGAGACGGGTAAACGGGCCACAAGTTGCGCTGCTACCTCTTTTTGAATAGAAAAACCTACTCTATTAAAAATAAAATCTAGGTCTTTCGTTGCTGGAGAATTACTTTGCACCACCTTTTGAACTCTTTTTAAAAACCGGATTACCTCGGGGGCTAAACCTCCAAATGTGTCAAAGGCAAATGGCACAAAAACGTATTGGTTCTCTAGACAGACAGCTTCATGTTTGACAACTTTCTGGGATTATGCTCTCAAGGCTGCTTGCCCTGCCACAAACCCCGAATCTCGAAGTCGCACCAACGGAGACACCCATGTGAGATCAACGCACGCATGTTTGCCTTGTGCCCACCCGAACACGAGGACATCTGCTGGCCTTAGGGTAGACCGCCCTTCTAGGGGGTCTGTCAAAAAGTTAACCGGGGCTTCTTTCCTAGCCGAAATCCCTGCCCTTCGCAAGACGTCCCATAAAACATCCCTGACCAGATCATGTCTGTATTTAAATTCGGGCAGCTCCTTACAGTGAAGGGCATGTTCTCCAAATTTATCTAAACATGCTTTTTTTGCAAACCGGACACGGCTCATCAACTGGGAACATGGGAATTATGAGCCTGTATTTAAGGATAGCTCGGTATTCAACAGCTGACATGTGTTGCCCGAGCCCCCCAATAGGAAGGACAGCCAAGAAATCTTGAGCATGCGCTACTTTGAGGCATTCAAACACCGCTTTCTGATGCGAAGTCATGGCAAACTTCTCTCCCATAGTTTGAAGGGTTTTACAGTTATACGCACTTGCCAAGAACTTTTGAGGTTTGCTGGGGGCGGTGTCCTTATCCAAGTCCATCCCCACTATCCTACTGTGTTCGTAAGATGTGGTCTTGCAGTCCCCAGGATTGCACGCTAGAGGCCACAAAGGCATATGCAGACACGTCCTCTACGGAACACAGGCCAAGACCTCCCAACCGTATCAGTAGAGATGCTAACCGCCATTGAAGATCCCCAAAGAACGGCCCCCCACAAACTACAATATCTTCGACCGCTTCACGAAGCCCTTTGTCGAAAGATATAGTTGCATAAAAGAAAGAAAAAATATAGAAAACGTTGCTTTTAAAAAAATTAGAACCATTTTGATGCGAAGTGAAAAGAATAACACAAGTAATCCAATAAGTTTTCATAAAAAAAATCTCAAGAATATTACAATATCAGTAACAAAGTAAACAACAATAAACTTGGGTCTTTAATCTTCAACTTAAATGTTAAAAAATGGGCACCCTGATTAGCCGGTTCATCATATAAGAACCGGTCTGTATCTACTTCCTCAAAGTCTGCATGATGTACTCAGCATAAAGATCCCTGTAACACCCCAAAATCAACATTTACTTCAAAGCTATCATAATATCATAATAAAAGAATATAAATATCTTCCCAAACTAATAAAAGTGTGAGCTTACATGGAATATTGGATGGCATCATGAGCAGTATTTGAAGGCAGAAACTCATCAACTGCAACCTCTTTGTTCTCATTCTTCTTATCTTATTTCATTTGTCAAGAAAAAAAATATATTTTTTTTACGGCCACAAAATTTAAATAAAATTTTTAATATTAAAGGGATACAATCTTCAAAGAATCGGCGGATCTCAGCTAGACGGTGAGGTGGTAGCTGGCTTATATCAGTGTAGTGGCGGTACTCTGGATCATCAGCACATACTGCAATGATTTTGTCATCTTTTTCCCCCTAAGTCCATAAAACATGATCGTTTATTTAAAAGATCATATTTGACACACACACAAAAAAAAAAAAAAAAAAAAAAAAAAAAAAAAAAAAAAAAAAAAAAAAAAAAAACACATGATGATGATGATAGAAGCACCTGATCAATCATAGGCATTAGCCCAATGGCCCTAGCTCTAAGAAAACATCCAGGCAGCACTGGTTCCTGCAGAACACCGAAAAGATACAAGTTTTAGGGAATGTTCTGATTACTGTGATTTTATTAATCAGTTTAAGGCTGGATCAAGTGGTTCAAGTTATGATTACTTGTATGATTGTATTTTAGCGGTCCAATACTCAGTTTCATACAAACATAATACTTTAAACTGATTATTAACAGAAAAATCTAAATTACTTGCACACCTGTCCTTTTTGCCTAACTTTTTAAGATAATACATCCACATTTTTCATGGTTAATGATGTATAAGGAATCAACCCAACTAAACAAGTTTTTCCATGAAAAATAATATAAAAGAACATTCTTTTTGTATGATAAACATAACATGTGTAAAGTACCTGCATAAGGACTAGTACATCCATCGGGTCATTATCTTCACATAGCGTACGAGGAATGAATCCATAGTTATGAGGGTAGACCACGGATGAATACAAGATGCGATCAACCTGCTCATTAATATTAACATCTTAATTTTAGATTCATATAAACCAGGATCCGGGTAAAAAAAAAAATTATAGGTCTGCCACTGATTCACAATCATATATGTTGTACATCAAAATTCAAAGATCCGCTAATTTACCTTAATAAGCCCGGTTTTCTTGTCAAGTTCATATTTCACTTTGCTTCCTTTGGTTATCTCAATAACCTGTATGGAAAACAATAATTACAATTCAATATGAACCCGGCAAAACAAGGGGAGGTTATTACCAATGACCATAAATAGAATTAAATATACATGGACCTATACATATAGGTTGATGACAAGATTTACATACCACATTGACAATCTGGGGAGCTCCAGGTCCTGTGTAGGCAAGGAAGTGTCAGTAATAAAAAATAATGTGATAAATGGCTGAAGTCGCTCTTGAGCTACTCGAGACCGACTCGTTAAAAGCTTAAACTGAGCCGAGCTTCAACGAGCATGAGCTCCAGCGTCACTAAGGTCACAAGATTGTTGATAGATATAGTATTTTTTTTTAGCTAATACATTTAAATATATAATTACATGATATGTATAAAATATAAAATACTATAAATCATGTCATATATAAAGTTATCTTTAATCTTTATAGATATAAATAAAAATAAAAAATATTATACATGATTTATGAATAAAATACTCAGATAATTTACAAATAACAAACTAGCTAAGCTTGAGCTTGAAAAAATACTCACGAGAGCCGAACTCGAGCTCAAGTTCGGCTCGCTTCGTTTACACCCCTAATCAACAATTGGGAAGCAAATTAATATCATTTTAAAAGAAGTTTGGACTTGCACTTTGAACTGATTGCTTGATTATTAGTACACCTGGCAAAACGGGCGGGTCGATTCAAAAAAAGGGTTGCTTTGGTTTGGGTTGAAACGGGTCCGGGTCAGAGCGGGTTCGGGTTAAAACGGATTAATTTTCCAGATTTAAAAATGTCTTCATTTTCCAGAAAAAAATTGTCCTTTTGGCGATTCATATATTAATTTTCAAAAAACATCAGAAGTTGCCAAACACTATCTAATCATTACAACTATCCAAACATATTCTTTTAAAATCCGAAAATCGGATTCTGATTACTTAACATCACATAATCAATTTAAAATCCAAACATGAACAAGTTAACAGAAGATACCAATCTCAAGATCATGCCATGGATGAGCAGCAACAGATCTCCTGGACAAGGATGACAAGATCCTTTCATTCAAACGAGGAGTGCGCTTCTGTTCACTCATATCTCTCTCTACATCACACAAAGAGGTATCAATATCAATCATCAATTGATCGTCATTATATCCTATATAAATTTCTAAAAAAATGAAAAGATTTAAAAAATAAATAAACAAATGAAAAACTTAAGTTCAAAATTGTATCACTACACAATAAAACTACAAATGACCAAAACCATTCAGATTTCAACAATAATATCATTATCATCATAAAAAACAAGAAACCATCAAAAAATATTAATACCCTTTGTTCTAATCTAATAAATTTACAATCTTGTTATCACTACTGCTTGTGGGTATCAAAAAAAAAAAAAAAGTAAATAAATAAATAAATAAATAAAATAAAATAAAAAAATCAGATTTTAACAATAACATCAGGATCAAAAACAAGAAATCATCAAAAAAGATTAATACCCTTTATTCTAATCTGACAAATTTACAATCTTGTTATCACTACTGCTTGGGGGTATCAAAAACAAATCAGATATCAACAATAACATCATTATCAGCATAAAAAACAAGAAATCATTAAAAAAGATTAATACCCTTTATTCTAATCTTATAAATTTACAATCTTGTTACCACTACTGCTTGTGGGTATCAAAACATTAAAGATTTAAGATCTAATGTGAACAAAGAGACAATAAAATAAAATAAATGACTTGTTCATACCTAGGTTGTTGTACTAAAATAGATGGTTGGTACGATTTTGAAATGGTTATAGATGAAGGGGGAGAGGAGTTTGGGGAACTATATATATAGAAAGGTTTGAGACAAGAAGTCAAATGAAGGTGGACACATGATGGATGGCAGGCTATGTTAAATATATTGAAGTTTTGTTCATAGAATCATAGACTTTGTCGCCCATGTCTATTCCACTCGTCCAAGTGCCACCAATTGCAGACGTGCCTGGTCATAACAACTATCATATTTTAGAACATGTAAATGAATAAGATATATATTTGAGAAGACATGTGTGTGTATGTCATTTTAAAAATTAAAATATAATATAGACATGTGTTAGGTAATCAATTTAACTAGAGGTAAATATTATAACTCCAATACTATTACACATATAATTTTAAATTACACTCTTATCAAAAATTGTATATTGGACTTGCTTTAGAAGAGGTGGTACCCCCACATTTGCATCTGTCTATTTGTATTTATATTTATATTTCTTAATAAACAAAATATTATATGACACATGACATCCGTATAGAGCCTCTTACTTGGTTTTCCTGTAAGAATAAACAGGGACGAAGGATAAGAAGGGCCAGGGGTGGCCCTAGCCCCTCTGTTTTCTGACGCAGTGGTATAAATTTGCGATTTTCTTAGGTAAATTGAGTCCGGGTTGACTCTGCCCCCCACCGATTTGCCACTACCGATAAAAAAAATTGAGTCCGGCCCCCAACGATTTCGAAACCAAGCTTCGCCTGTGAGAATAAACATATGTTACGTTTATATATTTATATCTAGTCATTATAACCATTTATATAATATTAATCAATTACTATAATATCCTTATGTTTATAATTGATATTTCTTTGATGGACGAAATTACCCATACTAACATAAATAGGGTATCTCATGTAACATCCACCCGTAACCCGGGCGATCATGTACATTACAACGAAAGCAAACTAAACTTTCATTATAACTTATAACATCTGGGTACAAAACATTATTTATTACAAACTCTTATCAACAAACTCCTTGGCCTTCTAGGCTTCACTACTTCCAAATAGTTACTATAGTTGTCCTCATGGTTCACCTAAGCTAAGTATACTTAAAACGATGTCATTTATATACCAGTGAGCTCCTACTACATAATTTTATAAAGATAGACCACAGTTTACATTATATGCATTACCAATATGAGCTTGTAACCACATTCTAGTCAGGTTAGGCCCCACTGGACCTTATAGGTATGAGCGTGTGTCTCTAGACATCATAAGCACAGAGTGGTTATAGGTACAAATCCTTATTACCCTTCCTAGAGTGACACACCCCATTAAGCATAATATGATCTCATATACCCCTACTAACATATGCATATTGCAACCATTCTAATTCTTACCAGTTTGGACGAGTATACTATCACAGTTTAAAAGACAAAGTATGACGACTCACCTGTTTAATGGTTGCTTTAACAGTTGATAACCGCTGCTAGTAACCAAGTAATATCTCATGCTCCTGATACAATTATACAATCCTAGGTTAGGTAATAGTACACCTAACTAGTTATTATTACGGTTGGATATCAGGAAGTGAATCGACTGTTTCGGTCGGAAATGATTGAGATAGTCACCCCATGCCTAGTCACAATCTCCTTGATATACAGCTTGGCAAGTTTCTTCAACTTGTCGGTTTCCTTGATCGGCAGGAAATGTGCAGACTTTGTCAACCTGTCAATAATTACCCAAATCACGTCGTGACCATTGGACGTCTTAGGTAGTTTGGTGATGAAATCCATTGAGATCCGTTCCCACTTCCAAACGGAAATCTCGGGTTGCTGCAGCAGGCCGATGGCTTCTGATATTCAGCTTTGACCTTTGAACAGGTAAGGCATCGGCTGACGTATGTTACAATTTCACCCTTAAGGTTGGACTACCAGTAGAATTCCTTCACGTCCTTGTACATTTTGTCGGCTCTAGGGTGAAACGAGTACTTAGACTTGTGGGCCTCCTCAAGAATCAAATCGTTTAAAACACCAAAACGTGGTACCCGGATCCGATTGGAAAAATAAACCATGCCATCAGATCTCGGTTCCAAAAGATCAACCATCTTGAACAAAGACTCATTCTTCAGATTTTCACCTTTTAGAGCTTCCTGTTGAGCTTCACGAATACAAGTAGTGAGGTTTGTGTGGATGGTCAAACCTAGCGCACGCACACGCATAGTCTTGACTCGTTCCTTCCGGCTCAAGGCGTCTGCCACAACGTTGGCCTTTCCCGGATGGTATTTGATCTCACAGTCGTAATCATTTAGCAATTCAACCCATGTAAGTTGTTGCATGTTCAGATCCTTCTGATTGAAGATGTGTTGGAAGCTCTTGTGATCGGTGAAGATGTTGTGTCACACCCCGCCTAGGCGGAAACACGGGAGTGCAACGATCGAAAAGTTTTCAAGCATAAGGTTCAAGCAATACACATTTATTCAAAATTAGACCACCATAAAGATGGAATTCGTCATGGTTTTATTGAAAATTAAGCATAGTGTAAGCACATGAACATTGTCTCATGGAAATTGAAAACATAACATTTTGAAGCTGACAAAAGCCATCAAAGTGATACCACGGTGTGCATGCTCGAACCCTTCCCTCAATCCTCTGTGGCCCTCCATTAGTTACCTGAAACACATGCATAAAGGATTTTGTCAACAATAATGTTGGTGAGTCTATGGGTTTTGAATGTACTGTGAAATGAACGTGTCATTCATGTTTGACCAATCATAAGCTAGCTAAGCAAATGATTATTGTGAGAACCATGAGTCCTGTAACCAAACCTCTTGACTGTGGTGCCTCGTGCATTGTATACTAAAGACAATGTATGTATAGTAGAATACTAACACTCTTTTGCATGTGGCCGGTTAGCGCGACTAACCAAGAGTGGGGGTGTCAACCCAATAGATCTATTAAAGTGTTCCATGGCTAAATGTCTAGCTAATGGTTACAGTGAACGATGTACGAGGACTAGTGAGCTCATGAACCAAAATGTCTCATGTTCCACATGGTAGTCATGCTAGAATGTACACACACTTGAAATTGACACAAGTATTGATGCATGTATTTTCCCCAAAATGTAAAATAGTAAAATGGGGCCATAGAAAACTCACCTGTTTGAGTCGTGTGGGGTCTAGTGAGCTAGTAGATGATCAATGGCCTGACAAATGATACCCTATGATCATTATGGACATGGTAAGTCATCTGGATGTTGTTTATTATACAAATTGTTCACCCGACACTTGTGGACCATTGTGTTTAGTGTGTTTTTCATTGTTCATGATACTTGTAAATGTTCCAACAAACATATAATTCCAAAACTTTGTTGTTTCGAAATGTAATATTCATGGTGAACCATATTGGGCCTCACATGGGGTATTTGGGCCGTATGTTGGCATCAAATCACCATGTGTGGTTGGTTTTTGAGAAAACATTGCTTAACATATGTTTAGAACCCTTTTCAAGTCCATTATAAAGTTAACACATGTTTCGGCTCTTGTTACCATATGTTAGATTATGGTGGCCGGTTAGTTTTCATTGTATAGAAGATATTTCCGATTGGTTAATGAATCAATTTAGCCATTTCTAAGCTCATTCGAGCCTTTACATGATATATTTGTGAGTTTTGCATCATTTTATGTCTTGATCATCATGTGGTTAGCCTTAGCTTGAAGCTTAAGCCAAGTGAGCTTGCACTTATGAAATCCGATTCATTTCATGGTGATCCAAGTTGTGCATGATTTCAAAAGCGTGTTTTGACTACTCGTGATTATAGCAAGACCGATTATAGTGATGTTAAGATAAGATTATATGAACAAATACTAGTATTAAGACAATGTGTATGTGTTCATATGTCTAAGGCAACTAGGATCAATTAAAGAGGGTAAACTAAACTAGAATGTAGCTCGAGGTATAGTAATCTTACCTAGAGATGGATCGAAGGTTGGATAGTCTCCAAGAATCCTCCAAGCTTCTTTCAATTCTTTGACTTTTAAGAGTAATACCCGAAAGTTTGAGAGAGTGAAAGAATGTGTTGGTGTGGCAAATGAGAATGAGATATGGCCTCTATTTATAAGGGATCGGCTCATGTATGGACAAGAACAAAGATGGTAGTGTATGCTCTAGCTAATGGATCGATTAAAGCCTAGTATACACCAAAGAATGATAAGGTTTGACAACACAATGGATCTCTTGCCTCACTCTCCTAGCTATGGCCGATTTGTGATCTATCCCAAAGGGGTATGGATTAGCTTCTTGGAGTTTGTCATTGCCTAGGTGACTAATCATGTATATATGCTAGATAGGATCTTAAGTATGGTTGTTATCACTTGATCTTGGCCGATTTTGGATAGATATGGACCAAAGAGGATAGGTTGACTCATCAAAGAATGGATTAAGGTTTTGTTTTTATCCTAATTCTATGTAAGATGACAACTAATCAATGGCTTGTGCACATGCTTCTATTCGGCCGATCCTAATCCCTCTCAAAGGGGTAAGCTTCTAAGTCTTGGGAATGGAGTATAATTCCTTGTTTTATCTCTATTTCTATGAAACCTTTGGATTGTTCTCTACTTGTCTTGTGGCCGTGAGGTGTAAGAGGATAGGAATGGGTATGGTTGACTTAAGAGGTGGGTTGTGGAAGCTTTATACTATTACTATAATGGTGAAACTTAGCTAACTAATCATGTCTCCTTCTTGCTTCCATGTGATCGGCTCAAGACAAAAGAAAGAGGACAAATGCCTAGGGTGATAGTTAGAAGCTTCTATGTGTTGTCCTTGTCCTCATGAGTTCTCTTGTCAACTCCTTTTCGGCCGCATACTATGCAAAGTAGGAGAATGTTTGTCCCAATCTTGATAAAGAAAGGTTGAAGTGAGGTAATAACTAATCTTGGCTCAACAATATGAAACTTTTGCTCACATAAATGGGGAAACTTTAACTCAACAATTTGAAAGATTCTCCTCATTAATATCTGAGCTAAAATTAAATGGTCAGACCTACACAACTGTATCTATGCTTCATAGATTTTTAAGGTCTTTACCTGAAAAATGGGAAACATACTCTATAGTCCTAAGATCCTCACCAGACTTTAGCTCCCTCACTCTCACAAAATTACATGGGAGATTACTAACTTTTGAAAGAGAAATTGATCAAAAGAAAAAGTTGCAAAGTTCTGGTAAAACTGCTGATGACTATCTACCAGGTAGTACAACACTATTGGGACAAGATTCACCTACTTGTTCAAATAGTTTTGGATCTTTTAACCACATTGACATAACTGCTGGGATCTCATCAGAAAGATCATTCCCAGGCTATGACAATGATGAATATAGTCAAACTGCTGATAACATGTGTTTTATCATGGATGATTTAAAAAATTTCAGCAATGATGACTTAGAAGAAATGGACATTTTACACCAACTGGCCATGTTAAGTATTAAAACAAACAAATTTTACAAAAGGTCAGGAAGGAAATTTCCAGGACTAAACAGTTCTACAAAAATTGGTTTTGAGAAATCTAAACTTAGATGTCACAAGTGTCAAAAGTTGGGACACTTTGCTAGAGAGTGTAGAAGCTCTAGCTACAACCAATCTCAGTCTGGAAATCAGTTTAACCCTAGTTATAATAGGAATAATGGAACACAAGGGAGTGCACATTTTGTACAGGCTCAAGCTCAACAAATCCAATATGTTCCACAAGTACAATATGTACAGATGCCTGCTCAACAGATGCAGAGCCAACAATCAATCCCTCCCATTCCAGCTGCTCAACATCCTCCACAGACTCAGCAACCCTCACAACAAAGCTTGTTCTCCTAACGGTATGTTGACTGGAGCAGTCTTCCTTTTGACACTACAGAGTGTAATCCTGATGCAGACAACAAAATGTTTGACATCAACTGGGGAGAACCTGACAATGGCAGAAAGAATTTTGCCTTAATGGCATTTGAGGGCTGCACCTCAAAATTTGCCCTGTCTTAGGTATCAAAAGAATCTTTAACAAAACTTTGTTCAACTTCATGTAAAGAATCTTTTTCTCTCATAAGAGAGACTAATGTGCACTTACAAGGAAAAGAAAATGACTCTGAGAGAAAATTCACTCAGATGAAATGTGATTTAGAAAGAAAACTTGCTGCAAAGGCAAAAGAAAATTCTAAATTAACTAAAAATGCTATTGAAACCCAAGCACAACTTAAAATCATGATAGATGACCTAGGAAATGTCAGAAAAGAGCTTGCTGACACCAAGGTCACTTGTGAAAAATGGGTAGATTCTTGTAAGGGGTACCAACTACTGCTAAACAAACAAAGTGCTTCAAATGTTAGGTTTGGCATAGGGTACAATCACACCGAAACACCAACAGATTTTTCCCCCAAAACTACTGAAGATGGGAGAAAAATTGTTTCAGGTGAAACTTCTGAAGAGAAAGAATGCACATATTTCCATGAAATTTTTCTAAAAACTCACAAAGAAAGTTCTTCAGAAGTACTGATAAAATCTGACTTTAAGCCATCAGTAGTTTCATCTACATCAGGAGTTGAGAACCTGAAAACTACTGATGACTTAAAACCAATCAAGACAGTCAGAAATTTGCCTTTAAATGAAAAAGAAAAGGCAAAAGAATGTGAAATCTGTGGTCTGATTAACCACAAGACGGAATTTTGCAAATATAGAAAAGGAATTCAGTACAACAAGAAAATTTCACAACTGGTTGTGGGAAAACAAATCAAAAATGATTTCAAAGAAACTTTCTCTCCCAGGAAACAACAACCAGCAAACACCTTTTCTCAGAAAAAGATGAAATCTCAACAAAAATCTTTTTCTCAAAATTCTCTTTCAGTAGTTAGACCTACATCATCAGCAGTTTCACAAACTGCTGAGATAAAAGATCTCATGAACATGGTACAACTACTGATGACCAGGGTTGATGGTGGTCCTCAAAAGGATACCACCATTGCTCTTAATGAAAAATCCATTGCCAAAAAGACATGGATTCCTCAACCTGGTCTAGAACAAACTGTTAATGTTCTCAAGAGCAAACCCAAAGCCAAACTGGCTTGGGTTCCTAAATCTAACTAATTTGCTACTTTGTGCAGAGGGTCTCAAGAGGCTTAAATAGCATTTCGTATGTGGACAGTGGATGCTCAATGCACATGACAGGATGCAGATACCTGATAAACAATTTTATCAGTCAAAGAGAAGGATATGTATCCTTTGGGAACAATGCTAAGGGATATGTGCTAGGACATGGCAATGTCTCCTCTGGCAAAATACAGTTTGACAAGGTCAATCTGGTTGAAAACCTTCAGTACAACTTGCTAAGTGTGTCTCAAATGTGTGATAAAGGATATTCTTCCTTTTCTCACAAAGACAGCATGCAAGATCATATCACCAGAAGACCAGAAGTTGATAGAGAAGATCATTGAAGATCATACTTTGTTGATAGCCAAAAGATGTGGCAATGTCTATGCAGTAGACATTGAAAAGGACAAAGTACTGAACAACACTGCCTGTTTCTTCTCAAAGGCATCAACTTCAGAGACTGATATCTGGCACAGGAGACTTGGCCATGTGAACTTTAAAACCATAAATAAAGTCACAAAAATGGGCTTGGTCAGAGGTCTACCTTTGAAAGTATACCAGTGTCAAGAACACTGTGTATCCTGTTTAAAGGGAAAACAGCATAAGTCCTCCTATATGTCTATTGAAGAATAAAAAACAACTGCATGTCTTCAACTACTCCATATGGACTTACTTGGGCCTGTAAAAATCATGAGCCTTGGTAAGAAGAAGTACTACTTGGTCATCATTGATGACTATTTAAGATTCACATGGGTATTCTTCTTATTCTCCAAGGATGAGGCAGCTGAAATCATCAAGTTCTTCATTCTACAAGTAGAGAAACAATATTCTCTATCTGTCAAAGCCATTAGAAGTGATAATGGGACAGAGTTCAGGAACAAAACTCTGGATAAATTTTGCTTGTCTAAAGGGATTATTAGACAATTCAGTGTTCCCAGAACTCCTGAACAAAATGGTGTGGTAGAAAGGAAGAACTATGTTAGCTGATTCAGGCCTATCATTGTATTTCTGGGCTGAAGCAGTTAACACTGCATGTTATGTTCAAAATAGAGTCCTTGTCAACAAGAGACATTCCAAGACTGCCTATGAAGTTCTTCATGGCATAAAGCCCCTTATCTCCTTTTTCAGGGCTTTTGGATGTCAATGTTTCATTCTAAACATTAAAGACTCTATTTCAAAGTTTGCTGCTAAAGTTGATTCAGGTTACTTTCTTGGTTATTCTTCCACTAGAAAAGCCTACAAGGTTTTTAATTCAAGAACCAAGATAGTAGAAGAAACACTGAATGTCAAGTTCAATGAGTCAAAACACACTCTTATTCCAGCACATCCTGCTGAACTCTTTGACCTTGACAACTTCCACTTTGGACCTGAAAAGACTGTTACTTCATCTAAACCTACTTATTATGGTGATCAAAGGTTTGATGATGAGGATTCAGCACCATGGACTCCTAATATAGTCATTAAATCAACTTTCAAACCTTCAGAAGTTTCACAAACTTCTGATTTAACAACTGCTGATGTACGAACTCAAACATCTGCTTCAGCACCTACAACTACTGAAGACACTCAAACGGCTGAACCAGACATTATAAACCTCAGTGGTTTGTTTGATGAAGTACAAGAGCCACCTACACCTGTCAGTGGTTTACAACAACTGATTGAACACAAAGATTATCCATTGGAACAAATCATGGGTGACATTGCTTCAGGTGTTCTCACAAGAAACCAGTTTTCCAACTTTTGCTTCTTCTCAGCATTCATTTCTCAGCTGGAACCTAAGAAGTACCAAGAAGCCCTCAAAGACAACAATTGGGTGGAAGTTATGCAAGATGAGTTACTTCAGTTCAAGAAGCAACAGGTTTGGGAAATTTGTCCCTTACCACCAAACAAGCTACCAATTGGCACAAGATGGGTTTTTAGGAACAAACAAGATGAAGCTGGTATGATCTTTAAGAACAAGGCAAGACTGGTGGTACAAGGTTACTCTCAAGAAGAGGGAATTGATTATGATGAGACCTTTGCTCCAGTTGCAAGGCTTGAGGTCATCAGATATTTCTGGCCTATGCCATTTCCAACAAAATAAAAGTTTTTCAAATGGATGTTAAGAGTGCATTTTTGTATGGAAAAATCAAAGAGGAAGTGTATGTTTGTTATCCACCTGGGTTTGAGGATCCTTCTCATCCTGAGTGGGTGTACAAACTTGACAAAGCTCTTTATGGGCTCAAACAGGCTCCAAGAGCCTGGTATGAAACACTTTCCAACTTTTTACTCAAAAATAACTTTACAAGAGGCTCCATTGATAAAACTCTTTTCATTAAAAATGTTGGAAATCATGTCTTACTTGTTCAAATTTATGTTGATGATATCATATTTGGTTCAACAAACACAAAATTGTGTGATGAATTTAAGAAACTCATGCAATCAAAATTTGAGATGAGTACAATGGGAGAACTGCAGTACTTTTTAGGACTACAGATTAAACAACAAACTAATGGAACTTTTATACATCAATCAAAATATGTTAAAGAATTATTGAACAAATTTTCTTTACAAGACTGTAAATCATGTTCCACTCCCATGTCCCCTACCACACAAGTTGAACTAGATGATCAAGGAAAACAGGTTGATCAAACCATGTATAGATGTATGATAGGTTCCCTTTTGTATCTAACTGCTTCTAGACCAGATATTATGTTTTCAACATGTGTTTGTGCTAGATATCAATCAACTCCTAGGGAATCACACCTCATTGCAGTCAAAAGAATCTTCAGATATCTGAAAGGAACTCCTACACTTGGAATTTGGTATCCTGCTTCAAGCAATACCAAGTTATCAGCTTTTTCAAATAGTGACTATGCAGGGTGTAAAATGTCAAGAAAATCAACATCTGGTGGTTGTCAATTCTTGGGAAACTGTCTAGTGTCCTTGCAATCAAAGAAGCAAACATCTGTTGCAACTTCAACTGCTGAAGCTGAATACATTGCAGCTGCAAGTTGTACATCACAGATACAATGGCTCCAATATCAACTTCTTGATTATGGAATCAAAGAGACCAAGACACCATTGCTTGTAGACAGCAAATCTGCCATTAGCATCATTCAAAATCCTGTTCAGTTCTCAAAAACTAAACATATTAAAATCAGATATCATTTCATAAGGGATTGCTATGAAAAAGGCAAGATTGAAGTTAAGCATGTCACAACAGCTAATCAGATAGTTGACATATTCACAAAACCCCTTGACACATAAACATTTCAGAAGTTAGTATCCATGCTTGGGATGCTAAATTTGTAAGTGTTTCTTTTACTTCTCTGCACATATTTTATTTTTTCACTTACATCTGTTTTTAGACCAAAAACTTCTGAAAAACAAAAGGAGAGAAACTACTGATGAACAAAAACATCAGTATGGGAATATTTTCTGAAAAATGATTAACTTCTGATAAAATAATCTTCAGAAGTTATGAATAAAGTGTTTATAAACATTCTCATCAGTTGTTAACCAACTACTGAAGAGAAAATGGGAACTACTGATGACAATTGTTCTTTATCAACAGTTTTGTCATTAAGGGCAAATCAGACATTTCCCACTTCAGAAGTTTGACCTAGGGCGGTTACAAACTTCTGATAAACACCTTTTCCAACACTTATCCATTCAAAAAGCAAAAATTCCCTCCTTCTCTCTCAAAAAGCTCTCAAACCCTTAACCTGCAAAAACACTAGTAGATCCACACACACACAAACCACATGGCTCTAACACTGAAATAGGGACACAATCAAAGAGGCTACTTTGAAAAATATGAAGCCTGATCCTAATACGACGAAATCATTGATTTAGTCGTTAAATCCCAATACTTTACTGCCCTCACCATTGATCCTCCAATCCACACTGAGACTCTTAATGAGTTCTGGGCAAATGCGGAGACGGTGACAGTAAATGATAAGGTGATCTCCCTCAATTCAACCATCCAAGGGAGAAGAATGGCAATCACACCCGAAACTTTGGGAATTAGACTGGGTCTAGATGATGTTGGTGCCCCAGATCAATTTCCAAACTTTGAAATTCATCTAACCATGACAGAGTGTGGTTACCAAGGTACTCTCTCACATGCTACTATTTTTAAGAAATATTTTGAACCTAAGTACAAACTTCTGTTTCACTATATAATAATGTGTTTGAGTCCAAAAACTAGATCATATGATCAGATGCCCTCCACTTTTCAACCTATTTTTCATTTCATTGTGAATGAAACAAAATTCAGGGCATCAGCACTTTTCTTTAATGAGTTGGTGTTACATCATCTCAATTCTAAAACGAAGTTTTTGTTATATCCAAGATTTATTATGCAATGCATAATAAAGGAACTTGGAGAAGAGGTGCTTGTGGGTCAAACAACTGTTTTAAACCCTTTAACCTCACAAGCATACTTTAGGCACAATAAACCGGCCACCTGGCCAGAAGATGACCAAGGGGAACACACAACAGTCCCCAAGGAACCCTCATCTTCCAAACCTTCACCCAAAAAGGCCAAGAAACCAAAACAGCAAAAACAAAAACCCACCAGCCTGAAAAGAAAGGCAGTTCAGGAGATTGAGATGCCTGAACTTGCTAATGTGCAATCAACACTTGATAAAGATATGACTGAAACATCCTCTCAGTCTCATCCATCTCAAACCCCCACTAGAGCACCAATCACCATTTTATTCAAAAGAAAGAAATTTAAGAAAACAATCCCCATAGACTCTTCTTTTGAAACTGCTGAACCTATAGACCAAACTACTGAACCAGCACCACAAATTTCTGAACCTGAAGCCCTTGAAATTGCCAATACCCACATCAAACAGGGGACATACCTTCAGCACTTGACATGGATGTGGATATCCCTAGCCCTAACCCAAGAGATGAGGATGAACCAGGGTCTCTAAGCCCAAACTTAGAAACTCTAGGTACATTTGAGGCTGCTACTACTCATATACCACCCAGTGGTGGATCTGAGGATAGAAGTAACATTGCTAAGACCTCACTTGTGGCAACTACTGATGAAGGCTTAATGCCTGAGGTAGGAAATCCTCTGAACCAAGAAAAAGAGGTACATGAGACAACTGGGTTGGGCCCTGCTCATGATATAACTGATACTGTCCTCATTGAGGAAGTAAGCAGGGATTCAGATGATTCCATTGACTTGGATGATGATTCACACTCCACTAAAATTGAATTGACGGCTGCTAGTGAAGGTCCTGCACCTGGTGTCTCTAAGCTCAAAGAGCTGGTCACAACAGATCAGGTTAAAGTCCACTTGATCCCTGATTCCCCTAAAGTGGCATCTTCTGTACAACATGAAGATCACCCAAAAACATACCCCTCACTGAAAATGCCTACCCAATTCCCTAGGTCATCCAGCATAGACTTGAACCAACTATGCAGCCCAGATGGTCCCCTATACCAGTTGATGAACACCCTAATTGTCAATCACCTTTGGAGTTGTCAACCAAAGCTCAGTTTGAGGTGATCAACAAAAAACTTGGTGAGCTGTCCAACAAAATAGACAACAACTCAAGACAGCTTGCTGAACTCACTAGTAGAACTTCCAAACCCAGCAGGCTTCCAGAAGTGGATGAAGCCAAAAAGGGGGAGAAGATTAAGGAACCTAAGGAGTCACTGGAAGCCAGGATAAAGGCAAGAGTGGCTCTATAACAACAACAACTTCTGGAAAAAGCCCAAAAACAAAAAGAAGATCAACAAAGGCTTGTTTTTGGAACTGAAGTTGAAGCTGAACCTTCCCAAGGCCATAATGAAGAAACTACTGAAGAAACCTCTGATGACTCAGAAAGTACTAAAGACAATCCTTCAGTAGTTGACACTTCTGTCAACACTTCAGCAGTTAACACTTCCAACATACAAACAGCTGAAGAGCCTTCCAAGACAACTGAACAACAACAACCAACTCCTATTCCAAGGCCTACAACAACTACAACAATGACTGTGCTGAACCCTTCTCCACTATCAATGTCCAAAGAACTACTTGAGAAGAGTTTGATTGCAGCCTAAAGAAAGGCTAAGGAAGAAGAGATCTGGAATAACTTGGAGGCAAGGGAAGATCTAAGCTTAAATGAAAAGCTTCAAGCTTATGAAGCAGAGTTGAATAGGCAAGCTGAAACAGAGAGAGTTGCTGAAGAAGACAAAAGACAACAACTGGTGTCTTTTATAACAAAGAACAGCAAAACAAAAGCCTATTCACTCAAAGGGCTCTCAATGGATGAGCTGACTAGAAGAGCTCAACTTGTTGCTGACAAACTTGCAACAAACAAAGATGGAAAAGCCAAGAGAGCTGAGATGATTGAAGAACTGGTAGCAAATGACTATGGTTCAAAAGCCTCTGTGTCAAGATGGAAAGAAGATAGACTACTAGACACATACAAGAAGTACAAGGCTGCAAAGGCTGCTAATCTAGAGAAGTTGAAAACTTCTGAAGTATCAACTTCAGTAGTTAGAACTTCTGGTGTTAAAAGACCAGCTACCAAGAAGAAACCAGAGGACAATACAAAGACTGACTTCAAGATGGTGTTGCTGGAAGGCAACACAGTTGTTCAAGGAGACTTTGATATTGAAGAGAAGCCTCCGATAACTCAATTTAGGGATCCTTCAACATTTGCTTACCAAATTCAGAAGACTATCACTGACAGACTGCACACAAAGGTAGTTACTGGACATCATTTACCAACCTTTAAATTACCTGAAGTAGTGCAAGAAGAAGATAGAAGTGAATCCCACCTGAGAGTCACAGAAATAGAAAATATCCAACACTCAGGAACATCCCAGGGATCCAGCATGGTTCCCTATACTTCAGACTTTGACAAGTCTAAAGTGTTGATCATCAGATGGTCCTTTACTGATGACAACTCTGTATTGGTGACAAGAAGAGATCTTACAAGCAAGGCCTACAAGTCCATGAATGAACTGAAGAAACTATCAACTCAGGACTTGCTTACAATTCAACACTTAGAACCTCAAAGGGGATCTCTCAGTGATGAACAACTTAATTAATTGAAGAATTCCATGTTCAAGGAGATATGGAAGATTGTGAATGACAGAAGAAGACAATAAAGAATTAGAAAAGGTTTTGGCTTCATCAATCCAGGGGGAGATTGTTAGGACAAAAAGGATTGTTGAAACCATTTTTGTAAACCTTAGTCTAATTCACTTCTGCAAAATATCCTAAGTATAGAACTACTGAAGAAAGAAGACTAAAGTACTGAAGAAGGATTCAACAAGTACTGAAGAAGAAGTATCAGAAGTTCTGAAGTCTAACCAGACAGTTCACTAAAGAACTACTGAAGACAAACTACTCATCAATAGTTTATCATTCATCAGCTCTTGTAAAGAATCTTTTTCACCGACTTATGTTTCAGTAGTTTATTAGTTTAGTATTACTTTATCTTTTTGTACAAGTTTCAAGAATGCAACTTGTGCAACTTGTTTCTGACTTGCTTTTTGGCAAGGTTCATGCATATGTAAAGTCTATAAATAGATGGGTTCATCCCTCTGTTTTAGACATTGATTTTTGTTGAAACAAGAATCCTTCAAAGCTTATTATTGTTCTGTCCATTTCATTTATTGAGAATCTGTTTGAGTATTTATTATCATTCACATTCAATACTTAGATTCTCATTAAACTTGTCTTTAGATTTCAAACATCCAGGGGGAGTAATAACTCCTGTTGATAGTGTAGCTTTACTTAATCATTCCGCTGTGCAAATCTGATTGAACTTGCTAAACACATACGTGTTCACTAGCAAGCAATACATCAAGAGCAATACTCATCCAAGAAGTGTCATCGTCCGTCTCGTCATCGGAAGTACGTCTCTGCACCGGAGGTGAGTCAATGTCCATCTCAGACTCGGATACCCATCCATTATGATGGGACTCGGGGGCTGGCTGGGTGAGAGGTAAGTCATCTCCCTAGGGGTCATCTACCAAATAATCTGACTCTGACTCGGGTGAAGAAACAAGATCAATAGTACTGGCCATGTTTCGTGTTGCAACATGCACATATATGTAAATAATCATATGGATAAATAAACCATGGTACCCGTATGTCTTCATGGAGCGGCTTGAGGTTTGAGGGGTGCAAGGAGAGACTTCGTGGCACTTGGTGAAAACGTTTCGAAAAATACTTTTAAGTTATAGTTGGCTCAAAAGAATCTTAGTTCGCTATAACCTCGTGCTCTGATACCAATCTGTCACACCCCGCCTAGGCGGAAATTCGGGAGTGCAACGATCGAAAAGTTTTCAAGCACAAGGTTCAAGCAATACACATTTATTCAAAATGGTACCACCTTAAAGATGGAATTTGTCATGGTCTTATTGAAAATTAAGCATAGTGTAAGCACATGAACATTGTCTCATGGAAATTGAAAACATAACGTTTTGAAGCTGACAAAAGCCATCAAAGTGATACCACGGTGTGCATGCTCGAACCCTTCCCTCAATCCTCTGTGGCCCTCCATTAGTTACCTAAAACACATGCATAAAGGATTTTGTCAACAATAATGTTGGTGAGTCTATGGGTTTTGAATGTATTGTGAAATGAACGTGTCATTCGTGTTTGACCAATCATAAGCTAGCTAAGCAAATGATTATTGTGAGAACCATGAGTCCTGTAACCAAACCTCTTGACTGTGGTGCCTCGTGCATTGTACACTAAAGACAATGTATGTATAGTAGAATACTAACACTCTTTTGCATGTGGCCGGTTAGCGCGACTAACCAAGAGTGGGGGTGTCAACCCAATAGATCTATTAAAGTGTTCCATGGCTAAATGTCTAGCTAATGGTTACAGTGAACGATGTACGAGGACTAGTGAGCTCATGAACCAAAATGTCTCATGTTCGACATGGTAGTCATGCTAGAATGTACACACACTTGAAATTGACACAAGTATTGATGCATGTAGTTCCCTTAAAATGTAAAATAGTAAAATGGGGCCATAGAAAACTCACCTGTTTGAGTCGTGTAGGGTCTAGTGAGCTAGTAGATGATCAATGGCCTGACAAATGATACCCTATGATCATTATGGACATGGTATGTCATCTGGATTTTTTTTATCATACAAATTGTTCACGCGACACTTGTGGACCAATGTGTTTAGTGTGTTTTTCATTGTTCATGATACTTGTAAATGTTCCAACATACATATAATTCCAAAACTTTGTTGTTTCGAAATGTAATATTCATGGTGAACCATATTGGGCCTCACATGGGGTATTTGGGCCGTATATTGGCATCAAATCACCATGTGTGGTTGGTTTTTGAGAAAACATTGCTTAACATATGTTTAGAACCCTTTGCAAGTCCATTATAATGTTAACACATGTTTTGGCTCTTATTACCATATGTTAGCTTATGGTGGCCGATTAGTTTTCATTGTATATAAGATATTTCCGATTGGTTAATGAATCAATTTAGCCGTTTCTAAGCTCATTTGAGCCTTTTCATGATATATTTGTGAGTTTTGCATCATTTTAAGTCTTGATCACCATGTGGTTAGCCTTAGCTTGAAGCTTAAGCCAAGTGAGCTTGCACTTATGAAATCCGATTCATTTCATGGTGATCCAAGTTGTACATGATTTTAAAAGCGTGTTTTGACTACTCGTGATTATAGCAAGACCGATTATAGTGATGTTAAGATAAGATTATATGAACAAATACTAGTATTAAGACAATGTGTATGTGTTCATGTGTCTAAGGCAACTAGGATCAATTAAAGAGGGTAAACGAAACTAGAATGTAGCTCGAGGTATAGTAATCTTACCTAGAGATGGGTCGAAGGTTGGATAGTCTCCAAGACTCCTCCAAGCTTCTTGCAATGCTTTGACTTTTAAGAGTAATACCCGAAAGTTTGAGAGAGTGAAAGAATGTGTTGGTGTGGCAAATGAGAATGAGATATGGCCTCTATTTATAAGGGATCGGCTCATGTATGGACAAGAACAAAGATGGTAGTGTATGCTCTAGCTAATGGATCGATTAAAGCCTAGTATACACCAAAGAATGATAAGGTTTGACAACACAATGGATCTCTTGTCTCACTCTCCTAGCTATGGCCGATTTGTGATCTATACCTCTTCTTGTCTTATGGCCGTGAGGTGTAAGAGGATAGGAATAGGTATGGTTGACTTAAAAGGTGGGTTGTGGAAGCTTTATACTATTACTATAATGGTGAAACTTAGCTAACTAATCATGTCTCCTTCTTGCTTCCATGTGATTAGCTCAAGACAAAAGAAAGAGGAAAAATGCCTAGGGTGATAGTTAGAAGCTTCTATGTGTTGTCCTTGTCCTCATGAGTTCTCTTGTCAACTCCTTTTCGGCCGCATACTATGCAAAGTAGGAGAATGTTTGTCCCAATCTTGATAAAGAAAGGTTGAAGTGAGGTAATAACTAATCTATATCCATGTATGTGTGGGCATGCGTGTGTGTATATATGTAATGCCGTGTATGTGTGTGTGTATACACATGTGGGCATAGCTTGCATAGTCTCTAAGACATTAAGCTTGGCTATGATCCAATAATTAACATGTTATGTTGAATAAATCGGCTTATTCGTGTTAATAGTGTTGTGATTGTTCGTTGTATAGCCTCTAGTACACCTTTGATATAGGAATATCATCCGGTCTCATTAGAGTAAGAGGTGGTTAAATTCTATGCCTCTTGATGATGATTAACATGTATTTTGTTTCACATGTGTCATGGGTTTGTTGAATAATTTCCCATGATGATTTTTGTGTTCACAATCATGTGTTAAGGGTGCATTAGCATGTGTTAGAGGGCATAACCTCTTGTAATGCTTGTTTTGATGGTGTGTCCGGGTGTTGTATGACTAAACAAGTGCACTGTGTTGAGTTTTTCTATTTAACTCATGCTCTACTAACCTGGGGGGGGGGGGGTATAATGTAGGCAAATTGTCTAAATATGCACATATAATGAAGTCATAACTGAAACATGTACGGACGTTGACCTGTTACGTTGACTGTTGTCACATGTTGCACTTAGTACCATACAGATAGTGCCTCCAGATCTTTAGGACAAACATTAATGCACCTAAATCTAGATCATGAGTGGTGTAATTCTTCTCATGGACTATGAGTTGACGAAATGCATAAGCGATAACCTTATTCCTATGCATGAGTACACATCCAAGACCTTGATGTGAAGCATCGCAATAAACCACGAAATCATCGGTACCTTCGGGAAGAGAAAGAATCGGAACACTGCATAATCGGTTTTTCAAATATTGGAACACTTCCTCTTGTTTGACTTCCCAATCGAACTTTTTGTCTTTCTATGTTAAGACTGTAAGTGGCTGGGCTATCTTAGAGAAATTTTCGATGAACCTGCGATAATAACCAGCTAAACCTATAAATTGTCACACTTCGGTGTGGGTTTCGGGCGCATCCCAATCTTTGATTGCTTCAATTTTGGTAGGGTCGACCTGAATGCCCTTCTCGTTCACAACGTGACCAAGAAAATGAATTTCTCGAATCCAAAACTCGCATTTAGAGAACTTGGCAAACAACTTCTCGTTTTTGAGCAACTCCAAAATCAATTTGAGATGATGTTCGTGCTTGTCTTTGGTTTGCGAGTAGATCAAGATGTCATCGATGAAAACAATCACGAATTTGTCCAAGTGGGGCTTTAGACACGATTCATAAGATCCATAAAAACAGCAGGTGCATTTGTCAAACCGAATGGCATAACCAAAAACTCATACTGCCCATAACGAGTCCGGAAAGCAGTCTTAGGTATGACGTCCTCTTGGATTCATAACTGATGATACCCCTAACGCAGATCGATCTTCAAATAGTAGCTGGAACCCTACAACTGATCAAACCATCGTCGATCCTCGGTAGTGGGTACTTGTTCTTGATGGTCAGCTTGTTCAACTCCCAATAGTCGATGCACATGCTAAAACTTCCGTCCTTCTTCTTCACAAACAAAACCGGTGCTCTCCATGGAGAAAAACTCGGGCGAATGAAACCTTTGTCTAACAATTCCTGAAGCTGGTTAGACAACTCTTGCATCTCGGATGGTGCTAAACGATACAGAGTACGGGCTACTGAGGCAGATCCTGGGACTAGGTCAATGCAAAATTCGACTTATCGTGGCAGTGGCAACATTGGCAAGTCTTCAGGAAAAACTTCAGGATTGTCTCGCACTACCGGTATGTCCTCAAGTTTCCGATATTTAGCTTTTTGTTCAACGACGTGTGCCAGGAACGCAACACAACCCTTCCTTAAACATTTCTGCGCCTTGATTCAAGATATAACTCGAAGAGTAGATCCACCACGGTCTCCTCGGATCGAGAGGGTTTCACCATTGGACAAGGGTATACAAACTAACTTCTCGTGACAGACAATCTCTGCACGATTCTTGTATAACCAGTCCATGCCAATGACAATATCGAAACTACCCAACCGAATAAGCAGTAGATCAATACTGAAAACACGATTATTAAGTTCTGAAACACAATCCCTAACAACTTCTTCAGACGATATTAACTTACCATTGGCTAATTCTATGGTATAATATGTATCCAACTTACTTGATTATAACCCAACGGATTTCTTAAAGTCGGTGGACACAAAGCTAAAATTAGCTCCTAAATCAAAAAGTACCGATGCATAATGGTTGTTAAGGAGAAACGTACCAGTAACCACGTTCAGATCTTTGCTTGCTTCATTGGCTCCTAGCAGGAATGCTCGTCCGCGAGCTTAATACTTAGCAGTTGGGCAATCCTTGCTGAAATGACCGGTTGCACCAAATTCATAACACTCGTTTTTGGCAGGAGGAGTGTTGGTGGCTTTGGCTTTGCAGTTAGCGGTTTGGTGACCACGGCGGTTGTAGTTCTGGCATAGAATACTCTCACATGTGCCGACATGGTGGTAATTGCACTTTCTGCAATAGGGATGGGGCCTGTTGTATTTCTGTTTGGGCTCCGCAGCAGTGGTGGCAACAAAAACCTTCATTGAGTCTCGGCGCCTATGGGAAGAGTTCTTACCCTTCTTGGAACCAGTTTGCTTGCACTTGTTCCCAAAACTATTACCAGCAACTTCAACTTTACGATTCAATGAACCCATACGAACAACATAATCGGTGAGACTATGAGCCAGCGTAACAACACTCTGAATGGTAGTGGGTACAGACGTAGTGACCATTCTTTGAATCTTGGGAGACAAACCCCAAATATACCGTTCGACTCTCTTGTACTCAGGAGTGACCATGTGAGGTACAAGTCGAGAGAGCTCGTGAAAACGGGTTGTGTAAGCAGTCACGTTAGCATCCACCATAGACAGATTCCAGAATTATGCTTCAAGCTTTTGTAGTTCGCTCCTAGGACAATACTTTTTCCATAAGTAGAGTTTTCAGATCGGCCCAAGTGAGATTGTAGGCCGCGTCTCTACCCAAGGTTTGCACTTGGATATTCCACCAGGTAAGAGCTTTGTCTTGGAAAGTGCAAGCAGAGTACTTCACTTTCTAATGCTCAGAACAACCGCTAATGTTAAGAACTGACTCAGTCTTCTCAATCCAACAGACAATCCCAACAGTATCTTCGGTACCACGAAAATTCCATGGTTTGCAAGCCATGAAAGTTTTATATGATCATCCCCGAATAGGGTTTTCAAATTTTGTGTACACAATAGTAAATATTAACAACACCAAAATTCGCGTAGGAGTAGTAAATAGAGAATTTAGACCCAAAATTTCTATCGTTGTCCATATCGCTTCCCTATCGGCAACCAGTACCTACAGAACCGCCGCTAGAATCGGCTCGAGCTGCATCATGTCGAGCAATCGCTTCAGCAATTACCCTAGACAGCTCAGCGGGAGTGGCTGGGAATGGCTCGCCATCGTTAGTTCTTGCAGATTGTCGGGTTTGCATGTTTTCCTTCTAATAAATCACATATCAAAAGTATAAGACACAAATTTCACCAAATAGTGTCATGCATACAAATATAACAAACAAATATAACCATGAATAGTAAGATCACAACCACAAAACAAAAGAATAAGTAGGGCACATCATGAATTAAAATACCATTGCAACCATTTCATTTCATAACGTAGTTTAAGTACATCCATTGTTCTGTAACAAAAGATAGGTAACCCCAACCATAAATAAAACATCACAAAGTACAATCATGAAACCTCCTAAGAAGACGAAGATGGAAAGGTGGAAGTGAGGGCAGCGACTGCAGATCTCATGCGTTGGTTTAACTCGGTCATCCTCTGCTCCAGTGCCTCCAAGCGTCTCTCTGCCTCCACCCGTCCTATGGTAGCTGCAAGCCTCCCCTGCTTGGCCTCCGAAGCATGATCCTCCAACTCCCGAATGTGAACACCCAAGCTCACTATCTGCTAATCGTGGGATAGAAGGACACCTCACTCCATGTACAGTGGTCTGCTAGAATACCCACCCAGGGTCATCACCTCCGCATCGTCCTCCTCGTCTCAGTGCGCGAGGTCACCCACGAGAATGGGGAGGTAGGGCCACTTGCGGTCCTGTGATCACCTCCTCAGTCGGGGTGGCTCGGGAATTGGCACGGGTGCCTCCTCTGTGGGCACCTCCGGTATGGGGGCAACAGGATGGTCGGGCTCGCCAGGAACAACATGGTCGGAGGGCTGTACAGGGACCGGAGCAAGAGAGGGAATAGAAAGGACGATTGACTGTCGCACCCGTTTCAGAAGGGTGCACCTATAGCGTACACCGCCCGAGAAGTAGCGGAAAGTGCGAAAAGAGGGTAACGGGTCATCGGCAAGAATCACTGCGGGATGGACGTTAGGGTCAGCAAGAGCGGAAGGGGCGTCATCCTTTGTGTCGTCGTCAAAGACATGGTGTTCCGCAGGCTCGGGATCCACATCCATGTCAGAGTCGTCCATGATGAAGCCGACGCTGTCGTGCGGATAATCAGGTGCTTCATACGGAATAGGGCCAGGCTGTGCAGGAGCGACATGGTGCGTGTCCTCCTCAGGAGTGGCATCGACAAGGTAGTCATCCTCAGAGTCAGAGAGTAGGGTAAGGTTGGCGGAGATAGCCATGATCCTATCAAATGCATGCATATATGAATGAACATAAATGTCAATAAATGAACTACTATACCCGTGTGTCGTCGTGGAGCAGCTTGAGACTTGAGAGGTGCAAGGCGAGGTAATGTGGTACTTAGTGAAAACGTTTCGAAAATGTTTTAGTTATAGTTGACTCAAAAGAATCTCAGTTCGCTATAACCTTCTGCTCTGATACCAGTCTGTCACACCCCGCCAAGGCGGAAACACGGGGATGTGATTTGAAAGGTTTTCAAGTACAAGGTTTGAGCAACACATAAGAAGTATTTTAAAGCGATACCATCAAAGATAACCATTATCATACAATATTATTAAAAAGGCAACATTGTCTAAAAATAACCATTGTTTTAAATACCAAGACATAACATAACCAACAATAATGTAATCCACACAATGATGGTACCACAACGTGCATGCTCAAACCCCTATCTCAAGCCTCCGCCCGCATAGTTAATTACCTGAAAAACATGCATAAAAGATTTGTCAACAGAATATCGATGAGTTCACAGGTTTTAATGTACTATGTAAAGTGCTCGTGAAATTTGTGTATGACTAATCATAGGCTAGCTAAGCGAATGATTACCATGCCAACCATGAGTCCCATAACCAAACCTCTTGTCTATTGTACCTCACGCATTGTACAATAAAGACAACGTATGTATAGTAGAATACTAACACTCTTTTGTATGTAACTGGTTAGAGAGACTAACCAAGAGTGGGGTGTCAATCCCAATAGATCTTTTTAAGCGTTCCATGGCTTTTGATAGCTAATGGTTATAGTGTAAATGTAAGTACAAGGACTTTTGAGCTCATGAACCGAATATCTCATGTTCCACATGGTAGTCACGATAGAATATCACATAAAATGAAATCTATTAGAAATGCAACATGTTTATCCCTCGAAAATGTAAAAGTAGTAAAATGGGGCTGTGAAACTCACCAGGTGATAGTACGTGTGGTCTGGTAAAGCTAAGATGTAAGGTAACTACCGTTATGATAATGATTGCCTTGTGATTAACAAGGACATAGTAAGTTGTACGTTCTTGTCGTTTATTATACAAGTTGTTCACCCGACTTTTGGACCCTTGTGTCCGTTATATGTGGACCATAGTTCGTGCACGTGTTAGTTATTACTTGTTTCATGTTTACTTTTTAAAATGTACGGTTTCGAGAAATCCGGTTTTCTATTGTAAAATTTAATCTATTGTGAACAAAATGGGCCTCACATGTCATCATGGGTTATGGATTGTTCCCAATCTAACACGTGTAGTCGTTTTATAGCCAACCGAGTGTTTTAACATATATTTATGACTTTTAATATCAAAGGATAGTATTAACACATGCTATGGTCTTCTTAACATACGTTATAATAGCATAGTCGAAATCTTTCATTAATCATGCCCTAAACCCGATTGTTTTAAGCATCCAAAACAACTTGTTTGTGTTTACCAATGTACAATTTAGTGACCATAAGTGTGTGTAAGGCGTCAATAAGGAAATCGAGTATAACTATTCCCAAAGTGTGACATAGTGTCGAGCATGTATGTATATATATATATATGACTAGGTTCAAAATCGATTTCTTGTCACTTATAAAAGCCGAGTGTGTTTTATAAAGGATTTGTCACAATGTGGGTGTATTATCTAAGCTTGTTCGTGTCACATTTGAGTGTGGTTGGCTCATGTGCGAATCATATATCAAATGTACAAGTGTGTGGTAGAAATCGGTATTAATCTATAATAACAAGGTAATGCCTTCAACAATAACTATCTTTGGTGTGTTGTAAGGTCGAATACATGGTGTTCAAGGGCCGGGGATCGGGTTAACATGTGGGCCGATTGGTGTAAGGTGGACTAGAAGTGAGATTATAGATAATTTACTTACCTAGTTGAAGTAATGTGAATACCGATTGATGGGACCTTCTAACCTCCACTTGAGCTTCCTAGTCTAGTGCCTTGGTGCTTAGAAGGAGAAATGGGTTTTGTTTTGGGGTGATAGGGTTCGGCCGTGAGTTAATCAAGAGAAAAAAAGAGAGACTTTGTGTGGGAAGTAAGATTGATCACATATCCTTCTTATATAGTGGTCAACTTATGGTGAGGACAAGAGGATAAAAGGAAAGGTTTATCACCTTGGTTGAGGCATTGATCAAGACTTTCAATCACTAGTTTGTACAAGGTGTGGACATATGATGGGATGCCTTCACCCTTGATCTTAGCCGATTGGTGCATGATCTTGTATCCAAGGATTGTTGACTTGCATAGGTGGTTTGTCATGTTTTGTTTTGTTTTGGTGCTAAAAATGGTATAATGACAACGAGCACAAGTTCCATTTGTCCCTTGGGTCTTCGGCCGAGTATAGGACAAGAGAAAAAGGTGGCATCAATCTTGGTGATAGGGATGTGTGCTCCTTTTTCTTCCTAGATCCGATTGGAGCATAGATTATTAGGGAAGGTTCTATGTCATTGATATTGTACTTGTGAGGGTGGTCTTGATCCATATTCATATAATGTTTGGACTTACCTAGTGAAAGTGACAAGTGATCAAATGTTTCAAGTGTTTCCTCCTTGTGGTTTTCGGCCGAGAGTAAGACAAAGGAGGATCATAACTTCTTTGGTAACTCATCAATCTTGGGAATTTAACATGGTAAGATTAAGGGCCTAAATTAGTATAATAAGGTTGTCATGATGAGCTAATGATGGTAACTTGTGATGATTGTCCTTGTCTTGTGTTCCTTTTCGACTAGTGAGGTGTCACGGGAAGAAGATTTGTCATGTGTTGGTACAAAATCTCACTAAAATCATAGGTGTCATGGATTGAAAAGGACTTGAGGGGTTGCCTTGATGTTTCGGCCGAAGGGGAAGATGACAAGAGAAGGATTATTCTAATTTTTGGATTGTGAGTGTAGTTATGGAAAGGTTAGGGTTGTAGAACATGTCATGTGTTTGTCCATTAACCTTTCTAATGCAAGTTAAAAGCAAACAAAATATTGATCTAGGGCCGATTAAAAGCAACAAGAGCAATGGCATGGGTGGCATATATGTTGATGCACATTGTGTGTGGTCGTCGCTGTTGAATAGACTAGAGTTGAGTCATATGTTGTATAACATGAGATTGTGGTGATCCATAAGGGCATTTTATGGATCTGATGCATTTGTTTAAGTAGACCTAGAAATCAAGAATTTGGTTTGTGCTTTCGAAGGGTCGAACTAAAACTTATAGTTTTGGTTCGTGCTTTTGTAGGGTCGAACCAATTGGTTCGCCCTCACGAAAGGTCGAACCAAATTGGTCTATAAATAGCAATCTCATGTGTTGAGTTCATTAAGATTGTGCGTTTATGCTTAGCATGATCTCTAGGGGAGGTCAAGCCCGACCTCCCCTGGCCCCGAGATAGATGTTTATCATACTGATGACAGTGTCTGTAATCGTTTCTGATGTAATACGAATCTGTGTTGACATTGTTTTCATTTATTTATGTTTCGTCTCCAATCTCTGTATAAAACCGAACTGTAACCGTTTAATTGATCCATGGAATCGGTCCTAAACCGTTTCCACAAGTGGTATCAGAGTCGTGGTACCGATTTGAATGATCTAACAATCATTTGAATCAATCACAGCTCATTTTCATGGTTTTTTTGACGTAAAAATCAAATTTTTGAAAGGTTGAAACCCTAGAAACCATAGATCCGCTAATTAAACACACAATCATAGGATTTTTCCAAGTTTTTGATCAATCGAGGGTTAGGTTTTCATTTCCGAACCTTTCTATACAAGTTTCATTATCGAATTCAAACTATGAGTTTTTGGACTAATTTGCAGAAAATATAGCAGATGAACACGTTTTTCGGCAAAAGGTCGAATGTGAAAATTGATTCGTGTGATCGTGGGGTCGAACCAAAATTTTTATTCTCATTCGTGCCTTGGTTACTTGATTCGTGCTAAAGATAGGGTCGAACGAGAGATTTCAGAATTCATTCGTGCTATCTAAGTTTCATTCGTGCTTAAACAAGACTCGTTCATGCTATTTGATTTTCATTCGACCTTACGTGGGCTCGAATGAAAAGTCAAGAAACTCATTCGACCCTTCGACATTCAGAATGAAAATTTGGAATTCTTAGGGGTAAAAATTTTGAAAATTTTCTATACGGCAAATTTTAAAAATTTTGAAGAAAATTTTGATGGTGAACATACATGTTGTTGAGAGAAATGGTATTGCACGAAGATTATGATCCAAATTCCAGATTTGTTAAATGAAGTTAAAATGTTCAAATTCAAACTGATCCGGTATCGAGTGTTCAACTGTTAATCACTGGTATTGATTTACGGATCTAGTGATTGTAACAGATGGGTTTCTGATCAGGCGGTTATGATGATGAAATGTTATATTGTGGGGTAGTCAAGAGAATCAAGAGTACTACGGTATGATGATCCGATTCAAATGACTATTATGGTCCAAAATGGATAGATCTTATTTCGCAAGTTATGAACAGTCAACCCAGTTCCAGTGTGATTGAAGAAACTTGTTCAGAGAGAAGTAAGCGTTTATGCAATCTCAGTCAACACAGATGAAGATTTTCAATGAAAGTACAGTGTTCAAGTGGATTAGTTTGCACAGAGTCACATCTGATATTTTTAATTGGGTAATGAAAATTAGATTTCTCCAGTTGGTGTGAAGGGTGATGCATGGGTAAGTTCAGGTAGGAGATGTAACTGAGTGGTGGTACCTACGTGCTACATTGAATATTTGGTCTGTCTGTATGGAATCCTTCTAGCAGGGGTCTTATTAGACTACAGGTAAGACTAGTTGGATTGCGTGTGATGTACTTGGTCAAGATGGCATCCATGGGTACTGATGCTACGATGCTGCAGTGCATTACATTGTCGACTTCACATTAGCATAACTAGGTGATCTGGTTGTAATTCAACTGAGCGTGCTGGTTGAGTTCGCAAATGATATACGTTGTAACACCCCAACCGATGGCGGAAACATCGGGATGTCACGTATTGCTGATTGTTCAGTAGCTCATGGTGAATAATAAATTCCATTAAATAATTTAAATGAATTACATACAATTGTTCTAGAATTTGTACATCAAATTGAATAAAACTATACACATATCTTCAAGCATCAATTCAAATCTTCAAGCAAATAGAACCTGAAACATGTTAAGTTGAAATGGTTTTGGGTCAACAAAAGTTGGTGAGAATTACATAGGTTTTTGATAATTGAATAAAAATGTTGTGCAATTCATGTGTCATGTCAATCTAGTCCATATGTGAGAACATACTAGAAATAAATCGAGTGCATAACCAACCCTGATGACTGTTATAATATGATACATCCCATACGCTCATGGTTCACTTGAATATGTTATACGATAACAAACACCCACGCTACCTTTGTAGGAGGCACGTATCCGGGTGGGATTGTCAGTCCAATAGATCTATCAATGTATACCGTCGGCTTGTACGGAGTTAATGATTATGCTAGAATGGTGCTTACTCTAATCATGCTCAAGACATAATGCAACATAGAAAACACATAGACACATTGATGATTGAATTGCATTAATGATGTTGTAACATGTTTCACCCCAAAAACGGTGATAAATAGAAAAGGGGCTATGTAAAACTCACCTTGGTAAAATGTTATATCTGTTGAAAAATTGGATAATGGTGTTGACCAAATGTATCAAGTATCATCCTATAATGAGGTAATAAATATGTCTAAGTCTATCAAATCTACAAATGTATAAATTTCTAGGGCTTCGAATTGGGGATAATTGCTCGTTTGATTAATATTAAAATTAGTCGCCAATTGAGATAAATTTAGTAAATAAATAACCAAAAATCTTTTTATGAAATTTAAATTTAGGATGATCACAATAATGTGTTTAAAGTATAAAAATAATTTTTGCAAAATTATTTTCTTTAAAATAGATTATTAAATCTATTTATTACAAATTGTCAAACTTTAACTTTAATATCTTAAAAATACTAAAATTAAAGAATTATCATTTTAAAAATTATATTTCTGTTCTAAATATTCAGAAATAATTTGTATAAAATTTTGGTACAAAAATATTAAAAATTGGATTTACTATGATTTAATTATGGTTAAAACCAACAAAAATTGATTAAAAATATTAAATTAATGATTTTTCGGAAATAAAAATCATTTCTGAAAATCTTAATGTTATAAAAACTTAGGATAATTTTTGTGGAAATTTATAAGATCGTTTTGATATTTTTATAGAATTTTATAAATAAAATGGAATAAACTTGATTTATTTATTATATATATTAAATAAATTAATTTTTGAAAACTAAAAATATGAATAATGATATTTAGGGTATAATCATCATTATGTAAAATTTTGGGAATTTTTGGAGGCTTATAAGTATTTTAAATAATTAAAGTAAATAATTATCTAATCTAAACATAATAATTTCGAGAGCCAAAGTATAAAAAAAATGCCTGTGATGGGGATCGAACCTGTGTGGTCCCTGTTGCAAGGCACAGACACAACCACTTGGTCCAGACCAGTGGTTGTGTTTAGTTCAGTTTGTTTAATATATATATCGTATAAAAATTTGTGTTCTTCCCCAAATTAACACATTCAAGCCCTAGATTTGCAATTGATCAGATTACACAACAATAACCCAATTAACCTTAGGGTTATTGTTGTGTACATGCCGAAGATTAAAACCCATAAGGAAAACATTACTTACAAACACGAATCGTGTGTATTTGCTTGGTCAACATATAAGTCAAACGCGAAACAAGAACACTTCTAAGGATGAATTATTACAGAAACAGAGGATTGAGGGAAGGATTTCGGCGAGTTGTCAATGAATTGCAATGTCCAATTTATAGGGATAGGATCTGGGTTGCACGATTGGAAGGTTTGACTCGACTTTAAAACTAACGCGTGATTAAGCTTAATTTGGTATGAATTGATGATATTAATACGTGTAATAGACTCGTTATAGGCCGATAATTACGAATCCGAGTCAAACCCTGGTCATTTACGCGTTAATAAGCTGAATTGATTGGTCAAAGGTGAGATTTTTATACTATATCTGCTGCTGTTGCTGTTCGCTAAGAGGAAAAAGGAAAAAGGGAAGAGGTACGTGTGTATTTATATAAAGAGTTCCGGATTCAAAACAAAATACCTGTGTGGCTCGTGTGGTTGGTGCGTGTGGGTGTGTGTGGGAGGTCTCCAGTTCGAGCCTCAGAGGGGGCATTATTTTTTTTAAGTGAAGGAAGGGTAAGGGGGGTTGGGCCGGGTTCCAGTGGGCCGGGGATTGAGTTGTTGGGCTTCAGATCTGGGCTGCAAATTATCAAAGGAGGGTATGGGTAGTATGTTAGGGTGTTTGGGCTTGTGGATTGTTTTGTTTCAAAACACTTTCTTTTTTTTTTTAAACTAAAATATTTTTATTATTATTATATACATATATATATATATATATATATATATATATAAATAATTATCATTGTATTAGGTTTCAAAATGCCACGAAATAATTAAATGTAAGTAGTAATAAAACTTGTCGTTTTTATCGTAACGTACAGTTATTTAAGGCGAAATGTTACATACGTGGTCTAGCTGACTTCCTGCATATTGATGTTGAGGGTCCGTAGTGCATTACTTGGTCGGTTCGTGAAGGACGTTGTACTTATACCTAATGCAATTGTGCATGTATTAAGGGGGAGATATGTGATAATGACTGTTGACGTGCAAGATTTATTCAACGTTCGCCAACAACGTCCAAGGGGGAGAGTGTTGATGCACTTTGTGTGTGGCTGTCGCTGTCGAATAGACTAGAGTTGAGTCATATGTTGCATAACATGAGATTGTGGTGATCCATAAGAGCATTTTATGAATCTGATGCATTTGTTTAAGTAGACCTAGAAATCAAGAATTTGGTTCGTGCTTCTGTAGAGTCGAACCAATTGGTTAGCCCTCACAAGAGGTCGAACCAAATTGGTCTATAAATAGCAATCTCATGTGTTGGGTTCATTAAGATTGTGAGTTTATGCTTAGAATTCTCTCTAGGGGAGGTCATGCCCGACCTCCCCTGGCCACGAGATAGATGTTTATCATGCTGATGACAGTGTCAGTAACTTTTTTGATGTAACACGAATCTGTGTTGACTTTGTTTTCATCTATTTTTGTTTCATCTCCAATCTCCGTCTAAAAATGAGTTGTAACCATTTAATCGATCCATGGAATCGGTCCTAAACGTTTCCACAATATATGTATATACATATACTATACACGCATACATACATGTATGAGGTGGTGTTTCTATGTTTAGTCACTTTCAATGATAAGGTCACTTGGTTATTTAGGTATGGATTATCCTACTTATCACCATGTGAACTTATGGATATTGTGGACATGAAGCTGATTAAATATATATATATATATATATATATATATATATATATATATATATAAGTATTATAGTTTCATATGTTAATCGATGATAAACATGTGTTGTTGTGTGCTATTAACTCATGTTAATATATATATATGTATATATATATATATATATATATATTTGTGTTCTAGACAATGTTTCATGATTTTTGTGTGCTACTCCCACAAAGTACATTAGGAATTGTGTATTTTCCCGTTTTAATATTGTCACGTATATTGTCGTTTTGTTTCTGTGTAGTAATAGGGTATCTGGTTGCTCTCTGTTGAGCGTGTGATTGGCTTGTTTGTTCAACGCCAATTGTCTTTTTTATTTCGGGTGTTGTATGCATAACCGGATCATCTATTGCATTTCTACAATAACTCAAGCTTTACTAGACCCGGGGGTATAATGTGTGCAAAAGTATTCTGTATGCACATGAAATGACAAAAATAAGTAAAATGCGTACGGATGTTGACTGTTGGCTGGTGTCACATTTATAACATTTACCTTTTCAAGAATTAACCAATAAAAATTCATTTTAATTTAATTCTTGTCATCTATTATAGTTGCGAAAAAATATATATTTTGACGGTGTAAATATTTTACAAAATATAAAAATACAACCACACAATATAAATAATTGAATCGACCCACTAGTGGAATTTTGTTCAGTTGCGTTCGAGCCAATGAACGCAAAAACCGAACGGGTCTAAAAGGGCATCAACCACAATTCTGGACCTAATCCTTTTGATCTAAGATCTCCATCTTCAATCCTCTTGTTTGTTCCATCTTCGGTCTTCATTCTTGTCTCGATAAGTGTTATAAAAACTATACTAAACTATATAATTAAAATAAAACCTATCTATTACATCGATGTATTGTTTTCTAGAAGCCCACACTAGTGGGGTCGCTAAGGGTGCACATGCACTCGCACACGCGTGCGCACGCTTAGCGTGGGCGTATGAGGCGTAATGTGGCATTTTGATAGCGCACTTGGCACTTTGCGTCACCACGAGCCACTTGAGAGCCATCGTGATATTTTTGAAGGTTGGTTTGAGTGACCTGGGCATAAGAGAACATGTTTTGATGGCGCACTTGGCACTTCAATTGCCATTATTTTTTTTGTTTAATTATTGGCAGATCTGTTTCAAATCAACTTCATATTATATATATATATATATATATATATATATTAAGGGTACCTTAGTTTGCAAACACACTTGAAACACATAACATCTCAAAAACTCTCCAACTCTCTCTGCATCTATATAGTCTTCATCTAATCATTTGCAAGGTATACCTTCGGGTTTAGAGGTATTCTTTGGCAGTCTCACACTGCTTCAGTTGCTGTACCCTAGGAAACAAACATGTTCTCTTAAGAGACTTGAAATTTGTTTTAAGGGTCCCGTGTACAACATGATCCTCAGGTACTTTACGTTTCTGTCTCGTCATGGCCGTCTATGGCCCAAGCCAGGGAGACCACCCGGCTTGGGCCTATTTTTATTGGGGCACAATTATTATTATTTTTTAATAAAATTCCTATATGTGTGTGTGTATTTTTTAAATAGAAAGCTCATTTAACACTTAAAAGTTGAGCCCATTAATCAATTTAAAACTTATAAATTATTAACCCAGGGCCCATAACATTTATAAGCCCGATGCCTATTTTACCTGCTAAAAAAAGCAACGCTATTCACCTATTCTTTCTATTTGGTGGCACATACAGAAGAATATCGAGATTCCAAATTCCAATTTACAATTGCGAGTTGAATGTTTATCATCATCTATGGCTACCACCTGTCCATATCCCACCCATCTAGATTGTAATTTTAAGTTTGATCTTTAAGATTTTACTTATAAAAATTATTTTTATGGTTTTTTTAACTTTCAATTGAGCGTGATTACTTTGTTGGGTACTTGGGTTTTGTGTATTTTTATGTTGTCGGTTGATTGATGAACTATTATTCCAATTAGGTATTTTGTTGTGCACTAAAATTGAGTGCAATCACTTAATTAAGTGATCGCCCTTCCCAACATAGCTCGAACTATAAGTGGTGTAAGTGGATCCCGATTAAGTGTAAAGTGTTTATGTGGCGAATGTTAATAGATAGGTTACCTACTAAAAAGGCTCTACAGAGGCGAAACATTGATTGTGGGGATATTAGTTGCAATTTTTGTGACGGGCAAGATGAATGTGTAGACCATATCTTTACGGCTTGTGGGCTGGCATGCGGAGTTTGGAACGGTATAGTGTCATGGGTAAATCTCCCTCAGTTTTATTTCTTTTTTGTTAGCGATATCATGCAGGTGCACACGTTTGCTGGTTGGTCTGCGGTGAAAAACTTGGCTCTGCATGGTATTCTAGTCTTGACATGTTGGCGGATTTGGAAGGCTAGAAACGATTCTATTTTCAGGGAGGATCGGCGGAGTGTTGTTGACATTATTGCAGACGTCAAAGTGTTGGGTTATATTTGGTTTTCTAGTAGATATGATAAGGGTTGATGGGTTGGAAGGATTGGCAAATATTTTCTTTTGATGTAATGTAACTCTTGTTGATTTTGGGGGTCTCCATCTTGGAGATGTTCCCTCTCTGGTTAATAAAGTTTGCCTCAAAAAAAAAAAAAAAACTTAATTAAGTAAACGTACATATTTAGAATTGTGAGTTTTGTTGAAGCCTAAGAGCATATTTTTTAACGGCTCAGTAGGGCACGTAAATCTTTAAAGACGTTTCTATGTCTCATATTCATTATGTTTCTCTTTGTAATAATAGTTGTAATTTACTACATTCCTTTGCTTATTATATTATAATTCGAAACAGAATTATTTTATTTATTTTATATACGAAGGGTCCTAAACTTTTTATCATGTTTGAGTTATGATTTATTGATGAAGAGATAGGGAACCGCGCAAGCGCACGGGCCCACATCTCCACATATGCCGACACAACAAGCCTACGTGGGCTTCTAGAAAGCGGCGCGGGGTACCTCGTAATGTGACAGCTAATGACCGACAGGAAAGGGACATCCAGCCAATAAGAGACGTCCATTCCCTGCTCCACGATCGCCTGCAGGTACGAGGTACAGAATAGTACAAGAAAGGACAGACAAGGACACGTGGACCAATAGCGAAGGAACAGCGCAACGAATGACAACGGCCTAATCGTACAGCCAGCTGTCATTCTCCCCTCGACCAATCACAGAAGACCTCAGGTGGCCTATAAATACCCTATGAGGTCAGACGAAGAAAGGGGATAGAATTTAGGGAGAGAGCTGTGAGAGATAGATTATAGTTGAAACGCTGTAATAATCTTATAACAGTGTCTTGTAACTTGTCCTGATAAATAAGAAGTCCGTTCTTTCATATTATTAGTTCATTATCATTGTTATACCTCGATTATTAGATTGGTGTTTCTTCATTGGCGCCATCCGTCTATTGAGTTATTAAGAACAGCAATTTAAAAACTTCTATCTCTCAACACACCAGCGATGAGTTCTTTACCAGTCAACACAAACTCTCCACAAGGCCCGTCCGGCACTGGTGTAGCTCCGGCAATCACCAGCCAGCCCGACAGCCACGTAGAAGAGCAAGTTCACATCACCGACGTGGGCCACACCCCGTCCTCCGGGACAAGGCAAACCCCGTCATTCCATTTTGCAACTGATAACCTTCAGACTTCACCTGCCGCTCATACTACGCCGATGGTTAGCCCGGAGGTATGGTATGCGCAGCAGAAAGAAGCTCTGAAACAAGCATTCATGCACAGGCTTAAAGAACAGCATCTGAGAGAGGCATCCCGCGCCCTGTCCTTCAGCGAAGGAAGGCCTGTCACTATCTCGGAAGGGCCGTCCAGAGCTGCAGGACACGTCGGCGGAAGCACCCATAACACTGACCCAACGTGGAGGGAAGACTCCGACGAGTCACAGAGTCGTTTTCAACGTGACACAAGCCAGTACTTGACCAACACCGTTGATCGAGCACACTTGTCGTCCGGAGAAGACGACCTGACAAAACCATATTACCCCCCCTCGTTCAGTGAAAAATCAAAGTTTACACCGCGCATCGCACTCGCCATATTGCCCGCTGGGACAAAAATGCCAAGTACATTGGGAAAGTTTGACGGCACCGGCGACCCTGATGACCACATACGAAGTTTCGAGGTCGCAGGAAAATGCGCGCGGTGGACCTTGCCAGCATGGTGTCACATGTTCGCGCAAACGCTCACGGGCGCAGCGCGGGTATGGTTCGACAGCCTACCAAACGGAAAGATTGATAATCTGAAAGAGCTGACTGATAAATTCTTGGACCACTTCAGTCAAAACAAAAGAATCGAGCGGGATTCCACTGACATTTTGCAAGTCAAAAGACGCGACAATGAGTCCATCGAGGATTACATCACCAGGTTCAACCGCGAAGCTTTACAAATTGGTCCAATCGGATTTGAGCTTATGAAAGCAGCGTTTACGCAAGGAGTCAGATGTGATTCGCTGATCCGCACGCTGGCCGGATGCACGGGCATGCCAAATACATGGGAAGAGATCATGCGCGGCGCTAAAAATTATGCAAAGACAGAAAGAGAACTATCTGTCTGGAGCAGGATTCAAGCACCACAGTACACAGATACACAAGCGCAAGCAATGCGCAACCGAAACAACAAGCATGACAGGAGGGCAAAGGGCAATGTCTGGACGAGGCTTCAAGGAGCCGACCAGACAACCCCAAAGCCTCCTGCGTCACAAGATTACCAGCGCAACACCTCGCTTGTGCACAAGCCCAACCGAAGGAGTCACAACAACTGGACTCCCTTAACCAAAACACCGGCGCAGGTTCTAGCAACGGAAAACGTTGACTTCCCAGAACCTAAGGTCATCAAACGGCGCGAAGGGTTGGACCACAACAAGTTCTGCGCGTACCATCAAGACATCGGTCACGACACCGATAAGTGCTACCAACTAAGGCAAGCTATTGAAGATGCATTAAAGTCCGGCAAGCTCGGCCACCTGCTGCAAAACGTCGAGCGCAAACAAGCGGGGGGTCCTCCGCCCAAAAAGATAAAAAATATAAGCATGATGATACACAGCAGCGGGCACCGGAGCCAAAAACGAAAAACTGAATCAACAGCAGAATGGAGGGAACAACAGGTGTGTTTCCCCATAGTTAAAGGCGGCCCATCGGCCACAAAAGCAATCATTGTCACAGCAATTTTTGACCATTACAGAACCACTAGAGCATTCATGGACACGGGCAGCAATTCAGACATCATGTATGGTCAGTGCTTTGACCTCCTGGACGAGGAAGATAAGCAGCGCTTGCGCCCCATCAATTCGCCAATCATGGGATTCTCCAACGAGGTTGTGACACCCCTCGGAGAAATATCCTTCCCTCTCACCCTCGGCGCGCAGGGCCGATCGCGAACGGAAGAGGTCACCTTCCTCGTCATTCCATCCAAGTCTAAATATGATATCATCCTGGGCAGAGACTCCATGGCTTCCTATAACATGGTCACCTCCACCGTGCACAGCGCAATCGGTTTCCCCACTCCAAGCGGGGTAGCCATTGTATGGGCCAACAGAGAGTGTGCCATGACCACGGAACCCCACCCAGCAAAAATATTGAAGCCCTGCCCACGCACCGAACCAGAAAAGTGGATCTTAAACCCACAGTTCCCTGAGCAGCCCATAACAATAGGGCCAGAAATCTCCGAAAATATCAGGGACCATTTAAAACAACTCCTCCGCAAAAATATCGACGTTTTCGCATGGCAACCATCGGACATGATCGGTGTCCCGCGCGAACTCGCTCAACACAAGCTTAACACATACCGCTCTGTAGAACCCATCGCGCAAAAGCGCAGAAGTATGGGTGCTGAAAAAACTCAAGCAATGAACGAGCAAGTCGGAGAATTATTAAAGGCAGGCATTTTGAGAGAAACACGATATCAAACCTGGGTCGCGAACCCAGTCATGGTCAAGAAAAGCAACGGCGGATGGAGGATGTGTGTAGACTACACTGACCTCAACAAAGCATGCCCCAAGGACTGCTACCCCCTACCAGAAATCGATCTAAAAATAGACTCTCTAGCCCCGTTCCGCTTCAAGTGTTTTTTAGACGCCTACAAAGGCTACCACCAAATACAGATGGCACGTGAAGATGAAGACAAGACTGCCTTTCGCACAGACAAAGGAGTTTTCTGTTACACAAAGATGCCATTTGGCCTAAAAAACGCCGGAGCCACGTATCAACGACTGATGGACCGCGCATTCGCCAAGCAGATCGGGAGAAACCTAGAAGTCTATGTTGATGACTTAGTCATCAAAAGCAAGGAAGAGGATCAGATGCTAAAAGACATTGAAGAGACATTCAAGCATTTAAAAGCGATCTGCATGAAGCTAAACCCAAGCAAATGCGCTTTTGGGATGGAAGAAGGCAAGTTTCTGGGGGTCGTAGTCACCAAAGACGGGTTCAGACCAAACCCCGAGAAAATACAAGCCATTGCGCAAATGCCCTCCCCATCCACCCTAAAAGAGGTTCAAACGCTGAATGGACGCCTTGTAGCGATCAACCGCTTTCTGTCGCATCACGCGAGCAAATCCATTCCTTTCATCGAAACACTAAAAAGCTGCTTGAAAAAGAACCATTTTAAATGGACACCAGAGGCAGAAAAGGCTTTTCAAGAGATGAAGGAATGCTTGATGGACCTACCAACGCTCACCGCTCCACTCCCTAGGGAGCCCCTAACGATGTATCTTTGCGCCACAGAGCAGGCGGTGAGCGCAGTACTGATGGTAGACAGAAAGCTGGTTCAAACGCCTATCTATTACGTCAGCAGAGTACTAACAGATGCGGAGTCAAGATACACCATCATGGAGAAGCTAGTTCTAGCACTCGTTCACGCATCAAGACGGCTGCGCCGCTATTTCCAAGGCCATCCCATCAATGTGCTGAGCGATTACAAGCTGAACAATGTCCTATCAAAGCCAGAAGTCTCCGGGAGATTGGCAAAATGGGCAATCGAGCTGGGTGAGCACACCATCAATTACAAGACGCGCCCGGCGGTTAAAGGACAAGTACTAGCCGATTTCATAGCAGAGGTACCAAAAGACAAAGTAGAAGAATGCAAAGCTGAACAAGAACCGCAACCATCGAATGACGAGAAGGCCATCTGGAACCTCTACACAGATGGGGCCTCAAACGAGGATGGCGTTGGCGCGGGGATACGCTTGGTCAGTCCAGAGGGAGCGGAATTCACTTACGCAATAAGGCTCGAATTCAAAGCCACCAACAATGAGGCGGAGTATGAAGCATTCCTCGCTGGACTACGCATCGCGCACAAGCTAGGCGCCAAGCACATCTTCGCGCACGTCGATTCACTGTTGGTCGCCGGTCAGATCAGTGGGAAATATGAGGCTAAAGAACCCTCAATGATTTTATACCTTCAACGCGCCAAAGAGCTCATGGCTACCTTCCCCAGCTGCACCATCGACCACATCAGACGCAGTCAGAACAAGCCGGCGGACGCTCTAAGCAAAATGGCCTCTACAACTTTCAGCCATTTAGCAAAAGAGGTCCGAATCGAAACGCTGAGCGAACCGTCTGTACCACCCAAGGAGGTCAACGTCATCCAAACGGGTGCTGACAGCTGGATGACTCCGATAATATCCTATCTGACCAACGGCGCCCTGCCAGAGCAACGCGCCGAGGCCAGAAAGATACAGCACAAAGCCCTACAATACAAAATACAAGACGGAGTGCTATATCGGAAGTCATACCTGGGGCCACTGCTGCGGTGCGTGGATGCAGTTGATGCGGACTATTTGGTGCGAGAAATACACGAAGGGATATGTGGGATACACGCGGGGCCGCGCATGGTGGTCGCGAAGATCATGAACGCGGGATACTATTGGCCGGGCATGCACCTGGATGCCTTACAGATCATCCGCAAATGCGACTCATGCCAGCGACACGCCCCCAACACCCTGCGTCCAAAGAATGAACTCATACCAGTAACCTCGGCATGGCCATTCCAAAAATGGGCAATTGATCTGGTGGGACCTTTCCCAATGACGACAGGTAAAAGGAAATTCCTGATAGTCGCAATTGACTACTTCACTAAATGGGTCGAAGCCAAGCCGCTGGCTGAAATCACTGCTAACCATGTGAAGAAGTTCATTTGGGAATTCATCATTTGCCGCTTCGGGCTGCCAATGTCAATCGTTACAGATAACGGGACTCAGTTCGCAGATAAGGGGTTGCTGAAATGGTACGCGGATTTGCACATCCAACCAACCTTCACCTCGGTCGCGCACCCACAGGGCAACGGCCAAGTTGAGCGCGCGAATCGCAGCATCGTGGAAGGCATCAAAGCCAGATTGGGAATGAAAGGTAAGGCTTGGGCGGAGGAATTACCGAGCGTGCTATGGGCTAATCGTACACTAACAAAAACAAGCACCGGCGAAACTCCGTTCAGCCTCACATACGGCTCTGAAGCCATGATACCCGCAGAGATTGGATGCCCATCCCTGAGAGTGCTTTCCGCAACTACGACAGATAATGACCAGGAACTGCGCACAAATCTTAACTTGGTAGAATTACGCCGCGATGAAGCAGCAATACGAGAGGCAAATTACAAGCAGCAGCTAGAGCGCTACTACAATGCCAAAGTCAAAGCCCAAGCGTTCAGGGTCGGAGAGTTCGTCCTGAGAAACAACGAGGCCAGCGGAGCCCTCCCCAAAGGAAAGTTAACCCCAACTTGGGAAGGACCATACCGCATCCAAGAAGCCCTCGGCAAAGGGGCCTACAAACTATCAACGTTGGAAGACAAACCGGTTCCCCGAACATGGAACGCGGCGCAATTAAGAAAGTGCTATATGTAACTACAAAACATGATGTAACGAAGGCCGTTGCGCCACTTAAATGAAATGAAATATAGCAGTTTCCTTTATTTTACATGCGCAACCTAAAATTAGAAATTGCATCGAGAAAATCTGCAATTTCCTTAAAACTGCGCGTTGCATGGTTAAGATGCAACGCGCACCCTAAACTTAGAAATTGCATCGAGAAAATCTGCAATTTCCTTAAAACTGCGCGTTGCATGGTTAAGATGCAACGCGCACCCTAAACTTAGAAATTGCATCGAGAAAATCTGCAATTTCCTTAAAAACTGCGCGTTGCATGGTTAAGATGCAACGCGCACCCTAAACTTAGAAATTGCATCGAGAAAATCTGCAATTTCCTTAAAACTGCGCGTTGCATGGTTAAGATGCAACGCGCACCCTAAACTTAGAAATTGCATCGAGAAAATCTGCAATTTCCTTAAAACTGCGCGTTGCATGGTTAAGATGCAACGCGCACCCTAAACTTAGAAATTGCATCGAGAAAATCTGCAATTTCCTTAAAACTGCGCGTTGCATGGTTAAGATGCAACGCGCACCCTAAACTTAGAAATTGCATCGAGAAAATCTGCAATTTCCTTAAAACTGCGCGTTGCATGGTTAAGATGCAACGCGCACCCTAAACTTAGAAATTGCATCGAGAAAATCTGCAATTTCCTTAAAACTGCGCGTTGCATGGTTAAGATGCAACGCACACCCTAAACTTAGAAATTGAATCAATTTCTTTAAAATAATGCGTCGCATAGTTGAAACACAACGCGCGACCTAAACCTCGAAACCGCATAAAGTATATCTGCAATTTCCTTAAAATTACTTAGAATCCTATGTCTACTGGATTCCCGCGCGGACGCTCAGAGAAAAATGTGATGCGCAAAAATAACAAGCTATGAAATAATAGCAAGGCATATGAACATTAACACTAGGCAGAAATAAACTACACTGCTATTGACAAAATAAATATGTTCAACAATATTTATAAACATAAAGTCATTACATACTGTTTAAACAGGCCAACAGTGAAGCTACACACACAGCCAAAGCTAAATACAAAGGCAAAATATTCAGCTTCATTTCTTGGACGAGGAGGATGTGTCACTAAGATCATCATCGTCTGAACCGGACAAGCTCAACCGTTCACCACCCTCCGCCCGAATCTCAGCCGCTAAGTCACTCGCCTTAAGCTTCGCGTACTCATGACGCGTGTGCACCAAGCCAGCCTTGTCAAATGATTCCTTGAGTTCAAAGCAGCTGGGACGATCACGGTGGCTTACAACGAAGTCCACCAGCTCATACTTCAAATCATCAAACTCTGCGGCCTTCTTCGCAAACACAGCATCCAGGTCTTGTTTGTACAAGGGAAACTGCTCCAAAGGTCTCCCATCCTGTGCATGCTGATACCCTTCAATGAAGCCAGCCTTGCGACCCACAAGCTTCGCAGCTGCGTTCACTGCGGCCACCGCTTGACGCGTCTGCGCGCAATTTTTCACATGATGGGCGACCTGCACGACATTCAAGATATATTGTTAGTGCAAACAAACACAAAATAGTGAGAAGACAAATGCAAAATAGCGAGGAACATACCTCAGGGACACAACATCCCAGGACCCAAGCGCGGTCCTCCTCTGCCACATCCTTATCACTTTGGGCCTCTAACAATTGCCCCTCAAGCTCAAGTACTTTTCGGTGAAGGGACAAGTTTTCCTTGTCCAACCCATCATGACCTTCACGCAGGTCAGCGATCAACTGATCCTTCTCCTTGAAAAGCTCGCGGGCCTCAATCAATTTGTCTTTATGCTGCTGCACCAGCCGTCGCTGCACTTCCAATTCTTTGCAGGTCTCATCCCTCTGAGCTTCAATCTCACTGAGGCGCTTCTTGGTTGCCTCCATCTTCGCGTTATCCTTCGCGCAGGCAACCCTCCATTGCTCCTCCCTCTCAGTGATGTGCTCACGGAGCTTGTCACGCTCCTCGCGAAAAGTAACAGCGTCCCACTTAGCACGCTTAAGCTCCGCTTGCACGCGGTCACGATCCTCTGTCACGCGCTGCAAATCTTGATGAAACCTATGACGGTCATGCGCCATAGACCCCCACTCCCGCACTATCTCAGCGGAAGTAGACAACATGTTGGCCACACTCAAAATGTGGTCATCCATAAGGTCCCCGCGAGGACGTGTGGCCTGGTGCTCGCGCTCACCAGGAGGGATAACATTCGCCAAAAATTGACGACATTCCTCCACATTCAAAAAACGAGCGGCCGGAGTCAACGTCCAGTTAGGCACAAAAATGCCACTGGACGACTCCTCGCCCTCAACCGGGCGCACACCTGAAGGACCAGGATTCGGCTCCGTGGTCACCTGTTTCTCGTTCTCCTCATCATCAACGGTCATATCAACTCCATGACCATACCCCTCACTAATGTCTGTGGGTGACACCCTTCCCTCATCACCTTCCGGGTCATTCCGCGGAGGAGTAGGGAGTCGCACAGGCGACGGCGACTGCGGCGGAGTTGGAAGACGCGGGGGAGTCGATCCTTGCACAGGAGAAGGCTGGCGAGGGGGAGATGGCGGATCCGCCAACACAGAAGTAACCAGCACATTATCCTGCACATCAGTACGCGCAGACTCCTCAACTTGCTTTTCAGGGGACGCCGGCCTGATGGGCCCAGTCTCAAACCCCTTGTTAATGGGAGCAACAGTCACATCCTCTGGCGCGGCCGTGCCCAACAACGAAGCTATAAAAAACACAAGGTCATTAGCCAATAAAAAAGAAAAGAAGGGAGAAACAGGTAACAAACTCACCTAACAAGTCTTCCTCCACAGACCGGACGAGTGTGTCCAGCTTCACTCTCTTCTCAGCGGGCGATGTCAACTCCCCGCTGATTCTCCTCTCCCTACTTGACCGCCTCGAACGCTTCTTCTTCTGCGGAGTCTGTTGGGCCACAGACTGACCCACTTCGGTCTCTACAGCCAATGGAGCCTGAAGAATCACCCCTCCACCATGTCCTTCAACGCAGCTGTTCCCTCGTCCGTGAACGCATCTGAAAGTTCAACGTAGCTTCGTTCAATAGGGTTGTAGTTTTGAAGATACCTGCTAACGACCTCATGGTCTAAAATAAAGGCAACACCTCCACTTCGACTATCATCATGCGCTACCCCAGCCCTTGGCTGCCTCACTCGACGGAGCACAAACTCTTCAGACTCCGTCTCCTCTCCGCTGTCGTCCGCAACAAAGGTTGGCAATACTTCTCTCTCGCTTCCGCCTGCGGACGACAAACGCGGAGAAGAGGATGCGCCAGAGTCAGACGACTCATCACTTGAAATAACAATAAAAGGACAACCCGTCCGCATGAACATGTTCACCGGAGAGGGGTTATCAAATTGAGAAAAAGGCTCACCTGTCTCAGTTATCTGCAAAGGCGCATTGACACCCTCCTGCGCCACAACCTCCAGTTGAGGACGAACAAGCGTGTCCCACGCCTTCTCCAATATATACAGCTCCCCATCCGCGAGCTCTCTGAAGGCGAAACCCATATTATCACCACCCAACAGCACGCTATGTAAACTCTCCACATCTGCAAAAGAACAAAACAAGTAAATACAGACGTAAAGCAAACACACTGAGGAGCGTACCCCGAGAGACAAACCTTTGCCATCCTCAGTCAGATGAGGATTACGCCCCCGAATATCATATTTCAGGCTCATCCCTGCCATCACCAGCGCCGTCTCAGGGATTTCACACAAATCCACTGGATGCGCAGTAAGAGTTTGGAACCAATCTTGGTCTTTGTAGTCAATCAACACCGCCTTTGGCGCACCATCATCCGGGTCCAACCGACCCATCACAATAGGGATAACACCCTTGTTGATCCAGAAAAACTTAGGCTTCCAATCACGAAAGCTCTTCACTCCTGCCTTAGCACAGGGAGCCACTCCTGCGCGTGGCCTGCAAGACAGCCAACTCTCTACAAAGCAGAGAGAATAGAAGACATAAAACATGTCAACTAACGGCTCGATCTTCTGAGAGTGACAGCAAAACTCAAAGAACATCAGCCGCGACATCAAACCGGGATGAATCTGGTTAACATGTACGCCTACAGTCTGAATGAACGTCTTCAAAAAACAAGTCACCGGAACCCTAAAATTACAATCCTTGAAGTACGTAGCGTACAACCCAATCTTGCCAACTGGAGGCTCCAAGATGGTTTTATCGGGGGCAGGAGCCTCAACACCATAGCTAGAAGGAAACGCATGTTCCTTCCTAAACTTACGAAACTCTCCTTTTGCCCACACTGCCGTAACTTCGCCGGCGTGTGGTGGCCCTTTTTTAGAACCATCGTCTCTCCTTCTCGAGCCACCACGCTTCTTCTTGGGAATCTGAACAACGTTCTCCATTACAAAAAGATAAAAATTTTTCGGAAAAGGGGAACTCAACTCTTGAAGAATGCAGAAAGAGTTTTCTTTTGATAAGGTTCGAAATTTGTAAGTGTGTGAATAGAAGAGAAGGAGGAACGACCCCTTTTATATGCAAGTCACGTGCCACACAGACGGTTACAGTCGTGTGGCACGACCGACCGATAAGAACGTGACACGTCAGGAGAGAGAAGGACAGGGAGCATGCGAAGCGACAGGTCGGGCCCACCTGTCCCTGCAGCAGTACAACTGTCAGAAACTTTTCGGCTACCAACCTGTCCCATCCGCCCCGCACCCTGACACATTTGATGTGTGCATTAATTACTGACGTGCGCAGGAAACCCACTTGGAATGACGCTGCACAACGCGCAGCCGCATTTAAACAAAATAAACAACTTAACAAAAACACAACAATTTCCTTTTTCTTTTCTTTCCTTTTAGTGCAGCGCCCTGCATGCAACGCATACAGCACACTACACTGGGGGGACTTGAAGAGATAGGGAACCGCGCAAGCGCACGGGCCCACATCTCCACATATGCCGACACAACAAGCCTACGTGGGCTTCTAGAAAGCGGCGCGGGGTACCTCGTAATGTGACAGCTAATGACCGACAGGAAAGGGACATCCAGCCAATAAGAGACGTCCATTCCCTGCTCCACGATCGCCTGCAGGTACGAGGTACAGAATAGTACAAGAAAGGACAGACAAGGACACGTGGACCAATAGCGAAGGAACAGCGCAACGAATGACAACGGCCTAATCGTACAGCCAGCTGTCATTCTCCCCTCGACCAATCACAGAAGACCTCAGGTGGCCTATAAATACCCTATGAGGTCAGACGAAGAAAGGGGATAGAATTTATGGAGAGAGCTGTGAGAGATAGATTATAGTTGAAACGTTGTAATAATCTTATAACAGTGTCTTGTAACTTGTCCTGATAAATAAGAAGTCCGTTCTTTCATATTATTAGTTCATTATCATTGTTATACCTCGATTATTAGATTGGTGTTTCTTCAATTGACCTTAGGCTTTTGAGCATGATAACTCATTTTTCTTTGGGCTCGACATTCTGGACTTTGAAAGGTCGTGGTTTGATACTTTATCTTGACCATGAGTTGAGTCGTACATCGATCGTGGACTCGTGGTTAATTGTTCCTTTATTAGATCCATTTTTTTTAATGGCAAGTAGTGTAACCGGTGGAACTCTGGCTAACACTCTGGGCCAGCTTGTACTGATTATCTATTCCACCTGGATTGAGGATCTCCCCAGGTGGAACCCCACATGTGGTAAATATGACTCCGACAAGAATCGAACTCTTAACCTCCACATGACCTCCACTCTAGCTCTCTCAATTTTCACCAATTAAGCTAAGCTTCATTGGCTATTAGATCCATTATGATTAACCCACGACGCGGTCAGTCAACTATTGATTCTTGCATGGACCGTGCACATGACTTTTAAACATATAATATTCTCATCACGCGTTCTTACTTTTAGTATTTGATAAGGAAAAATTTATTATTTTAATCTAATATTTTCATTTTTAGAGTTTAATTGTATGTTAACATAATTATCTCAAGAACTACATATGTTTAAATCACTTGTAAAAAAATTCAAACCACAAGAAAATCAAATTGTAATCAATCGGGTAACTTTTATAGGGTTTGAAAGTACCCCAATTAAAGATAATAATTTTGGTTTGCTCTATTTGTGGAACTTTTTTTTTTTGTTGATCATACTTTGCTGTTTCATTTTGACTTATATATCAGGCTTATAGACTGCTTCGGTTGACTAATTTAATTTAATACTAGTAGGGTGCCTGTATGATGCGACGGGGAATACAGACACTGCCAGGGTGTGCACGATATAGGTATTAACCTCAACCGAAACGAAGTCATCAATTAATCTATCTTATTAAGCAATAGAATTTTGGTTTGTCGGTTCAGTTTATTAGTTAGATTGTCGGTTTTCAGTTTTGTTCAGTTAATAACTAAAACCAAGTTTGAGCTAACTTTATTTTTAGAAATACATGAAATGGAGGTACAAGAAATAGGTGCCTAAAGGCATGAAATTGAGGTATAAACATGAAATACCTTAATGGATGTATAAAAGCAAGAAATATTTAAAAATATGAATAGTTCAGTTTGGTTCATTTTCTATGAGGTATTCTTTTTCTATTAATTTATCAACTATCTCGTGATGTATTAGTGTGGTATATATGTATTTCATGATTCTTAAAAATCTCAATTATATAATAACAATAACATTGATTCATGATTGAAATAGGTTCTCACCCATATTACATTAGTAGAGTGGCCCCTTACCTTAATCTTTTAACCTATACTGATTTAGTTTCCTTGTTTATTGTTCAGTGTAGCACTTAGTCCACCCCGCAAAGCATTTAGCCATCATGTCATCATTATAAACTAAATATTTCATCGAAGTTGCTCACTATATGGCTGCGAAAGCTTTAAACAAACCTTTTCTTTTAGAGTTGTATGATTCATGCTTACAGTTGTGCGCATATAATGTATATATGTGTGGCTTTTGGGGGACAAAAGTAAAGTTACACTAATTTTAACGTTCATCATCATCATCATCATACTCAGTTAATCCCACCTATAGCAAAGCTAAGGTAGGGTCTAAGGAGGGTAAGATGTAGACAACCTTACCTCTATCCCTAAGAATAGAGAGGCTGCTTCCAGTGAAACCCCCGGCTCGATGTAGTTTGGTATCAAGCCTTGGACATAAGGCACAAAACACTTAGCAATTGGGACAAACCCGATCGGTGCATGTACCCCTTTGTCTTTTGGCTATCCACGCCACCACATGATGCATGATTAACCGTTCGTTGTTTTTAACATTATTTTCACGAAATTAGTAAAATAACGTTATAACTAGTGCAACTTTACTTTTGCCCCCAAGAGCCACACATATATAAATTATATGTGCATGCCGTAAGTGGGGCTTAACTAATTTTAACGTTATTTTACTAATTTCATGAAAATAGCGTTAAAAATAATGGACGGTTAATCATGCATCATGTAATGGCATTGATAGCCAAAAGACAAGAGGGTACATGCACCAATCGTGTTTGTTCTGACCGTTATGTGTTATGTCTTATGTCCAAGGTTTAATACAAAATCACCATAAAGCCAGGGGTCTCACTGGAAGCAACCTCTCTATTTTCACAAGTAAAGGTAAAGCTGCATAGTGGGATTAACTGAGTATGATAATGAAGAAGTAGGATATATTCTAAAAGAAACTGTCAAATACGTTAGGTTGTTTCTTTGTTGTTATAAGAAACAAAAGGTTATTTTCCCGAGTTCTTAATACATTTAATGGCTTAATTTAGACATGTACTAAAACCGAATAAACAAAAACTGCCACCAACGGATTTCCCTGAAAACTATCAAAACCAAACCACAAACAATGCTAGACAAAAGTCAAAATCAACCAATGAGGGTTAAACCAAGTTTAAGTCCAGACCACAACCCCTCAAACCCCAACTTGATGTATATCCCTTCAAGGACAAAGTGCAATAAGGACTGCTTCTTGTAGCTAGACCATCCTTGTTCATTCGATGAGAAGGCTCCCATAATTTGTCCATTATCATTCAGAACACCTTTCTCCTTTTTAAGCTAACAATATCACATCTTGAAAAATATACAATTGCCTAGTGCATAGGGTACAAGTCAACAATGCATACATGCAAATTTAACAACTATAGCCTGGTGAAAAATATCACAGCTCAACAAAACTAATTTTCCTCTAGCTACAAATATTTGAATTAAAAGAAAAACTATCTTCAAAACTACATGAAGATCATGTCGCTTTCGCGTCTTCCGTACAAAAAGTTCACCACTTTTGCGCTTTACGCTTTGCACCTCAGTTTTAGATCCCATCGCTTTTGTGCGCTTCGCGCTTTTTAAAACCAAGACTGTACATTACTTTTGTTACTTCAACTCATGTAATAAAATTTTGTATGGCATTAGTAATAAAAAAAGTATCCTAAAAAAAGAAATAGATATATTATATAGACACACATGTACATAATTGATTAATAATACCTGTTACTTATTTCCATTACCAACAGATGCTATATTTCAATTCTGCATACCATACAAAAATCATTTTTGCTTAGCCTAATGAGATTGTTATACGATATTTATATTTCCATCAGAAATCGTATTACATACCGGATAATTCTCTGAATAACTTCTTCGCCTGCTCTTCAATGTCCTCATGCATAACAGCTCCATAGGCTGAAACTACAAGTGTCAGATAAATAGATAAATAAAGTCATGTATTTTACAATATTATATAATGGTAACTAAGATAGTGAGTTGAAGGTTAATAATGTTCAAACAAATTGCATTGATATATAAGTTGAGTACCATTCAATCGGTTGCATAGTTGATAGTTGAAATGTAGCATCGTGTATCTTTCTTTGTAATATTTTCAATGTTCTCATAAGGAACAATAATGGTCATGCCAAGGTGAGTGTATTGGAAAGCAGTAGCATGTAAATGATTGAAAATTGCTTCCTCAGTTTGCGCTCCCACCTGAAACCAACATTGCAAGAAACATAAATCATTCAGTAAGATAGCTACTAAATGATTACAGTACAGTTCTACAATGTAAAAGCAAACCGTAGTCAAATTAGCTAGTCAAGTTGTAGATTTCTCAACATATTGAAAAGAAAAAGTTGTGATTTTCATAAGCTAAAATTTTTAACTTTCATTATAAAGGGGGCAAATTTTACATAAGTATTCATGAAGTAGTGCACATTAAAAGTAAGTTTCCTAAGATTGATCTCCATCATCATCCATGATTCTCTCATCTCTTACCTATATTCAAGTGTTCACGTAATCATAGATTAAAATGAATGTTAGAGTGATAATTTCAACCAAGTTACTTGTATTTCTAACAAGTTCAAAGGAAAAGGTTGGCTAAAACAAACAGGTTGATAAACGGGTCATTTTTTGTAGGATTAGCAGCATATATGCTTTTGGAGACATCATACCACAAAACCTTTCATACGGAATCATCTGGCGAATAGATCCCGCGTCCTCAATCACTATCCATGTGACTAACCCTTAGTAAGTCATTGAGTCATCAGTACCTCTTTTCTAACCGGCTAAATTTGGCACATTGAATATATTAGCAAACCCACACACACCAATAACAACTTATTAAAAGTCCAAATTAGCCTATCTTTAAACTTTGTGTAAACTCAGTTTCAACATCATTCCAAATACAACCGTACAAACATATGAAGCACAAAAAAGAACATATTTTAAGAAATTAAATTACTAAAACACTTAAAAAATCACTCATTGAAGGATTATTCTTCAGATTCCCTTCATTGCAACCAAGCAAATAATAAAAATTGTTGGTATTGCTTATCTGGCAGGTGAGTACAAAAATTGAATAACCAAAAGTACATAAATGTAAGTACATGAATTGAAGAACCAAAAGTGAGATAAATAAAGAAACTGAACAACCTTTTTTTTTTTGGAGGGGGGGGTGGGGGAGGTGGTTTCCATGGAATTACAGGAAACAATAGCAAAATAATTGAAATATAGAAGGAGCTTGTAATTAAAACCATATACATGACATTCTACGGGAAGCATGGATGAATCAATTAATCAAAGGAAAGTGATGCAAAAATTCTTCGAACATGAAAGCGGAGATGTGCACCCTAAAGCCGGAGGCCATGGTCCCTTTATTAAAACGTGTAATGTTTACAATCAAATCTAACGTGAAAATAAGTTGACACAAACACTAGGGAGAGACACAAAACAGGAAGGAATAAAATGACCAACAACTAACTTTCAAAAATTGCTTAACCTATTTATAGGCCTGCACATTCGCCCATATTGCATGGTCGAATGTGCAGGTTCGCCCAAACACATCGTGCGAACCAAGCATGACATAACAATTAAATCTTCATTCGCACTCCAGTCTCTCCTTCGCACTGTTTCTTTCCTTCGCACCTTTTACAATCTTCATTCGCCCACATATTTTCTCCTTCGCCCATACGACAATCAACACTAACACATGTTTATTGTAATCCAAAGCATTAGTCGCACAATAATGCATCTACACCCTTTCCTCACCAATCATTTCTCTCTCCCCCTATATATATATATATATATATATATATATATATATATAAAGTAATAGAATAAAATACAGATGATGGAAATACAAGCTAAGAGAGGAATCATATATATATATATATGATCCGGATATATATATATATATATATATATATATGATCCAGATATTTTGAAAACTCCTCTGAGTTGCGAGAACTAGAGAACTCCCCTAGTCTAATAATATCATGACACGTAGGCTAGTCAAGGTTTTTTTTTATTAAAGGGCATTTTTGTCAAATACCATATCCCCTACCCCACCCCAACCCACCCACACTCCACCCACACCTCCTTTAAAACCTGTCTCTCATCTCTCTCTCACTTTCTCTCTCTCTCTCTCTCTCTAAAAAAAATACACACACTCGTTTATCTCTATCTCTCTCTAAAAAACCAAAGAACAGGGGCATGAACAAGAAGAATGGGTTTCGAAGGTGGGTGAATGATCAAGAAGACGGTCTGGGACGATGAAACAAGAGGCTGAATAATGGGTTTCGATGGGTGGTTGTGAACAAGGGTTTGATGATGGAAGACAATGGGCGATGAAACAGAGGCTAAATAATGGGTTTCGATGATAGACGATGGGTCGATGATCAAGAAGACGGTCTGGGACGATGAAACAGAGGCTGAATAATGGGTTTCGATGGGTGGTTGTGAACAAGGGTTTGATGATGGAAAACGATGGGTCGATGATGGAAGACGATGGTTTTCGATGGGTGTCAAATGAACAGATCTGAACGATCTGAATGGTGGTGGGTTTGGGGATATGAACAGATCTGAAAATGGTGATGAATGTTTGTTGAAGAACATGATTTGCAGGTATATATTATTATTATTATTATGACCATGAAAACAGGCCCCTTGATACACTGGTGTAAATTGGTGGTGGCTGAGGAGGGTCGTGGCTCAGTGGTGGTGGTAGCTCAGACCATGGTGGTGGCTCAGACGGTAAGGTTTTTTTTAATTATTATTATTATTAATAATACAGTTATTTTTTGTATATGGTGTCGTTTTTTGTATATGGTGTCGTTGGTGTACATTAGGAAATACTGATGTGCTTATGGGAAAAAAATAGAGTTGAATCTCTGATTTACATTGGCGTAAAAATATTTTCATTCGTTTTTTGTTAAATCTATTTTTGTGGTTTTACCTTTTGATCGTTAAATGTTTGGGTTTTTTGGTTTGTAGAATCTTTGTTTGAGTGAGGCCAGTTTTGGCACCGGGGAGGAACGTTTTGGCACCCGGGTTCTTTGGTTTGGCGCAACGAATGACAGGGAGGTTAAAGAAGGTTAGTGTTACATAAGTTAGTTTTCCAAAATCTATACTTGATTATGCCTTTAAAGAATCCAATTCTCATTATGTTGTATGTTACATTGGTATCGAAAACTTACACTAGTGTCGAAAACTTTTTTTGCCCCGTTTTGAATGGTTACATTGGTGCTTTTTGCTTAGCATTTTAATAAACATTTTGGGGTTACACCAACGTAAAACACGTTTTTGATTTCGTTTTTTGGTAAGTATTTTGTTTCCTTTTATACACTGGTGTAAATTGATTTAAATTATGTTTTGTGCAGACCAGGATCTGATTTGTTGAAGAGTTTTACACCGATGTAATTGCTTGAGTTAGTGGACAAGATAGTTTAGATGTAGGTTTCTTATATTTTTGGTGGATTTTTAATTTGGTTATGTTTTTCGTTTTCTTACACTGGTGTATTTGATTAGTGGCAAGTTTATTGCAATATTTTGTAATTTTGGTTATGTTTTTCGTTTTCTTACATTGGTGTAATTGGTGGAAGTTAGTGGTGTATTTTAAAAAGTAAATCAGAATTTAAAAAATAAGTTTAAAAGGGTTGAGGGTGACCTTTTGATTGTGACTGTTTTGTATGGCAAAAGGTGAGAGAAGATTTTGTTTATCTATACCCAAACTACCCTTTTAAGCTATTATTTTATTTAAAAATCCTAATCAGATTTTTCATTTCACAACATGACAAAACAATCCTTTAATGGAATCCCAACCATTGGATGATAAAGATCAAAGGTCCACAAGGGTTCCTATGGTTCTCACAACTCACAAGGGTTTTCAAAGTATCCTAACCCTATATATATATATATATATATATATATATATATATATATATATATATGATTCCTCTCTTAGCTTGTATTTCCATCATCTGTATTTTATTTTATTACTTTAATTTTGAACATTATCTATATATGTAATTGCTGCCAATTGCCAAAGAAGATAAAATTGACGGGTGCATACAACCACAACATCAATATTTATGCTCTAATTCAATGTATACGCAATCAGATCGTACCTTAATGTCGCTGATTTCTTGAAGAGCTGCTGTCAATCTTACTCTTCCTCTTCTGAGATCTTACTCATCTTCCACCTATTCATGCTTTAGCATTCACATTTGGTCCACCAAATATATGTGAGTGTTTCCCTAAAATTATATGGGGTGGGTGTAAGTGGTTGTGAGTGAAGGAGAGAGAAAACATTTGGTGGAAGCACTGTTCACCCATATAAATATTTTAATATTTTTGTAAGTGGTTGTGAGTGAAGAGAGAGAAAATATAATGATAAAAGTATGAAAAAGTATTAATATTTTAATTAGGAGAGAGAAGATTCAGAGATGGAGTAGTGATTTTTAGTGTAATTTGATGGAGGGATTTGGTGGACCAAATATGAATGCTAAGAGCATTCACAACCCACGAACCAAATTATGTGAGGGGTTCCCTCAAATTATATAGGGTGGGTGTGAGTGGTTGTGAGTGGAGGAGAGAGAAAATATTTAGAGAAACCATTGTTCACCCCTATATATGAAAAGCTACTGTTCATCCATATATATATTTTAATATTTTTAGAAGTGGTTGTGAGTGAGGAGAGAGAAAATATAATGATAAAAGTATGAAAAAGTATTATTATTTTAATTAGGAGAGAGAAGATTTAAGAGTAAAGTAGTGATTTTTAGTGTAATTTGATAAAGAAGATTTGGTGGAGGGGATGTGAATGTTCTAATATTACCCTTACTTCTAGAAGCAATTTTATAGTTTAAGTGGTTAGACATTAACTAAAAGACATATTTGTCTCTAAAATATATTTGTTGTGTGCATTAAGTGTTGTACATTAACCAATTATATTTGTATTACTTAAAATTTAAGATTAAATAATAAATGCAACAAATAGTGAATACTATATTTTAACAGAAAACAAAAATTTTGTAAATCACCCAAGCTAGCATGTAGCAAACATGATTGGGTATGAGTTGAGAGGGTCGAAAATCACGAGACCTAATTTTTTTTCTATTGTTATGTTATGTTTTTTTTTTTGTTTGAATCGTAGAACAGAAGCAGCAACAAACAAGATTCATTCTCAATTCATATTTACATTTGTGTTTTTTTAATAACTTTGAGATTTGACTAAAAAGTTCCCTCGTGTTTAAGAATTTTTTCTTAACAACTCTTAAATAAGACTAAAAGCCCTCTGATCTTTAGCAAGTATAAAAATTATATAAAAGGCCGTTCTTCGCATATTTTTATAACTCATTACGCATAGATTTTATAGACAATAAAATCGGTGGGTGTGGGAATATTTACGCAAAATCAAATCGGTAGTGGGCGAACTCAAAATTGAAATTTTTTCCAGAAAACACCTAAATTTTTTACATTACTGGCTAAAAAGTTGGTAGAGGTCGGGGCACCTCATGGCCCTCAAGAACTTTCGCCCTTGACTACTAAAGAGGTTTATTATAGGAGATGGCTTAGAACTTTGGTTAGTGGGTTAATGGTGGGTTTGAGCCCAAACAAAAAAGTATTTGGACTAAAATGCCCCTTTTAACTAGAAAAGGATGAAACCCTAGCTCATAATTATCACTTTCATACAAAAGTTTATAGAGAGAGAAAGTGTGTGAAGCTTGGATCAAGATTCAAGATTTTGAATATTTGTAGTTTGGAATTCGTTGCTCATCAATCCCTAATTATTACAAGATTTGTGACACCCGTCAACAATTCAGGTCAAGATCAGTACACACCCTACTTAACTATGTCATTTTATGTACATATTAGAAATTTTTAACATTGACAATGTCGTCCCGAGTCTAGCAAAGCCCAAACTATTTCATAAATTTAGTACATTATATGTTTATGCATACAACACCCGATTTATCCGAGATAATTGACGTTGAACAATCAAGCTAATCACACGTTCAACCGGAGCAACCGAATATCCAATTACTACGTACAGACAAAACAAGATTACACGTGACAATACCTAAGTGGGAAATTGTTCAATTCCACACAAAACCTGAACAATTCATAAGATGTTTTATAGATATGTGACACATAAAATCGTAGAACATTATCATATGTCCATTCAAAACATATACATATGTAAACATGAGTTAAACATCACAAACAACACATGTTTATGGGAAAAATAACACATGGTAATAACCATAAGTTAAATATTATCTTGTAAAAACATATGTTATCATCAAGACTAAACTATGTGCATATGTGTTATCATATGAGAAACCGATTATTGTCCAAGGAAACTAGGGATCTTTCCAATAATATATTATGTTCACACACACACTGTCACACCCTCAAATTCCACTGTGGGGTTTATACCGCGAGGCGTGTGACATACCAGGATCTCCATAGCCATAAGTCACATGAACGACTCTAAATGCCCAAACCATTTAGTTCGTTATTGTAAAACAAGTTTCATAGATATTCAAATATTTCAATAGTTGCGGTAGCGAATTTTAAAGATAATAGTTATTCAAATAGTCAGAGTAAACAACGTGTTTAAAATCATAATAGATAATTAAACAGTTGAAAATAGATAATTATTCATATCCCCATGATGCCATATGATGCATGCCCTACTCGTGCTTCGAACTAGTGTCATGCAAAAAGGTATAATAATCGTGGGTCAACATAAAGTTGGTGAGTTCACGAAGTTTGGTAAAAACGTAGGTCCTCCAGACCATGTTTTGAGTAAATGGTAATTCACATGCCAGGGGTAGCTAGCCCACTCATGATAACTAAAACCGGTAATACCGAACTGCTAAACAACGAGATCCCACAATAGTGAGCAAAGTGCCTTGCATCATTGTCTATCAACAATGATAATATGTTGAGTTATAGTTCACACCCATGCTATCCAGCACACGATGTGAGGTTTGTGAGACCTAATAGCGCTATCAACTAGTAACCCGGTTGCCCACCCGACAATTCATTCGGTATTTAGAAGGACTTCAATGATAGAGTTGGTTTAGTTCATCAAGGACATAAAGCATGAATTAGTGTAAGCAGATTCACCTAGTGAATCATAGCACCCCAAACCCGGGATGTGTATGAGTAGTTCCAAACCGGACTATGAAAAAGTTTAGAAAGTTGTCTCATCCGAGACGTATGCTTTTGAGAAAAAGAGTAGTGAAACTCACCTGGTGTTTGAGATATCTAGCAAAGCAAAGAAAGTAATTATCATTCCAACAAGGATCTCCCTATGAACATTTAAGACATATTAAACTATGTTCTTGTTTATCTCACAAGCTTGGCACCTACTTTTGTGAACCACGTCAAATGGGTGTAGATCATGTTTTATGTATAAGATGTTTGATCAAAAAAATTGTTTCATGAATCCATGTGAAATCAATTACTCTAACACTAGATAATATAATTGATTACATAGGTGAAACAATGTGCACATAATAGATGCTTGATTACTAATCACATAATAATCAGCATATCATGGCTAGTTGGGGTCGATACTAGTGATCAAAGAGTCTATGTGTGGGTTCACAATAAGGGCCGATGGATTCATAAGAAAATAAGTGGTTAGTACTTACCTTAATACTAGCTAGTAGGAAGGGGATAAGTTTGTAGAATTGGAGCTCCTAGTGCTCGCTAATCCACCCAAAGGTGGTCTTCGGCCGAGAGGTGTTTAGAGAGGGAATTAGAGGTGATTTTTGAGTGGTGTGGTGCAAGAATGAAGTGCTCATGAGCTCTCTTTATATAGTGTTTTGAATGGCAAGTCCCCACTCTCTTTCCTAGCTACATTGTTTAGGTTTCTATACTATCTTGGTGATTATACATTGGCAACTTGTCTAGTGTTTTCTCATGAGGTGGCCGTGAGTTGGCAAGCCCCTCTCACCCTCCATTTTTGGCAAATGTTAACCATGATTAAGTCCTAGAGATCTATTAGAGGTACATTAAGGTGTAAGGGTGATCTTTTGTCTCCTTGTGTCCATGCATGCTTCATAAGGCCAACTTGCAAACTCTATGGTGATAGGGGGTGTGCTCGGCCGATGTATAGAGTGTGGAGACATAAGGGGAAAGTTGACTTATTAAGGGATGGGTTAGGAGTTTTGTTTCCTTATCTACTTTGATGTAATATGCCAACCTTCCATGAGCTTGCACTCATGGTGTTTTGCGGCCGCACAAAGGACAAGGGAAAGGAGGTTATAACATGGTGAAACTGATGTATGAGAAGTGCTCTATCTTGTCCTTTTCATAGGGGTGTTGGCCGATTTTCTCATAACAAGGATTTGTCTTATTCTTTGATAGTGATAGATCATTAATCATCCTATTTGTTGATTGGTGTACCAAGTTCCAAGAAGGTCTCAACATGTGAGTTGGTGTTTAATTGAAAGTGACATAAGAGGGAGCATGTGTGTGGGTGTGTGTGGCGGCCGAAACATGGGACAAGGATAGGTGATTTCTTGTTCTAGGTGATGTTCTTGTAAGACATTGCCATAGCTTAGGTGTTAAGGCCTAATTAATGTAAGGTGTGTATAAAATGATGTTGACTAATGAATGCTTCCTAGCCCTACCCCTATGGCCGATTGTGGGCTATCAAAAGAGGAAAGCATGGCTTAGTCAAGTAACTCTAATCTCTTACTTGTTTGTTTCCTTGTTTAGTGTAAGTTAGGATAGCTTAGGGTGGCTACTAGAGACAAAAGGAAGTTTCATGTATGTGAGGATGTATGTGTGTGTTTTTATATGTATGTATGTATGTATGTATGTATGTTAGCTTCTAGAAGGTATTTAATTAAACATAGTTTTTCTTATCAAGCCTAGTGTATGTACAACGCCTAGTGTATATGCACATATATATACAAGAACATTTAGAAGTATAAAAGATTCATGTACACATTTAGATTAATATTTATAAACTCTTGTAAGTTTAATCATATGTTTGTCAATCTATAATAGCTCATAGATACATATACGTCTAGTGTGTGCACGTGTGACTTATCTAGCTAACCTTAGTTAAGTAGAATGCAAGGAATCTAAGTGCAAGTAAATAGAGTTTTGATTAAACTGAGAACCTGAAATTGCGGGGTATCACACACACATACACACACATAGGTAAACAAGACAAAATCAACTCATCTAATTATTATATATATGTATACATACGGCTTATATATAATTGTGTGTGTAATCAAGAACAAACTATCCTATATATATATATATATATACACACGACACACATACACAAACAAACAAACCTAATCCTATATCTATATACATATGCGATCCATATGTATTGTGACTTGACAAAGATTTGTCAACTCTACAACCTATATACATACGCATGACACATATACTATACACAAGAAAGGAAAATGGACAAAACCTATGTATGTACATGCATACATACGGTTGTATATATGAGGTAGAGGACAAGAAAGATTGTCATGCATGAGGAATAAGACAAACCCACTCTAAACTCAACTTATACCAAACTAGGCCTACGTTTCCTCCCATAAACACTTTCCAAGAGATGATCACTTACCATAAGTTTCATGCATGTCCAACTCCTATACCAAAATGGACTCTTAACACCCTTCATAAACACATTCCCAAATTTGATAATTATCCATATATGTTTGATCCTTCATGCGGCCGAAAACATCTAGGAAAGGAACAAGATTGTTTGTTTTGTCAACTCTAAACACTAACATGGATCTTACCTTTTCCTGCAACACGAATCTAGGATAGTTGACTTACTTTTTTTTAGCACAATGCACACACATGTCTCTACCCCTTCCCTTGGCCGATCAAGTATAAATAGAGGATCCATGATTCTCTCAATCACCACACTCAAACACATTCACGTACAAGACACTCACTCCTCTTTCCTTTCCTTTGTATCTCGGCCGAACACCCTAGCCCCAAACCTGATCAAATTCGAACCCTAACCAAATAACATCAAGCCATAATGGAGCCAAGAAGCCGTGGGAAGGAACACAACACGATTATAGGAACCATATCTTCCTCACCATACCTTAATTTCATAGGTATGTTAGTTAATCTTCTACACACTTAAAACTTCTAATATGATTCGGCCCATAACAAGCACACCTCGCCGATACCCTTTAGCATATGTATGCACGACCCTATAATCACCTAATCACTTTAATGTAGAGGTGAAAACATACAAACATTGAATTTAAATACATTATGTATATATACACGTACACTCGTGTATATGTATAGCATATACATCCACGCACCTATAGAAAAACACACACACATATCGTATACACATACATAAATGTATGTGTGTGTGTGTATGGTGTTGAGTGGATAGCAATGATCCAACTTTTTAGAACTTTAAACATAATACATGTATACATCAACACACCTTTGTTTTGTATTTACATACACACGATTGTGGATAATAACAAGCCCCTACATACTCGTAAACATCTTAGTGTCCATAGCCAGTTATGGCCACACAAGAATCGGATTTTAACAAGTGTCACATAGTAAAGTTTTCGGATTATAAGAAACATATGTTAAAATGACACCAACATGTGTTAATCATGCTGTGACACCCGGCATGTTTGGCTTAAACATATTAGTAACATCTAAGTCTACCTTAGCGAGAAACGTTTATAAACAAACTTAACTGGGTCAGTTGAGTCGGGTCAAGTTGGGATTGTCCAGGGTACAATGATCTGGAGGATCATTGGGAGTCGTTTTGGTAATACACTAGTATCGGGTTCCGTTGTTGGTGACATTACATGAACTAATTAAGCATACGTGTAGATTATGGGTCGTGTGGTGGATTTTATACATAGATGTGTTTAAATGATGTGTAAATGATTATCTATGTTTAAATATGTTAAATATAGACTAAGGATGCATGCTTATGTGTTAAGATTTGTTAGAATGCGTTAAACACGACAAACTGAAAAACTAGTCAAAAAGGAATCCTGGTTCGACCACTTCGAATGGTCGAAGGAGAGAAATTGTCTGGTTCGACCCTTTGCAGATGGGCGAACCAGGGGAGTGGAATTGAAGGAATTCCCTTCGACCAGAACAGGGCTCATTCGACCCTATGAAGGGGTCGAAGGAGACCACCTTCGACCATTGAAATGGTGCGAAGGAGGATCAGTATAAATACCAACCTTTGTCATTTTTCATCATTTCACAAACCCTAACCGTCCCAAAACGCTCTCAAACGATCTAAAACACTAAGGAAGGAGTTTTTGCTCTTCTTTTTCATAATCTAACCTATCTACAACATCTAAACAAGAATCCAAGGTGTGTTCATAATCCTAAACCTTTTTAAAAGCATTTTAATTCGTTTTCATCTAACCCTAATTGTCCGGATCTGTTCTAAGGGTGTTTTTATGATTAAAAACCTTTTTAACATCTTTCTAAATCAAAACATTATCATTAACATAGGTTTCATGATGAATAACATATGTAAATTGTATATTATGTGGTATTATGTGTTGTTCAATGATTTGCTGCTATATCTATGATAGAAACATGATATAGGATTGTTATTGATGTTGGAATATTGTTGTCTAGGGTTAGGATTGGATATGATGATGATGATAATATGGGTATTTGGGGGTTTTATTGGATCTAAACTTGATGCATGATATTTATGATCAATAGAATCGATAAGAAAAGATCGGATAATCGACAAACTGAGTATTTTAAGCTAAGCATGAATCGATTTCAAAAGTTTCCAAATTGGGTAAATTATTCATGCATGAAAGTAATGTAAGTGCATTATTCATGTATGTCCCCAGCTAGTGATCCAGTACTAAATGTCGAAGGTTCAGATAATCAGAAAAACGACCAAGGTTTTAGCTTAAAGTTACATTCGACCAGTCGTATGGTCGAATGTAGTTATCTCTGGTCGAATGAAGATTGAATGTAGTAGAAGGATTCATTCGAACCCTTAAAAGGGTCGAATGAACACCTTCGACCTCCTTAAAGGGGCGAAGGTGGAATCCTATATAAAGGGAAAAGTTTGTAATTTTAGTGAGAGTTATCATTTTGAGCCTTTTCCCTAGAGTGTGTATGTGTGTTTTTCTCTGTATTAGGTCTAAGATTTCATTTGTAAACATCTTGATTTGATCTAATACAAAGATTAAAGTTATGGAAATTGCTCGGTGATTTGTTATCTGTTTTCATCACGATCTTTATCGTTTATTTCTGAATCATTTTGCACGATCGTTGGGGATTCCGCACCCTACGGTTGATATTCGTGAGATCACAGTTCGTGATTACGATCCTAAAACGGATTCACAAGTGGTATCAGAGCATAGGCTCGATTTCACGATTGCAAATTGATCTGAATTGATGAAAACAGATTAGAATTCTGATTTAAAAATCAAAACCCAAGAAATTTTGAAGCTTTTCATAAAAACATGGTTTTTGATTGAATTGGAGTTGAATTTGATGTTATTTTCACAAATTCTTTCACAAATGTTTGTCTAAATTCAAATCCGAACAAAACCTATCAAATTTCATTACATTTGGTGAAAATTTTATCAAAAACCGTTCAGATTCGTGTTCTTGAGGTTGAAGATAATGAACAGACCTAGAACGGTCGAACGTGTGAATTTTCGGTCGAACGTGTGAATTTTTGGTCGAACGTGGTGTTTTAACTGGTCGAATCTAGAGTTTATCAGTGTTATTTTGTTCATTCGACCATTTTGTCTCATTCGACTATTCGAACGGTCGAAGGAGAAATTAAAACGGTCGAAAGAGAGTTAAAGGGTCGAAAGAGATTAGTGTTTGTCATACTTCTCTTTCGTATCTTTTCAAACGGTCGAATGAGATCATTTTGGCTCATTCGACCACTCGAAAATTGAAAAGGGTCGAACGTAGAATCTGATTTTCAAAGATTTTCATTTTAAAAGGTCGAATAAGACTGGTTACTTCCACATTCGAACCTACGAATATTCGGATAATATTTTTCAAATTTTAAGGTGTAAAAAAAATTTCGAAAATTTTCTATCGAAAATTTGAAATAATTTTTGTTGAAAAATGATGAATTACTTGGCTATGTCAAGAACTGATGATCAGATAAAAGCTGCAATGCAACAAAAGCTAACATGGGAACAAGTTGTTGCATCTAAGTTTCAACAATCTGTTACACAACCAGCTGTGCAACCAACTGATAACATGGTTAATGTGAATGAGTGTGTTAAAAGAGAAAGTGTTAAAAATAATGTTATGTGTCTTGTCAAACAGATGGGAAATGATGATTCAAGTGAATTGTCAGAGAGTGATTTGAGTTCTGATACGAGTTCACAACAGAGTGAATCAAGAGGAAGTGATGCATCAAATGTTGATGTAAATTCGAAGAATGGTTCTGAGAATTGTAATAATTCAGATGATGAGGTAAATTTAAAATCTGAATGTGCTAACTGTTCTGATTGTGTCAAATTGAAAAATGAAGTGCTGAAACTTCTTGAGGACAAACAGAACTTAACAAATAAACTTGAAAATTTTCAAATTGAAAATAAAATTTTGACAAATAATGAAAGAAATTTTATGAATAAAATTGAATCTTTTAAGAAAGAGATTTCAGAACTTCATAACACCATTTCAAAGAATAATTCCACATCAGAGTTGGAAATCACAACACCTTGTGTTGTTGATCCTAATTCTGAAGTGAAATCAAAACTTGAAGTGAAAAATGAAAATGTGGTTGTCACTTCAGAAACTGAATCTGAAGAAACACCCATATTCAAGTTTCCTGAAGGAATTGAAGGATCCTATATGTTGGTAGGACAGGACAAATTGATTTTCAATAAAGATTTTCCAATTGATAATATCGAACAATCGTTACTTAAATGTATCTTTGTCGATAATAATGATTTGATAAATCAATTTAGAAATCAATTTGATCATTTACATTTTGAACTCAGTCCTAACCAACATGAGAATGAAAAGGATCAGCCTGGGAACAAAAAGAAAAATCCTAGGGCAAAAGGATCAAAACCAAAGAAATTGAAAGGTAATAATCAGATGAAAAATTCTCATCAAAAGAATTCAAGAAATTTTTCATCTAGATCATATGACTCTTATGATTATTCATATACCTCTCGATTTGATGGTTATTGGAGAAACAACTCACCACGGTATTCTCATGGTTATGTTGAATTGAGAAGCTGTTTTGAATGTGGCGAAGTTGGTCATATTGCTGCTTATTGTCCCTACTGGTATTGGGATGAAGGGTATGCATGTGATTTTGTGGAATATAGGTCTTGTTATAACTGCGGAGAGTGTGGGCATTTAGTTGCTTCCTGGCCGTATGTTAAACAGAAAAAGACCGAAGTGAAATTTGCTAAAAATTCAGGCAATGTCAAAAAGTCTGTATCCCCAAAATCAATCAAGAAACAAAAGGGGAAACAGGTTGTGTATGACAATCGTAACAAAATTTCCTTGAATAAAATTAAAGATTGTGATAGGGTTGCTAAGGTAAGGAGGAGTTCTAAGGCTAAGCCTAAGAATAACTGTAAACCTGGATCTTTATCAATTAATTCTGAGAAGGTTCTAAACAAAGTTCAGAAGTAGGTTTTAAATGAGAAATCTGAAAAGTCAACAATCAAAACGATTTCAACAAAATCAAAAATAAACTCTGAACGCGTTTGGAAACCCAAATCACTTTCTAAATCAATAGCAATTTCAACTTCAAATCAATCCATTGAAAAACCAATTGATTTTTCAAAAGGAGAATGGATTGATGTTCCGAGGATTGATGACCTTGGACGACCCATCATTGTGAAGGGATGGGTTCCTCTCTCGTGCTAATTGTTTAACAAGTGTGCAGGTGGTTCCAGACAGACCTATTAGCTATTTTTGATAGTTGATAGTGGAGCATCTGTATACAAGCTATTTATTGGAGAGGTGAAGGTCAAGGAAAGGATTTTGAGAAAGAAAGAATGATGTCAACAGAGAGGAGAGTGTTTATCGTATGTACCTCATCGGGTATCGTTTTATTTTGTTTTTCGTCAAAAAGTTTAAAAATCCAAAAATATGCTTATTTTTAGATTTTTAGGGGGAGAAAAATTTCAGAAAAATCAAAATAAAAATTAGAAAATCAAAAATGAGTTTTCTTGAAGAAAAAGAGGAGATGATAGTACATCAGTGAACTGTCAGATTACTCTGAAAACAAAATGTATTGATAAACATTGAGTAGCCACTAAAATTATATATTGGTAGGCTTGAAATCAAAGTTTAAAGTTCAGCATGGTGATATATACCTAAAAACATTAACTGATAATCATGTGGATCAACGTCTCGTTGACATATGGTCTTAGTACCGAAATTTCGTTTGATAGATTGCCAAAATCGGAGGTTTCGAGTTGTTATATTGAAAGTTATCTGGGGATAGCCTAACTGATCTTCTGTCGTATTGATTTACAGACCTAGATCAGTCAGGGTATCTTAACAAAAGATCTTTAATGACAAAACCATAAGTTACCAAATGAGGAACTTAACATGTGTAATGATAATCAAAGATTATCTAATGCATCGTATCAGTACTATGATGAAAATCATGTATGATATTAGTCCTCACCCTGGTTGAGTGCATAAGTCGCTTTGAAGCATTAATTTGCTGACCTGTCACCGCTGTGCCTCATACCTTGTAACTAACGGATAACTACAATATAATCACACGTTACGATGAAACTTTGTGCAATTCTTGATACGGGAATGTGTCACGTGTGCGGGGACCATAGATTTTTCAGTATCTAATATTACCATAATGTATCTGAAGTGCTGAACAATGAATAATGATTTTGAGTTTAAGTGGACAAACATACTGGTAATGATTGTAGGATGCTCAATGTCAAAAACAGAAAATTAGTCAAGTAGAGTTTTGACTGACTGTTCCAATACTGATATGATCCTCTTACCGGAAAATTCACAAAAATATGTTCAGTTTACTTTTATGCAATTCCATTTGAAAATTCAAAATGATTTTTGACGTGTTTTAGCATAAACTTTGAAAAATCAAAATATTTTGTTTCTACTTTATTTTCGATAACCGATGATGGGATACTTAATGTGAATGCTCAGATACACAAAAGTTGAAAAAGTCTATAGATTTTCAAGTTTCTGGTGCATATTAAAAATGTTTAATAGTTCAGGAGGAGAACTATTGAGGGTCAAAAGGAATGTGAAGAGTACTTCCGAGATTTTTGTCGTGTCTAACGCTGGTTGTAGTTTGTGCAGTTTTTAGTAAATTTTTCTGCAGAATCAAACACAACAGGTGCACTCCTCAAGATTCATCGACAAAGTGTGTAACGAAAAAGACCCAAACCTGAACATCTAGAACCAGAACAACAGAAACCAGTCAGAGTTTGTTAAAGAAAAGATTGAAGATCGAAGAATTCAAGATTGATGTCTGTCTTCATCTCTGGACCAACAAAAGACAAAGCCAAGATTTCTTGAGTCTGTCTGAGATTTCAAAGCTTACTGCAGAGATAGACAAGAACTTCGACATAAACGTGCATGAAAATGGAAAGTTTTCAATTCGTTCAAGAAGATGATTGCAAGACTTGAAGAATTGATAGCTTTCTGATTTGGTACATCACTAGCTAGGTCCAAGGGGGAGATTGTAAGTGCATTATTCATGTATGTCCCTAGCTAGTGATCCAGTACTAAATGTCGAAGGTTCAGATAATCAGAAAAACGACCAAGGTTTTAGCTTAAAGTTACATTCGACCAGTCGTATGGTCGAATGTAGTTATCTCTGGTCGAATGAAGATTGAATGTAGTAGAAGGATTCATTCGAACCCTTAAAAGGGTCGAATGAACACCTTCGACCTCCTTAAAGGGGCGAAGGTGGAATCCTATATAAAGGGAAAAGTTTGTAATTTTAGTGAGAGTTATCATTTTGAGCCTTTTCCCTAGAGTGTGTATGTGTGTTTTTCTCTGTATTAGGTCTAAGATTTCATTTGTAAACATCTTGATTTGATCTAATACAAAGATTAAAGTTATGGAAATTGCTCGGTGATTTGTTATCTGTTTTCATCACGATCTTTATCGTTTATTTCTGAATCATTTTGCACGATCGTTGGGGATTCCGCACCCTACGGTTGATATTCGTGAGATCACAGTTCGTGATTACGATCCTAAAACGGATTCACAAGTAATGTTTCCATAATCTTTACCATTTTGGGAAAGGGCTGAAACGGACATATTATCGGGGGAAATCGGTGGGGTTTTGTAGGGATAAGTTATCCATGCTTGACTGCTGTGTTTGATGATGTTTCGAGTCGTTTTGAATGTGTTCGAAGCGTTTTTAGGAAAAATTTCACAACAGGGGCGAACCTGGCCTCCTTCGACCGATCGAAGGTGCGAAGGAGGAAGACCAGGGTCGAACCTGGGTTTTTGTTGGGCGAATGAGGTAAAACGGGCGAAGGAGGCACCGAACGGTCGAACGAAATGTAAAACGGGTGAAGGAGACTAAAAAGGTGCGAAGGAGACTTAAAACTGACTGGTTCGGCCGTTCTGATGCAGAAATGAGATTTTTGATACAAACTAAGTGTTTATGCTTGAACCTTGTGTGTAATCTATGTGTACTTGATTAGTTAGGGTAATGGGTCACCAACGGGATGTCGGGTCGGTCTATTGTGTCGGTTAAACATTTAAACACGTTTTAAAACATACTTGGTTACGATCTGGACAATCGGGGACTAGATAACCTTATGGTTATTAGTCGAAACACTTATGTGAACATTTTGATAGATCTCCGGTAGAGGGATTATCAAGGGCTAAACATCTTTACTTGTAATTGAAGAACGCTATCTAAGGTGAGTTCACGACCCCACTTTTACTACTTTAACTTTTGGGGGAGAAAACATGCGCTAAACTGTTTTGGTAACATATGTCATACTATGGTTTTTAACTTTATATTGCTATACGATCTTTGGAAAGTCCCGGGGGAAACCATGAATGTGCGGGGATGCACAACGGGGGAAATGTGGATAGATCTATTGGGCGTGACCTGCCCCACTCGTCGGCTTGGAGGGCCGGGCGGGTGCATATTGTCTCGAACAGGAACATCATCATGCTGAACATACGGGCTGCTTAAACATGCTAAACATTGCTAAACGTGTCTAGTAATGGTTTCCAATCGTAGTAGTAATAAAACATACGCCTAGCTAGCGTACTTGGTAGCATTGATATAGTATGGACATGGTAACGTTTTGGCAACATATTGAACAAACCTGTGAACTCACCAGCATTATATGTTGACATCTTTTTGGCATGTTTTTCTCAGGTCGCTAAGGTAGCAATGAATGGAACTAGGCGCACGGGTCTGCATTGGCGTCTAGGCATAGTTTCACGTTTTGTAATAAAAGTATTTTGATTAACTTTTGAGATGATAGCATAGTTGATTAAATGTTTCTTAAACGCTTCCGCTTATGAAATTAATGGTTATGTCTCCTTACGTTTTTCATATAGAGTTGTTTATTGTGATCGTTGACTTGGATCCTGGTTTGTCATGCGCCTCGCGGTAAAACCCCGCAAGTGGTAATTTGAGGGTGTGACAGATTGGTATCAGAGCCAATGGTTATAGTGAATTAGGACTGCATGTAGAGTCTGGTCTATAGCCGAGTCGCACACACTAGACGGTCACATACTTTGAGTCTATTAGTGGGATACGTACTAACGTTGTCGGGGTGTCGTTACATCATCATCATGCTTCTCCGTTACATCATCCGCTTTTATTTGGGTTCTTACCTACTCTTGTCTTCTTCTTCTGGATTGAAGAAGGAGGGGTTGGTTTGTTGGTTCTAGCACACACATGCCTTCTTACACTTGCACCTATTGTCACACGTTATTAGGCGACAATGTTCGGTGACTGGGGTCTAGATTAGGGGTACATCTGGAGGACCATGTAGAGCAGTTTATCATTTCGGGTGCACACGAAATAATAAACTGAAATGCATGAAAATCCCGATGGACTTCGAGTTTGGATGTATAGTCTTGGATTTGTCCCTAGGTTAACTCTTGTAAATTTCTAGTGGTTGACACTGGAAGTGAATCTGAATCCCTCGATTTCTTGATTTGTTAGATCATGTCTGGTGCTCGCGGTGGTGGACGTCGTGGTGGCGGCGGTGGCCGTGCTGGTGGTGGTGGTCGTGCTGGAGGCGGTGGTCGTGGAAACATCAACATGACCCAAGCTGAATTGAACAACTTGCTACAGCAGCAAGTGAACATGGCTATGGCTAATTTTCAGGCTGGGATTAATGCCATGGGTGGTGAGTTGATTTCTGCCGACCTTGCCTCATATTTGGGTTTCGAGTCCTTTCGTTTGTGTTTTACTCGTGTACCGTGTTTTAGGTGTTGGTGCAAATCCGCCCCCACCTCAGTGCTCTTATAAGAAGTTTCGGGACTGTCAGCCCCATAACTTCGCTGGAACTGAGGGAGCGGTGGGACTGCTCCGATGGCTGGAGAAAGTAGAATCTGTGTTTGTTATGTGTAACTGTCCTGCTGGGGACCGGGTGAAGTATGCTACTGCGACATTTGAGGGGCCTGCACTGTCGTGGTGGAATGCTACTACACAGAACATGGGATTGGGGGAGGCTATTGCTATGCCTTGGGCGGAGTTCGTGCAACTGTTGAGAGGTGAGTACTGTCCGAGAGAGGAGATACAGAAGTTGGAGCATGAGGTCTGGAGTTACAAGATGGTTGGGTCTGAGATTGAGGAATACACTGTGAGGAGGAATGAGCTGGCGGTGTTGTGTCCCGATTTACACACACCCGAATACAGGAGGATCGAGCACTATGTGTCTGGATTAGTGCCCGAGATTGCTGGGTTGGTGGCTGCTGGGAATCTTCCCCTATTGCTGAAGTTGTCCGATCTGCTCATCGGATGACTAACCTGAAGGTGGCAGAAGGCGTTTTGCCACCCAAGGGTGCTGCTGTGAAGATTGCTGAGGGGAACAAGAGGAATGGGATAGTGTGGGGAAGAGTGTGGTGCCAGCTCAGCCGGCGAAGAAGTTTGAGTCATCTGGGTCTTCTTCTGGGCAGAAGACGAGTGGGTATGTTGGGAAGCATCCCAAGTGTAACAAGTGTGGTTTTCATCATTCTAGGGGTTGTGATAGGGCTCGTTGTCATCGATGCCATCAGTTGGGGCACCATGCTAAGGATTGCAAGGTGGCACTCACCCCAACTCAGACTCCTGCGGCTACTCCTGCTCCTGCTGCTCAGGGGACTCAGGGGAGGCAGGGGTGTTATAACTGTGGTGACACGGGACATTTCAAGCGTGATTTTCCCAAACTGAAGCAGGGCGATAACGGGAGGGGCGGGAACGGTAACGGGAACAATGGCGGCGGAGGCAGGACTGCACGTTATTTCGTCATTGGATCTGCGGAGGCTAGGCAGGATCCAGACACAGTTACCGGTACGTTCCTTCTTAATGATCGCTATGTTTCTGTCTTATTTGATTCTGGTGCTGATAAGAGTTTCGTATCTTTGGATGTTAGTCGATTGCTAGATATAGTACCCACACCCTTAGAGGCTAAGTACTTAATAGAATTGGCTGACGGTAAGAAAATCGAAGCGACACACACCCTTAGGGAATGTTGCTTGGAACTGTCGAGTTTGTCTTTCCCCATTGACCTTATGCCGGTACCCCTGGGTAGTTTTGATGTCGTGGTTGGCATGGATTGGTTATCGTTGTACCACGCAGAGATCGTTTGTTTTGACAAGGTTATTCGGATCCCTCTCCCTGATGGAGAGATTCTTTCGGTTCGTGGCGAGAAAAGCGGTGCTCCGTTGAGTATCATTTCTAGCATGAAAGCTCGTAAGTATCTTCGGAAGGGCTGTTCGGCCATTCTGGCACTTGTTAACGTTTCTACTGATGATGAGAAGATCGAGGATATTCCGATAGTTCGTGACTTTTCTGATGTGTTTCCTGATGATTTACCTGGTCTTCCTCCCCATCGTCAGGTTGAGTTTGGTATTGATCTCACTCCGGGCGCAGCTCCTATTGCCCGAGCTCCGTATCGTCTTGCACCTCCCGAGATGCAAGAGTTGTCCAGCCAGTTACAGGAACTCTTGGAAAAGGGTTTCATCCGACCGAGTTCTTCCCCGTGGGGAGCTCCTATTTTGTTTGTGAAGAAGAAGGATGGAAGTCTTCGCATGTGTATTGATTATCGTGAGCTGAACAAAGTGACCATCAAGAATCGTTATCCTCTTCCTCGCATTGATGATCTCTTTGACCAGCTTCAGGGCTCCAGTTACTATTCGAAGATTGATTTGCGGTCCGGTTATCACCAGTTGCGCGTCAGGAAAGCTGACATTCAGAAGACTGCTTTTCGCACTCGTTATGGCCATTTTGAGTTCTTGGTCATGCCTTTTGGTCTCACTAACGCACCGGCGGTGTTCATGGATTTAATGAACCGCGTTTGCAAACCTTACCTTGATAAGTTCGTCATCGTGTTCATTGACGATATTTTGATTTATTCCAAGAACAAGGCGGATCATGAGGAACATCTACGGTTGGTCTTGGAACTTTTGAGACAGGAACAGTTGTATGCTAAGTTCTCAAAGTGTGATTTCTGGTTACGTGAAGTTCAATTCCTAGGACATGTGGTGAATGAACTAGGAATTCATGTCGATCCGGCTAAGATCGAAGCTATTAAAGACTGGGAAGCACCAAAGACGCCATCTGAGGCGCGGCAATTCCTTGGTCTTGCAGGTTACTATCGTCGCTTCATTGAGGGATTTTCGAAGATCGCTCAACCCCTCACTTCTCTTACCCAGAAGGACCGAAAGTTCGACTGGGATGAACCACAAGAATCAGCGTTTCAGATGCTGAAGCTTAAACTTTGTTCTGCACCTATCTTATCCTTGCCAGAGTGTACGGACGACTTTGTTGTGTACTGTGACACTTCTATTCGTGGTCTCGGTTGTGTGTTGATGCAACGCGGGAAGGTTATTGCCTATGCTTCTCGCCAACTCAAAGTTCATGAGAAGAACTACACTACTCATGACTTGGAACTGGGTGCGGTAGTCTTTGCGTTGAAAATCTGGAGACATTACTTGTACGGTACCAAGTGTGAAGTATATACCGATCACAAGAGTCTTCAGCATATTTTCGACCAGAAGGTGTTGAACATGCGGCAGCATCGCTGGGTTGAACTCCTGAACGATTATGACCGTGCCATCAAGTACCATCCTGGCAAGGCGAACGTTATGGCGGACGCCTTGAGCAGGAAGGAGTCTGCGAATCCTCGCCGTGTTCGAGCCTTACAGCTCACCATTCATTCGTCGTTGCCTGACCAAATCTGTTCTGCACAGTTGGAAGCCTTGAAGGAGGAAAACCTTAAGGCTGAAACTATGCACAGTGCTGACAAGCATCTTGAACATAGGACCGATGGTTTACACTATTTTGCGGGACGTGTTTGGGTCCCAATGTTCGGGGAATTGCGCGAGCTTGTGTTGGATGAAGCTCACAAATCCCGGTATTCTATTCACCCTGGCTCCGATAAGATGTATCAGGATTTGAAGATACTTTATTGGTGGCCGAACATGAAAGCTGATATAGCTTCTTACGTCAGCAAATGTTTGACTTGTGCTAAAGTCAAGGTGGAGTATCAGAGGCCGTCTGGTCTCCTACAACAACCAGAGGTTCCAGAATGAAAGTGGGAACGAATCACGATGGATTTTGTCACCAAGCTGCCAAGGTCACCTAGTGGTTATGATATGATCTGGGTGATTGTTGACCGGCTGACAAAATCGGCACGTTTTATACCTATTAAGGAAACCGATGGACCCGAGCGGTTGGCTCGACTTTACCTTAAGGAGGTGGTTGCTCGGCACGGAGTGCCTGTTTCTATTATCTCTGATCGTGATTCTCGTTTCGCTTCGCGTTTCTGGAAGGTTCTGCACAAGGCTTTGGGTACTCAGTTGGATATGAGTACGGCTTATCATCCGCAAACTGATGGACAGAGTGAGCGGACGATTCAAACCTTGGAAGACATGCTTCGGGCATGTGTTATCTATTTTGGCAAAAGTTGGGAGATCCACCTGCCGTTAGTGGAGTTCTCCTACAACAACAGCTATCACTCTAGCATCAAGGCAGCTCCGTTCGAGGCTCTTTACGGACGGAAATGTCGATCACCACTTTGTTGGGCCGAGGTGGGCGAGAGCCAGCTCACTGGTCCGGAACTCGTGTACGAAACTTCGGAGAAAATCGTACAGATCCGTCAACGTTTGGCTGCTGCACGGGATCGTCAGAAGAGCTATGCCGATCGCCGTCGAAAACCTTTAGAGTTCCAGGTTGGGGACAAAGAACTTCTGAAAGTTTCACCTTGGAAGGGCGTCATACGCTTTGGAAAGCGTGGCAAGCTTAACCCTCGTTATATCGGACCATTCGCAATCCTGGATCGGATTGGACCGGTGGCATACAGACTTGACTTACCGGCGGAGCTCGGTAGTGTACACAACGTCTTCCATGTGTCTAACTTGAAGAAGTGTTTGGCTGATGAATCTCTCATTGTACCACTGGAAGAGATCAAGGTTGTTGATCGTCTTCGCATTGTGGAGGAACCTGTCGAGATTCTCGACTACAAGCTTCGTAGCCTTCATCGGAGTAAAATCCGCATCGTTAAAGTCCGTTGGAACTCGAACCGTGGACCGGAGTTCACATGGGAACGGGAGGATCAGATGAAAGCTAAGTATCCTCATCTCTTTCCGAAGCGCGCGTTTGAATCGAGACATGTTACTGCTGAAGCGGAATGAATCTCAGGTCGAGATTCCTTTCAACGTGGGGATGATGTGACATCCGGTAATTTTCTTTTTCGTTATGTTTTTTTCGTTCCTTTCTTTTTGGGGCTTTGCGCAATTTTCGGGACGAAAATTCTTTCAACGTGGGGATGATGTGACACCCGGCATGTTTGGCTTAAACATATTAGTAACATCTAAGTCTGCCTTAGCGAGAAACGTTTATAAACAAACTTAACTGGGTCAGTTGAGTCGGGTCATGTTGGGATTGTCCAGGGTACAATGATCTGGAGGATCATTGGGAGTCGTTTTGGTAATACACTAGTACCGGGTTCCGTTGTTGGTGACATTACATGAACTAATTAAGCATACGTGTAGATTATGGGTCGTGTGGTGGATTTTATACATAGATGTGTTTAAATGATGTGTAAATGATTATCTATGTTTAAATATGTTAAATATAGACTAAGGATGCATGCTTATGTGTTAAGATTTGTTAGAATGCGTTAAACACGACAAACTGAAAAACTAGTCAAAAAGGAATCCTGGTTCGACCACTTCGAATGGTCGAAGGAGAGAAATTGTCTGGTTCGACCCTTTGCAGATGGGCGAACCAGGGGAGTGGAATTGAAGGAATTCCCTTCGACCAGAACAGGGCTCATTCGACCCTGTGAAGGGGTCGAAGGAGACCACCTTCGACCATTGAAATGGTGCGAAGGAGGATCAGTATAAATACCAACCTTTGTCATTTTTCATCATTTCACAAACCCTAACCGTCCCAAAACGCTCTCAAACGATCTAAAACACTAAGGAAGGAGTTTTTGCTCTTCTTTTTCATAATCTAACCTATCTACAACATCTAAACAAGAATCCAAGGTGTGTTCATAATCCTAAACCTTTTTAAAAGCATTTTAATTCGTTTTCATCTAACCCTAATTGTCCGGATCTGTTCTAAGGGTGTTTTTATGATTAAAAACCTTTTTAACATCTTTCTAAATCAAAACATTATCATTAACATAGGTTTCATGATGAATAACATATGTAAATTGTATATTATGTGGTATTATGTGTTGTTCAATGATTTGCTGCTATATCTATGATAGAAACATGATATAGGATTGTTATTGATGTTGGAATATTGTTGTCTAGGGTTAGGATTGGATATGATGATGATGATGATAATATGGGTATTTGGGGGTTTTATTGGATCTAAACTTGATGCATGATATTTATGATCAATAGAATCGATAAGAAAAGATCGGATAATCGACAAACTGAGTATTTTAAGCTAAGCATGAATCGATTTCAAAAGTTTCCAAATTGGGTAAATTATTCATGCATGAAAGTAATGTTTCCATAATCTTTACCATTTTGGGAAAGGGCTGAAACGGACGTATTATCGGGGGAAATCGGTGGGGTTTTGTAGGGATAAGTTATCCATGCTTGACTGCTGTGTTTGATGATGTTTCGAGTCGTTTTGAATGTGTTCGAAGCGTTTTTAGGAAAAATTTCACAACAGGGGCGAACCTGGCCTCCTTCGACCGATCGAAGGTGCGAAGGAGGAAGACCAGGGTCGAACCTGGGTTTTTGTTGGGCGAATGAGGTAAAACGGGCGAAGGAGGCACCGAACGGTCGAACGAAATGTAAAACGGGCGAAGGAGACTAAAAAGGTGCGAAGGAGACTTAAAACTGACTGGTTCAACCGTTCTGATGCAGAAATGAGATTTTTGATACAAACTAAGTGTTTTATGCTTGAACCTTGTGTGTAATCTATGTGTACTTGATTAGTTAGGGTAATGGGTCACCAACGGGATGTCGGGTCGGTCTAGTGTGTCGGTTAAACATTTAAACACGTTTTAAAACATACTTGGTTACGATCTGGACAATTGGGGACTAGATAACCTTATGGTTATTAGTCGAAACACTTATGTGAACGTTTTGATAGATCTCCGGTAGAGGGATTATCATGGGCTAAACATCTTTATTTGTAATTGAAGAACGCTGTCTAAGGTGAGTTCACGGCCCCACTTTTACTGCTTTAACTTTTGGGGGAGAAAACATGCGCTAAACTGTTTTGGTAACATATGTCATACTATGGTTTTTAACTTTATATTGCTATACGATCTTTGGAAAGTCCCGGGGGAAACCATGAATGTGCGGGGATGCACAACGGGGGAAATGTGGATAGATCTATTGGGCGTGACCTGCCCCACTCGTCGGCTTGGAGGGCCGGGCAGGTGCATATTGTCTCGAACAGGAACATCATCATGCTGAAGATACGGGCTGCTTAAACATGCTAAACATTGCTAAACGTGTCTAGTAATGGTTTCCAATCGTAGTAGTAATAAAACATACGCCTAGCTAGCGTACTTGGTAGCATTGATATAGTATGGACATGGTAACGTTTTGGTAACATATTGAACAAACCTGTGAACTCACCAGCATTATATGTTGACATCTTTTTGGCATGTTTTTCTCAGGTCGCTAAGGTAGCAATGAATGGAACTAGGCGCACGGGTCTTCATTGGCGTCTAGGCATAGTTGCACGTTTTGTAATAAAAGTATTTTGATTAACTTTTGAGATGATAGCATAGTTGATTAAATGTTTCTTAAATGCTTCCGCTTATGAAATTAATGGTTATGTCTCCTTACGTTTTTCATATAGAGTTGTTTATTGTGATCGTTGACTTGGATCCTGGTTTGTCATGCGCCTCGCGGTAAAACCCCGCAAGTGGTAATTTGAGGGTGTGACACATGCAATTAACATAATAACCCTAGAACATATGTTAAAACTGTTATGTTTTACATAATCCCATCGAACATATTAACATGGGGTAATATTTGATAACCTATGACGACATGTGAAGCCGGTTTTGTCAATAATAATTGTGTCTCTATAACAAGAACCTCCAAGATTTCATAAAACTACACACTTTACAAACAAGATACGTAGTAATTGTCACGTGCATGAATAATGACCCAATGTATGCATGGTACAAGGGTCCACAAGTCGGGTGAACAACTTGTATGGTAAATAACAATGTACACACGACTTAAGATGTCCTTAACATTATAGGGCACTCCTTGTCGGGACTATAGTCACTCCAGCTTCTGCTTTGCTAGATCACTTACTCAGACACCAAGTGAGTTTAACGGCTATGTTTTACTGTTTTTACATGTTTAGGGGAATAAACATGTCATATTACTAGTTACATTTCATTTGGGGTGAATTCTATCATGACTAACATATGAAACATGAGACAAACGGTTCATGAGCTCAACAGTTGTTGTTCTTACATATACACCGTAACCATTAGCTAACAGTAGCCATGGAACACTTAAATAGATCTATTGGATTGACACCCCCACTCTTGGTTAGTCACTCCAACCAGTTACATACAAAAGAGTGTTAGTTTTTTTTTTATGATTTACACATTGTCTTAATTTTACAATGCGCGAGGCACAACAGTCAAGAGGTTTGGTTATGGGACTCGTGGTTGGCAAAATAAACATTGGCTTAGCTAGCTTTGATTGGTCATACACGAATTCCACAAACTTTACATTAGGTACATTAAACCTGTGAACTCGCCGACTTTATGTTGACAAATCTTTTACGCATGTTTTTCAAATAATTGATAGCATAGAGCTTGGGGATTTGAGAGTCTGGTCTGAGTTGGCACGATGTGGTACCTCTGTCTTAGGTCATATCATGAAAACAATTTAATAATTTATGTTTGTCCTAATGATTTCCAATTTCCAGACAATTTATATTTCAATATTGTAAGACAATTTGAAGTAATTTGGTATCAAACAAGTTTCATCTTTTGTGTTGCTCAAACCTTGTGCTTGAAAACCTTTCGTAGTCGCATTCCCATGTTTTCACCTTGGCAGGGTGTGACAAGATCACTTTGGTCGAGTTTATAGTAAGTTTTAACCTTAAACTTGTGATTTTTGTAGTTTTGGGGTTTTTTTTGGGTAAAAAGGGTTTTAGCCCAACGATTAGATTTTTATGTGTTTTTGAAACTAGAAACCATGAATCTTCCTTCATGGGAGTTAAGTAAACATTTTGGACATAAAAAGTTAAGGTTTTGAGGTAAAAACGGACTAAAATGGGTGAATCTTCGTGTTTGCGACACTGGACATTCATCATGCGACAGTTATGGGTCCACTAGATTAGATGACACAGATTTGAAGGTTATCTAACGATTAGTAACACGTGGCGCCTGCGACACTTGAGAATGTTGCATGGGTGTATGTGACGCTAGGTTGTGTCACATGAGGGTTGTGACAATCCATGTGACACTCCTGAAATGGTGATGTCTAGTCCCAATGAGTGTTAAGCAACATTGTTTGCCACACTGTGTATATGACAATGTCTGCAAGATGATGCATTTTGCGTGATAACTTTTATGCAGAGCAGTTAGCGACATACTTTTGGTGAAAATTCTTATGCGGGAAGTTCAATGCAAACTTTGAGGTCTATACCCTTTTTAAAGACTATTTTTGAGGTTGATGTGTATATGTGTTTGATAAAAGATGTTTATGATGGTTCATTTGAATTGAAGCTTTGAATGGATAACACCGTAATGAAAATGAGTTGTAACAAAGAAGATTTGAACTTATGATTTATAAAAGCTAAATGAAATATTTCGAAGGAAGCTTTAATGAAAATGGATGTATGTTTTAAACATTTCCCTTAAAAGAAGTGAATATATAATCTATTCTATCTATATAATAATTGAGGTCATCTAGGGTTGAATGAAGCCCTTAGAGAGTGCTTGAGCTATCCATATTGTATATGGAGCTCCAATGGAGCTCCAACTAACTCATTATAAATACTCTTTTCTAAACATAAATCTACACTACATTCTTCCACCATACTCTCTAACAAATCTTCCAACCAACATTCATCCTTCTTCTTCTTTTGCATTCTTGATTCTAGGTAATGTATTCTATTGAAACATACCATCGCACATCCATAATTTTTTTGCATTATTGATTATGTTCGATATATAAATGGTTAGTGTGTACTGGCCGAATCAATTGAGTGATTTTATGCATTCTTGACTCTGTTCACACATGATAATTTTTTTATTCATTCTTTAATCTGGATTTATAAACGGTTGTTTGTCTTCGATTCGACAAGTTTTCCTCCCTGACCTTAAATTAAGGTTTGAAGAACCTTTAATATGTGTTTATTTTGTTTTATTCTTTTAGTCGATTTGTTAATCTAATGTTGAGAATGATTTTGTAGGTACTCAGGGTACTGTGCTTGGAGAGGGGTGTTGGATCTTTCTGGTGATGTAAACTCGGAGATTTATGCAGGATTGCGAAAGGTTTATCAAGATCTCGGCAAGTGCCTGAACTTCGATTTAGGTAGTGGAACGCATGCCATTTTTATGACCTTTTGAACAAGAAGATCAACTGGATATGGTATGTCAATCAACCCGAGCCACAACTCAAGGTGATTGATCATCTTTTTAACTTAGAATCCTAACGTTTTTTAATGTTTATGAAATTATAAGTATTAACCTCTCGTCTACTTATTGAATTTTTTAGGGGAGTTCGGTAACTATGAAAGTAAGCAACGATATGATCAAGAAGATGCAAGAGGAAGCAGAGAAAACATGGGTTCCTGAACTTGTAAGAGTAATAAAAGTGACCAAAGAACCATTTTTGAATGTCATATATGATTGAGATCCTCTGCGCCGGATTGTTTGGGACCGTGTGGTGCTTATTGGAGACGCGGCTCGCCCAACAACGCCACATGGTTTGAGGAGTACAAACATGTCCATTTTGGATGCAGCGGTTCTTGCAAAGATCTTCAACAAAAGTCAATTACGAAAATTTTGTTGACATTTACTCATGCCTTCAATTACCATTGATTATGCCATTATAATTATTATTATTAATATAATGTTGACTAATTATAGTTGACATTGACTCATGCCTTCAATTACCATTGATTATGCCATTATAATTATTATTATTAGTTATTGATATTGACTAATTATAGTTGACATTGACTCATGCCTTCAATTACCATTGATTATGCCATTATAATTATTATTATTATTAATTATTAATATTGACTAATTATTGTTGACATTGACTCATGTCTTCAATTACCATTGATTATGCCATTATAATTATTATTATTAATTATTAATATTGACTAATTATAGTTGACATTGACTCATGCCTTCAATTACCATTGATTATGCCATAATAATTATTATTATTAATTATTAATATTGACTAATTATAGTTGACATTTACTCGATCCTTCAATTACCATTGATTAAATGTCATTATAATTATTATAATTATTATTATTAATTATTAATATTGACTAATAACATTAATAATTAATAATAGTTGACATTTACTCATGGCTTTAATTACTCATGCCTTCAATTACCATTGATTATGCCATTATAATAATAATAATTATTATTATTATTATATTATTATTATAATGGCATAATCAATGGTAATTGAAGGCATGAGTCAATGTCAACCATTGATTATGCCATTATAATTATTATTAAGACATTTTGAATAAATGGAATTAATCATTTTGCTGAAGGTATGCAAGGTTATGGACTTAAGTGGTGTAAATCTTTTAATATGTCTTTATACGATATCTATCAATGAAGGTTAGATCTAAGCAATTAAATGTGATTAATATTACATAATTCTTCAAAGTTATATTTCAAACAATTTACCGCTGACAAAACTTTTGCCCATTAACCTTTTAATTCTAACATTCTATACAACCAGTGAAGAAGCCTATCATATATGTGCTCTAATTTTGTTCAGTTTATCCCTTGATGTTATATGGTATAGTTTATATTTCATTAAAAGTTATAGTGTAGAACTTCTTGATAGAAGTCATTGTAACTGTTTAGTAGACTACTATGACTATCAACATTATATCCATTATTGAACACCGTTTAATTTTATTAATTATCATTTTGGATGCAGCGGTTCTTGCAAATATCTTCAACAAAAGTCAATTACGAAAATTTTGTTGACATTTACTCATGCCTTCAATTACCATTGATTATGCCATTATAATTATTATTATTAATTATTAATAATGACTAATTATAGTTGACATTGACTCATGCCTTCAATTACCATTGATTATGCCATTATAATTATTATTATTAATTATTGATATTGATTAATTATAGTTGACATTGACTCATGCCTTCAATTACCATTGATTATGCCATTATAATTATTATTATTAATTATTAATATTGACTAATTATAATAATTAGTCATTATTGTTCGTTCGTTTATGCTTAGCAATCTTTTTTCAGCCTATGATCATGCTTGGAATCAAAGTTGGTGTGACTTTGTGCCTGGTACATTTGACTAATGGATGGAGCATTTATTAAAATTGAAATTCAATTCCACGGTGTTACATTAGAGTTGGAAAAAGCACTAGCAAACTTTCATGTGATGATTTTGACGTATCAAAGGAGGTTCAAGAACAAGTAAGAAGATGATTACTGTTTAACTATACATTTATTCCAGTTTTCTCATATGGTCATGTTAAACTAATATTTCTAACCGATTAATATTGCCTAATACAATATTTTATTTCTTTTATACAAAGTGAGTGAATATTGCCTAATTATAGTTGACATAATCAATGGTAATTGAAGGCATGAGTCAATGTCAACCATTGAAGATGCCATTAAAATTATTATTAAGACATTTTGAATAAATGGAATTGATATTTCTAACCAATTAATATTGCCTAATTATAGTTGACATTTACTGATGCCTTCAATTACCATTGATTATGCCATTATAATTATTATTAAGACATTTTGAATAAATGTAATTGATATTTCTAACCTATTTATAGATATATATCAGACAGAATGTCTTTAAAAGACAAATAACTCTAAACACAATAAATCCACCATTGTTATTCTGTCTGTTATCAAGCATTCGAGTTTGATCAAGGTAATTCGATATCCAAGTTTTATACTCACATTTAGTAATATTATACCTATAATATTCCATCTGTAATTAGTTATTGTAATATAAACGAGTTGACGTCAAACTTTGTTTCCTTCAAAGTGAAATTAAAAAAAATATATATCTTTTGATTTCCTTATTAGAAGCCCTCGTCTTTCCTTATTAGTACCTTACGATTTGGAAAATTGATCAAACCTGTTTATGATTCTTTGATGATGATGATGCAATGATTATGAAGCCCTCGTCCTTTAGGGTATATAGTTTTGCTTTGTTGACTGTGTTTATCCGATTTTGAAATCCGACACTCCTTTGCCGTGTCGTTTTTTTTTTTGCGATTTTATGTTTGTTTAGGGGTGATTTCAGTTGTCCTCCGTTGACATTTACTCATGCACTAATTTTGCTTATTTTTAATTCGGTCAACACGAATTAATTTTGAATGCATTAAGAAAAATGTATTAAAAGACCAGTCAACACGAATGGCAGCATTTCATGCACTAATTTTGCTTATTTTTAATTCGGTCAACACGAATTAATTTTGAATGCATTAAGAAAAATGTATTAAAAGACCAGTCAACACGAATGGCAGCATTACATGCACTAATTTTGCTTATTTTTAATTCGGTCAACACGAATTAATTTTGAATGCATTAAGAAAAATGTATTAAAAGACCAGTCAACACGAATGGCAGCATTTCATGCACTAATTTTGCTTATTTTTATTTCGGTTAACACGAATTAATTTTGAATGCATTAAGAAAAATGTATTAAAAGACCAGTCAACACGAATGGCAGCATTTCATGCACTAATTTTGCTTATTTTTAATTCGGTCAACATGAATTAATTTTGAATGCATTAAGAAAAATGTATTAAAAGACCAGTCAACACGAATGACAGCATTTCATCCACTAATTTTGCTTATTTTAAGTCTATTTTACTAATCAAGCTAAAAAATTCAATCATTCCATAATTATACTTCAACTATATAATTAGACCAATACACTCCTTTGTCACATTCAGTTTTGTGTTTCGAATACACTCCTTTTTCACATTCAATTACGTTTTATGTGTTTCGAATACACTCCCTTTTCACATTCAGTTTTGTTCCAGACTGTGGAAGCAAAGACTTTTGTAAGTCCATTTTTACCATACCTGATTTATTTTGTTTTCTTAACAAACATAGTTCTTTATCATTGTATTTAATATACAATTATGCTCGCGTCTCTCTGTCTTTGTATTCAAAATTGCTTTATTGAATGGTAATATATTAATAAAATGTAGGTTACACACATTGCTGATGATGGTAGGTGAACCATCTTCATTTTATATAATTTTATATAGATAGATGTATATCACATTTGGTATAATATTAAAAAAGATGAACTCATAATAACCGTAATAAATCATCTAAAAATCCGCTTTAAGAAAAATGTATTAAACATTGTAACACTATATTTTTGTGTTTTGCATTGTATATTTTATATTCTACAATTTCTTAAAGCATAAAATACGTGAGTTTGTCAAATATTTTTCAATCATCAATACTATGTTTTTTTAATTTTCAGGGAGCATACTTATTTTATTGAAGAAAAAAAATAACTTTTACAATGTCATAACCCCCAAAAGAGATTTTTTGTTTACCGAAATCTAAAGTTGGTAACCTGAGGCGTAAATCTAACGGTAATCATTACGGGTTTTTTTTACATTTGTTTACATTGATATATGTTTATATTTTATTATACTAACAAATATTATAAACATGTATGGAGATATCAATACTGCAACACCGTTGTCCGACATATCAAATGGTACATAATTTGTTATGTTTGATCTTATACATTTAATTCTTAAATTTCAATTACAAAATAATACGTATAAGTATACTCTATTGTTCAGTGAGTCTTAATGTCTCTGAGAGACGTAAACGGATGAATGCATATTTGGATAGCATAAGTTCCAATGTCGGTTCTTCAGCTTCTAATGTTGAAAATGTAGAAGGCTCTCCAAACGCTTTCACACCTTCGTTAGTAACAATTCAAGGTAAAATTTTCTTCTACATTTCACATATGTCTTATTGCTTACTACAATCCGTTGTTTTTTTTTACTTAGTTGTCTTTATTTTTGTAGTTAACACACAGAGAACGCCTTTGTCAGACATCTCTAATGACCGTGCCGATTGCACAAAGCGAAAAAAAACAAATTTTGCATCCACAAAATCAAATAATCGTGTAACAATTGAAGGTAAATTTTCTTTTATACATTGCCCAAATGTGTTTTTGCTTACTCATTTCAATTTTTTTTTTTGTAATTATTTCTTTTTATTTTATAGTTAACACCCAGATAACGCCTTTGTCAAACATCTCTAATGGTATTATTTATCTTTTTTTTATGTCATCATTTGTTCGCTTATGTGTTTCTGTTAGTATAATCGTATTGTATTTTCCCGTTTTGTAGTTATGTTATTTTCATAGCATGACATTTATTTATTTCATTTTTGAACAGTCTGTCACGAATCTCAACATAGCAATTTATCAGAATTTTATAAACAAAGGCGAAAAGAAAGAAAGCATATCTTGGATTCTAAGCGGAGTAATAAAGGAAAACTAACTATAACACCTAACACTCAATCACACCCAGTTGACATTGTTGGTATGTGTAGAGATTACTTACTTTTACAAAGTATATTATAATACATGAACAGTTATCAAACTTATATTATTTTACTTTGTCAGGATCTTCAGGTGTTAGGTCTCCGCTTTCTAATGTTACCCAACAACAAGCAAATCGAAATACCAATGTACGCAATACGCGGTCAACATCTAATTTAAAACGAAAACGCCCGAGTATTACTCCCATACCGATGGCCGACTTGGAAGAATGCTTAGAAAATCTGCATGGAGTAACTTCAAACATTGTAATAAAAGGCATATCTCCAGGTACTCTTTATTCGGTAATTAATATAAAATATATTCAATTGTAATTCTAAATTACATTAAAATTATTTTATATATATAAATTTTCAATATCTATTTTTAGATTACTTGGACCATGGGGATCAAAATGTGACTTGTGAGGATTGCAATGCAAGATTGTGAAGTTGTGAATCTACAAGAGGGCATAAAAGAAGTGGTGGTAAAAAAAATTTCTCTCTATGTTGTGGTTATGGAAAATTTTTGCTTCCTCCTTTTAAGGAGGCACCGGACAGTTATAAAGAGTATTTTAATGGTGTTGATTCTAAAAGCAAATTCTTTTTAAAGAACATAAGACGGTTCAACTCCATGTTTGCATTTACTTCCATGGGTGGAAAAATTGATAAGTCTATAAATCATGGTAATGCTCCTTTCATCTATCGTATAAGTGGTGAGAACTACCATGCTTTGGGAAATCTTTTACCATCACATGGACAAAATCCAGTATTCTCTCAGCTATACATCTATGATACTGAAAATGAAGTTTCGAATAGAATCAATGTCGTTGGGTATGTTTTTTTTTCTTAATGTCTTTTGTTTCGAACGGTATACATACCCAAATGCTTTTCAATCTAATACATTCATCTTATTTATAGTGATGCAGACGAGGATCACTCATCAGAAAAGGCGCTTGAGTTTCAAATTGTAAAAGAATTGAAAAAAATGTTGGATGACAAAAACTCCTTGGTGAAATCTTATAGAATGGCGAGAGATTGCTTTCAGAAGAATCCTGATGCACAAGTCAAGCTTCGCTTAAACGGAATGAGGAAAGAAGATGGTAGAACATACAACCTGCCCACAGTTTCTGAAGTTGCTGCATTGATAATTGGTGACCTCAATGAAGAAACAGATAAACGTGATATTATCGTGCAGACCATTGACGGAAAGCTAAAAAGAGTTAGTGAGTTACATCCGTCGTATCTTGCTCTTCAGTATCCATTGTTGCTTCCTTATGGTGACGATGGATATAGAATTGACATCCTTCAAAGCAATGTTCCCTTACCAAATGAAAGCTCATCTTCAAATTCAAAAAACAAAAAAAATGACCGTCAGAAAAATGTCATCCTATCAGATGGGAGCTCATCTTCAAATACAAAAAACAAAAAACATGAAAGTACAACAATGAGGGAGTTTTTTGCTTATAGGATTCAAGATAGGAGTAATGAATTCTCCCTAATTCTTAATGCAAGGAGACTTTTACAGCAATTTTTAGTTGATTCATATACAATGATTGAAATGGAAAGATTAAATTTCATTAAGGGTAAGCAAACCCTTATTAGGAGTGAGAAGTATAATGTCCTAAGCAAACAAAGAGAAGAAGGACAAACAGAGACATCAAGCATGGGTCAATGAGTTATTATTCCATCTTCTTTTACAGGTGGCGCTAGATATATGATGCAAAATTATCTAGACGCAATGGCAATATGCAAGTGGTACGGATACCCTGACTATTTTATTACAATTACTTGTAATCCTAAATGGCCAGAGATGAGAAGATATCTTCAAGATACCACTCTTAGACCAGAAGATAGGCCAGACATTTTATGCAGGTTGTTTAAAATAAAACTTGATTCGATAATTAAAGACCTGAAAGATAAACACTTATTTGGAACTGTTTAAAATAAAACTTTGCAGTTGTATACACGGTTGAGTTTCAAAAACGTGGATTACCGCATGCACACATCTGTTTGTTCATGGCCGCTGGTTATAAGCTTCCAACAGTTGACCATATTGACAACTTCATTTCAGCTGAGATACCAAATAAAGATGAGGAGCCAGAACTGTATGAACTTGTACGTGAGTTTATGATTCACGGTCCTTGTGGACCTTTGAACATGCGTTGTCCGTGTATGGTCAATGACAAATGTTCAAAAAACTTCCCAAAGAATTTTCAGCATGAAACCTCTATCGATAATGATGGTTATGCATTGTATAGACGAAGAGATAATGGTTCGTTTGTAGAAAAGTCTGGTGAGCAGTTAGATAACAGATATGTCGTTCCGTATAACAAGACTCTTCTTAAAAGATACCAGGCACATATCAACGTTGAATGGTGTAACCAAGCTGGATCCATTAAGTATTTATTTAAATACATTAACAAGGGTCCAGATAGAGTTACTGTTAATTTTGTGGAAAGCAAGAAAGTACCGGGTGAAGACATAGTGGTTGATGAAGTCAAAGGATTTTATGATTGTCGTTATATTTCTGCGTGTGAGGCTTCTTGGAGAATATTCTCATATGATATTCATTACAGGACACCTCCTGTAATGATATTACCTTTTCATCTACCCGGTGAACAAAGAATTGTTTTCGATGCTACGCAGGACATTGACGACGTTCTCAATAAACCCTCTTGTGCTACATCTATGTTTTTGGGTTGGATGGAACGCAACAAAAATGATGCCAATGCAAGGCAACTAACTTACATCCAATTCCCTTCACAATATGTTTGGAAAGCACAAGAAAGAAAATGGGAGCCTAGGCAAAGAATAAAGTCAATTGGTCGGATTCATTCAGTTCCTGCTTCTGTTGGTGAAGCTTATTTTTTGAGAATTCTTTTGAATAAGGTTAAAGGACCAACATCATTTCAAGATATTCTTAAAGTTGATGGGAAAGTCCAATCCTCTTTTAGGGATGCATGCTACGCTATGGGACTCTTGGATGATGATACAGAATATGTTGAAGCAATAAAGGAAGCGGCTTTTGCAGGTTCTGGCCCTTATCTAAGGAACTTATTTGCAATTCTTTTAGCGTCCAACAGTTTGTCAAGACCTGACATTGTGTGGGAGGAAACATGGAATTATTTGTCTGATGACATTTTACGCAAGAGAAGAATAGATTCAAACTGTCCAGGTTTTTAACTTTTTTTAATATATTATTACTTTAACATAGATTTTCTACAATTTTGTGGACATATACTAAATTGTAATGATTCATAATTATTAGGAATGTAAATTATACTATTTTTAATGGTTCCACATATTCACTTATTCATTTTATATGTTAATTTTATTCTATATATTTCATTCTAACACATTTTTTCCCCAGATTTGATCCTTTCAGATGACGAAATTAAGAATTTAGCTTTACTTGATATCGAGAAGTTCTTATTGCGTAATAGTTCCAGTCTACGACATTTCGTAGGCATGCCATATCCCGAGAATGAGTTTCTATCGTCATTAGACAATCGTCTTATTTGTGAGGAGTTGGGATATGACACAAACAGTTTGGTTGAAGAATTTGATACTCAGTTCGCTTCTTTAACAGATGAACAGAAAAACATTTATAACTGTGTAATGAAAGCTGTCGATGAGAAGAAAGGAGGAGTTTTTTTTGTTTATGGTTACGGTGGTACTGGTAAAACGTTCCTGTGGAAGACACTAGCTTCATCCATAAGATGTAAACGAAAGATTGTTTTGAATGTTGCTTCGAGTGGTATTGCATCTTTGCTATTGGCAGGTGGTAGGACAACACATTCCAGGTTTCGTATTCCTATAAACCTAACTGAAGATTCTATGTGTTACATACCACCTAACGGTGATGTTGCACAACTGCGTAAAAAAACCGATTTGATTATCTGGGATGAAGCACCCATGACTCATAAACATGCCTTTGAAGCACTAGATCGAAGCTTAAAAGATGTATTTGCTGTTCATCCTGATGACTCGTCTGATTTGTTATTTGGTGGAAAGGTTGTTGTGTTTGGGGGTGACTTTAGACAAATTCTACCAGTTGTACCAAATGGAACTAGGCATGACATTGTTAATGCCTCTTTAAGTTCATCATACATTTGGCACAGATGCGTTGTTTTAGAGTTAACCAAAAATATGAGGTTGCTTTCAGGAACCTCCAAGTCTGATATCGAGGAAACTAAAAACTTTGCATCTTGGCTTCTAGATATAGGAGAAGGAAAGGTGGATACAATAAGTGATGATCAGGATGTTATTGAGATACCTGATGACTTACTTATTTCTCAATCTTCGGATCCTGTCTCTGATTTGATATCCTTTGTGTATCCGTCACTTGTGGATAACATCAACGTCCCGGATTATTTTCAAGATCGAGCTATATTGGCACCGTTGAATGAAGTTGTCCAAGAAATTAATGATAGATTACTTTCTATGTTTCCAGGTGACGAAGTTGAGTATCTTAGTTCAGATAGTGTTTATCAGTCCGAAGATGTAAATGAACATGTTGATGAAAGATTAGTTTCTCCTGATGTGCTGAATGGTCTTAAGTTTTCTGGAATACCAAACCATCGTCTGGTTTTGAAAGTTGGTGTTCCTGTAATGTTACTAAGAAACATTGATCAGAAAAGCAGTCTGTGTAATGGGACAAGGTTACAAGTTGTGAAAATGAGAAAACGTGTAATTGAAGCCAAAATCATTTCAGGAAGCAACATTGGAATGCGAACGTTTATTCCAAGAATTACTTTATCCCCTTCGGATAAGAAAATTCCTTTTAAATTTAACAGAAGACAGTTTCCACTTGCTGTTTCTTTCGCAATGACAATAAACAAAAGTCAAGGACAATCGTTATCGAGAGTTAGGTTGTATTTGAAGGATCCAGTTTTTTCGCACGGCCAGTTGTATGTTGCACTATCAAGGGTCAGAAGTCGAGATGGACTGAAGATAGATATACTGGATGAAGATGGTGAACTGACGAACAAAACATCCAACGTCGTGTACAAAGAAGTATTTCAAGCTTTATGAATAAGGTAAAAAAATTTGATGCATTTTTTTACTTATCATCTTTGAACTTATGTACATACAACTTCAATAATACAAGTTTTATTTGAATACTTTTGTTTTAATATTTAATTTACTACATTAACATTATTTTGATTTTTTTTTCATGGTAGTTGATTGTTTGTTTTGGAATTTCATGTTAATATTAGGTTGGATATATTGATTGGTTTTACGGGCACTCAACTTGAATAATACAACTCTTAGTTTAATATTATTTTTAATTTACTTTGGTTTGCACCGTGGGTCCCCACGGGGCTCTAACCTAGTACATTATAAAGGAAGAGTGATGTACAACATAGTAATTTTGTGCATCATCCAACTATTATAGCAACATGTACAAGTAAATTAAGCTTATATCACAAGGGTATAATTGAAACTTTGTGGAACATTAAGACACTTGCAAGGATATCAATGTAATTTTACTATGGTCTCCTACCTCACATCCTCAAAACATATTACATCCCTACCCTCACATTTATATTATTAGATTGCTTTACCTTTAATTTGTTCAGAATAGAAACGGGTGCCAAGATTGAAACTCCTCCCTTGTTTTATTGCAATTGAATTGTTTTTAATCTGATTGCTCACTTCATATTCCTTCTCTCTCCAACCAAACTCTCTTCTCTATATATTCTTACGGAACCCTAGATTAGGACACAAAGGCGTCTGGTGGTGAAGATGGATGGTGGTTTTGAGTTCACATGAAAGGAATTAGGTTTTGAGTTCAGGTGACACGCAACATCGAAGGAGCAAACTGAACCATTAGCTTTCTGGCCATACGACTAGAGTTCCGACGACGAAATCGAGAACAGGTCTACGACAGTACGATACATGATGGTCACTTTGAGCGGTCACCAGCACATCTCAACCGTTAGTAAGGCATACACGATGCTTGAAAAGGTCAGAATTTTTCAAATGTTAACTATTTTATTAATATTAATTAATATAAATATTATTCAATTGTTTCACCATATCGACATTGGCTTGAAAGTTGAAGGATTTATATGAAATTGATTAGAATATATTTGTTATTTTTGTGTTTGGGAGTGTAGATGGCATCTTGATCGAATAATGCAGAAGAGGCAAATCCATGTTTTTCTTCATATTGATCTGATCTCATACCTCTTAGATTATCAATTATGAGAATAAAAAAGTTACCTAATTTGCACTTGTATTGTTTCATTGTCTCTAAATATTGTACACAAGTTGCTCGATGAAATGTATGTGTGAAGGGTCTCCTAGGTAATAGTAGTGGCGGCCAGAGCCAGCGTAGGAGATGGAGCCAGAGCTGTAGCAGAAGAACCGAACAGTGCTTGTTGTTTATTGTCTTTGTAAATATCAACAGCTTGAGAAGCGACATTTAATTGAAGTTGGTCTACCATCATTAGAAGATGCATTTTTAAGAGGTATACATAATACAGATTATTTTACAAATGAATCCTGCATTGTGAGTTTTGATGAAATAATTAATCGCTAAATTTTATTTTGGAAGCTGTTAATGCAGATATGATTGAAAAGATTAATTTCCATTAGAGGAAATGGCATGGCTGAGGTTAAAATTATTTTTCACAAACTTTAAATGCCCTGGTTTCATCCGGAGCTAATGCTCAGGCAAGTGGTGGTACAAATTTTGCTTAAAGAATGTTAATCTTATGTTTTTTTTCTTACCGCACATGGATCATTTGACTGAATAGCTATGTAGTGTATTGTGTTTATATTTTGTAGTTATTTACTGATTGTAGATGATAGGGGTGGAGTAATCCAGGCTAAGGTGGTCATCAAGGTTGAGATTATTCAGTTCTAACTTTTTAATTATGTATTTCATGTTTATTTCGTTAATGTTTGTTATCACATTATTAAGGTGAACTTGAGGAAGAGTCACATGGTTTATAAAATTATATGGATATAGGACATATTTTGAACACTTGGCTTTTAGTTTACGATATTAAGAAGCTAATATGTGTGCTAATTGTTGACAATTTTCTACCGAGGCACATAACAAAAACGAAGATGGCATGACCGTGACATGGGTATAGCGAGATATATGATCCGCGAGATCAAGAGGGGAATGACGGGACGAGCGACGGGTATTCAAGGCTGTATATTGTGGCCAAACTAGAGCAGGAAAGATGGTCTCAACTTGCCAGATTAGTGCAGCTAATAAAACAATAGTGTCGACCATTTCGGTTGTAGTTTTCAGATCTATTTGTGGCGTATGGAGCAGCCACTGTTCGGAATGTTTGATGTCAGCATAGGTAGTATTACGGAGCTGAAGCTAATGGTAAAGCGGTACCAAATAGTAACGGTTGTGGGCTGCCAAAGTGGAGTATAAACTGGACAGAATCGTCACACTTTCGGACAAAAATTGAAGACCGAATCGTGTGGTACAATGTAGCAGCGAGTCGGGGTCTTTTGCAGCTGTTTGAGAGGTGCTTCAGGGATGAAAACAATGTACAAATAATCATGGAAAGTGTCAAAAGGGTCGCGCCTTGATGTCGATCGAATGATCGATGGTCTGAAAACACTTTTTGATGTCGAATTCCAAAAACCACAGCTTTCTTTCAGGAGTTATATTATTATTCTTATTGCGGGAAGTCACCTTGAGCTGGTTAGGGAGACAAGGTTCCACAGCAACGGTTTACTTTTGAATCATAATAATCAACATTACAAACATAGGACTCATGAAAACCCTGTTTTTCGTGCTCAACAGATAGACATTCATGGTTATATTGTGCTTTTCTTAATGGTTTTACAGTAGTATGCCCATTGCTGCATGGAGACATACAAAAAGGTTTCCATACTTGAAGTGTTGAACTAGACAACCCTGCATCCCCAATTCATATGGCCTAAAAATCAAGATGGGTGGGTGGGCCTTCATGGAATTTCAAGTGCATAATTAGTTGGCACATTTTTGTGAAAAAAAAATTAAGTGTTGCATGGCCTAAAAATCAAGATGGGTGGGTGGGTCTTCATGGAATTTCAAGTGCATAATTAGTTGACACATTTTTGTGAAAATAAATTAAGTGTTGCAGCTATATTACATAACAGATGCCATCCATTTTCTAAAGTTGTACCATTTTAGTAGAATAGTAGTCCAACTAATTTGTAGGTTGTAGTACCGTTTATGTACATCAGTAACGAGGATTCTTACAATTGTGTATGGTTCTCGGAAAAGCTTAGATTAACTTTGTGGTTTTTATTTTTATACTATATCAAATGTCAGCTACGAAATGTCAGAACAATCGCCTACAATAGTAATACAGTGAATAACAATTACCATGTATAAACTACTTATGTCCCGCCGCGAAGCGCGGGTGATACTATTAGTATTTCTAAAAGAAGATATTACATAAGCCTTATTTGTACGAGTTAGAAGGTTCCCCAAGGAACAGTGAAACGTCTTTGAGTGACTAAGTTAGTAGGAAATATAAGATATGATATTCTTTTCATTGATAAAAAAAAGGGTAAATTACATAAGGATGGTAGGTAGGTGGACAACAAGCTGCGCCGCCACCCCTTTTTGAATAGAAAATCCTAATCTGCTAAAAACAAAACCCCGCCCTAGGAGGGTGGAAAAGTTGTTGTGCACTACTCGTTGAACCCGAGCCATGGTGATAACTACGGTAGGTGACAACGTCATTAGATAATTCATTTAGGGACAAAACGAAGTATGATCTCATCGGAGACGAAAGAGTGGCACAACTTCATAGGGCCAGGTGGGGTCGCCTGACCCCGCTCTCCCCGAATTTTCGCTCAGAAGTTTCGATTATATAGTATCCGTATAGAATTGTTTTGGTATATACGGTTTCGACCCCCCCCCCCCCCCCCGCTTTTTAGAGAAAAAATTAGTTATATTATATAAACCAAAACTAACGATATATCGAACGATACAAGGTTCATAAATATCGACTGTTTTACCGAGTTTATCGTTTTTCCTTTTTTTTTTTTTTTCTTTCAAGCCCATTTTGAAAGGGACAACCCAATTTTTTTTATTTTGCCCTTTTTTTTCTTTAGGTTCAACCCAATAAAAAAACTCTAAACACAAATAAAACTCCAAAAGCATACCAACCTCTTACTCCTCTCTGTCTCTCAAGCTCGCAAAAGCAATTAAAACACTAAACCAGGTGCGCAGCTTTTATGGGGCGGGGAGAGGCGGCCGACCCCCCGAATTTTCGCTCGGAAGTTCCGATTGTATAATAATTGTATAGAAATTTTTTGGTATATAAGGTTTCGACCCCCTGAAACTAGTGACTTCCAACCCGCGGTGACTTCCGACCCCCCGAAGTTTCAGGTCAAACTTCGCCACTGCACTAAACCCAAATAAAACTCCAAAAGCAATTTAAGTAAGAAGGGATCCTCTTAACAAAATCTTAGTATGATTATTGTTTTAAATTAATTAATTTCATATTATTATTATTTGAAGTATATTTGTTTAACGTGCACTTTTGTAAATAAAAGTTGGATTTACTTAGCATAGCTAACTTTTGTATGCATTTTAGGCCAGTGTAGGGTTTGAAGGATGTATACATGCTTGTTGGGACTGGTGGGAAATCGTATGAAGACTCGCATGAAGATTTTTTAAATTATTTTACTTTATTTTTAATGAAGTGTTAAGACAAATTTTGTAACCTTGTTTGTTTGATTTCCACTACGTATTTTATACTTAAATTTGAAGTTTAAGAACTGATGTTAATAGGTAAATCCAAAACATGAGGTCCTCGGGTTTTAGGCCTTACAAGTAATGCAGTTAATTAATTCAGTTCAGTTATATTGGCTGGTCACATAATGCTTAACCACATTAGAACATGACAATAGGATAACCTAAGCCCTTAAAACTAAACCATCTGTCAGGTTATCTATGTTTAGTCGGTTTTATTAGTTAATCAGTTTTTTATTGCTCACCCCTATGTTGGGAATCATGGTATCGTATACACAGCGAAAACGGTTTATATTATTATTTAAACTTAAAACCAATATATATATATATATATATATATATATATATATATATATATATATATATAGGGAAATTATAAACTGAAAACCCCCTTGAGTTAAGAAAACTAAGAAAACCCTTGTAAAAACCATCTAAAATTTTGTAATTTTTTTTGAAAAAAATACACAAGGTAACATACATGTTTTTAAGTGTTTTGGGCCAAAAAAATAAAAAAAGCGCCGAACGAATGTTTTTAAAAAAAATAAACAACGCAAACTTTGTAACAGTGATGTTAACATATGTTAAAAGGCAGAAAACATATGTTAACAGCGCTGTAACATATGTTAAAAAGCAGAAAACATATGTTAACAGCGCTGTTACAAAGTTTGCGTTGTTTATTTTTTTTAAAAATATTCGTTCGGCGCTTTTTTTATTTTTTTGGCCCAAAACGCTTAAAAACATGTATGTTACCTTGTGTATTTTTTTCAAAAAAAATTACAAAATTTTAGATGGTTTTTACAAGGGTTTTCTTAGTTTTCTTAACTCGAGTGGGTTTTCAATTTATCCTTCCCCTATATATATATATATATATATATATATATATATATAAATATATATATTTGCGAAAATAATAATAATAATTTTATTAATCCAATTAATAAAATATTCTCAATCAGGATCTCAGTTAAACGCGTATAAACAAATAAAACACAAACAACCATACGGGGTTTAGTAATCAACCTTTGACGACTACACCGGAATTGTAACACGCGGGTTACAACGAATCCTCACTAGTAGGAAGTTCACACCGACCACGAATCAATCGGGAAGCAACACTTTGCAAGAGGAAGGCGGCGGCTTGTGGTGGTTATCGGCCGAAACAAGGCAAAAAGAGGCGGCGGCTCTTTTCCCTTTTGTGGCGGCCGCAAGAAACAAAGAGGAGGAGGCAAGGGTTTGTTGTTTTTATAAAAGTGTCTCCTAGGGTTTACTCCTTAACCCCCCTTTTATAAAACAATAACTTACATTAAGCCCCCTTGTTAAATATCATAATACTCCTTAATATTAATCTTATTAATATTAAGTCCCTCAAGTCTAAAACAATTATTATTTCATAAATAATAATCCACCTACATGTGAACTTGTCTGATTCGTGTACCAACGTGTAACTCTTCGGATCGTACCGGGTCGGGTTACGTTGATCTGGACTTTTAATTACATCGGACATACTATATATCCAACAATCTCCCACTTGGACGATTTTAATTAAATGAGTCAACGTGCACAAAGTTGGACGCCTAGCTGCATCACATTGCACCCAAACCAGTATGACACTTTACAGTCGTCAACTAGTTCTTTGAGTTCAAGTAACGCTTTACATAACCAAATACTATAGCACTGATAATTATATCAATAAGTCCCTTCTGTATAGACATACGTTGATCATAAGACATGGATCATTCATTCTTATATAGTGATCAACCATTCTCTATTCTCGTCTCTAATTCAAAGTGGTCTAACGAACTACCTTAGTCCGAGCGTGGCCACGCGTTTATACCAATTTGAGTTTACGAGGGCGCCAGAATGTCTAGACTTCTAATCCTATAGAAGTACAGAATTCCATCAGCGTCATACAACTCCCACTTAATCTTGGATTTCTCTCAATGCTACCCTTATTGCTACCCATGTTTCAGGATAGTGTTAGATAACATCAAAGATAGTTCTTGATCAATGTAGTTTAATATGTGCCTTAGGAAAAAGGACAGATTGAACATATCAATATCAAAACATCTCATGACACGGATCCATGGAGATCATTTTGAAGCGAGTTACATCCAATATCATTCCCTAATGATATCTGTGAATTATGATCCTCAAACCCTTGAGCTATTCATCTCATGAATACAATCATCTTAATTCACAATAATCTTACATTCAAATTCATTCCCATGTAATTTGATCGACTACGGACATTTAGAATACTCTTATTCAAGGATTTAAACATACAAATAATGAACACAGTTAATAAATATTTAAATTTGCATTTAACCCATTAAATCAAATAAACATTCAATATAACTGTCATAGATCAAAATAAAACACCAATACTAACTACAGATCATGCCCACTGTCTAGCAACTCTAAGCCCTATCTTTCCAGCATGCTCCTCATGTTTAACTTGAGGTAAAGGCTTAGTAAAGGGGTCAGCCAGATTCAGATCTGTATGAACTTTGTTTATTACAATGTCTCCACGTCCTATTATCTCTCTAATATAGTGGAATTTCTTGAGTATATGCCTTGTGGTCTGATGTGACACTGGTTCCTTTGCAAGAGCAATGGCACCAGTGTTGTCACACAGTATCTTGATTGGTTTCTTTATGCTAGGCATAACATCGAGATCACCAATGAACTTCTTCATCCAGGCAGCCTCATTTGCAGCATCCGTTGCAGCATTGTATTTTGATTCACATGTGGATTAAGCAACCACACTTTGCTTAGAGCTGTTCCAAGTAACAGCCCCACCATTCAGAATGAAAACATATCCCGTTTGTGACCTTGGATCATCACGATCAGTTTGGAGGCTTGCATCAGTATAACACTTAACTGACAGCTCCTCATCCAGTCCTCCATATATTAAGAACATGTCTTTAGTCCTTCTCAAGTACTTAAGAATGTTCTTCACTGTAGCCCAGTGACTCTCTCCTAGGTTCTGTTGATATCTACTCGTCATGCTAAGAGCATACAAGACATCAGGTCTAGTACATAACATGGCATACATGATAATACCAATCGCAGAAGCATATGGAACAACTTCCATTTTCTTCTTTTCCTCTTTAGTCTTTGCACACTGCTTGTTATTAAGAATGGTTCTATGTGCCATGGGCAAGAGCTCCCTTTTTATGTCTTGCATTGAGAAGCGTCATAAGACCTTATCAATATATGTATTTTGACTCAAACCCAATAACCGATTTGATATATCTCTATAAATCTTTATTCCCAGAATATAAGCGGCTTCACCAAGATCTTTCATTGCGAAACATTTACCCAACCAGGTCTTAACATCTTTAAGCATAGGGATATTGTTTCCAATGATTAGTATGTCATCTACATACAATATAAGAAAAGTGATATAGCTCCCACTAGAATTCTTGTAAACACACGGTTCATCTTCATTTTTGATAAAACCAAACTCTTTGATTTTCTAATCAAAATGGAGATTCCAGCTGCGAGATGCTTGCTTTAATCAATAGATAGATTTATTCAGCTTGCACACCTTATTAGGATTCTTTGGATCGACAAAACCTTCAGGTTGAACCATATAGACATTTTCCAGTAAGTGTCCATTAAGGAACGCGGTTTTGACATCCATTTGTCATATCTCATAGTCATAATATGCAGCAATGGCAAGTAGAATTCTAATAGACTTAAGCATGGCTATTGGAGAGAAAGTTTCCTCATAATAAATTCCTTGAGTCTTAGTAAAACCTTTCGCTACAAGCCTTGCTTTGTAGGTTTGCACATTCCCATCCATGTCAGTCTTCTTCTTGAAGATCCATTTGTTTCCTACAGTCCGACATTCGGCATGAAGATCAACCAAATCCCAGACTTGGTTATCATACATGGATTGCATCTCTGCATTCATAGCTTCTTGCCATTTCTTAGATTCTGAATCCAAGATTACAGCTTTGTAAGTAGCAGGCTCAGCTTCATCAATCATGAAGATATCATCATACCTTACAGGTGCACGACGATCCCTAATACTTCTTCGAACACTTGGTGTTTCTGTTGTTTCTTGAGTCCTCTCAGGCTCAACTTCAACAATTGGATCAGTTACTTCTGGTTCTGTCTGAACAACTGGTTCAGTCACTTGTGATTCTCGAATTTCTTCAAGATCCACATGGTTATCTCCAATCCCTCGCGCCAGAAGCTCTTCATCTAGGAAAGTGCCTCTGCATTTAGTGAAAATCCTATTTTCAATGGGGTGGTAGAATAGATAACCGATCTTCTTACCGTATGCAACGAAAACCACCTTTTCGCCTCTAGGATCTAGTTTATCCGAAGATTCTAGAGTAAAATAAGCATTAAATCCCCAGACTTTAAGGTAGGATACATGAGTTTTCTTTCCATGCCATATCTCATAAGGCGTTTTATCAACCTTTTTCGTTGGAGCTATATTCACAAGTCTCGCGGCAGTTTCCAAAGCATAACTCCAAAAGGATTTTGGAAGGTTTGTTCGACACATCATTGATCGAATCATATCTAATAGAGTTTGATTTCTCCACTCAGACACACCATTATGTTGCGGTGTTCAAGGTGGAGTGAGTTGTGAAACTATTCCACAATCCTTTAGATGGTCGATGAATTCCTGACTAAGAAATTCACCGCCTCGATCTGATCGAAGCATTTTAATAGTTCTATTTAGCTGATTTTCTACTTCGTTTTGGTACTCCTTGAACTTTTCAAGAGTTTCATGTTTATGCTTCATAAGATAAACATAACCATATCTACTGAAATCATTAGTAAATGTAACAAAGTATCTTTCTCCATGTCTTGACATTGTTCTGAATGGACCACATACATCTGTATGTACAAGTCCTAACAGATCATTAGCTGTTTCTCCAACATTTGAAAAGGTGCTTTTGTTAACTTTCCACTTAAGCATGATTCGCATTTTCCAAACGACTCTGAGCCCTTGGAATCTAGGATTCCTGCGGTTTTGAGTTGTTTAACACGATTCTCACTTATGTGACCAAGTCTACAATGCCACATATACGTATCATTAAAGTCCAACTTATTACGTTTATAGGAGATATTGCATAATATGTTATCGTTTTGGATTTCTATCTCATAGATCCCATTGTTGGGTTTTGCATCAAAGTAAAATACATCGTTAAAATAAGCAGAAATAAATTCACCATTGAAACGATAATTAAAACCTTGTCCACGCAAAGCCGAAACTGAAACAATATTTCTAGTCACCCTAGGAATGTAATAAACATTGTTCAAAACAAGTTCCAAACCAGAAGGAAGTAAGAGAACACATTCTCCTATAGCCTTCATAGCAACTCTTTGTCCATTGCCAACATGGACCTCCAATTCGCCTTGTTTCAGCTTTCTAATCTTTCTTAGTCCTTGTAAAACATTACAAATGTGGAAACCACATCCTGTGTCAAACACCCATGTTTTGCTAGGAAAAGCAAAGATTTCAATAACATATATACTTGAGGACTCTCCTCCTGAAGCCTTAGCTTGCTTCAACTCAGCTAAATACTTAGCACAGTTCCTCTTCCAGTGCCTAGTTTCATCACAATGAAAACACTTGGCATTTTTCCGAGGTTTCTTATTGGCAACAGATTTGCCTTTGCCCTTCCCTTTTCCCTGATTGCCCATTTTCTTGGTGTTAGGTTTCTTAACTTGACCCTCCTTGATCACTAGCACTGGTGCAGTCTTGCTAGGTATGTTCACCTCAGCAGTTTTGAGCATCTGATGCAGTTCTGCAAGTGTCTTTTCCATCCTGTGCATATTGTAGTTAATAATGAACTGGTCATATGACTTGGGCAATGAGTTTAGGATAATATCCCCAGCTAACTCATCGCTCAAGGGGGATTCCACACGAGCCAAGTGATCAACATATGCCTTCATTTTTAGCACACGAGTTCTAACTGGCGTTTCTAGAACATACAACTTGTTCTCCGCTTTGAGAACAATTTTCAAGTTGCGGTGCCAGTCCATGAAGTTGGAGTAGTTAAGTTTGTCCTTCTCTAAGATGGACTTGAGAGAGAATTGGGAGGCGGAATTGTTTTTCAGTTGACATCTACAAAGTTCAAAATCTAATTTGTTAGTATTTTATGTTTTAAATATCCTAATTTATCTTATGACCCAAAAGCAGAATTAATTAGGATGAGACCCCGATTCATCAATACACAGTGTACTGGCTTAGCACTGTCCACTGGTACGATTAGGTAGGTAAACAACGATCGTTAATTGTGTCCACTACACAACTCTCCATTTGGGGTTATCGCAAGAGCGATGTATGTTTAACCCCAACTATACCCACTTGTCAAACAAGCGATGTTTGGTCCTTTACTGTTAACTGTAACACCGGCCTATGTTACACAGGAAACGCGATGATTACCTTCACTCATGATCAACGCCCAGATGCAGGGTCAGCACTAACATTTGGGTTCGATTTAGAACGAAGTGTTAACTCGTTAAGGGTGGCATAAAACATCAATTTAAAATTGAGATTTAATTTTAATATTTACTATAAATATATTGAATGACTCGTTAGCATGATGTGAGTCACACAATAGTTTATAAAATCCAATTTTATATTGTTCGTGATAATTGAAACTCCTTTCAACACTCGACACGGTATAGTTTTAAATACCCTATTTAAACTATGTTGGTCGTATTATCGCGAATGGACTTGTTTTAATATTAATAAAACTCCTTTTATTAAATATGCTTTTCGGTTTTTATAAAACTTGTTTTAATAAAACCGTTGCCATGATTGTGAAAATTTTATTTATTTTGGGTTATCTAAATTATTTACAATAAATAAAATACAACCACAAAACATAATAATAAAATTAAACAAATCGAGCCCCTAATAGGTCGCTCGTTTCGTTTTAGCCAGAAACGAAACAAACTAGTCAAAAGGGTTTCAAAACTATTTTGATATAGCTCCCACTTGACCCGAGATCTCTATCTTCATTGAACCTGTTCACCTTTTTATCTTCGTCTTGATCTTGTACTTGTAGGATTACAAATAAATTTGAAATACATATAAAACAAATTTATTTTAATCCTATCTATTACACTGGATCCAATATCCGTAAAAAAAATACAAATCAATAAAAAAATAAAACATCACAAACACAACCATGACAATGGTCAAAATACCTAGGGCTTGATTCACATCACAATCCATGAACAACAAAAAGCTTTTGATCTTTTGTCAAATAAAAAAACAAAAAAACAAAAAAAAAATTTGACTAATAAATCATAGATCAAAATTATAACTTTACCATCTATACGCGCATAACCGTGGCTCTGATACCACTGTTGGGAATCATGGTATCGTATACACAGCGGAAGCGGTTTATATTATTATTTAAACTTAAAACCAATATATATGTGTATATATATATATATATATATATATTTGTGAAAATAATAATAATATTTTTATTAATCCAATTAATAAAATATTCCCAATCAGTATCTCAGTTAAACGCGTATAAACAAATAAAATACAAACAACCATAGGGGGTTTAGTAATCAACCTTTGACGACTACACCGGAATTGTAACATGCGGGTTACAACGAATCCTCGCTAGCAGGAAGTTCACACCGACCACGAATCAACCGGGGAGCAACACTTTGCAAGAGGAAGGCGGCGGCTTGTGGTGGTTATCGGCCGAAACAAGGCAAAAAGAGGCGGCGGCTCTTTTCCCTTTTGTGGCGGCCGCAAGAAACAAAGAGGAGGAGGCAAGGGTTTGTTGTTTTTATAAAAGTGTCTCCTATGGTTTACTCCTTAACCCTCCTTTTATAAAACAATAACTTACATTAAGCCCCCTTGTTAAATATCATAATACTCCTTAATATTAATCTTATTAATATTAAGTCCCTCAAGTATAAAACAATTATTATTTCATAAATAATAATCCACCTACATGTGAACTTGTCTGATTCGTGTACCAACGTGTAACTCTTCGGATCGTACCGTGTCGGGTTACATTGATCTCGACTTTTAATTAAATCGGACATACTATAAATCCAACACCTAGTTAGTTGAAACAAAATGATATATTGAATAGTTATTTTCATCATAAAAATAAAAATAAAAGAGTTGTATGTTTGGTAAAAATAACAATTTGTACAAAGTAATTTAAATTGGAATAGACATGAAGTTCATATGACTAAGTAGTAGGTAAGTGGTTATAAGCTATTCTAGAAATATCTACATTGGTGTGTTTAATTAATGACAAAACAAATTTAGAGTAAATTTAGTCCTTTATACTACAAAGTACAAAGAAATGCTCCTCAAGTCTAGATACCAAGGTATTATATTTGTGATTATATGCAGTTTTTTTGAACGCTTTTCTAGCAAATTAGAACTTCTATGTTACTGATTTTTTTTTAATCAGTAACATAATTGTAAAACTAATCCCATACCAGGTCTATACCTGTCAAGTTTCAGGTATACCCATTTTATATATTTTGGATTACTTGTTAGGCTCGAATTTTTCTACCATCACTAGTTTGGAAACCATTCTTTTGTTACCTTTTGGATGAATAGTAGAATTCTAGTATTCTTTTTATTTCAAATAATGTTAAATTAATGAGTAAATTACTAAAACCGTCCCTGTGGTTTGGCTAAAGTTGTCACTCCAGCCTAATATTTAAAAAATTGCTTGAACAGTTCATGACTTTTGAGAAAATAAGCCAAAACAGTCCAACGGCTTAACCCAGTTAAGTTTTTTACGTTAAGTCAAGGACATTTTCGTCAACTCACGTATAAATTCATCTTCTTCCCCATTGTCTTCTTCCCTAATCAGACCCATCACCCACCACCATCTTCACCTTTCACCACCACCCACCATCTCCTCCACCTTTCACCACCACCACCATAAAACATCTCTAACAAAGAAAAACCTAGAATCAAACTAAAAAAAAAACTGAGCTCATTCAATTCCTTCAAATTGAAATCAAAGGAGTTGATACTTCCAAACATAATAACATTTCACACACACAAAAAAAAACCTTTATTATTAACACAAACAAATCGCACCTACCAGACCTGAACATCCAGTGTGTTTGCTTGAGAGATAAGAGATTTTGCCCTAATTCACAACCCCTCTCTCTCTCTCTCTCACCATGATGTCCTTAAACAACACCTCCTCTTTTATGGTATAATTTCTCATTATATATGTATCATTCAAACCTCAAGATGAATAGTATCATAGCTTTTTTGTAATTTTTGGTTTCATTAAGGGTATTCCGATTATTTTGTGTTTCAATCATGCTGGCAGTTTGGCACAAGGTTATCGTGGCACGTTTTCTGTTCTCTCAGGCATGTGTCCCATTCTCTGTCTTTTCAAAGAGATGAGTCATTGTTAGGTTTCCTCCTGTATATATAGAAAATTTGTGCAGTAGATGGAGAGTGAAACAAGATAAAGGAATGGTGGTGATTGTTGAACCGTCCATGGTCTCCGGTTGGCCACTCTCATGGCCTTCGGGTCAGACGGATGGTGATGAATCAGGTAGCCATGGTACAAGGCGGTTAACACAAAAGTCATGGGATCCCGTTTCGTTTCCCGACCTTGATTCGTGCACCCCGATAATAGCTTTCCGTTTCTATGGTTTATAGAGATGTGAACCTATAGAAGTAAAGCTATTGTGCATGCCTGCATCTCTGCCTCCTTCGGCACATCCGCCGCCGTGCACCCCAGATCTGACACCGCCTCCCTCATCTCATCCCGTTTTAGTCTTTTAAGTCTTTCGGGTTTCTCAATACAGGCTTTCGCTTCATTGTCGGTTGTGGAAAGATGTGCTTTGTGACTTGGTTGTGATGAGTTGAACGTATTTTCCGACAATCGATGAAGATGGCATGGCAAGGGCGCTCGATGGCAGGTTTTAACCCGCAACCCACCTTGTAGCCATTTACAAACTCTGAAACACAAAAGGCTTACTTTTATTGGATTGTTACATTTCACTTAAGTTTAGGTGTTTTTTGGGTCGTTTGGTTTGTTTCTCTGTTCGTTTTTGACTTTTCATCTGATTTTTATGTTAACCTTCGTTTTATACTATCTGTGTGTTTTTTATCTTCATTCGTCGACTCTTTTTATTTACATTCGATTGGTGTTCTGATATGTTGATGAATGATTTCGAATGTTTGAGATTCGTGTTTGTTTCCATTTTCAACTCGATGATGATGCGCTTAGGTGCGTCAGAGAGGTGTTTCTGTTACATAGCATAATGGTTGATGATGCGCCTAAGTGTTGATATTGGATGTCCTATAACTATATTTGATGTTTAAGCTGAAACCCAAGGAATAAATATTATGTTAGCTGTTGTTTTTTTGCAAAACAAATTGAAGAACAATTGGATTTGCACCTCTAACTCAGTTTTCATGTTATTTTACTATTAATTCATTTATGTTTTGCATTCCATTTTATAAGAGCAGAGACAAATGGTCATTGTATGTCTGACTTGCTTGCAGACAATCTATAGGAAATGGGCACAAGTGGGCATGCGCCTAAGATGGTTACTACCACACACCCAAGTACATATTGTTGGAATATATATGTCGAATATTAACGATGCTTTGACCCGTTTATCCCTTTATTAGAATAAATCAACCAGTTTTTAAATGAATGGATCAAATCTTGGTTCTAACTCTAAATAATGATGCAGTTAAATCTGGTCAGTTTTTGGTTCAATCCATGCACCTATTATTGGTTAGTTTACATGTTTACCCAATGTCTTAATCCTTTATTCTTTTCTTTATTTTATATGAGCGAAATTAAAGGATGATTATGTTGCTTCATGTTTGTATAGGTTCATATGGTTTTGACTTTCCTTTGCATCTACAACCCAACAACTTTAGAGCAAAGTTTATTATGGCATTTTCAAACTTTTTTGGCTTTTATGTCCCCTCATCTCATGGTTTTCATTGATAAATTTGGATGCCTAATCTAATGCCTATTTCCTTCTAGATCAAACTCTCCCTTTGACGGCTAGGAAAGTGCCGACTGTTTGCGTTAGTATGTTACTGTTAATGTGTTTGGTAAGATCATGATTCAGGATGCTTTTTGCCAACAAATGCTTTCAACAGACTACCAGTGATTTATTATGTAGAAATTTTCCAACTTGTATACCTATTTGTGTTGGCTTTCACAAATCATATGTAATCTTGATGAGAATTGTTTTAAGGGGACTGATATTTTGTGGTGCTTTGTTACCAGTTTCAGTGCTAATAACGATCGGTATGTCCCTGCAGTGTAGCGTGGGCCATAAAAATATTGACTATATATATATATATATATATATATGTAGAGGAGCCGGTAGGAAAATTGTTTTGTGTAGGAAGTGTATGAAGTGTTTTCAACGGTTGGATCAAATCTGATTAAATCTTTAGATGAAAGGCATTATAGACTTTTATCCATTTTATTAATTATCATAGACCCACTAATTTAGCATCTAAAATCTGGATATTTATGAAATTTAATCATTCTAAAATAACTAATTCTTCCTCATTTTCATAACAATCATAAGATATTCAATCTCTATAACAGTTGAGGATTTGTTATGTATTTTTATCTTAAATCCTCTGCAACGATAATGTGTTTGTTAACATGCATGAATAAGTAGTGTTTTATATGGCTAAGTAGTGTTTTATACGAATAAGCAGTGTTTTATACGAATAAGTAGTGTTTTATATGAATAAGCATTGTTTTTTATAAGATGTTTTTGTTAACAGGTGATGTAGTGTTTTATACGGCTAAGTAGTGTTTTTATACGAATAAGTAGTGTGTTATACGTATAAATAGTGTTTTATACGAATAAGCATTGCTTTTTATAAGATGTTTTGTTAACAGGTGATGTTGTGTTTTATATGAGTAAGTAGTGTTTTATATGAATAAATAGTGTTTTATGGGCTGTTTTGTAAACATGTATGAATAAGTATTATAGTTTATGTATGAATCATTTTCCCGTTTTCTAATACAGGTCCATCATCAATTATTAAATAATCGACAACAAGATTGTGTTATAGATGAGGAAGCCGATGATATAATCAGATGAAGAATACGATTGTTAGACAAGATGAAGAAGCCGAACCTAACAGAAGATGAAGAATCTTTAGAGAAAATGAAGAATCCTGAGTTTTTTATTTTATGAGAGAGATTTAGATGAGAGATAAACACTATAATCTATTATTTTGAAGATTTAGATGAGAGAGAAGAATCCAATGAATTAAGGGATAGACAAACGGTTACTATATCAAATTAAACAAAATGACATTAGTGCCCTCTTTTAAAACACTTATTGGACCATCCTACCCTTAATTATTAAATTATAATTACTAGAATCTTTAGAAACCTAAACTTTTAATCTAAACCATCCATTTCTAGATCCAAAGGTTGAAAACACTTCCTACACATAACAATTTTCCTACAGGAACCCTACCATATATATATATATATATATATATATATATATATATATATATATATATAAGGAAAGTGAATAATGAATGGAAAGGCGTCCGTGTTAGTTTGATGTTGGCATGTTATTGTTGTTGGGGTAACAGAACGGTATGATGAAGTGAGAACTAGAAGTGTAAAGAAAGAACGCGTCGCGAAGCACGCGAAAATCACACTAGTTTCCTTTAACAATTGGTTTATTTTAGCATAATTGCTAGCTTACACGTCTAGATCAACACACGATAGCTCCCACCGATCTAAAAACCTTATGATTCACGCATGTCACACCCCAACCGATAGCGGAATACATCGAGGCGCGACTTGTGATAGATTGTTCAAAGACTTCATGACACTAGAATTCGTGATAATATGATTTAAAGATAAAATTTCACTCATAGCATAATCATCGTCTAAAAAGATGACAGAACACAAATTGTTTTCATGAAAAGAAAGATACGACATCAAAATATAGAACTTAAACTAGCGTGAGTTTCTAGTCCAATCCTAAGTAGATTTCTTGAATATCCTACATCAAACATTTCCTGCAACATGTATAAAATATCCGTCAACACATAAATCATTGGTGAGCATACTAGTTTTGGTTTACATACGTAATAATTAGAATGATTTACTCGAATCTCATACTATAGCATTGCACATACATACCATACAAAGAACATAACTCAAACCCGCGAGTCCACTGCATATACCTAACATATTCATGCTAGGTCCGTTTGATTCTTAACAATGACCCATAAAGGGGGCGGGGTGCTACTCCTATAGGGCTATACATGTTAAGTGGGCTAATAATAGTTAATGAATTATGTTTAAGTATCAAGAATCGTAAGCATGGCAAATAGCATATAAGTATGTTTAATAGATTGAGCATGATAGTTTAAGAGTATGAAATTGTTTAAGTTTTGATAGTGATACATGTTGAGCCCCAAAGAATAAAGAATAAAAGGGAGACAAGTATGAACTCACCTTTGGGTGCGTTTAGTAAGGCTTCAAAGACAAGTCTTGAGAGGTTAGTTCCTTAGCCTTGGTTAACTAGAATTAGAGAATAAAGGGTCTTAGGTTCGAGTTTAGATTATAGATTCACGAGAGTCATGCAAGCCTTTTAGGCAAACCAAGCACAAATTGCCTTTAGGGTAATCCGGATGGTAATGAGATTAAGTTAGACCAAGCACAAAACCATCATAGATCATTCGGATGGTATAAAGTTAGGAATGTGAATCCATTTGATATGTTCATGTCATAACCACTTCGCTTATGGAATAAACGTGGGTTTGGACATGGGATTTCCCATTTCTAGTGTGGATAAATCCGTAGCACAAGAAGGGTCAAGAGAGTTGGTAAGGAAGGGTGTAACCACAAACCTTCCAAAGATTTATAATAAGCTAGTAAGATAGAAACTTGAAAGTATATGTTTATATTATTATATAGTATAGCTAAGAAGTTTAAGCAAAGTTTGGGGACTGATTTGGATGAGTCTTGACTCTCCTTTGTCACCCAATACCATAGCACAAATCTCTCTAACATTAGATTGTTAGTAGACTTGGTTGGTTCCTTCACAACAAACTATCTTAGGACATAAAAATAATTCAGAAAACAACCACCTTTGGGACCTCTTTTAGGTGCTCTGCCCTTATCACACTTCTGTGGATAAATATGGGGAGGATCCTAGAGGTTTCTCCAAGGAGTTTTAGATGAAAAAGAAGAAGAAAAATAGAATGAAAGTTGAAGTTTTAAGCCAAGAAACTTACTGATGCAAAACAGGAAGTTTGGCTTGAAAATTGAAGATTAGAGAGTTTTAGAGAGAGTTTTAGAGATGAACAGAGGATTAAGGAGTGGGGAGGGGTTGTATTTATAGATGAGTTAGGGTGGTAGGGTATTAAATAGAGTTATTAGGGTAGTTAGAAGGAGATTAATTGGGTTAAGCTTGGTTGTTAAGTAATAATCAACTAGTTAGATTCACCCGCGCTTCGCGGCGGCGGGATTTAAGTCAATATCGATTCATTATGGTATTGATACGTTACACACACTCGCACTCGGTTTAGCAACAAAAAAGAGAGCCTAAATAAGAAAGCAAAGCCATGAGATGCTTTAAATAATATCGACATTTTTTTATATGGAGTGAAAACCATAAGAATAAAACCCATATTGGTTCTGGAAATATCAACACCGGTACCAATGTCAATATCGGTTTGTTTTGTTCCTAAACCAAAAAGTTGTATATGTTCCTAAACACAAAAGCTGCATAGGAAATACAAACTTAAACAAACTATAATTACAATAATAATAAATAGAAAAAAGCATATGCATTTCTAATTTTAAGTTTGTTATCATATCACGCTCAAAAATATATCAAAGGACTCTCTATATAGGTTAAGAAATAAGAACACATGATGGCCTCTAGAAATATGCGATGCCTTTTTTTATTAAAATATTAATGACTCATCTCTAACTAGATTAGTTTTTCCGGAGCAAAAGAGTGTTTTTAATCAAAAGATAAAAAAAGAAAAATTGATAAAACATTAATAACACTTATTATTGGAATGTGTGTTCACGTGGTCTTGCTTTTGTCAGCCACTTTCCCTACTCCCCAAAACCCACACATCCCTCTTCATTATCTTTCTGTTCATCTTTGTTTCTCATCTTCTTTTCTTTATGAGACAACCTTCAACTCTTTCTACAATTTCAAAACCCTACTAAACCAATACCATTCATCTTCATCGTTTAGAACACACTATCAATTCACTAACACAAATAAACTGTTTAGCACTTACATAACCCACACAAATTTCAACACTAAAACACCATTACGACGTCATAGGACGTCGTATGTCTTAGAATTGAAGACAAGTAAAAGGCCTGCATGGAGCAGTATCATCAACATAATTGTTCAGACTGGCCATACATGTTTTTACTCCCCGGAGACCACCACCGAACCCCTGCCTTCAAAACCCTAACTGTCATCTCCCCTGAATCGTTTGGCTCTCCTATAAAGAGGGATTGGAGACGATGGATCTGCGTTGGGTGAACCGATTAAATGATTAAATCGGATAAAGGAAAGAGCCATTGTGAAGCGACATGAAGGGTTAGGACGCAGTAGAGTAATCGGTGGTTCATCGGAGGTAGATTTCTAGGGGGAGATTGGTGGCTGGGCGGTGAGTATCCGGTGGAGATTGGTGGCGTTATTGGTGGAGAGAGCGAGAGAGAGAGAATGCAGTGTGCACATGATTTGTGCTCAAAAGGATAAAGGATTAAGACTAAGCGGAGTGGAGGGCGGGAGAGGGGCGGGAAGGGGGGGAACACCACCGCAAGGTGGCGTGGAAGCTGGCATGGGGCTGGGGGCGGGAGGGGCTTCACCGACGTGGGGCTTGGGGTGGGGGTGAGGTGGCATGCTTTTATTGGTCAGTTTTTTTTTTTAACTTTAACACAATATAATATTATTTCCTTCCCCCCCCCCCTCTTCCCCCCTTCCACTCCCCACAATTATTTTCCCCCCCACAAGGGTCCCACAAGTGCCACATGACGCTTCATCCCCCTCTTTCCCGCCCCCCAACTCCTTATAGTCTAAAGGGTTTAAAAGGGTGAGGCTTTGGATGAAAGGTGTCACCATATGACGTGCGTCATGTAGAGAAGAAGACAGCACATGATGCAAAAGGTGTCTCATACAGAAAAAACGACAGCACATATGAATGAACAAAATGAAAGACACGTAGAAAGCTATGATTTTACATCAATACCCTTACTGTTCATCTTGAGTTTCTAATTATACATAGTATAATGTTCAAAAAAAAAAGTAATAATCCTAGTTATTATTGCTACTGTACCATCGAAAAAAAAATCCAACGAATGTGATCACAACATAAATTCTTGTGTTGTTCATTGGTGTTGTCAAAAAGGTCAAAGGAGCAACTCACGGTTTTCCTTTTCTTTCTTTTTTTTCTTTTTTTTTTATCTTGGAGTATTATTATAAAAGAATATATATATATATATATGTTTTATGGGGAAAGTTAATTTGAGAACACCTATATTTCGTGCGAACCGTGAGAACGGCATCTAAAACCATTCAAATTCAAAATTTCTTTTTACATTTGTCTTTATTACTAAAATACAATCTCAAAAACACAATTTACACGTAAAAATTCAAACGTATACGAAAATAATTTGTTTTTACACATGTGTAAATTTACTGTTTATACATGTGTAAACTGTTTCATTTACACATGTGTAAAAAGTTAATTTAAAAGTGTTTTTGCAAGAAAAGATGAATTATTTGGAAAAAAATTCATTTATTAATGTTGTATTTTGATTATAATGAGGTTTGTATTAAAAAAATTGATTTTGATTGATTATTTTACTTGTTCTCACGGTTCTCACAATATTTAGCGTTCTCAAGATAACCCTCCCCTTAAAAAATATATATATTTATATTAAGATCTTAACTAAATGAGTTTCTTGTTATGACGTCTAAATTGCTTAGGATAAATTATAATGACGACTTGTCACGAATTGGTAGGAGTAGCATAAAAAGAAACGAATAAGGTGAACTTGGAATTTGTTTAAGTATAGAATTTGGAATACAAGAAAATTAAAAATCACGCGACGTTACATAAAGTTTGCGTCACGTAGAATTTATAGAATAAATGAAATAAATTAAGATTAAATGCAATTGATAAAATACTTTTCCATTGATCATAAGCTCGGGATTACAAGGGTACAAAATGGAAAGATACAAGAATACAAGGACTAGAATAGAAATACGAAAAGTACAAATATTACAACGCACATGCAAATTTCCGGATTTAAACCGTTTATTTAATAAATCTAAGCATTTTATGTTCATAAGTTTTTAGATCAGCGTTTGTTGTGTTTTTAATTGTTGTAATCTGATATTATTATTATTATTATTATTTAATATTGTAGAAAAACTCTATATCTGGAGTGTCGAGGACGCAATCGTAGTCGTTGAGGTTATATGTACGGCATCCGGTGGTTGTACCAATGATTGGGACCTTTTGGAAGAAGAGAGGAAGATGAGGATTTGGGTTTCTAGGTGTGTGTGATCTAGCTGATGCATCTGAAATCTTTCTGGTAACACCACCTGCCATTGTTGTTGAGCTCAAATCTTTCGATTAAGGGAGTAGATGATGTAATTGGTAAGTTAATAGTGTAGTGGGTTTGTAATGAAGAAAAACCTTGGCTCTGAGGACAGAGTCGGTGATAGTGGGTTGATCGGTGTGTTAAAAACACAGTTATTTATGGTGGTGGTGGTGAAAGGTGGAAGAGATGATGGGTAGTGGTGGTGGTGGTGAAAGGTGAAGATGGTGGTGGGTGGTGGGTCTGATTAGGGAAGAAGATGAATTTTTAAGTGACTTGACCAAATTTCCCCTGACTTAACGTCAAAAAGTTAACTAGGTTAAGTCTTTGGCCTGTTTTGGCATATTTTCTCAAAAGTCATGGACTGTTTAAGCAATTTTTAAAAGATTGGGCTGGAGTGGCATTTTTTGCCAAACGACAGGGACAGTTTTGATAATTTACTCTAAATTAATTATTTGCTTTAATAATATCTAGTAGCTTACGTTCGAAAATTTGCTTAAATAATTTAAATACACAATTATAAATATATTAAAGCTTGATGAAATTGAATAGTAATTATCATAAATGCAGCCTGACCCACTACCATACCATTTTTGTAATTGTCTCTTTCTCACTCTACCTCTCTCTCTATTTTATAAAAAATGCTAAATAACAGTTACTTTATTCTTTTTCTACCCTCTCCTCTCTCACTTCAACTTTCTATTTTTTCTTTTCAATTCTTCTTTACACACACCAATATTTTCTCTTACTAACAACAATACCTTGATCTTCTCAATAACTTTTCCAGCTTCTTCGATTGTGACAGGGTTTCCAATGTTGTGGTTTTTGATGGAAGAAGACAGGGGCGGAGGAGGGGTTTTCCAAGGTGGTGGTGATTTTCGGGTGTTGTAGGGTGATCGGGTTTCAGGTGGTGGATCGGTTGGTGGTTGTGGGTCAAGGCTGTGGTGGGTTGGTCACGGTTAAGACGACAGTGACGAACACAGGAGTAGATGATGGTGGTTGTAGGTGGTTTCCGAATTTATAATACACAATATTGCCTCTCCATCTCTCATTTGTTACAGATGTGGTTCCTGTGGTGGTGCCCTCGCCGAGGTTTCCTCCATCACCACCGTCCCTACCCGCCTCCTCTACAACATCGTCGCCGACAATCTATCCATCACCACCGTGGACACCCATTTCCTACACAACGCCACCGCAACTGTCTTCAACCATTTTCGTCTGCATGTAAACGGGTAATGTTTCTGTTTTTTTTTTAACTACCTTCTCTGTTTATCTGTATATAGATACACCACCACCGTCTCCATCCTCTACACTACTAAGGTGAGTCTCTTAAAACTAGGGTTTTGATTTTATTGTTGCATGTTACGATCTAAGTTGTTTGGGTTTTTTAGTGATGTTTTAGGGTGATTTGCGCCATGGGACTGGCGGAACCCAACGGCGGAGCTGTCTGTCACCACGACAATGGTGACGATTTAGGGGTTCCATTGATTACCCACGATTGATGTTCAGGTAAGATCCTATTATAAGCTTTCGTAGATAGCCAATCGATGGTTGGTAAGATAACAAAGACCCGATGATGGTGGTTGGATATTTACAACAGTAGCGGCAGCTAGGGTTTGGTTTGTTAAAGGCCAGTTTGTTGAATTTCAGCTTTGTTTTATACATTTTTTGTTCTTTGAAGGTTTCCTTTTGTCGTTGACTTTCAGGGTTTGTGTTTCTTGATTGTTAGATCAGTTTTTTTTAATTTAGGGGGGGTAAGGTTGTATTGTTTTGATGGGTTAAGATTATCCTTAAAATTGGGTTAAGATTATTATTTTTTTTAATCTTTTGATCATAGAAGTTGCAAACTAATACATTGACATAGAAGGTGAACAGGTTCTTTTTGAATAGTGAAACTAGGTTGTTTAAAAAGTATGTTTTTTTTGTTCTTTGGTTGTTGTTGTTGATGATGATGATGATGATGTGTGTGGATTGGTGTTGTGGTGATAGGAATTGACGATTGGGGCGGCATTCTTCTCGCCGACGTTGGCGGTGAATGATACCATGGTGAAGTTTGAATTCAGGGATACTGCGGGGCAACAGAGGTATCATAGCTTGGTTCCAACGTATTATCGAGGCGCTGCGATTGCGATTATTGTTTATGATATCAGTAGCGCGGTATGGTTATGTGTTTTTATGTTTATGCGTACTAGAATGTTGTTATCGGCTGTCATATTAATCACTGTTTGCAGGACGGGTCATGGGTCAGCGGTAGTAGTCATCGGTGCTGATAAGTGGTTAGTTAAATTGTTGCCTAATGTTCCTGGAGTGGTAAATGTATGAAGAAGATGATGGGAGAAGGTTCAGCTTGGCGGTCAATGATGCCACAGTAAAGTTTGAAATCTGGGATACTGCGGGGCAAGAGAGGTATCATAGCTTAGGGATGAGCCGGTCGTCATGGTTCATACAAAACCTAATTAACCTAGGTAGATAGGATAAGTAGGGTATCAATCCAAGGAGCGTGTGGTTAGTGTATATTATTTAGTTGATTAAACGGTATTGCTTATGAAGATTGCTAGAAAACTTACAAAGTTTGTACTTGGTTCATTTAAGAATTTGGTTGGATGGTATTGCTGTTATATTAAAAAATTGAATTGAGATTATATGAGTGAAAAATAATGTGGATTGTAAACAATTCTAAATAAAAAGATCACACCTAGGTTTCAACAACTGAAGTCTAAGGTTTTCACAAATGGGTCAAACAAATGTAGTGCAATTGGTGTTAACGGGGTGATTGTTCAATAGGCTTAGGTGTCAAGTTTCATCAACATCAGAGATGGACTAAACTACACTTCATTACCTAGAACATACAACCCTATGTTTGTATTAGAGCAAGAAAACATGTTCATGACACTAGAAATTGGCACAAGATCAATTAACTAAAATGAATTCAACATAAGATTAATCGCAATATAATACAATTAATTCAAACACACAATCACACAATCAAAAGTTTAAAGTAATACCCAAATGTTTAAACCCTAAGCTTCAATTGTTTACTTCCTAGGCATTAGAGGTGTACAAACCAGTTAACCGGTTTTAAAAAAACCGGTTTTTTTTAAAACCGGTTTTTTTAACCTTTAAAAAATCGGTTTTTTTTAATAACCGAACCGGTTTTAAAACCGGTTTTTACCCCATATAGCTCAAACCGGTGAAACCGGTTAGGATCGGTTATTAAACCGGTTTAACTAAAAAAACCGGTTATTTTATTTAAAAAACCGTTTTTTTTTTTAAAAATCGGTTTTAAAAACCGGCTTCTAACTTGGTGAAGAAAAACTGAAAAAAAAACCGGTTTTTTTAAAGCGGTTTTTTTCTTAAACCGGTTGTAAAAAAACCGGTTTTTTTTAAACCGGTTTCGGTTGTAATATAGGTTTTTTTTTAAAAACCGGTTTTTTTGTACACCTCTACTAGGCATGATACAAAGAGATTAGCCACTCATGGCTATGGAGCTTGATTCTTCAAAAGTTGGGTCTTCAATCTTCAAATCTTGAATGATAGAAGGATTTTGGTGTTCTTGAATGGTGTAGAATGATTAGGATTGATGGAATGATTTTCTTGTGTCAAAGATGAGTTTCCCTTAGTCTTCCATGTGTTTTAAAACCAATAAAATTGAAACCCCCGTTTTGGTATGCATTAAAAACATTAAATTGGGAGTTTGACTGAAAGTGTTGTAGCCTACGCGGAAATCTGGCGTCGTCTACGCGAGTGGCGTAGCCGACGCCAAAATCTCACATAGCCGACGCGAAGCCATTTTCAGCTACAAGGATCTTCGCTGTCCTACGGCATCTTGGCACCATTCTCCTACGCGAGTGGAGTAGGCTACGCCAGATTTTGTAGTAGCCTACGCGAACTGCCCTAAACATCCATTTCAGCTTTTCTTGATCAATTTATCACTCCTTGTGCTCCCGAGATGTTCCAAAAGCTCCAGATTTGCACCATTTTTGTGTTAATACCTGAAAATCACAAAACACATCAAAGTAGTGCTATTCCATAATCGTTTATGCATTAATCAATCAATTTAGCTCTATTAATTCTCGGTTTTTCACCAACCCATCACTTAGCTCCAATGTACGCTTATTTTTTACGATATCACTAGCGTGGTATGGTTATGTGTTTTTATGTTTTAATCACATGAATTGAATGAATGAATAATAATAAAGCACTAAATCGCTTTATTATATTATATTGTAGATAACCGAATTGTCAAAACCAGCTAGGGAACGTGTCACGTGGACAAGCAAGTCTCACCATATTCAAGAACAGTGGTAAGAGGAAGAGGGCGGCGTTTCTTACATTTGCGTTTAAGCCTCAAGATACTTACGGTTTGGAGAAACTAGCAACTGAGGAGTTGTGCAGGCACTACAATAAAGACTTTGGAATTGAATGTCGTATTGGACGTTTTCATAACATCTATGAACCATTCAGCACATGGAAAGGTACAATCAATAATGAATAAATTTAATACCAATAAACAATATATATCTTTTTAGGAAATTAAGGGAAAATTTGGAATGTTAAACTTGAATCTTACATGCGGGAAGGAGAAAGCTCCTGCTGCATTCTGCATAAAAGCGCTTACGTCAACTGATAAGTTTGAAATGTGGGGAGACGGACTGCCGTTATTAACTTTGTCATTTAGGTATGTTCTTGGTCTTCAAGATCATATTTCATTTTAAAGAATCGTTGTTACATGTAAGTAAAACATACTCTACTAAACCATGTAACACAATGTGGATTGATAATGGCCCGTATATATATACACACACACACACACACTAGTTTTTATCCTGGGAGCGTCCCGGGTTGAAATATCTAATATAACATAATAAAATATATTATTATTATTATTATTATTATTATTATTATTATTATTGTTATTATTATTATTATTATTATTATTTTAAACAAATCTCTGCCATAAGTTATCATATTCAAATATAAAAAAAACGAATCTCTGCGCCGGGGTATAAATCTAGTGCCATTACAAATGAATTCGGAAGTTTGTAATCAATCATTCTAAAAAGAGATAACATGAAATAAGAAAAAAAAAGTTAATTATTGAAATATCGAACGCATTAGTCTAAGGGTTATGTGATGCTTTAAAAAATTCATGGGTATATGATCGGGTATGTAGTTCGGGTATTTGGGTATGTTGTTTCGGGTAATCGGGTCGGGTATCACCTAATCCCAAACCCGACCCAAACCCATAATTTTTTTAAACTAATCCCAAACCCGACACAATACTATTTTTTTCTCCGATTTTTATATAGCACTATGGTACTCGTTGGAAAGATAATAAAACACTCGTTAATTTGGTGTAATTTTTTTCTTTAAAAAATCTCGTATATGAAAGATATTAACGTTTAAAAGTTATGGGAGGAAACACGAGAGATAAAATAATAAAGTTTTAATATTTAGATTTAGTAGATTATGTATTTAATAGATTAGGTTAAAGATTATAATAGATTAAGTTAAATCATATTTATTTCTTTTTTTAATTGGTTTAGAGTTGCCATATCACATCCTATGTGGCATCTCTCAAATGAGAGATTGCATAAGAGTATGACATGTAGGATTAATCCCTTTGCAATATATATATATATATATATATATATATATATATATATATATTGCAAAACATTTTCCCCATATACTTACTTCATTATACTTATGATTTACATCTATGCATGATGCATTTCCCTTTTTTGAGTGTTCATGCTCCACTATAAAACCGCCTATTGGTTTGGTTTTTGCAATCGTTTTTTTATTTCTTTCTTTAGGTTAGTCGATTTAGGATTTTTCAAACCATATTGCTTCTTTATTTGACCGTATTTTATACATTTTTCTTGTTATTATAAAAGCAGCCCATTAGGCCAACCAATGAAACCAAACAGAAGCTAACCCCCCTAAGTCATAAGTAAATGTTTGGTTTTTATTTTTAAAGTTTTTTTTTTGGTTTACCATAGTTAAATATTGCTTGTTACTAATGGTTTGATCTAAAACCGGACCATGAACCCCCCTAACTCCTTCTAATTGCACGAAGAGTTGAAGTCGATTGAAAAGTTACGTCCAGCTTCTTCTTGCATCAAAGAGTATGTTTTTGTCTTTGATTCTTCTATATTTCACAACCCAACCAGTTTGCCCGACGAGTGCTTGATGATAACCAGGGTTGCTGAATATGTGGTGACCACCCTAGAACCATTGATCACTATGTAAGGCCAACCCTTTTTATTTTTAAGTGTAGTGTATTTCTGTGTACATTTGTTTTTTTTTTAAACCATAACCAGATGCAGGAGAAGTTCTAAATCATGTGGTTTCTCAAAGTGGCTTTTATGGTATGATTCTTCTTATGCTTGAGGATTAACTAAACTATGCCTTTTATAATTTTATATTTATTTGTTGCAGTGGAAAATTGTGCTTCCACATGTCATGTCTTTGCTGCTATTGCTGCAGCGGCGTCTTCAATGGTTGTTCTCTTGAAATACCACACCGCTGCTGCTCCTCTTTACCCCGGGGCTGTTGTTCATGCTTAATACCAAAGTGCAACTTGCACTTTTAAGCCTCCAAGCTGCCCTGCACCATCATCATGCACATGTAGCCAACTGTAACTCTAGCTGCTGCAAGTGCAAATTTTGTTGGCCAAAACCATACTTTTGGCAAATGTAATTACTCTGCACACTTTATGTCATATGTATGCTCATCAATTATGATGATTTGTGTATGAGTTCTATGTTTCAATCCTACTATGAAGACTGTTGTATACAACAAATTTAAAGGCGCGCAACGCGCGCCTCAAAACCCACTAGTTACCTTTATTTTTGTGTTGTCAACATTCCTGTATGATTTTTTATTCAAACAAATAATAACCAAAATATTATATTCTTTTTACCGGTGCCATGATAAAATAGGGGTGGTGATAATAAAACCCCCAGATTCTATTTTCAACCCTTTAAAGCGCCTTGCTATGGCCATAGCGAGACGCTTAGGTTAACTTTTTAATGACGTCAGTATGAGGTTGCAGAAAAAGCTGAAAAATAAGACCCAAACCATCTCGCTATGGCCAAAGCAAGGCACTTTGGGTCAGAGGGTGAGTTTGGGTTTTTTTTGGTGTTTTGATTTTTTTTTTAATTTTTTAATATAATTATTGTAAAAAAAATTAAAAAACAAAGTAATAACCCTAATTAAACTATCATTAATAATCCTAAAAGTGTTTTTTATGTTTTATTTAAAAAAATAATAATAATAACCCTAATCAAACTATCATTAACCAAAATGAAAATTCTATCTTTCTAGATTCTACCCTAAATGAAAATTCAGTACTTCCGTGAAAGATACAACATTCATCTTCGTTATCCTTTGATCGGATGTGTCTTATGAAAACCACCAACTTGCACCAGCTTGAGATACGAGTTTTATTAGCTAAAATTTCTCTGATCCATTGTATCCACTAACCTTAGCGACAACGAGATCCATAATTCGAACAAGGAACGAAACATTTTTCGATTACTGTTTTCATAAAAATGGAACAAGCAACCCCCTACCTACGATCACCACCACTAAAGCTGTTGAACACCACACTGATCTTCGTTTCTGGATGAAATTGGAGCTGTTGTCTCCGTTGTTCAGTACTTCCAGGAAAGATACAACGTTCATCTTCGTTATCCTTTGCTTTTTGTAATACGTTTCGAGAGATTATTCCTCTTCATCCATATGATTGTTCCACTTCTGTAATGATCAGGAACATTCCAAATAACTGTTCAGTTATGGATCCTTTGAACAGAAAATCAATTTTCTGATAATCCACACATTTCTCCTGAAGCAAAACCTCTCTAAGTTTAGCATCACCAAACGGATTCACGTTAGGCCTCGGTTTGTCCACTCCCTACAACGCACCCGACACCTCAACCGAACTACCACACTACGCACTCCCCCGCCTACTATTATAATGAAAACTCGTCGGCCGACTACTCATTCTCTTCACTTCAAGCTCTGAATCCGCTTTCTTCCATTCCAATCCTTTCTCTGCCAATATTTCCTCCCTCGGCCTCGCATTCCCAAACAGATTCGGCCTATTCCCTTTAGTAGCGCGGATAGATTAAAACATTTCCATCCATAAAACCAAAACTAAAACAATTTTTCCCTCCTTCCCTCCCTTGTTACTAACTTCATTCCAATTCCAATGATTCCAATTCCAATTCCAATTTAATAAGATGGAGAAATGGGAAGGAAAACAAAATCGTACGCAGACACAAGACCACCGTTATTCATTTTCTTCTTCTCAACTTTACAATGCCTATCAAGAATAAGAATCAATAAATTTCAGCTACAAGTAATAAATAAAGAAAGAAACTTTTATTTAATGAAATTTAATGCGCATACCTCATTCAAAGATCCTTGCATTGAAAACAAACCCATGGAATGTATAGATGATTAACCACGTGGAAGAATGTATACATCCATAACTGAACAGATGTTAGGAACTGAAGTGTAATAAAAACAGTGAATTAGTTAAAATGAAGAGGTACCTTGAAGACTAGATTCGGTGCAATCAGAATCTGAAGAGAAGTTATCATCATCATCATCATCCACAATGTTCTTACATAAAATCAAGTTTTAGTCAGAAAAAAGAAACAACAACAAATTGTCAACACAGAAGGGGAAAATATATTTTTTTACAAAAAAGGGAGAAATTAACGTTGTTCATTTTCTTCTTCTCAACTTTACAATGGCTATCAAGAGTAACAATCAATAAACTCAGCTACAAGTACTAAATAAATAAAGAAACTTTTATTTAATGAAATTTAATGCGCATACCGCATTCGAAGATCCTTGAATTGGACACAAACCCATGGAATGTATAGATGATTAACCATATGGAAGAATGTATACATCCATAACTGAACAGTTGTTAGGAACTGAAGTGTAATAAAAACAGTGAATTAGTTAAAACGAAGAGGTACCTTGAAGACTAGATTCGGTACAATCAGAATCTGAAGAGAAGTTATCATCATCATCATCTACAATGTTCTTACCTAAAATCAAGTTTTAGTCAGAAAAAAGAAACAACAACAAATTGTCAACACAGAAGGGAAAAATATAAGTATTTACGGAAAAAGGAGAAATTAACGTTGTTCATTTTCTTCTTCTCAACTTTACAATGGCTATCAAGAGTAACAATCAATAAATCTCAGCTGCAAGTAATAAATAAAGAAAGAAACTTTTATTTAACGAAATTTAATGTGTATACCGCATTCGAAGATCCTTGCATTGGACACAAACCCATGGAATGTATAAATGATTAACCATGTGGAGGAATGTATACATCGATAACTGAACAGTTGTTAGGAACTGGAGTGTAATAAAAATAGTGAATTAGTTAAAATGAAGAGGTATCCTGAAGACTAGATTCGGTACAATCAGAATCTGAAGAGAAGTTATCATCCTCATCATCCACAATGTTCTTACCTAAAATTAAGTTTTAGTCAGAAAAAAGAAACAACAACAAATTGTGAACACAGAAGGGAAAACTATATGTATTTATGGAAAAGGGAGAAATTAAAGTTTTTCATTTTCTTCTTCTCAACTTTACAATGGCTATCAAGAGTAAGTATTAACGTTGGATACTCTGATGACAAAGCTTGTGTTGAGGGAATGTGTAGATGTAAGGATTTTTGTACGTTGCCCAAGTTCTACAACTTTGTTAAACATGTTCTGTCTTGCTGAAATAATCAAATTGAAGTGTCTTCTGTCGAGCTCACATTTTGTGGAAAGGTCAGTCAGACTTTTGTGAAAAGAATTTTCTACTATGCGTCCTCACACAATGTCCAACAGCTGAATTTTACTTGCTTGCATGAACAATTGTTTAACTATTATAGCAACTTCCATAGGAATTCTCCATGAAAGAATCTTTACATTCTTTTGATTAGCTTAATCTCTCTGATCCATAGTTGGATACTCTGATGACAAAGCTTGTGTTGAGGGAATGTGTTGATGTAATAATTTCCGTACGTTGCCCAAGTTCTACGCCTTTGTTAAACATGTTCTGTCTTGCTAAAATAATCAAAATGAAGTGTCTTCTGTCGAGTTCCCATTTCGTGGAAAGGTCAGTCAGGCGTTTGTGAAAAAAAAAATTGTACTATGCATCCTCACACAATGTCCAACAACTGAATTTTATTTGCTTGCATGAATAGTTGTTTAACTATTATAGAAACTTCCATAATAATTCTCCATGAAGGAATCTTTTCATTCATTTCTTCACTATGTTATCTTGGTAAAACGGTTAATATTTTCCATACTATGCATTCTCACACAATGTCCAACAACTGAATTTTACTTGCTTGCATAAACAGTTGTTTGGAATTGTTTGAGAATATATTTTTTGATCGAAAAATCCATAACTGAACAGTGGTCTAGTGGTGTGGTCTACCTTTTGCTTATGATGTCATCATGCGATATATAAAGCAAAAACAGGCAGGTTTTATATGTTATTTTAGGTTGCCTTCATCGTTGACAGATATCTCTCCGACAACAACTTCCTCCGCACCCGATCCACTTTTTGAACCAAACATTACCAAAATAACTGTTCAGTCTTCCCGCTAAGCTCTGCGCCACCAACATTGGAGTGTTTTTGGTATCAGAATCTTGTACGAAATCATCTCATTCCATGTTCTCCTTATCCATACCTTGTTTCAAGTATCTTGCAAAAGACATTTGGTCTTCAAGACTTCTAGGAGTCAGCAAAGGTTGACTTCTTTGAGCATTAACCAGATTTTGAATCTGATTTTAAGCTAATCAAACTCATATATCAAGCCGGTGCTCGTTGTTGGTTTTCAAAAGACACATCCGATCAATTAAAAGTACCAAAACGCGTCGAACAGAGGCCGGAAGTCCAGGATATCGATTAGTCATGCAAAATTTGTATTTTGAAAAAAAGGGTATCGACTGTATAGTTCGCGTACCACGTACAATGATTTATGAAAATTGTTCAAACTCGGATGTTTCTACCGAAAAACACAAACGAGCAATAAATGAACCGAAACGCCTCAAACGATTTTTTTTTTTGGATTGGAAACAACTTAAAACACTTAAAAATGAATTAAAAATATTTTTAATCAGTAACAAATATTTAAAATGAATTAAAACAAATTATTTAAAAAAAAGCCTAAACCGCCTGGCAATGGCAAAGTGAGGCGCTTCACGGGCCAGATTTGAGCCGAAGCGCCTCGCTATGGCCATAGTGAGACGCTTTAGGCTTTTTTTTAAAAAAAAAATTAATTTGTTTTAACTCAATTTAAATATTTGTTATTGATTAAAAATTATTTTTAATTCATTTTTAAGTGTTTTAAGTTGTTTCCAATCCAAAAAAATTCATTTGAGGCGTTTCGGTTCGTTTATTGCTCGTTTGTGGTTTTCGATAGAAACATCCGAGTTGAACAACTTTCATAAATCATTGTACATGGTACGCGGACTATACAGTTGATACCATTTTTTTTTCAAAATACAAACTTTGCATGTCTAATCGATATCCTGGACTTCCTGACTCTGTTTGACGCGTTTTGAAATGTTTAATTGATCGTTGCTGGTTTTCAGAAGATACATCCGATCAATTAAACGTACCATAAACACCCACCAAATATACCATAAACACCCATCAAATCGTTCGCAATTTGAAGAACAAGATCAACCAGTCGCAATTTTAATCATTCGATTTAGCCTCGAAAACGATCAGTTAGGGTTCGATCGAAACTATAGGGGCTAAAAGTGTAAACTTAGAAAATAAAGTTAACCAAGTTTTTTTAACTAAGTTAGACTAAAGGACAGAATGTGTAGCAAATTGAGAAAATAAAAAATAGAATGAGTGAAAAATTTCCATAAAGGACAGAGCATGCAATTTTTTTTAATAATTAAAGGACAATCTTTGTAATTCTTTCTCTTTTTTTTTTTTTATTTTGTAGGATGGTTTGTAATTTTTTTTTATAAAATTTAGTATTTATTTTAACATTATTTTATTTATTTATTACTTTTATAACTAATTATCTATACATTAAAAAGTAATCTCGGTGCTTTTTTACTATTTTGTTCCTTCAAGTTTTTTTAATTGACACAACTTCAACCTAATGTTTAGCTAAGTTTAGCATAACATGGTATATACATGGGATTTAAACTACTAAGCAAATACTAATAAAATATTATATTTTTTTAACGTCTAAACTAAAGTTACCAATAGGATTTAAACCTTCACAACTTAAAAAATCAAAGTATTATTTAACACATTGATAGTTGATACTACTGGGTCAAAGGCCTTTTTGACGTAAAATTTTTAAAAATGAGTCGGTAAAAAATAATGTGTTTTCGTGCTTATTTTTATGCACAATTTAAGATGGTCTACATGTTGACGTCGACTAAAAAATGACGCCATTCCCCCACATGCTTATTTTTATGTACGAAACCTACAGTTTTTAAAAATTAGTCGCTTCAAACACAATACACTTATTTTTATATATGTGATGGTATAAATTTATGCTCCGAATTAAACGATATAAATTCACGTTTTGACGTAATTTTTTTCATCAAAAATTAGTCGGGTCAAACATAATATGTTTTCATGCTGTACATATTCAGTTAATCTACGTTTTGAGATACGAGTTACTGTACGTTTTTAAGCCGCTAAGTCTTAATGCAAAGGTCAGGATGGTGTAGTAGGTAGATCAAACCCCACTAAACGAACCAACTTGGGTTTGATTCTGTTTCTTTTATACGACATAAATTTTATTTATTTTACTATTTGATCCAAATGCAACGCTTATTTAATTTACATGGGTTATATCGAATACCTCGAAACACACGTTTTTCCATAGAGACGCATTACATAAGGTAACGCTTGAACTAATCCATTAGATGTTTCCGATGTACCCGCGCCGCAACGCGCGCGGGTCTTATTACTAGTTAAAATTAATCTTAAAAAAATAAATTAATAAGTAATAAATGCAAGAGACATGGCTTTTTCATGTCTCCACACCCTTACTATGTCTCAACCAAGAGAACATGAGAGCCATCCTATATGACATTGAGACATAAACTTTTTCATGTCTCCATACCTAAGGGTTCAAGGGGTGCTCCTAGAATATGCTTTTTCTTTCACTAATTTTAACCAATTATGCAATGCCACATCACTTAATTGATTTACTTCACTGAAACACTTTTTTGTAGGCAGCACTCCACTGATTATATATATATTTTTTTCATTTAAATACAAATACAAACATTTTTTTTTCAAATTCACACGGTTTATAAATTTTATCACCAAACCGTCAGACCGTGTTTATTTCTCAACCGTCTACACCAAACACGGTCAAAAAAATTTAATCCCATTTAAATCGATCTTATCTAACCGTCAGAGAAATTCAATTTTTAGCATGTGATACGGTTGGGTTTTTTTGTATATAAACGACGGTGGTGAAAACACACTTGAACAACAACACTCACACCATCAAACCTTCAAAATGACTCGTTGGACCGAAAATGAAGAAATGACTTTGGTTGTGTGCGTTAAGGACGCACAAAACGACCCATTGTTGCAACGCCAACCCCGTAAGGGCTCGGGGGGCTCAAGAGGCCGTCAAACAAGCCTCTGGGACCGTGTCTTGGCTGACTTCAAACAACAAGTCGGCGAAAGCGACCGCATAATTGAGAGCCTACAGAGAAAGTGGACCGATCTAAACAACAAATGTGATCGGTGGACCACGTGCTACGAGCGTACCATGAGCCGGCACCTAGGCATTGTGCCGGAGTTGGCTGTGGAGTTGACCCAGACGAGCTATGCGGCTCGTTACCGCGGCAACTTTGAGCATCTCCAGGCCTGACAACTCATGCGTCAACTCTAAGCTTTATCTTCTATGTTTTTATGTATTTTTATTTATGTTTAATATTAATAAATATTGTCTTATGTTTTTATTTACTTTTGGTTTTATTTATTTTAAAAAATAAATAAAATGTTGCTTTAAAATGGTTATACATAAATAAAAAAAGAATTAAAGTAAACTAAAAAAATAAGAAATACACGGTTACCAGCCCGTTAACTATAACCAGAAATTGATCCACGGATGCGGAAGAAAATTAATTAATGTAATTAAATTAAGGGGAAATGGAATTTAATAATTCTAACTTTGGGGGTTGGAAGGGAGCAGTCCCGACTTGAAAGTTTTAATATAACGGTTCCAACTTGTCAATGTTTTTATTCTAATGTCCCAAACTAACCCCAGTTAAGTTTTTCTGTTAAGTGCCACGTGGCATCACACGTGGCAGTCCTATGTGGCACAGTATGTCCAGCTGGTAAAAAACGTGGGCCCCACTTGTTTTTTCAATTAAAAAAATCTATTAATTATTTTAAAAAATCTTTAAAAACGTGGGCCCCACACCACCCCACCTACACCACCACCAACCACCAACCACCAACCACCTGCCACCACCACCAACCACCTGCCACCACCACCAACCACCATTTACGAAGAACCCTAATTCTATACTCGATCAATTGACTAACGATTCGAGCCTGTTAATCAAATTAATGTTAAGGCTATTATAGAAAATGAATTCCGAACAAAACCATACTAAATAATCACACTAACCTATTCGTTTTCGAGGTGTAATCGATTAAAAAGGGTGTTCGGCCACCGAGCATAAAACTAACGAATTGGAGCTTGATTTGGATGTTTTTGATGGGGGGGGGGGGGGGGTTTGCATGGAATGGGTCGATTTGAAGTTGGCAACATATGGGTATTACCAGATTTGTGATGGGGTTCGATTTGAAGGTGGTGGTGAAGATGACAGTGGTGGCAGGTGGTTGTGGTGGTGGTGATGGTGGTGGTGGTGGTGGTGGTGAAGATGACGGTGGTGGTGGTGGTGAACATGATAAAGATGATGGAGGAAGAAGGAAAGTGGTGGGTGTTATTATTATTATTTGATTGTGGGTACCTTTTTTTAAACATTAAATTAAGTTTATTTTACATATGTGCAATCCGGCCCCACATTTTATTGACAGATATAACACTTTATGCCACGTAGGACTGCCACGTGACACTTAACAGAGAAAACTAACTAAGGTTAGTTTGAGACCAACAAAATAAAAAGAGTAAATTGCCAAAATGGCCCCTCAGGTTTGGCCCAGATTGCTTGTTTGGTCAGTTATCTTTTTTTTCTGCCAAAAGGACCCCTCACAGATCGAAAATTGCCAAAATGGCCCATATTTAACTGAGTTTCTAACTGAGGATGGAAAGCCAGTTAAGTATCAGGGGCATTTTCGTCATTTCATCTCACTCCTTCTTCCTCATCATCTTCTTCAACCTACCTGCACCCACCCCTCCTTCCACAACTCCACCACCTGCAACTCCGCCCCTTTCCGCTACCTCCTCTCTCTCCTCCTCTCCAACTTCAAAACAATGAGAAACTAGAAGTCGATAGTCACACACACACCTGCTCAATTCAGGTTCACTCACTTTTATATATTCACCACACATTTCACTCATCTCTTTCAAAACTTAATAAAAACAAACTACAACAGTAACTAATTTCTTCATCTCTGCAAACTAAGGTAATCGATTATCCACTGATCCTTAATCTACCTTTTCATCACCCAAAACCACCGTCGCCGGTCGCTGCCATCGTGAACCAGCAACATCATCATCCTTTTCATCAACTGTTCAGATCTGAACTATTATTTCCTCTAATACATCTAATGGTAGCCGAATACCTAACCTGAATAGGACCAGCCGCTATCTTCTTTTCCTATCATTGGAACCGGCCGGCCAGAGGCCATGGCCGGTGTCTTTCTTCTCTGCTTCTCCTTTTCCTTTATCTCTGGTTCTCTCTCCTCTGAGTCTCTTTCTCTCCCTCGCGTCTCTCTCTCCCCCCCTCTCCCTCTCTATATTATAATAATAATCAGGAGGGTGGAGGTGGTTGCCACCGTGGTCTGCTGGAGCTCCGCCGCTGGCGGCGGCAGGAGGCAATCCTGCTCCTTGCTTCTCTCTCTCTCTCTCTCACATCGATGTATATGTGTGTGTGTGTGGTTTAGGTAGTGGAAAGAGAGGTAAAGAGATGGGACCTGAGGTGATTTGGTTGTTTTGGATTACGAATGTTGGTTCGTGTGGATGGTTTGTGATTGTGAGTTGTCGTTTGATTTGAATGTTTAGGTATAGAGAGCATCGGCATGTTAGTATGGGAGCTGAGAAGTGGTTGGACATTGAGCTTTGTGTACAGAGTGGTAAGAAGAACACAGGGGCCATTTATATGGAGAAGATGAAGTACAGAGTGAAAGGACGAAATTACCCCTGATATTTAACTGACTTTCCATCCTCAGTTAAAAACTCAGTTAAATATGGGTCATTTTGGCAATTTTCGATCTGTGAGGGGTCCTTTTGGCAGAAAAAAAAGATAACTGACCAAACAAGCAATCTGGGCCAAACCTGAGGGGCCATTTTAGCAATTTACTCAAATAAAAATGTTGACAAGTTGAAACTGCTATAGCACAACTTTTAAGTTAGGACTTATACCTTCCGACCCTTAAGGATTATTAAATTCCATTTCCTCTTAAATTAAAAACATATACTATTCGTAAAAGCAAAGAAAAAGTCAACAAAAGCACTAGTGCGTAGTTGTTACGATTATCTATCTTCCCTCTACCAATCCAAACCCTAAAAGCTCATATAAACACAAGGCGTCAACCACTTGTACCTTACGTATCAACACTTGTACCCCATGCATTAAATATATTAACAAATAACAACCATGGTGGGTAGCCGCATAGGCGGAACTCACACCACAATTAAATCCCATTAATTCATAACATATTAATATTAATTAATACGGAGTAATAAAAGTATAAAAAGGCCCACATAACGTTGCATCTAACCCTCGAACAACAACAACCCACCGGAATTTGTCGAGATCCGACGTCGTCCGTCGGATTTCGTCATATTCTTCTCTGGCAACCATGATGAAGCTTTCATCTTCCGCCGTCGCCGCCTCCTTCCTCGCCGCCTCCACGGCCGCCCTCTCGTCCTCTCATCCCATTTCATCACTTCAGGTACACATCCCTAAATTTTATAAAATTAGTGTTCACTTTCAGCAAGATTAATGTAACTAATTCATTATTGATTTATTATTGTGGTTTTAGACGTCGAAAGAGGTGAAGAGTGGGGAAGTGAAGGTAGAGAAGGATAAATTTGCACCCAGATTCGATGGGTTGAAGTTTATTGAGACGTTGGTGACGGCTCACAGGTGACGGAAGATGCAGGTTTTTTGAACTATCTGCTTGATTTTGGTTTCATAAGGTGGATTATTATTATTATAATTTTTGGTATTGTTGTGTTAGATCCCGTTTGTTGGGCGCCGAATGTATTGATTACTATTTGAGTTTGTTATCAAACATCTTTTCAATTAATTTGTTCAGATGCTACTTACTTTAGATATTATTTGAGCTTGTTATGTAAATTCCTGTTCATCTTTGATATAGTGACAGATAAATCTTTCAAAAAATTTTTTTTGTGCGCGTGAACGGAAGCCTTAACGAGTCCGGTTTTGAGCCTTAAATATGACTCGTTTAGTTATCGAGCCTGAGCTCGAGCTTTACATACAAATCTCAAGCCTAAACGAGCTCAAACAATTGTTATATTATTTTTTATGTATGCGATTTTATCTTTTGAGCGTGTTCAATTTTAAGTAATAGCATTGGTGAGTCGAGCTTGAGCCAAACTTTTAGCCCGTTTAAATTGTTTTCAAACTACCTCGAGCCAGGGGCGATGCTTAGTTGGGGCGGGAGGGGGAAGTTCCGATTATATAGTATTCGTATAGAAAGTTTTGGAAATATAGGGTTTCGACCCCCCGAAACTAGTGATTTCCGACCCCTCGGTGACTTCCGATCCCCCGAACCTTCGGGTCAAGCTTCGCCACTGCCTCGAGTCGAGCTCGAGCCTAGTCGGGTTGCTTACAACGCTAGTAAAGGTTGAGTAAATGGATGGGAAATGTGGCTGTTAGTAAAATTAATTGTCGTATAATTAGGATTTAGAATCCACAAAACCATATTTAGTCACAGTTTTTGAGCTCTGCGGACCACGGCTGTGGAAGAGAGGGGGCAAGTAGAGAGAGCCGAGACGCTTGGTTTGTGGCAACTGATGGTGCTTTAGAAAGGAAAGCAATGGTTCGTGCGGTCAAGAGACGGACAGGTTGGTGTCGTGGCATCTTTAATCCCTCGCGTTTGTGGATGCTCTAATTGATTTCAGTCTGTAAACTTGCAAAGAACGCAGAGGCTACTTGGACCGAGAAACCTGAGGAAAGCCTGACACCAACCCAATACACTCTAATCAGCTAATCGGTGAGATCACCGGTCACAGAAGTTTGATGTAATTGGTTTTGGGACAGGTTGGTCCAAACCCGACTAAAATGAAAAGATCTAAACTTAATATTGTAAGGGGGCGTGCGGTGGAAACCAAACAGCTGATTGTGTTCTTGGCTGTTCAGTGTTCATCTCCGAAAAAGACAGAATATAATCAATTGGCATACTATCATCATATCGGTCTTGTTCATCAATCAGCAGATGTATTGGTTTGGTACTTCAATCATTCACCAATCAGGTGAAGCTTCAATCAAATAAAATTCTCCAATCTGTCATCAATTGGCACGGGCATCGAAGTTCGATTGCTGTTCACGATCATTATGTTTATCGTTCATCTTTTATACGCTGCTGCTGTGAAAAAAATCCCCTCTAATTTGTTTTGTTAAAGAAGGTACACCTGCTGCGCGCACAAAATGCATATGAAGTTCATTGATGTAGAACCAAATTCGGGAAGAGAACAGAGGAGTAGGCCCAAATTGATGCAGCCACAAAATTGACGCAACAGCCTAATTTGCAAGTCGGTCCTAACCTGAGTCATCGGGCTTCATATTCCAGATTTTCCGTTTAATTTACTCAACGTACACTCTTGACACGATGATGTAACAAGTGTACACAAGTACCCAACGGACGCGAGAAAAAATTATTATAACAGAATATAAATGTGTTATTATCAAAACCAGTCATATGCCTACCATGTTAACCGACGGTACCATTGTTACACACGAAACCTAAAAACTTGTTATATCAAATGGACAAATGGTTAAACTAATAAACATGCATGATAGATTGCTAGATACAGCATTTAAAAAATAACACTGCATTACATCATGTTCCAACACTTAATATTAACAATACATGGTAATTAAGCTCTTATTCGATGATGGTACAATTGTACAATAAAAAATAAATATAACTTTTTACAACAATGATATTATCCATCCCAGAACAGACAATAATACGATGCTGATGCTGATGCTGCTGATTCTGTTTCTGCTATTAAATCTTTCCTGTAAAAAAGAAAAAAAAAAAATACTAAAATCAACATTGCATTTCACCAAACATCCTACTAACAATGATATTAAATCTTTTCTGTAAAACAACAAATTACTACAATCAAGAATGCATTTGACCAAACATATCTACTAAAATAGACAACACCTCAGCTAAGCTACTTAGCCGGCAAATTTATAGGTAAAAACCGTCGGCTAAGTTCTTAACTGACTTTGTCTATTTTGGTAATTTCTTAGTTAACGACAATGTTTGGTAATTAGACCATATATAAATCTCATAACTCAAATTTATTTCAACATACCGCTGACGAAGAAATAGGCATATACCCACCGGAGGGATTGCCCGGTGGAAACATCAATGGCGGCGAAGGCGTTCTAGACCCATTACCACCACCCGAGCTCCCAACAAACCCTAGATCATACGCCGGAGTTCCATCATGCTTAAACAAACCATAATTCCTCTCCGAAGTCGGTCCAGGCTTCAAATTCTCATTAAACAAAGCAAACACAAATACATCAAACTCATAATCCGGCATAGCCGGAGTCCCTTTCTTTTGCTTCACAATCTTCAGAATACATCCATTATACTTTTTAGCATTCTCTGGTGATGCTCCGGTTTCGTTATCGTCTCCTTTCGAAGGCCAACCGGTCTCCGATATCTGAATCTTAACATCTTTATGCCCCAATTTACATAAAGCTGAATATACGGCATCCATTTGTGCAAACAACATGTTATCATATTTCAAATTGTTGCCGGAGTCTACAACTCCGGCGTTAGGCTGAAACAAAACAAACTCTAACGACACGTCCTTAGAGTTTCGCTCGTACGCGAAGAACGGGTACGCGTTTATTAAAAACGGAGAACTTGTTTTTGCTAAGAAATCAATGACCGGAGACATTTTTCCGGCCAAATCTTGCCGGAAAGTTCCCGATGATGGCGGATACGACGTTTCGAGCACGGATAGTGAGTGCGCGGACGTCACGGTTATCTTCTGGTCTAGGTTAAACTTAACGAGAGCTGCATGTATGTTCTGCATGGCCGGAAGTAAGCAGCCGGAAAGTGACGTATCGTTTGACGTCAGCACTTCGTTACCAAGAGCAATGGAGGTGATTTTGGTTGCGGGTAGATAGGGTTTGACGTTGCATTCGACCCACGTCTCGGCAGCCGTTGGATCTTGTAACGACGTTAAGTATTCGTTACCTGGTCAACGAGAATAATTTAGAATAATTGGCTTAAGTAAATGTGTAAAAGTAACATTATTTGTTGTTAAAAAAAGTTTTCGTAGGCTAACGAGAGTAATTTAGAATAATTGGTGTAATTAAATATGTAAAAATAACATTTGCTGTTAAAAAAATATACTTATCTAGGTAAGTGGAGCAATATAGAATAATTAGTGTATCTATGTAACATGAAACTCTGAAACAGAGTGTTAGGTAACAGCAAGGGGTAAACAAATAAAAGTAACATTTATCGTTAAAAAAATAGTATTCGTTACCCGCTTTAGCTAGGCAATGGGAGTATTGTAGAATAACTAGTGTAAGTGAATAAAAGTAACCTTTGCCGTTAAAAAAAAGTATTCGTTACATACCGATACCGACAGTGAAACTAACGCCGGTATTTGCAAACGCTTTGAGGACATCAGGATTTGCATCATAGAGTTTGACTTTGTTTGCACCGATGGACTTGACTAAACGGATTGCTTTGTCTGGTGATGGGAGGTTGTCGGCGATTTGGCCGTAGTTGATACCGATTGAAGATAGTGTATTGGTCGGAAAGAAGAGGAGGAGGACGGTGGAGATGTGGAGGAGATGGGTGGTGAAACGGTGGTCCATGAGAATGAATGTGTAGTGTGATAAGTTAGTGTCACCGACTGGAAGTGGTGATGGCCCAGATTCTCAAAGAGGTAGTAGTTACAAACACATAGTATGATAATTGTATATTCCAGCCTTGCTTTTACATTTTTTTTTGAAGATAATTGTGATGAAAATGATTTGAAATATAATATATCTATATCTATACTACGGGATGTTTGGTAAGCCTCTTATTGAGGTTCTGAACCATTCAATACTGAATGATTCAACATTCAACGCATTTGTTTCAGCTTCTGAATGGAATGGTTAAGGCTGAACCATTAAGATTTGGGATGTTGCTGAACCATTAACCATTGAACTATTAAACACTGAACTAGGCTGACCTTAATGAGACTCTTCTACTAATGTGGGATAAGAAAATTAACCATTAAGTGATCAAACTTAATGATTTAGCATCTAACCATTTATACATCTTAACCATTTAGATATCTTAATGATTCAACACTTAATCAATCAAACAGCCCCTATATATAATATATGAGTGAAGGTTATTTTAAGATTCCTAAAAGTTAATAACTTCTTTCAATACATAATGTACAACCCTAAAATGAGAGTAATATAGCACTTTTACATAATATAGTAATTCAAACATTTTTACACTTTAATACCCATCTTAATTACATTTTAATTCCCTTAACTTTACTCAACTTTTCTTTATCTACATAAAAGTTACTTCTTTTCCCCTTATTTTAAGGCAACTACTTCCCGATTTTATAAAGACCATAATTATTTCAAACGCTAAAATATTCTTTTTAAAAAAATACATCATAAAAATGAGCATTTTTATCCTCATTAATATGAGTATAGTATTGCTATATTTTTGTAATTTAAAAAAATTGATGCATTATGAAGAAGTAAATACCTCTCCGAGTAGACAAGAATAATGCTCCGGTTGCGAATAACCTGTTGGATTTGGTTCCGGGTGCCTGCAAAACAAAACACCGTTAGGACTCGTCACAGGAAAGGGGGGTTTCCTGTGACCACCCTCCGGCGTGAGAATAAGTATGGGTTTCTGGTGTGAAAGTAAAGCGGAAGCTTTTGTCAATGTGTGTATGGAATTTGACTTACCTTTAACCTGTATTTATAACCTCTCTTTACCTTTCTCGTAACCGCCTCTTTGAGCCTATCTCTAGGAGCTAACTCTCCGGTTTTGATGGAGATAGGCTTTACCTCTTCTATTGAACCCTTCGTCCCCATTTCTCGGAGAAGAGGTTGAGGCTTATCAATAGTCCGGAACATGACCGCCTTGGCCCATCCGGCGTTTATCTGCCATTGGGCCGGCCCTAAGGTAATGGGGCCTTTAGTTGGAGTTGGGCCGATCCATCTAGAGTGGGCCTACCTCGTCATGTCCCCCCAAGTCTAGTGATAAGCAAGTTTGGTTATGACTAGGCTTTAATCATAAGCTGCATAGTACTTTTAATAATGACGTAAATGCCAAAAAATAAAAAATCTTCATAGAATGTAGCGCCGCATGGTTAAGGCACGTGATGTGACGTCACCCTGAGTTGTCACCTCAGTCGTTTCAACAGTCTGAGAAACTCAAGGGATTTGACTGTTGGCGGTTAGTTTTCAAAAAATTTGAAAACGTGTACTAACTTCCACCTATAAATTAGCTGGTTGCCACTGGAAATTTACTCCACAGTATTGAATTACCCATTTCTCTCTGAAATGGCTCCCAAAACCAGCACATCACGAACCACCATGAGTGTTGCCCAGATTCATACCAGTTGGTCGGTAACGGCACTACAATCTTTCTTGTCCGAATGGCGTATACTGCCGGAGTGGAATCCTGTTTGTCCAGGACCTACTGATGTTGCTTTTCCCTTAAAACCTGGGAAGATTACCTTGTACGCCGAATTTTTCAAGTTCTGCCATTTCCGGTTACCGGTAACACAATTCCTTGTGGAATTGTTGTCATATTATAAGGTGAACATTTCTCAGCTTCATCCGTTAGGGTTAATCAAGGTGAAACACTTTGAGTTTTGTGCCCGAGGACTGGGTATGTCCCCCCAGTTAGATGTCTTCCGGGTTTTTTATGTTCTTGTGTACAAAGGGGAGTATTTCACCTTTGACCGCCGTCCCGGTGCTCCTCCTTGTATCGAAAATTTTCCTCCTAATGTTCAAGACAAAAATTGGAAAAGGAAATTTTTCTTTATTGACGAGGCCGTATTACCCGTTGTTGCACCGGTGCAAACGCCTGAGGGGAAAACAAAGTTTGCAGATGAGAGCCCTGCTCCTGCTGTGTTTGAGAAACTTCCATTGTACCTGCCACCACTGCCCGGGGTCCGGCATGTATACCACACATGCCCGAATGGATGTCCTTGATTAAGTATCTGGCTTCTGAAGGGGATACACATCTCAGAGCCGGTCCTAGGTAAGACTTTCTGTAAAGAACCCCGGCTTGGATCTCGTATTGAAGTGACTTGGTTCGGATTTTCATTGCCTCGGCTCTATCTTCTGGCAGGCTTCCATCCGTGAGGTACTTATGTATAGGGGTCATCCAGGAGACCTCAACCGCGTGCACCAAATGAACTTCGGATATTTGTGTGGACGGGTGCTTTAAAGTTTCCGTGTGGACGTTGGCATCTGTGCCTGATGAGGCCAACTTACTAAGAGCATCAGCTATGTCGTTCTTGTGTCTTCTTACATGATGTAACGTGACCTTCTTAAACTTTGCCATCAACTCCTTTGTCTTCTCCAGGTACCTGGCCATAGATTCATCCTTGGCCTCATACGACTCGTTGACCTGGTTGTTGACCAAGAGTGAGTCCACATGGGCATCTACCCGGGTGGCACCCATGGCCAGGGCCACTCGCAATCCTGCTAGTAGGGCTTCATATTCGGACTGATTGTTAGAACATTCGAAGTCGAACCGTAGGGCATAGAGGAACCGTGCACCCTCCGGGCTGACCAACAGTAACCCTGCTCCGGCTCCCTTGCTGTTGGAGGAGCCGTCGGTATAGAGCTGCCATGGGGTAGATTCATCTTCTAGCATATCTTCGATTCTCGGCACAGATTCTTGAATCTCTTCTCCCTCCGGGATTTCCGTCATGAAGTCGGCCAGTACCTGGCCCTTTACAGCCGTTCGCTTTTTAAATGATACATCCAGTGCTCCCAACTCGATTGCCCACTTGGCAAGCCGCCCGGACACTTCTGGCTTGTTTAGAATTTGTCCTAGTTGGAAGTTTGTGAGGACTTCCACTTCGTGCGCTTGGAAGTATCTGCGCAACCTCCGGGACGAGTGGACCAGTGCAAGTACCAATTTTTCCAAGGTAGGGTACCTAGCTTCGGTGTCCGACAGCGTCCGGCTGATGTAATAAATTGGGGTCTGGCATTTATTTCTTTCAACCAGCAAAACCGAACTGACGGCATGGTGCCCGGCCGCCAAATATATCTTCAATACTTCTCCCGGGCGAGGTGCTGTAAGCATAGGCAAGTTACCGACGAACGTTTTCATCTGCTCAAATGCTCTGTCCGCTTCTTCAGTCCATCTAAATTTGTTCTTGTTCAGGCAATCTTTGAGTGTGGAGATAAAAGGTAACGAACGCTCGGCATGCCTGGCCAGGAACCTGCTGATGGCGGCCAGTCTTCCATTGAGTGTTTGGGCATCTTTCAAAGTTTTAGGGGCGGGCATATTACGAATTGCCGCTACCTTTTCTGGGTTGACTCGGAACCCGTCTTTTGAAACTATCACTCCCAAGAACTTTCCCTCTTCTACCCCGAAAGAGCACTTTCCCGGGTTTAGCTTGATGTTGTATTCCCGGAGAGTATCAAATGTTTCTTCGATATCCTTCAACATCATCTCTTCCGTCTTGCTTTTGACTACCAGATCATCCACGTATACTTCCAGGTTCCTGCCAATCTGGTGTTCGAACGCTTGGTCCATCAGCCTTTGATAAGTTGCCCCGGCGTTCTTTAGACCAAATGGCATTTTGGTGTAGCAAAATATACCGGCGTCCGTATGGAAAGCTGTCTTATCCTCGTCTTCCTTTGCCATCTGAATCTGATGGTATCCCTTGTATGCGTCCAAAAAACACTTGAACTGGAAAGGAGCCAGGGAATCGACTTTGAGGTCTATCTCCGGGAGCGGGTAGGCATCTTTAGGACATGCTTTATTCAGATCCTTGTAATCCACACACATCCTCCAGGATCCGTCGTGTTTTCGAACCATGACAGGGCTAGCGACCCATGTGTGGTATTTGGTCTTTCTCAGGATCCCAGCTTCTTCTAACTTTTTTACCTCCTGCACTACAGCCGCTCTTCGGTCAGGAGCCATGCTTCTTCTCTTTTGTGTGATTGGTTTCACGTTTGGGTAAGTAGACAGCTTGTGTTCTGCCTTCTCTCGAGCAATCCCGGTCATATCGGAATGTGAGAAGGCAAAAACATCCATGTTGCGTTTTAACAGCCGCTTCAACTTCTCCTGAGTGGCCGGGGCCAACGAGTCTCCAATGGTGACCGTTTGATCCGGGTGCTTCGTGCTCAACACCCATCTCTCTGGGCCTCGTATCCCGGACGGTGCCTGACGGCAAGTTGTGCCCTCGGATGCTGCAACGACTTTCTCTCCGGAGACAGTAGCTACTCCATGTGGCGTTGGGAACATGAGAAAACCCCTGGCAGTAGATACCAGGGCGTCAATTCGCCCCAACGTATACCGGCCGATGATTAGGTTGTACTGAGAGGTAGCCGGGATCACTAGGAAAGTGACTAGGATGGTCCGTTCCTTGTAGCCATCACCGAGGGTGACCGGGAACGTCAATTGCCCCAACGGCTCTATACATTCCCCCGTGAATCCTTTTACCGGGCCATGGGCCGGTGCCAGCATCTTCTGATCTTCCATTGACATTCTTCTGAAACACGGCTCATAAATGATATCTTCTGAACTGCCCGTGTCCACCATGATTCTTTTCATGCTGTAGTCACCTACAGCTGCTGATATTACCAGGGCTTCCATTCTTAATGCCTTGTAGTAAGGGGGTACAGTCATTACCGTTTCCATCCACGGTTCAATTGTTTCAAATCGTCTCTTGGAACCACCCCTTGTTTCCGGCCGTATTGTATTAATCTCCCTGGACTTTTTCCCGGTTGCCCTGTCCTCCCAGGTCGCTGGGCCTGGCTTCGTGTCTTTGACCAGATGAGCTAACTTCCCTGTTCTGACGAAGTATTCAATCTGTCTCTTGAGCTGGAAGCAATCGTCTGTATCGTGACCGTTACCTTTATGATAGTCGCAGAACTTAGACTTATCCTTTGAAGGTGAGTCTTTGACCGGACGGGGAGCATTCAGCCTTAGATTTTCCGTTTCCAAAATCTGGGACGGTGTCTTGATAAGTTCAGGGTAGTCTAGCTTGGGTTTGGCGGCCGCCTCCCCCCGGCTGGAATATGAATCCCTGGACTTTTCAGACCTCCGGGTATGCTCTCGACGTTCTTCCCGGCGTTCTTCCCGACGATCCTCCCTGGCATAGGGTTGGCCGGATCGCCCCTTATTCCGGGAACTTCGAGATTCCTGATTATCAACTAGCTTGGCCGCCTCTTGCTTCTTTCGCACAGCATGATTCATTGCAATTGACTTTTCCTGCTTCACATATGCTTTTGCTATTGTCATCATCTCATCCATGGTTTGGGGGTATCCCTAAGGTCCATGGAGTTTTCTTAACAAGCCGTCGTCATTCACCCCCATGGTGAATGCGGTGCAGGCCAATTCTTCTGTGAGCCCCGGGATCTGGAGCCTTTCCTTGTTGAAACGGATAATGAAGTTTTCCATAGGCTCATTGTCTCTCTGGCGGATGTGCATCACTTCATCCCTGTACTTAGTGTGCCTTCGTTGCTGACTAAATTGCTGGGAGAATCCTTTCACAATATCCCTCCAGTTTGTTATGGATCCTGGGGGAAGGCTGTCCCACCAGACTCTTGCAGCCCCCACCAATGTTTGAACAAACATGTGGCACCAGGCAGGAAGCGGCCAATCTTTAGACGTTCCCACGGATTCAAAAATGCTTAAGTGATCATCTGGGTCTCCTGTCCCGTCATATTTGCCTACGGTTGACGGTAGCTTCAGATTCGGGGGCAGCGGTGCATTGGCAATTCTAGCCGAGAACTTTGAATAGGTTGCCATTGCCGGGGGCCGATATGGCCGAGTAAGGTCTTCATCATTGTCTTGATCCTCCACTCCTTGCGGTATGGTAGAGGCTTGTCGTCGTCCTTGAGTGAGGCCGGCCGACGTGTTTTGGCCTCCCGGGGTTGCATCATACGTAAGACGCGTCCGGACATCACTCAATCTTGTGTTTGAAGGCCCCTCTGCCTGGGTAGTCAACCCTGGCATAGATGGCTGTGTGGGTTGGTACATATATGGGTAAGGATACGAGTATGCTCCACCAACGGGGGGTGCACACATGTATCCATATGGGGACATAGGGTAGTAAGGCATGTAAGGCTGATTTCCGGGTGTAACCGGGGTGTATGGTGGCATGTTTGGTGGTATAAGAGTGGCTTGTGGTGATGATGTCATGGCCGCTGAGATTGCGGCCGAGAAGAGCGGGAGGCTTTGTGCTGCTGTAGACCAGGGCACCGATGATGTGGGTGCCGGAACTCGAGGAGCTGAGAAGCTTGTACTAACAATCGGTCGAGTGTACGTGGACGATGGAACCGGTCCTCTTACAGAAGAGAAACGTCCCTGGTGACTCCCGAGCGACACAAAAGTCTGCGTGTTCCCCGGGAGTGGAGCCGGTATTCTTGGAGAAAACCTCGGGGCCACTCCGTCACCTTCCCCTTCCGAGTCGGATGCCACTGCACCGTCGATCCGCTCTGTTGTGGGAATCAGATTCTGATCACTTCTTGCCGGATTGGTGGTAACTATGGCGTTTTGGCTTGAAGTCATCTCGGTTCGTTGGGTTATTCAACCGGTAGCTAGTTCCTTGTACGGGTCCCACGGATGGCGCCAATGAAGAAGTAAATACCTCTCCGAGTAGACAAGAATAATGCTCCGGTTGCGAATAACCTGTTGGAATTGGTTCCGGGTGCCTGCAAAACAAACACACCGTTAGGACTCGTCACAGGAAAGATGGGGTTTCCTGTGACCACCCTCCGGCGTGAGAATAAGTATGGGTTTCTGGTGTGAAAGTAAAGCGGAAGCTTTTGTCAATGTGTGTATGGAATTTGACTTACCTTTAACCTGTATTTATAACCTCTCTTTACCTTTCTCGTAACCGCCTCTTTGAGCCTATCTCCAGGAGCTAACTCTCCGGTTTTGATGGAGATAGGCTTTATCTCTTCTATTGAACCCTTCGTCCCCATTTCTCGGAGAAGAGGTTGAGGCTTATCAATAGTCCGGAACATGACCGCCTTGGCCCATCCGGCGTTTATCTGCCATTGGGCCGGCCCTAAGGTAATGGGGCCTTTAGTTGGAGTTGGGCCGATCCATCTAGAGTGGGCCTACCTCGTCACATTACATGATTAAGAATATACAAGGTGAGCAGTAATCGAACTGTTAACAAAAACGAACAAAACTAGATGAAACTATACTAGAATCAATCAAAAACTGAATTAACCCAAAACTAAATTAGCATAAATCACTTATCATTTTTTATAAACTTAGTTAACCATAATTAACCAAACTATAAACAAAACCATTCATATGTTCATATAATTTTAACTTTTATACCTCAAATCCATGTATTTCAGAGAAAAATTTTGATTTGGTTTATTAATAAAAATAACTGAAAGGAACTGAAATTTGACAATCTAACCAAACAAACCGAACGAATTAACCGACTTGTTAATAAGATCGAATTGCCCAATGACTTCGATTTCGAGTTCAGTTGAGGCTAATAACTGAACAGGACCATGCACACCCTTAAAAGTGTCCATATTACCCGTCGTATCGCATGGGCACCCATTTTAGTATATGGCAGTATTCATTATTTTCGCAACTTCAACTTGCGGAATAGGATGTGGCAGATTTCTTTTTTGATAAATTGCTTTATGTGTGGAAAGAGAGGGATATATCCGCAACCTAAGGTTGCGGATTTCTGCCAAAAACAAACTTGGGTGTGTCAGGGTGTCAGATGCTAAGTTGTGGAAATTCCATGTAGGCAGCCTCTTTCCATGTCAAATGTCCACGTTTAACCCACATCCTACCTTTATCCTAGTCATCAGCCACGCCAACCAACTCATCATCCACGTAAGTCTATTCCGCAAGCTCAGCTTGCGGAATCACCATTTTTCGAAGATTGTTTCTGACTCCTTCAAAATGCACAAATTCTTGTGGATTCTCCACCAAAAAGGCAAAAAAGTCAGTTACTAGCCAAGGTCATAGATAAGAAGTGTAAAATTGCACCACATTTTGATTTGCATCCACATCAAAGTTTCCAAGGGCAAGGCTACCAACAAATGATATATCTGTATGCTCCAGGAGTATATCGCAATATACATGGATGGTGCGATAATGCATCACTTTGATAGAGCTCCTATTGTAGGAACCTTGTTTAAAGCGACTCTTCAAGTAAAGAAATCGACTTTGATGGGTACCCAATTTATCCAAGAATGTAGTCCTCATGTTTAAGTAGTGATCTATCAGGGGTGATGTGTAGGGAATGAATTGAAAGCATGCCTAAATTAACCCCATTCGCTTCAATTTATCATTGTTTTTCGAGACTCAATAGTCACCCGGAATAGAAAAACGTTATTGGAACTCCCTTGATTCCAAGTTTTCAAACACACACTTTGAGTTCCAAATCCAGGTTGTCATGTCACGGTTTTGTAAGCATCCAAGCTGCCAGTACACACCCTTTCACAGACTCTAACGGATCACTGTCAACCATGTTGTCAAAACTCAAAAATAAATTTATTCACCTTTGCCTATGTGTAAGGCCCCTAACACGGGCACCATACTTATTATTAGTATATTACCATCTCACATCATTCTCAGAATAAGAGAATTCTCATTAAATACGCAGCGGAAATAAAGTTCATACAAAAACCAAACATGGGCCTAGAGTTTTCAATCCAAGACTCTTAACATAAAACAATCATAAAAGCCAATATGCAAGTCGCGCCGAGTAACCATTGCCATCCGCCTACAAGCCGCCTTCAATCACATTCTTTCCTTTACTTGAAATGCATGCTAAAAGTCAGCTACGCTGAGTGAGTTCTATAGTAAGGCTATACAAAACATTTGCAAAGGCTTCTTCTTCTTCTTCTTTTTTTTTTCTAAAATCATTAATTACGTTTTAAACCACATTACGTTACAGGCAGGCATCGGCGCATGCGCCAGAAGCCCCTCCTCACCTCTGGCCACCATCGCAACCCTTATCGCCATACCGTTATCACCCTGAAGGTGCTCAACATACCGTCCTTCTCCCGAAGATAAGGGACATAGGGTCCACCGACCCTTCATACCGTCGTCACCCCGAAGGTGCTCGATTATAAGGCACACCACGTTACTACAGACCATCTGCGCCAATCATTATGTCCTTCTCCCAAAGATAATGGACCTGGGGCAAGTTTACCCCCCATTCCGTTAACACATTAAAACATTCATCGCATAGGCGCGCAAGCACAAAACATTATTAAAACATGCGCTAGCCTATTCATTCATCAAATCATTTTAAAGCATGCAAATCAGCCCAAAACATTTAAAACATTTAAAACGTGGGTGATAGAAACTCACCTTAGCTTTGCGTACTGATTTCCCTAAGCCTCTTAACCTCGCGCAAACTCAAATGCCTAAACACATAGCACTACATCAATACACATACATCTTGGACGAATGCTCCGCCTGGAACATCCTCCTAAGTCCACGCGGCCCACGGGGCACATGATACATTCGATCCGCCCCGCGCGGACCCTTAAGTTACGTCACTGATCCGCACCATGCAGATCCTTACGTTACGTTTACTGTTGCGCAGGCAGGAAACAGCGTAGGCCAAGGCTTGACCTGCCTCCGCGCTACACCAAAATCCTTCCGCACAACTATAAACTCATCGTCATCAATATTACTACCCAACAGATCAGAAAGAACCCTTACTTTAACCATTCGAACTCTTCTTTCGAGAATTCCGGATCGACTAACCACCTATGAACCTTGGATCGAATCCTGATCCGTTACAAGGATCTACATCAGTCATCACAATCCGATAACATTAAACTATTATCGATCAAATACATACTTTGGGTTAACCGATGGAGACAGATCGATCGCCAAGAACCAAGATGATCACCACACCTATCAACACCGGAAACCCTTATTCGAAAACTATCGAAGCTACGATCAAATCATAACACAAGAGGGTTGGATGATTACCTTAACTAGACCAGAACCGATTCTCTCTCTTTCTCTGTCGAATCCGACGGAAGCAACAAGTGAATTAGGGTTTGAGGGTTGATAGGTGTATATAGGGAAGGATCCCATGCAACATTTACTTCAAGGTCCCTGAATCTTTACTCTCCTACAACTGGTTCCCCAAGTTATGTCCTTTCGGTCCCCATGGTTTCGCTTCCTTTCAACTAATATACAACAACATACTAGACGAGCCTTTTGGGATGTTACAAGTCTACCCTCCTTACAGGAGGTTTCGTCCCCGAAACCTGCTGATCAGAAAATAGATGTGGGTAGTACTCCCTCATCTCGTCTTCCGGCTCCCAAGCAGCCTCTGAACCTTTACGGTGCATCCACTATACCTTAAACAATGGCACAGTCTTATTTCTTAATCTCTTTTCCCCGCGTTCCAGTATCTCTACTGGTTCCTCAACGTAGTTCAACCTCTCGTCAATTTCTATATCATTCAAAGGCACATGCGCGGATTCATCCGCCAAACACTTGCGCAAATGAGATACATGAAACGTTGAGTGAATTCCCGTAATCTCATCCGGTAGCTATAACCGATAGGCAACTTCACCAACTCGCACTAAGATTTTGAATGGTCCGATATATCGGAGACTCAATTTTCCCCGCTTTCGGAACCTGATTATACCTTTCCACGGAGATACTTTAAGCATAACTCTATCACCAACAATGAATTATATAGGTTGTTGTTGCTTAACCGTGTACGACTTCTGTCTATCCTGCGCAGCTCTCATGCGTGCTTTCACTTGGTCAAACTTTTCCGACGTGGCTCTAACCACTTCTAGACTTCCCAATTCTTTCTGGCCAATTTCTCCCAGCAAACGGGATTTCTACACCGCCGTCCATACAACATTTCATAGGGAAGCATCCCTATCATCACATGATAACTATTATTATGCGAATACTCTGCCAACGGCAGGTGGCTATCCCAACACTCGCCGAAATCTATGATACATGCACGCAGCATGTCCTCCAGGGTCTGAATGGTCCATTTCGATTGACCATCCGTCTGCCGATGATATGTTATACTAATGTGCAGCTGCGTCCCCATGGCTTCATGCAACTTCTTCCAGAACCTGGACGTAAAATGAGTGTCCCTATTCGACATGATAGACAGTGGTACACCATGACGCGCTACAATTTCCTTGATAAACACCTTCGAAAATCGTTCTAACGAATACGTTTCCCGAATCGGTAGGAAGTGAGAGCTCTTCGTTAACCTATCCACAATGACCCATATAGCATCATAACCTTTAACTGTCCTTGGCAACTTAGTAATAAAGTCCATTGTTATATGTTCCCATTTCCACTCGGGAATTTCAAATGGCCGAATCTTTCCGTAAGGTTTTTGATGCTCCGCCATCACCTGAAGGCACGTCAAACATTTCCCTACATACTCGGTTATCTCATGCTTCATACCCAGCCACCAGTAATCTTTCTTCAGGTCTTGATACATTTTCATACCGTCGTCACCCCGAAGGTGCTCGACCATCATCCGTACCGTCGTCACCTCGAAGGTGCTCGACATAAGGTGCGCCAATCCTTTTACTATAGACTGTGTGCGCCAATATTCTGTCCTTCTCCCAAAGATAATGGACCTGGGGCAAGTCCACCCCTCATTCTGTTAACACATTAAAACATTCATCGCATAGGCGCGCAAACACAAAACATTATTAAAACATGCGGTAGCCTTTTCATTCATCAAATCATTTTAAAGCATGCAAATCAGCCCAAAACATTTAAAACATTTAAAACGTGGGTGATAGAAACTCACCTTAGCTTTGCGTACTAATTTCCCTAAGCCTCTTAGCCTCGCGCAAACTCAAACGCCTAAACACATAGAACTACATCAATACAAATACATGTAGGACAACTGCTCCGCCTGGAACATCCTCCTGAGTCCACGCGGCCCCATGGCGCGCATGACACATTTGATTCGCCCCACGCGGACCCTTACGTTGCGTCACTGATTCGCACCCTGTGGATCCTTACGTTACGTTTACTGTTACGCAAGCAGGCAACATCGTAGGCCAAGGCTTGAACCGCCTGCACGCCACATCGAAATCCTTCCCCGCAACTGTAAACTCATCGTCATCATTCCAACCCCACAGATCAGAAAGAACCTTTACCTTAACCGTTCGATCTGTTCTTTCGATAATCCCGGATCGACTAACCACCTATGAACCTTCGATCGAATCCTGATCCGTTATTAGGATCTACATCAGTCCTCAAAATCCGATAACATTAAACCATTATCGATCAAATACATACCTTAGGTTAACCGACAGAGACAGATCGATCGCCAAGTACCAAGATGACCACCGCACCTATCAGCACCGGAAACCCTTATTCGAAAACCATCGAAGCTACGATCAAATCATAAGACAGGAAGGTTGGGTGATTACCTTAACCTGACCGGAACCGACTCTCCCTCTCTTTTTGTCGAATCCGACGGCAGCAACAAATGAATTAGGGTTTGAGGGTTGATGGGTTTATATAGGGAACAAGCCTTTTGGGATGTTACACTTTAATTTTTTTCATCATCTAATAGAACTCGCTTTTAATCGCTCTTAAACTAATCTTCTCAAGCTTGAGCTTTTATCATTTCTACTAAATTCTTGCTATAAATTTTGACTTAGATTTGTTTGCGACTTGAATTTATTTACGTTTTAATTAATAGTCATTATCTAGTGTCTCTTTGTTATATGTACAAATATTTTAAGTACTTATACATATTACAATTTAAATGATTGTAACCGTAATTATTTATAATAGTATTATACTACATTATAAAGGAGAAGGTATATGCAAATATGTTTAAATTGTTTAAAGTTAAGATAGTATATCAAGGATTTCTTTACAATTTCTTAAATTTTATCACCTTTCTTCCCTAAATGCCCTAGAAGATAATCAACTTTTATATGAAAATGAAACTCACTCAAACTAAATAAAAACACGGGATAACAATATTGTTGAACAAATTTCATATAATGGCGATGAAAAATAATAATTTATATTACTACAATGAATAATCTTATCTCAGCTAAACTTATGAGTTTTTAAACTTTAAAATATAGTGACTAAAGTCTTCCTAGAGTTAAGTCAAGCTAACCAGAGCACCTTTTTTTTTATATCATTCAACGCAATCATTTTTGTTTTCAATTTTAATCATGATAATTACGTGAAATTAGGCTCTATAGCTTTTATTAGTTGATTAATTTTTAGGCGTTTTTATGATAGATTGATGATATGATATACGTGTCGTTCATTAGGTATTGGTTAAAGGATTGCCTGTTTGTTTAGAAAATTTAAGGTTGATGATATGTTATTTATACATGTCGTTCATTAGGTATTGGTTAAAAGATTGCCTATTTATTTAGAAAATTTAAGGTTGGTGTAGTCTTTTATTAATCTACTTTGGTAGGAGAAATTCCATGGTCTGAAAATTATTATTTCAAATATATCCAAGTCTAGTCTTTGTTCTTGATGATTCAGTCTATGTGAACAATCATCCCGATATGGCTGCACACTTGCATTCTACTCGTGTTTTGGGATTTTTTTGGCTATCGTGTGCCATAGTAATACTTATATTATAAACCCTTTTCATATATATATATATATATATATATATATATATATATATATATATATATATATATATATATATATATGCGTCTACCCAGTGGCAAAGTGGACGGGATGGTTTGGCTCACTGGCTATATTGGGCAATTTTTTAGCTACTGGGTCAACTTGGGCAAGTCTATTACAAATTTACAAATCACAACTTTTAATTTCTAAATAGACAGTGACTTTCATATGATAGTGTATACAATATCATATTATTACTACATGCTTTTGTCATGTAAATGAACTTTATCATTTACCAAGGTGTCTTTAATGGCACGGTTATGTAGATATGCAATGACTGGACAACTTACACAAGAGTGATGTTTATGTTCATATTGGTCTGTTACAGTAACATACCTTTGGTTTATTAAGATTTGTTCAATAATGAGTACATGATTTTTGTGGTGAACTGCAATCAATTATAAGTGGCGGTGCACGCTTCTTTTCTTTTCTTTCTACAAATACTTGTTAATACACAGTGTGCACATTTTTTTTCCTTTTACGTAACTTGCGACAAAAAACTTAAGTATCATAATATTGTATTGTAACCCATTAGTGAATTCTGCTGCAACACACGAGTAAACCTACTGATATATATTTTATATGATGGACGACATTCCAATTCAACTTTTGGAATCATATCATTATGACGTTGTCAACTATTTTCATTAATTTATACCCATTGGGAACAAATTCAACTCCACCTCTGTTGATGGTTTACAAGAAAAGATATAAAGATTCATTTGGACATCCTTTAAAATCAAATCACACAGAGTCCTTTTGTCATTTTCTTTACCAATAATAGAAATAGGACAAATATATTTTGATATTTCATTATTATATGTATGAATTTTTAGGACCGGCGTGTTGCGGCGTGATCCTTAAACCAAACAAAAAATAGAAGTTGTTGATCAGTTTTGAGTGTAGGTAATGAAAAACATAATAATAATGATAAAGATACCTGATAGATTGGTGAGACTAGCAACGTCAGTGTTGTTGGGTTCCCTTTAAGGTGTATCTAAGTGATGGTATTACGAGTTCTTCAAGAACTCGTTTATGAGAGAGAGGGAGGAGACAAATTATGTGAGTAGGTGTTGTATAATTTGCCAACGCCTTTAACCTCTAATAAGCTCTCTATTTATACGGTCATGGGACACCCTAATCATGTTACTAAAGGATAATTCCGTGCATTAAGGAATCACCTATCATTAACTTAAGGATATAAAGGTAATTGATCAATGTTATATAAATGATAATGATGGCCAATTAATAAATATAAGAAACATTATTTATATTTATTCCAACATAAGCAAATATATTTAACCATATATGTATGTTATGAAATATGAAGGGGAGTAATGCACACGTTAAGATTACAAGGATGTGGTTGGACAAGTAGCGCAAAGGTTGAATTGTAGAAGTGGGGCCATGCCTTTTCAATACTTGGGGGTTCGTGTAGGAGCTAATATGAATCGTATCACAAATTGGGAACCGGTCAAAGAGGTGTTTCGAACTCGTCTTTCTAAGTGGAAAGCTAAAGCGCTATCAATCGGGGGTAGAGTTACGCTGATTCGTTCGGTGTTGGAGAGCTTACCTATTTACTATTTCTCCATCTATAAAGCTCCGGTGAAGGTGTTAAACGATTTAGAATCAATGATTAAGAAGTTTCTGTGGGGTGGGTATGTTAATGAAAGGAAGTTACATTGGGTGGCATGGGATAGGGTCGCTAAACCGCAATCGAAAGGTGGATTGGGTTTGAAGAAACTAGGTTCCAGTAATAGTGCTCTGTTGTTAAAATGGATTTGGCGTTTTAAAACGGAACCTGATGCTTTATGGAAAAGAATTATAGAGGCGATCCATTTCTCTAAACGTAAATGGGAGATGATCACAGTTAACAATCGGCTTACCGGGATATGGAAAAATATAGTAAAACACGGCAGTAGCACGAAGGTACAGGGTCAATCTTTTCTTGAATTGATTAAGGGGAGTGTGGGGAATGGGAAAAACTTAAAGTTTTGGTTGGACTTTTGGTGTGATTCTATGCCTCTGAAGAATAAGTTTCCAAACTTATTTAAATTAGACAAAAACAAGCATGTTTTGGTTGAGGTCAGGTTGCAGGAGATTAAAGATGGTTGTGATGTTTGGAAACAAAGAGAATACCTGATGTCCGATCCTGTGAAGAAGGAACTTGCTGAATTGAGAAGTTTGTTGGCTTTGGTGTCTACTGTTGATTCGGGGGATAAATGGCAATGGATGGGTAGTAAAAGTGGTTCGTTTTCTGTGAAGGAAGCGAAAGACTGGTTACGAAGATCTGAGGAAGCGGCTGACTTTGTTTTGGAATGGTCAAAGTGGGTTCCGGACAAGATCAACATCTTTGTGTGGCGCGCAGAAATGAATCGGATTGCGACGGTCGAGGCTCTTGGCAGACGCAACATTGTTCTTCAATCTTCAGGTTGTGTTTTTTGTGATCATAGTCCGGAAACAGCTGATCATCTTTTCTCGGGCTGTTTATTCGCGCATGGTATTTGGTGGGCGATTGAAAGATGGTGTAAGCTGCCAATGTTCTTGATATTTGCTACGAAGGACGTCGTTCAGCAACATAACTATTTAAACCTTAAAGGTGTTAAAAAGGAGTTGGTCCATGGCATTATTTTTATAGCGATGTGGAGTATTTGGCGAGAGAGAAATAGGAGGATCTTTGAAGAGAAAAAGCTTCAAGTTATGGAGATCGTGGCAGAGATTAAAGCGCTTAGTTTTCTTTGGGTAAAAAATAGATGTAAAAAAGTATCTTTCTCATGGGAAGATTGGTGTAAATTTGAGGTTATGTAATTGTTCCGTTTTTTCCTATGCCTTTGTCTTGAAGGCGTAGGGGCGGTGGTGTTTTTATAAAAGTTATCTTTCAAAAAAAAAAGATTACAAGGAAGGTTCCTTATACGGATGAAACATAAGCAAAAAAACGTTTTCCTACATTATATGGTATAGATACAGATAAATAACTGCTTTCATCATGTGTCACAATTTTTTTTTGTGTGTTATCTTATTTCACCCCTTCATATCCTATATTTATATGTAATTTCAAATAGATCTTATATCAAATTATTGTTTTATAATTCGTAATTCTTCGTTAGGAACTATTCCATATTTCCTTTATTCATTTCGTGTAATATACGAGTTTTAACTTAGTAGAAAAATAAATAAAAAACACATTCATTCATTTTGTTTAAGAGCTCTTTTGGCATGGCCAGTATTATATCCATTACGTGTTTTAACGCATCGAAAATGAGAGTCATAATTGTAACCATCAATAAACACATACCGATCATTGGAATCCATAGTGTAGAAGTGCAGAAGCATGGGTGACGAGAAAATTTAAGCAATGAATGAGTAAGTAGAAGAGCTATTGAAGGCAGAGATCCTGCACGAAACACATTATCAGACATTGGTGGCAAATCCTGTTATGGTCACCAAGAGCACTGGCGGGTGGAGAATGTGTGTCGATTATAAATATTTGAACAAAGCTTGTCCAAAAGACTACTACCTGCTCCCAGAGATCGACCTAAAAGTTGATACCCTCGCACCATTCCGATTTAAATGCTTCCTTGATGCCTATAAAGGCTATCATCAAATTCAGATGGCATTGGAGGATGAAGACAAGACAACTTTCCGAATAGGTAAGGGAGTTTTTTTGCTACACTAAGATGCCATTTGGTTTTAAGAACGCAGGCGCCACATACCAAAGGCTGATGTACCATGCCTTTAGCCTCCAGATTCATAAGAATCTAGAAGTGTATGTGGATGACCTGGTGATCAAAATGAAAGAAGACGACCAGATGTTGAAAGACATGGAAGAGACATTTAAATTTCTACGCAAGATAAGCATGAAGCTTAATCCAAGCGTCTTTGGCATGGAGGAGGGCAAGTTCTTGGGGGTAGTCGTTACTAAAGATGGTTTCCGCCTTAACCTAGAGAAAATCCAAGCAATTGAGTTCATGTCATCCCCATCTACTCTGAAAGAAGTGCAAACCTTGAATGGACGATTTGTGGCGATCAACATATTTCTTTCGCAGCACGTAAGCAAATCCATCCAATTCATTAAAACGCTGAAAAATTGCTTGAAGAAAAACCAATTCAGGTGGATGGCAGAGGCTAAAAAAGCGTTCCAGGAAATTAAAAAGTGTCTGATGAACTTACCCATGCTGACTACTCCATATCCTAAAGAGTCCCTCACGTTGTATCTATGCGCAACACAAAGGGCAGTCAGCGCGGCACTGATGGTGGATTGCAAGCTTGCACAAACTCCAATATACTACATCAGCAGGGTCCTCACTGACGTGGAAACAAGATACTCCATAATCGAAAAGCTAGTCCTAGCCTTAGTGCGTGCCTCGCAAATGATACGCAGATACTTTTAGGGGGCCACCCAATTAATGTGCTGGCAGACTACATATTGAAAAATGCAGGATCGTTTTATCACAAAGACACACAAATATCACAAGAGTTTTAGTAAATCAGGTGCGGAAACCCTAATTTACATGCAAGATGATACAAACCAAAATCAGAACACGTTAAGATTCATTTTCAACTTGTTTTCCATTAATATAATCAAGATAAAACAGTTACAATGTAATATTAATGAAAACAGACGATTTCTAGAACCTTCCTAACACACACACAAAACACACACTCGAAATAACCAACTAATCTAAACAATAACTGCCCAAACATATATATAGGCAGACCCATTGGTCCTTTGAAGGCTCAAATGGTCCGTTCGACCTTTCGTTTACTTGAATCAACATAATAATAACCTTCAAGACTTCATTCGACTCTCTAGATCTTCCTTCGACCCCTTGATGATACGAATGAACATGTAAATAACCAAAACTTGAAATCTTTCGTCTTTATTCAGTGAATCCGAAATTGACAGCCACAATATGCACCTACAAACTCCCCCTTGGATGTTGCTCGGATTGTTTTGTCTGTTTCGTCTTCGAAGTAACCTTCACTTTCTTTATTAAACTTGTACCTTCAGTATTAGATGTGCGCTTCTTCGGTTCAGGTCTTAGCTTCATCGTCCTTCCCAGCATTTTCTTGTAATCACACCTAGCATACACTTCCAAAGCAAAGCAGAATATTGCCACTTTCTGGAATCTCCATGCTTGCTCTAAATCAGGAACATCAAAGTGAATCTGGTTGTAATACAATGTGTCGATGTCATCTTTTGCACAGTTAATCAACCACATTGGATCGAACATGCGTATCTTCTTGCACATTAACTTTAGATTCTTGTCATGCAAAACAATCACCGCTTCACCAGTCCTCCAATCGTAGTACCAGCATGCGAAATCTCTGCTGAAATTATGTTGAATAGTCATCAAAGGAACACCCTTCAAACACATCGGTGTGTACTTCGAAGTCACATACGGCAAATTGTTCTTTGGATCAATCTCTTTGTGAACAATTCGTTTGGGATATTGCGGATTAAACATGTCCCACCTCGTATGGCTTTTTCTCGGCATCTTCTCTGCTATGTAGTGAAGTACATTCGAACTATCAACACCACCAAGCTGATGTCTACACACATCCCTCACAGCCCAATAAGGAAGGGTTTTAATATCATGGAAATGACCAAAATAGATTATCACTTTTATCCCATTTGATTTCAATACATCTGAGCTGTGGAAACCATTTCCAGGCCAACGCACGTCCTTTACATTCTGTTATGGAACTTGTAGAATTCATTTTGAATCCCTGGCACTGGACGTTTATCTTCATCGTCTCTCAACTTCTTCAGTAAAGCTTTTAAAGCATCAGATTGCTTAAACACTTTGGCTTTTTCCGTCTCATCATCAAAAACCTCATCAATAATCTTCTTTCCTTTAACTTCAACAATGTTTTCAGCTTCCTTTAAGATCTCATCATCAATGATTGGAATGCTGGTTTTTTCCTTCATGTTATAATACTCCAGGTACTCTTCATGAGATATATCTTCAATTTTAACCTCATTGAAGTTACTTGTGTCTCTATCATCAAAGTTTTGACCCAGTTCAATCACTGGAATGTCAGGTATCTCTTGATTCTTCAATATGTCTTCTAGAGATATTCCAGCTAGCTGTGTGACACCTTCAAGTATCTCTTTTGTTATCACAACACTAACCTCTCCATCTTCTAACTATGGATCTTGATATTCCAGGCAATACTTCATATCATTATTCAAGAAGATCTCTGGAAACTTTCTAGTTAGTTCAATAGTATAACATCCTCTTTTCATCATTTCTTTCAACTTTTTCTTGTCAGCTTCAGACATTCCTCCTGACTTCTTGCTGCTTGAAGCTGATTTGCCTTCTTGATTATCATCACGCTTCTTGAATGAGTAATTATTAGCATCATCATCATCAGAATCTTTAGAACTCGCTGATTTCTCTTTATTCACTCCATCACCACCTAACGCATTATCATCATCATTAACATCATCATCTTTATCATTATCATCATCATCAGTACCATTATAATCAAGTTTTTCTTCATCATCTTCTTCATCCTCAACATCTTTCAGTTGAGGTGCTTTCTCGTACAGATCATCAATGTTTTTCCTCAACTTCTTGTTTTCTTGTTCAATCATCAAGATTTTCTTCGCATTCTTTTTGCTTGATGATTTCAGTTCAGCATTCTCTACTTGGAGACTGGTTACTTCTTCTTCCAACTTATATTGTCTTTCTTTGGAAGCAATCACTATCTATAACATTTCTTTCTCATTCTCATTCTTCTGCTTTATCTCATTCTCATGCTTGTTGAAGAATTTAATCATCTTACCAATCTGCATGTTTACCAAACTCATCACTTCATCAGAAAGTGTGGCTTTGGATTGTGAACTTGATTCTTGTTGTGGTTTTGCAATAGGTGACTTGTTTAAGCTAGAAAGAATAGACTTCAAAGATTGTGAAACTGAATTAGAATTCTATTGTTGTTCAGTTTCAGTCACCACCTTTTGTTTCTTCACTGCTGGGGATACTGGTTGTGAACTTGAAGCTGGTGGCATTTTCTTACCCTTCAATAACAAATCAATATCCTTCTGTCTTCTCACCTTAGATGATTCTTTCTTTGCCATTGTTTTAAATCCACGTCCACGTTTTTTAGACACTGGAGCAACTGGAGAACCTTCCAAATCAGCATCCTCAACAATCAAATCCTCTCGCTCTTCAACATAGCCTCTACTCAGTTGTTCGTCAACAACTTGATCAATCAGATTAGGAGTACTCAAATCACCAGTGGCCTTGGGATGAGTATCCTTAACAGTTTTATCATTCGAATCCTAAATCTCTTCTATCTCAGTCTCCTCTGAATCTTCATATACTAACAACATCTTTGCTTTAGCTTTTCCCTTCTTCTTGGCTTTGTCTCAACAATCTTCTCTTTTCCCTTTCCTTTTGACTTTGCTCCTTTGTTTATCACTTGGTGTTTCACCTTCTCTACTTCTTCACAGGTACCAATGGAGAGTCTGAATCTGAATCACTATTCGGATGCCTGACATCATCATTATCAGGTGCAACATAGCTAGGTGTAATCAGATGTCCAAACAATCTCCTGTTTGGTGGCTTCTCATTCTCAACTTTGCGTAGTCGTCATATTCATGTGTTCTTGGTTCACAATCTTCAACGGATCTCTTATCAACCTAGGATATTTCTCATCAAAGATCATTTGTAAAAACCTCGGGTACATCAAGAACTTGTCCGTCTTAATCCCTTCACATATTTCCCTCATATGACTAAACGGCACTCCAAAAACATTATAGTCTTTGTTCAAGATCAATGCAACTGCAAGCGAACTGAGTGTATCTCAAAATATCGAATCCTCCACGAACAGGTCCAAATATATGCAGAAGAACATGTAAAAGGTATTTAAACGTTGGAGAAACATTGGTTTGTTAAGCTGACACTCTGTGATCAGCGCAAAATACTTCATTCTTAAGAAGCAACCTCTTTGCACTGCCCATGGAAACTTGATTGGATCTGTCTCTTTATCAGTTAGCTGTAACACCCTCCTGAAATCATCTTCACCTACCAATACATCCAATCCCTGTATCTTTCTCTAGACCACCGACTTGCCTTCCTAGAATGTCAATGTTGCATTCTTCCAAAATTCTTCTGGATAGTCTTTGTAAATTGGACGTGTCTTTGCAATAGCGTACATGATTCTGGATCTTCTTAGAAATTCAACCATTCCTCTAAATTCATCATATTTTTCATCAACTTCTTCAATGTATGCACAACAGTTGTGCTTTGGTTCAAATTTGAGCTCTTTCGGTTCTTTTTGTTCAACCATTTTATATATACAAACACAAAAACACAAAACATATTAATTCGGATTCAAAAATCAAAAAATTTATTTTGTTTGACAGTTGGTTCGACCTGTCAAGGGTTCGAACCAATTTCTATGAGTTCGAATGAGGTAAAAATGGCTCATTTGACCTGATAGAAACTTCATTCGACACCATAGAGGTTCGAATGAACCTGTTCATAATTCAAAATTTTAATCCATTGATTTAACCAATTTTAACATCTGATATTGATTGAAACAAGTTCTAAAAAATCGACTAATGAATAACCGATTTTGCTATTTAATCACTAATCGATCGTTTTTCCCAAAATCTAGGGTTTTAAAGATTGAATTTATTTATTTGTTGTTTTTAATCCTAGATTTTGTTTCATTCTCCCCTAAAACGATCGACTAGTGTTCTACAATCATCAAACATGTCTAATAAATAGTCCAATTTGTCCAATCAATAATCTAGGGTTTCGAACTCAAAAACCCAATTTCTAATCGATTTAGTGGATGAAACCCTGTCAAATTCAAGATATAAGTACCTTAATATGTCACGAACACAAACACAAAGTCTAAAATCAAAGATCAAAAAGAGGGGTTAAAGAGAATTCGCCAAAGTAAATGTTGATAACTGGGGTTCGAATGAGGCATTTAGGTATTTATAGAGTAGCCGGTTCAACCTCTTGAAGGGTCGAATGAGTTTAAAAGTTGTTGGTTTGAACATAGTAAAAGGCTGAATCAAAAACTCTGGGTTCGAATGTGATGTTTATCAATCCCATACTCATTCGACCTAAGTAAAAGGTACGAATCAACTCACAAAACACTCGTTCGACCTACCGAAAAGCCGAATGAAAATTTTGTAAAATGAATTTTCACCAAAATGTCCAATTCAATCCACGTCTTGACAATTTCAAAATTTTAACATTTCAATATTTCAAAAATTTTATTTTAAAGATACAAAACTCAGATTGGCTCGTCAAACATTAGAAAATGATTATCTTCCAACATCGGTTATCGAAAATAACGCAGAAATATAAAATCTTTTGGATTTTCTGAAATTTATGTTAAAACACACTAAAAATCTTTTTGAGTTTTTCATATATGAATAAAATCAAATAGAAAGAGATAAAACTTTTGTGATTTTCTAGTAAGAGGATCATATCAGTTTATTAGAAATCAAATCACACCGTTGTTTTGTTACATTTTAACTTTACTGACTGTGTGACTCAACAATTGCTGATATTGTTGTCCACATAAGCTCACATGCAGACCGTTATGCAGTGCTTTACAATGATACGCTTAAGGTGTATTAATAACTAACTTACATGTGGTTCCCACACACACGACATACTACCGTATCAAGAAATTTTGCACAAAGATTCATTGTAACGCGTGATTATGTCATTGTTATCCGTTTGTTACAAGGTATGAGGCAAAGAGGTGTACAGGTTAGCAAATTAATGCTACAGAGTAACTTGTGCACTCTACCAAGGTGAGGGCTTATATCAATCATGATTTGCATCATAGATATGATATGATGCATTAGATGATCTTTGATCATTGTTATACATTTCAAATTCCTCATTCGGTAACTTTGGGTTTTGGCAATTAAGCTCTTTTGATAAGATACCATGACTGAATCTAGGTCCGTAAATCAATACGACAGAAGATTAGTCAGGCCATCCCCAAATAACAATCAACATAATGACTCGAATCCTCTGATTTTGGGCAAACCCTATCAAACGAAATTACGGTACTAAGACCATATGCCCATGAAGTGTTCAGCCACATAGCAAGCAGTTCGTTATGTTTGTATCACTAAGATACGCATTAATAGGTTTACGAAGCCTATCAACACATCACACAAAGTTATCACATGTTAAGTATTTAACTTTACATTTCTTAAGCATTTGAAAGATCCTCACTAATGTATTATCATTTCCTCCTTTTCTCCAGGAAAAATCATTTTGGGGTTTTTTGATTTTCTTTATGGCTTTTTCAAAATTTTCAATGTTTTTGGTTTTTCTGAACGAAAAGCTCCCCCTAAAATTAAAACATTTTTTTTGGATTTTAATTTTTGAAAATATAAAAACAAAAGAAAATTTGATAAACCGATGAGGAGTCTAATCTTGCTTTTCCTTTATACCGTTAGCTTTTAATTAAAATTCAAATCTTGATTTGTAAAAAGCTTTGGTAAGAAGATCTACTCTTTGATAGTCAGTGTGGATTTTAACCATATCAATCAAACCTTGAGCATAGAAATCACGAATAAAGTGATACCGTATTCGGATATGCTTAGCCTTAGAATGATGAACGGTGTCTTTTATGAGTGCAATGGTTGCTTCATTATCACAATGAATGGGGTTTTTAAGAAATTGCAAACCGTAGTCGCGTATCTGTTGTTGAATCCAAAGCACTTGCGAACAACAACTTGAGGCTGCCACATATTCAGATTCACACGTTGAAAGTGCACCTGAAGTCTGCTTTTTTGCATTGCCAAGTAATTAGCCTGCTCCCCAGAAATTGACATCCAATTGTTGTGGATTTTGCGTCAATATCACAGCCTTCGAAATCTGCATCACTAAAAGCAATGAGGTCAAAGCTATCATCATTAGGATACCATAACCCGCGTTATGGACAACCCTTCAGATAACATAAGATTCGTTGGACTGCACTGAGGTGACTCTGTTTCGGCTTCGATTGAAATCAGGCACAAAGACATGTTGCAAACATTATATCTGGGCGGGAAGCGATAAGATAGATCAAAGATCCATCGATGGCTCGATAAGTATAGGGATCTATAAGCTCCCCATAGCATCAACTCCAATCCCGTGATTGGGTTGTATGGGAGTGGAAATTGGTGACGAATCCTCCATCTGGAATTGGCTCAAGACTTCGGAAACATACTTCATCCTGTGGATAAAAATCCCCGACAGTAATTGGTCCACTTGCAATCCAAGAAATAATTGCATTTCTCCCATAGAGCTCATCTCAAATTTTTCTTTCATAACCTTTTCAAATTCCCTGCACAACAATTCGTTAGTTGAACCAAATTTAATATCATCAACATATATATGTACCAGAAGCAAATCACCCTTTGTCCTTTTCGTGAACAGGGTACAATCAACTTGTCCTCTTTTGAAACCTCTGAATAGTAAGTATGTGCTGAGCTCTTCGTACCACTGTCGAGGGGCTTGGTGCAAACCATACAATGCTTTGTTTAGTTTGTAAACTTATCCTGGTGGATAGTATCCTCAAAACTCGGTGGTTGCCTAACATAAACTTCTTCCTTTACCAAACCATATAAAAAAGCACTTTTAACATCCATATGATACACCTTAAATTTCATATTAGAAGCGTACGCAAGAAACATTTGGATTGCTTCTATACGTGCGACTGGTACATAGACTTCGTTATAGTCAATTGCTTCAGTTTGATGAAAACCTTGTACTACGAATCGAGCTTTGTTCCGTACAATCACTCCTCTATCATCTTTCTTGCACTTAAAAACCCAAATGGTTCCAATTTTCTTCCTGTTTGGTGGTAGATCAATCAACGTCCAGAATCCTAACTTCTGAAACTGCTGAAGTTCCCGCTGTATCGCGTCCACCCATGATTCGTCATTCAATGCTTCCTTGTAAGTCCGTGGCTCAACCTGCGAGACATAACAAGCAAGCAAGCAAATGACCAATCATTTTGTTCACTTGATTAAAGAATTTTAGAGTGTAGGGCAAGGGCTCCAATATTCTCATTCGATGATGCACACCTCAACTATCCATGTGTCATCACGCTGCTTCTAGGATCACCAATAACTTATTCTAACTAATGAACCTTATGAATTCTAGATTCCGGAAGATCAGGAACAGGAATCACCATTTGAACATTCAAATTCTCTGTCGTATCTAGATCATTACCCATATTTGATGTAGAAGGAATATCTGGATTTGGGTTCACTGGATATGATACTGTAGAGTTATCTGAGACCGCTTCATTGGTAACTTCCTCATCATCTTCAAACTCAGAAGAATCAAAAGTTGTAGAAGCCTCTTAATAAATCTCTTCTTCAAGTACAGGAGTGCTGGTATCATTAGAAGCTGCTGCCGGAGGAGTCACGGTGATCGGGCACACTAACGGTGAAGTAATTGCATTCTCACACTCGTAATAAAGTCGTAAAACAACCTCTTCAACCAAGCTTTCTAGATTGTATGACTCAAATAATTCTTTGTTGTCAAACATCCAATCGGGTCCATTGCCGGGAGCATTCTGAATGTAACGCTGAACATCCACGTTAGCCCACTCTTCCACATTCTAAGTTCTTTTATTGAACACGCGTTTAAGTGGTGTCACGTATCCAATAAAATAACTTTCTTCTGCTTTTGCTCCAAACTTCTCTGTTGGATTTAACATCGTACACGGCGCCCCGAATGGTTCTAGAAACTCTAAGTTCATCTTGCGTATGTTGAGTAGCTCATAAGAAGTCTTTCCAAAATTCTTCACTGTCAACACCCGATTCAAAGTGTAACATGCTGCATGAATAGCTTTGTTCCAGAAAATAACCGGAAGATTTGAATCTGCAAGCATTGTTCTAGCCGCTTCAATTAGAGTCTTGTTTTTCCTTTCTGCAACACCATTCTGTTGTGGAGTATAAGGTGCATTGTACTCATTATGAATTCCCTTTTCGTTGCACAATGCATCCATCATGGAATTCATAAACTCTGTCCCGTTATCACTTCTGATCCTTTTGATCTTCAAGCCATAGATATTCTCCAAACGGGCAAACAGAATCTTCAAGTTGTTGAATGTTTCGCTCTTGTGTTGCATGCACATCACCCATGAAAATCTAGAAAAATCATCGGTAACCACAAGAAAATAAAGATCTCCGTTGATATTCTTATGCTTCATAGGTCCAAAAAGATCCATGTGTAGGCGCTCATGTGGAATACTAACAGAGTTAACTTTCTTGGGTTTGTGGAAATGTTTGTGCTATTTTCCTTCCTTGAAACTCACATATTTATCATTCAAGTGGAAATGTTTCACATTCACGCCTTCCACTAGCCCATTCTTCACCAAATTGTTCATTTTCCTCAAATGAATATGCCCCATCCGTCTATGCCACATAATAGATTCCTTTTCAGTAGCCTTCGATAGAAAACACGTAACTTGGCACTGTGTAATGGTAGCTTTGCTCGTATCGAGAATGTACATATTGTTCACTCTCGGAACCTTTAACATAATCCACTCTTTCGGCATCTCAAATCTAGGCTTCAGGATGTAACACGATTTATCATCAAAGTGTATAGAAAACTTCTTATCAAAGATTTGAGAAACACTTAACAAATTATAATCAATCTGCTTCACGTACAATATCTTCTCAAAACTCACGATTCCATTACTCACACTCCCTTCCATCGTTATATAACCACCCTTGTTTCTAGCAAACACTACATACATTCCATTTATATGCTTGATGTCAAACAGGAGTGACATGTCTCCACTCATGTGCCCGGAAGCTCCACTGTCAATAATCCAGAGACTGCTAACAGGGCCAGCTGGAACTCCATGCACCAATCAACAGATTATTAGTTTTTATAGGGGAACCAAGCCTTTGTGGTCTTGGGTCTTTGAGTGTCAATAATTGGAACATTTAAAGAATCCTTTTCACAAACATTTTCTTTTGAAACATTTGAAACATTCGTTTTCTTATCATTCAAAACATTCTTTCTATTCTCAATTGGTTTCTCTAAAACTTTTGCTTTAGGAACCTCTTTCACCTGATCTTTAGACGTTGAGCTTGAAGCACCAGAAGAACCCTTCGGTAACCAAGACTGTTCCGAATGTTTCAAGATACGAATTTGAGGTTGTTTAACCTCCTCGGTTTTCTTTGAAACGTTCTTTGATAGAACACCTTTAGTTACCTTGTCTGATTTAACAGACGAAGATCCAGTAGATGAGTTAGCAGCCAATTTTGGGTAAACCTTTTGCTTCTCATTCACCGTGTTCACCATCGGTTTCTTCAACTTCTTTTCCATAGAAATTTGATTGAGATTGTCATAGAAAATCGGTTGGTTTCCTCTTTGATAAAAATTTTGTTGTGGATGAAATTGTCTTTGAGGATAAGATTGCATCTGAGGATAACCAGCATTCGGATTTCTATGGTGTTGCCTATTCTCAACCTCTTTCCTTTTGTGTATTACGTATGGGCACTGAGCAAGTAAATGCCCTCTCTCTCTCTCCAAACTTAAAGCAGACTCTATATTCTTCAAACGGATGAACTTCATGAAACTTAGTGAATGAATTGACTGGGTATTGGTCATCATTGCATTTCCATCTTAAACTCTATGGAGGGGGCTCCAATGAGTAAGTCAGTTCAACAAATCCATTCACTTTGTTCATAGGTTTGATTAACTAAGTTACATGAACTTTCTCCTTTTTCTCTTCATGATTGTAAAGTTGTCTAATCAACTCTAGAGGAAAGTCATTAGCCCTTTCTAATTTGGGAAACCAGATGGTACTTTCCTGCTAGATTTTTGCAATCTTGGAGTAATTGACAAACTGTATCAGGTACTCAGAATTAGCAAATATTTGATCGGATCCTTCCATCCAATAAAATATTTTCACTCGTTTATCATCTGATTCATTTTTCTCATCTTTCGTGTCTGATGATGATGGTTTTGTTTCAAACTTAGGAGGAAGTTGAACCTTAGGTGATGGATCACACTTGATATGATTTTCTGGTGGAATATCATTATTCTTTTTGGGTTTGACTTCCTTAGAATCAGAATCATCATCAGATTCAACAATCACATTCTCATCATTCAGTCTAAGAACCAGTCTAACATCAGAATTCGGATCGCCCACACTAGAGGTGTTTGATTCGCTTTCCGACGCTGAGTCCGACTTTTCCAAGCTCTCCGGTGTCACAACATCATAGTTCCGACGCTGAGTCCCACTTTTCCAAGCTCTACCTACAAATAGACTAATCATTACTCATGGGTTTAAGTTCACAAGTTCATGGGTTGTTACACACCATGGGTACACTCATGAGTCCTTCCCATTTCCTATCAAGACACTCACAAGACCAAAGACTAAGTGATTTGTTAATTAGACCATTAAACAAAGTTAGAATAGTAAGAATTATTAAGAACACAAAACACCACTTTAAAATAAAAGATAAACTATATTAATTCATACCAAGTGTCCATCCTCACCCTAACAAACCAATAGAAATCTAGCCTAGTATGGTTGATACAACAAGCTCACAAGGTTGGGTTAGTGTACAAGACATGTTGGAAGGGTGTATGAAGATTTCTAAGGGTTTTGGATGATTTTGGGGTGTTTCTCTCTCACTCAAGGTGTTTGTGGAGTGATACCAGGCTCCAAGGGACACCTCTAAACCTCTCAGGGGGCAGAAACTTCGTGGAGAAGTGTTGGATTGCGAGTGGAAAGGGATGCTTCACAATGTCGGGTGAAGGCCTCTATTTTTAGGCATTTCAGCTCTTGCATGCCCTCGACCACGTTTTGGCACACCCATGCTCGACAACGGGTACTGTTGCAGAGTCCTTTGTGTAGAGAATGTTGGGTTGTTGCTAAGCACGCCCGTGCTTGCCTGGAAAACCAACCATTTTGTCAGTCTTGGTCGGTTGCCTTGGAGAATATGCTGGAGTAAAGCACGGACGTGCTTCGTCACTGTGCATGCCCGTGCTCATCCTGAAACTCTGAAATTGGCCTCCTTTGACTTGGAAATGTAGACTTGTTGACCCGGGAGGGTTGCACGACCGTGCCATGTCTGGCAATCTTCAAAGTCTTCAAATCTTCGTCCTTTTTGTGTCGTTTTGTGCGGGTTTTCACTTCTTTTCGTCACCGGACGTCCAAATCTGCATTTATCAACAAAGATAGATAAATCCTGATAAAACAAAGATAAAAGCACGATTTAGATCATAAAACTGGTGATAATTATGGGTGAAAACATATCAATTTTTTTGCACATCATAATGCCTCACACTTAATCGTTTGCTTGTCCTCAAGCAAACCGAACACTAGGTAATTTTAGTGGGATAAAAATTGTAAGTTTAACTCGATGTGCTGAGCTTAACTTACCTCCAAAGAGTCTAACTTAATAAACTTTCGGGATTTTGGGCATGGCTTTTGGTGAGACTTTATTACAACAATTCCTATGGTGGCCCCTTTTTCCTTTTTCCTCACTTCACTCATTCACTCGGGTTTCATTTTTGGGGTGATCACTCAAATTCTACCCGATGGACGACGCGAATCATTGGCTTGGGTGCAAATCGCAACTCCACCACTTTTTATTGAGGTGGAGTGTGTGAATCAATAGGGCTTTTCGAGGGTTATTTAGTGGGATGGTGAAAAACAGGGTAGGAATGGAGTCTACCGCCATTACTGATTTCGGGTTCGGTGCTTAAGGTGTTTTTTGGAATCTCGGTGATCTTCTCAAGTTGGCTTTTCTAATCTTTTCCTTGGACTTCGCAGCTCGACTGTGGCCGTCTCTCGTGAACCGTTCGGCGCGAGGGCCGCCTAATAGCTTCCACTAGGTTGGGTCGATTACTCGGTCTCTTCAGACAATATTGCAAAACTTTTCTTTTTGATGTTCCCTTGATTTTCTTTATTCACACACATTTTTTTTTTCAAAAATAAAACACAAATTTCTCATGGTGCTTGCTGGGTGATGGCTAACACATGGTATGCTCTTCTAATGGCTTTCTGTTGTAGCCTCTTCACGATCTCGATTCTTGATTCTTGATGTGCAGCTTTTGCTTCAATGTCCCAAAATTGCCGAAGAGCTTCCTCAACACCTAAACACCTCCCTAATTTCGTCATGGCAGGGGCTAAATGAATGTAAGGAAATGAAAAGGCTAAGGCTAAAAAATGGGTGGCTAGGGGTGGGGAAAATATATGAAAGGCTAGTAGTAACGGATAAGGTAAGTCCTAGGTGCCTAAATCACTTTCGCACACTCTCCTCTGATGCGGTCTTGCAGCGCATAAGTCACACAAGTTCTAATCGAGTCATGCCAATCGGGGAATATCTCTCAAAACAACGGAACGAGCATGTGTAAAATATATATATGAAATGGTGTGCTCGATAAGGCTCAATAATGCTCACATGGAAAAGATTAAGGGTTGTTTAAGGAATTGGGAACACCCTAATCTGCTTTTTTCATCTACCAAAAACCTCCCTAATCTCCCGCAAAATCATTGGGCCGACTCAAAGGGTTTGAAAAGGTTTTTGTTGTCAAAAACTTCTTTTTAAAAACATTGCCTTTTTGTTACGGTTTGCCGACTTCTTTGAGGTGTTTTAAATTTTACAAAAATTTCAAATACCTCACACTTAATTCTTTTACACAATATTAAATTAATAATAGTAATATATGTATGTGCAAAGAAAAGTGTGCAAGTCAAAAGGAACAAGAATCTCCCCTTTTCGTCTTCCAACGGTCTGCGTGCGGTCGATCCCCGCAGCTGCCTTGTCTGCTTTCTTGAGAGAAACCACTTGGCACGAACTTCAATAATTTATTAGCAACGAAAATAAAAATAAAAACAAGCTGCTGGTCCTAATGCCGAGAGGGCATACCTGGGTGATAGAAAGTATCAAGAGTGAACGACCATACCTGATGGTTCTTGACGGACTCGTCTACCGTATGCACCAACCTCTCAACTTATTCATCCTAAGCTACTAATCCGGGCTGCCTCCACGGTAGCGCCACATTTCACGTCTTTGGCTGGACAAAACGCGCGATGCTCAGACTGCTTCCTTTCCGACCTCTTGGACTCTGGTGGTGTTTCTCTTTTGCGGGTTCTTCTTTTTCCATCCAGTCCTCTGACGACTGTCCCAATATTCATCTATCCACTTGGTGTTTTCAAGTCCTACTTTAATTCTTCTGGCGGTGCTACCACTGTACCTTTGGTTTTCTTCAGTTGATAATCTAATTGCATATCAATGAAGTGGGCCACGTCAAATGGGTCTTCGGACTCATATTCTCTTCCACCGGCTGTGTAGTGCAACTTGTTATTCCCAACCCGAAGTGTCAGAATCCCACACTCATATGCAAAAAATGGTCGCCCAAGAATAATAGGAACATTACTCTCGCTCATCTTGAGGATGACAAAGTCGACGGGGAAAACAAATTTCCCTATTTTGATGAGCAAAATTTTGACAATCCCCTCGGGTTTCTTTATGGTACCATCTGCCAACTCGATTGTAGCTAGCAACGGTCGTGGGTTGCCCAAATTGAGTTCCTTGTAGATATAAGTAGGCATAACATTCACACTCGCACCCAGATCTGCTAAGGCATAATTTGTAGGCAAATTGCCTATGGAGCATGGTAAAGAAAATTTTCCTGAGTTGGTCAGCTTTGGAGGAAGATTTTGCTGGAGTAGTGCCGCGCACTCTAGTGCGTTTCCTTTGACCGTTTCCTTGAGATTTTTCTTGTTACTCAAGAAGTTCTTCAGTAATTTGGAGTACTTGGGCATTTGCTGAATGACTTATATGAAAGGCAAGATGACATGGATTTGACTTAGGAGTTCGGTGAATTTCTGGCACTGCTCATCCGTCTTTTGTTTCATCAATCGGCCAGGATAAGGAATGTGAGGCCAGTACTCTCTCCGTACTGTCTTTACTAGTGGTTCTGGTGGTGGAGCAATTGGAGGAGTCTGTTTAATTGCGGGCCCATCAGTAGCCGGCATTGGTGAACTGGCGGTTGAGTTTTCTGGTGCGGTGATATTGGGAATGGTCATATTTGGAGTGGGTTGGGTGGTATAACTTCTTCATCGGCAGGTACCGCTGGCTCAGGATAAACGCGGCTGCTTCGAAGAGTTATGGCACTAACATTGGCTTTTGGGTTGGTTTCAGTGCTGCTTCGAAGGCTTCCGATGGGTCTTTCTGCGAAAGACTTGGCCATTACGCCCAGCTGTACCTCCAAATTTCTGATGGTGGACTCGAGTTCTTGAAGCCTCTTGTCGGTGTTGTTGAACTATTCATCCATTCTTGCTGCTGATCTGGCTTCGAGCATTGCGAGCCTTTCATCTACGGACGGGTAACCGTTGTTTGGTGGGCGTTGCTGGTTGTTTTGTTGACTGAATTCGGGTGGCTGCATGGTGTTGTTGTTTTTGTTAGGACAAAAAGGATTGAGGAAACCACTTTTGCAAACCTTAGTCTAATTCATACTTCTGCAAAATATTCTAAGTATAGAACTACTGAAGAAAGAAGACTAAAGTACTGAAGAAGGATTCAACAAGTACTGAAGAAGAAGTATTAGAAGTTCTGAAGTCTAACCAGACAAGTTCACTGAAGAACTACTGAAGACAAACTACTCATCAGTAGTTTGTCATTCATCAGCACTTGTACCAGAATCTTTCCACCGCCTTATGTTTCAGTAGTTTATTTGTTTAGTATTACTTTATCTTTTTGTGCAAGTTCCAAGAATGCAACTTGTTGCAACTTGTTACAGACTTGCTTTTTGGAAAGGTTCATGTATTTTGTAAGTCTATAAATAGATGGGTTCATCCCTCTGTTTTAGACATTGATTTTAATTGAAACTGAAATCCTTCAAAGCTTATTATTGTTATCTCCATTTCATTTACTGAGAATCTGTTTGAGTATTTATTGTCATTCACATTCAATACTTAGATTCTCATTAAACTTGTCTTTAGTTTTCAAACAATCCAGGGGGAGTAATAACTCTTGTTGATAGTGTAACTTTACTTACTTATTCCGCTGTGCAAATCTGATTGAACTTGCTAAACACATAAGTGTTCACTAGCAAGCAAAACATCAAGAGCATTACTGATCCAACAGTTTTTCCACCCGAAATTTGGATGATCGCGCCAACTAGGATTACAAGTGTTGCTGTAAGGATGGTTTGGCGGACGGTTTGTACCAATGAAGTCAACTTGTTCCACGGTGGCTTGAGGAAGACTTCCTTCTTGCGGTTGCAACTCTGTTGCGGTGATGGCATTGACTTGTGCTTTGCTCAGCTAGTTAAGGCGAGTTGACAGTGCCTCAATTTGTGCTTGCAATGAAATAGTGGAATCGATCTGATAGAGGCCGGTCTTGGATGGCCGACTTCGAGGTTTGTACCACTGATAACCGTTGACTGCAATTTCTTCAATGAGATCATAAGCTTCTTGTGGTCTTTTGTTCCAAAAAAAAAATAATACTTCATGCGGTTGCATCGATTGTATGCCTTGCTTGATTCGTCAGCCTATTGTAGAAAGATGAAACTTGTAACCAAACTTCAAGACCTTGCTTGATTCGTCAGCCCAGGTGGTAATGGAACCTGTGGGTTGTGAGTTTAACCATGCTTTGGCATGATCCTTTAGTGAAAAAGGAAACATGTGAAGTCGAATAGCGTTAGGAGAGACGTTTTGCAACTTGAAAGTATCACAAATTTCAAGAAAATTTGCGATATGAGCTTGGGGATCTTCATCGGGAAGACCATGAAAAGTGCAGTTTTGTTGTATCATATGGATGACATGGGACTTGATTTCAAAATGGTCGGCATCAACGTTGGGTCTAGCGATGCTAGGGCCCAAGGCATTGATGGAAGGTCTAGCAAAATCAGAGATGGTTCTATCAACTTGTGCCATTTTTAATTTTTGTTTTTTTCTTCTAGCTCTAAAATATCTTTCGGGTTCTTCAAGAGGAGGTGTAAGAATTGGCGAGGGGCGCAAGTTCATACACTATTTAAGAACCTTTAAGATGAAACTTTTTAATAAAAAACACTAAATAAAAGAAAATGAGTAATTTTAAGAAAACCTTCTCTAAAACAATCGTGTCCCTAGCAGCGGCGCCAAAAACTTGGTGTCGTGTGAGTGTTTAAGAAACCTAGACTTCTTTTCATAAAGGGCAAAGTCGCGGGGAGATGCCAAAAGCTTTAGTTGAAAAGATGAGCAAATTAGAAAACAGAAAGACACTTACAAGTTTTAAATTTATAATTTAAAACGATAGTTGCTCGACGTTCTAAACACCACACAATAGGCAAGCGCACCTATCGTATATAGTATAGAAATGTGCAAGTACCGAGTATCGAATCCGTGGACACGATTTTTACTACCCAGCTTCCTAAAATTACTTAAAAAGAACTTTTAAAATTGCAAGAAGAAAAGTAAAAAGAGATATGAAAACTTTTAAGAAAAATCAATAACAAAACAATGGTGTTGCTTCGGGATCAGATGGAACCACTGGTGGGAGAAGTAACCCCCATCTCCCCTACAAAGTCAAAAACAAAGACAAAAGTTAACGTAGCACCCCGAATGTGACAACACTCAATGATCCAGGTGAACATCCGTACGCATTTTACTCTCTATTGTCATTTCATGTTCATAATTAGACATTTTGCACACATTATACTCCCCCAAGTCTGGTGAAACATAAGTTATTGAGGAAACTTGAAAAATCACTCGTTTATGCATACAACACCCAAACTATACAAAAACAATTGGTGTTTAACAGTCAAACCAATCAAATGCTCAACAGAGAGCAACTGAATACCCGTTTACCACACAATACAAAACAATTGTGCATGTGACAATGACCGAAGTGGAAAGCCTTACAATCCACTCAATCCCAAACAATCACAAAGCATATCATGAGGTTACCACACTCGAACACATGGTAATCCCTCACTAACACATGTATACGAATCACAAGTATTATCATGTCAACATCAAGTAGCACGTGTTCACAACTAATAGATATTAATACGTGTTAATATCATCATCAAATCTTTAAACACGCCATGTAGTCGCACAAACTCATACAATACCCGGTCATCCACCACTATATATATATATATATACACACACGCGCGTACATGTATGTATGTAAAGCCAAGGTCTTTGTCATTCCCTTATACCCATGGGAACATACCTACACATTTCTCTAGTAAGATTCACCACCTTGATTTGGAAACAACAAACACTCCTCTTTCATCCCATGTATTAGCCGAAAACAAACAAACAAGGACACCATGTATCACTATCAACTAAAGTGTTCTATCCTTGCATCAAATTGGAAAGCCAACTCCCATGGCACTCACTCTTTTCCCTTCCACTCTTTCCCTTCGACCGATTCTGACAACCACACACATCCTTGTCAAGCATTGATTGCTACTTATCCCTATCCATGCATGCATGACATAAGAGGACAAATGATCACCATTTCACAAAATTAGGCCTTAACCATACCTATAACTTCTCCCTAGATCATGATATTTGCCTAAAATGAAGGATCACGGTGACAAAAATAATCGGCCGAAGCCTACACCAACAATCACCTCAAGTCCCTTTCACACATATGGTTACATCTTACACACAATTGGAATTAACAACCTATCTTTGTCAAGTCCCTAAACAACTACCCTTTCCCTTTAAACCCATGATAACTATCGGCCAACACACCAAGAAGGGACAAGAATGAGGAGCTTTTAACACATCACTATCACTAGGATTTAGTTAGTTTTTTGTCCTAACTCTTGGCTGAAACATGTCAAGGAGGAAAGCTCATACCTTGTTGTCAACTTACACTATTTGAGCTATGGAACAAAACCTTCTTGTCTCACCTTGTTAGTCAACTCTTTCCCCATTGTGATCCCTTACATATTCTCGGCTAGAAGTAAGGAAAGGAAGCATGAAATCAAGTCTCACCATCTTGCACCAAATGATGAATGAAATCATCAAACAACACTCTCCCCTATTGGATTAGAACTACCATATATTTTCTTGTCTTATTTCCCATCGGCCACTATATAAGGAGAGCACTAGACATCCACAATTTCACACACTAACTCTCTCACCCTCTCAAACATTAATCCCAAACCTTTTCACTACACACCACCACCAATCGGCCAAGAAGCTTTGTCCACACAAGGTCCGGATCGAGCCACTCTGAAGGAAGGATTGGAGGTGCATACATTAGGGTCCCTCATCACCACGAACTAGGTAAGATAGCTAACTCTTGTTCCTCTTTAATCATTACACCTTCGGCCTCTATACCAGACCTAAGACCCTTGATCATGAACAATCGGCCATCCACTTGTATAAGTTTCACACACATTGTCCCACTTATAGTTAATCGACTAACTAGTGATCACATTGTCACGACACATCACTTATTTGATAACTAATCAGCCTTATGTCACAATGATAGATCGAGTAATGTTTTCAAATTAAAACATGACCTAGATGATCAACTAACTATTGGTTTCTATAATCAAAACTCATTTGGTTTATGTTCAAAGTTAAAGGTTATAATGGATTTAATTATAATCGGTTTGCATCATAAATCCACTAGAACACATTGCATAGCTTTGATGGTACTTTAATAGGCCTAGATCAACCCATTTTGATCCAATAAACCATCAGGTTCAAGGCCTATATTGTACATTGTTTTGGCTAGGATAACTTAACATATGTTAAATAGGCCGAAACATGTGTTAATACTATTTTTACATTAAAAGGGCATAAACCTATGTTAAAATTCATATTTTTCCCAAAAAAAAAACCAACTACACATGAGAACTTGGTGTCAATTCACGAACCATAACGGCATGTGGGGACCATTTTGTTTACAATAGAAGTCAACTTACAACAAAGCACCCGCGATTTCCGAAGCTGTACCCTTTACAAGTACATAAATCGATTATAAAACCTCACGTGCACAAAACATGGCCCACATACACTAATACCATGGTCCACAAATGTCAGGTGAACAACTTGTATGAAAAACGAGAAAAACGTACAATTTACCGTGCTCTTAATAATCATAGGGAAATCATTGTCGGGGCGGTAGTGACCTCACACTCCAGCTTCACTAGACCACACGTGACATTATCAGGTGAGTTTCACGGCCTCATTTAACTGCTTTTACATTTTTGGGGGACAAACATGCTACAAAACTAGTACAAATTTCAGTTTGTGTTAATTCTATTGTGACTACCATGTGGAACATGAGACATTCGGTTCATAAGCTCAATAGTCCTTGTACTTACATTATATTGTAACCATTAGCTATCGAAAGCCATGGAACACTTTAATAGATCTATTGGGTTGACACCCCCACTCTTGGTTAGTCGCTTTAACCGGTTACATACAAAAGAGTGTTAGTATTCTACTATACATACATTGTCTTTAGTGTCCAATCCGCAAGGCACAACAGTCAAGAGGTTTGGTTATGGGACTCATGGTTTGCACAGTAATCATTCGCTTAGCTAGCCTATGATTGGTCATACACGAATTACACATGCACTTTACTTAGTACATTTAAACCAGTGAACTCACCAACATTATTGTTGACAAATATTTTATGCATGTTTCTCAGGTAATTGACGATGAGAAGCAGAGACTTAGGAGAGGGGTTCAAGCATGCACCGAGTGGCACCATTTTGGATCAGGTCTTGCCAGTTCCACATTATTTCAATATTTGAGTCATGAATTCCTGACAATTTACTATTATAAACAATGTTATGATAATTTAAATAATTTATGACATCATCCATCCTTCGATGGTATCCATTTAAATAAATCTGTGTATTGCTTGAACCTTGTGCTTGAAAACCTTTCGAAGTCGCATCCCCATGTTTCCGCCTTGGCAGGGTGTGATAGATTGGTATCAGAGCGTAAGGTTATAGCGAACTAAGATTCTTTTTGAGTCAACTATAACCCAAACATTTTTGAAACGTTTTCACGAAGTACCACTATTGGATCAGTAATGCTCTTGATGTATTGCTTGCTAGTGAACACTTATGTGTTTAGCAAGTTCAATCAGATTTGAACAGCAGAAATAAGTAAAGTTACACTATCAACAGGAGTTATTACTCCCCCTGGATGTTTGAAAACTAAAGACAAGTATTTAATTAGAATCTAAGCATTGAATGAGAATGAATACTTAAACAGATTCTCAGTAAATGAAATGGAAAGAACAATAAGAACAATAATAAGCTTTGAAGGATTTCTGTATTAATCAAAATCAATGTCTAAAACAGAGGGCTGAACCCATCTATTTATAGACTTTACATATGCATGAACCTTGCCAAAAAGCAAGTCAGAAGCAAGTTGCAACAAGTTGCATTCTTAGAACTTGTACAAAAAGATAAAGTAATACTAAACTAATAAACTACTGAAACATAAGTCGGTGAGAAAGATTCTTTACAAGAGCTGATGAATGACAAACTACTGATGAGTAGTTTGTCTTCAGTAGTTCTTCAATGAACTGTCTGGTTAGACTTTAGAACTTCTGATACTTCTTCTTCAATACTTGTTGAATCCTTCTTCAGTACTTTTAGTCTTCTTTCTTCAGTAGTTCTATACTTAGGATATTTTGACAGAAGTGAATTAGACTAAGGTTTAAAAAAGTGGTTTCACCAATCCTTTTTGTCCTAACAATCTCCCCCTGGATTGATGAAGCCAAAACCTTTTCTAATTATTTATTGTCTTCTTCTGTCATTCACAATCTTCCATATCTCCTTGAACATGGATTTCTTCAATTGATTAAGCTGTTCATCAGTGAGAGATCCCCTTTGAGGTTCCAGATGTTGAATTGTAAGCAAGTCCTGAGTTGATAGTTTCTTCAGTTCATTCATGGACTTGTAGGCCTTGCTTGTAAGATCTCTCCTTGTCACTAAAACTGAGTTGTCATCAATAAAGGACCATCTGATGATCATTACTTTAGACTTGTCAAAATCTAAATCATAGGGAACCATGCTGGATCCCTGGGATGTTCCTGAGTGTTGGATATTCTCTATTTCAGTGACTCTCAGGTGGGATTCACTTCTATCTTCCTTTTGCATCACATCAGGTAGTTTGAAAGTAGGTAAATGATGTTCAGTCACTGTAGATGCATTTTGTGCGACTAATGCTTTGGATTACTATTAACATATGTTTTGTTGTTTGTCGAACGGGCGAAGGAGAAAATAGTGGGCGAATGAAAGATTTCAAAGGTGCGAAGGAGAAGAAAAAGTGCGAAGGAGAGTTAGGGGGCGAATGTAGTTTAGATGTTTATGTAAAGCTTGGTTCGTCCATGATGTTTGGGCGAACCTGCACATTCGACCAAGCAATATGGGCGAATGTGCAGGCCTATAAATAGGTTAAGCTCATTTTTTAATGTAGTTGTTGATCATTTTATTCCCTCCTGTTTTGTGTCTCTCCCTAGTGTTTGTGTCAACTTATTTTCACGTTAGATTTGATTGTAAACATTATTAAAACGTGTAATTCAAGTTGTTTATGAATGAGAAAAAGCTTTGAAAGATGATTTCTGTGTTTTGATTGTTTGATTATCATTTTGTGATTGATTCAGGGATTCCACACCTGAATCAAACTTGTTTGATCAATCTCTTTGTAGATTTGACGATCCTAAGCGCATACAGTAACTACCTTAGTGTGCAGTCTGTCTGTGATAGTCTTCTAGATTTGGTAAGCAAAAGTTGAAGGATCCCTGAATTGTGTTATCAGAGGTATTTCTTCAATATCAAAGTTTCCATGGACTACTGTGTTCCCTTCTAGCGATACCATCTTGAAGTCAGTCTTTGTATTGTCCTCTGTCTTCTTCTTCTTGGTAGCTGGTCTTTTAACACCAGAAGTTCTAACTACTGAAGTTGATACTTCAGAAGTTTTGAACTTCTCTGGATTTGCAGCCTTTGCAGCCTTGTATTTCTTGTAAGTGTCTAATAATCTGTCTTCTTTACATTTTGATACTGAGGCTTTTGAACCATAATCATTTGCTACTAGTTCTTCAATCATCTCAGCTCTCTTGGCTTTTCTGTCTTTCTCTGTTGCAAGTTTATCAGCAACAAGTTGAGCTCTTTTGGTTAGCTCATCCATAGAGAGCACTTTGAGTGAAAAGGCTTTTGTTTTGCTGTTCTTTGTTATAAAGGACACCAGTTGTTGTCTTTTGTCTTCTTCAACAACTCTCTCTGTTTCAGCTTGCCTATTCAACTCTGCTTCATATGCTTGTAACTTTTCATTGAGGCTTAAGTCTTCCCTTACTTCCAAAGTATTCCAGACCTCATCTTCCTTAGCCTTTCTTTAGGCTGCAATTAAACTCTTCTCAAGTAGTTCTTTTGATTCTGAGATTGGAGAAGGGTTTAGCACAGTCATTGTGGTAGTTGTAGGCCTTGGAATAGGAGTTGGTTGTTGTTGTTCAGTTGGTTTGGAAGGCTCTTCTGTTGGTTGAATGTTGGAAGTGTTAACTTCTGATGTGTTGACAGGAGTGTCAACTACTGAAGGATTGTCTTCAGTATTTTCTGAATCATCAGAAGTTTCATCAGAAGTTTCTTCAATATGGCCTTGGGAAGTTTCAGCTTCAACTTCAGTTCCAAAGATAAGCCTTTGTTGATCTTCTCTTTGTTTTCTGGCTTTCTCTTGGAGTTCTCTTTCTTGTAGAGCAACTCTTGCCTTTATTATGGCTTCCAGTGACTCCCTTGGTTCCTTAATCTTCTCCCCCTTTTTGGCTTCATCCACTTCTGGAAGCTTAGAAGGTTGAGAAGTTGTACCAATAAGCTTGGCAATTTGTCTTGAGTTGTGGTCAATTTTGTTGGACAGGTCATTCATCTTGGTTTTGATCACCTCAAATTGGTTTTTGGTTGACAGCTCCAAAGCAACTGTGAAAGTTTTGAGGTGATTGGCAATATGGTTGTTCATCATCTGGTATAGGGGACCATCTGGGCTGCATAGTTGGTTCAGATCTATGCTTGTTGACCCAGGGAATTGTGTAGGCATATTTAGTGAAGGGTGTGTTTTGGGGTGATCTTCATGTTGTGCAGAAGATGCCACTTTAGGGGAATCAGGGATCAAGTGGTCTTTAACTTGATCTGGTGTGACCAGCTCTTTGAGCTTAGATACACCAGGTGCAGGACCTTCACTAGCAGCCGTCAATTCATGTTTAGTGCAGTGTGAATCATCATCCAAATCAATGGAATCATCTGACTCCCTGATTACATCCTCAATGAGGACAGTATCAGTTACATCATGAGCTGAGCCCAACTCAGTTGTCTCATGTACCTCTTTTTCTTGGTACAGAGGATTTCCTACCTCAGGCATTAGGCCTTCATCAGTAGTTGCCACAAATGAGGTCTTAGCTATGTTACTTCTATCCTCAGATCTACCACTGGGTGGTATTTGAGTAGTAGTAGCCTCAAATGTACCTAAAGTCTCTAAGTTTGGGCTTAGAAACCCTGGTTCATCCTCATCTCTTGGGTTAGGGCTATGGACATCCACATCCATGTCAAGTTCTGAAGGTATGTCCCCTGTTTGATGTGGTTGTTGGGGACTGACATGTTCTGATGGGATGTTCTCTTTCAGCCTAGAGAGAAGTTTGGCAATTTCAAGGGCGTCAGGTTCAGAATGTTGTGGTGCTGGTTCAGTAGTTTGGTCTATGGTTTCAGCAGTTTCAAAAGAAGAGTCTATGGGGATTGTTTTCTTAAATTTCTTTCTTTTGAATAAGATGGTGATTGGTGCTCTAGTGGGGGTTTGAGATGGATGAGACTGAGAGGATGTTTCAGTCACATCTTTATCAAGTGCAGATTGTACATTAGCAAGTTCAGGCATCTCAACCTCCTGAACTGCCTTTCTTTTCAGGCTGGTGGGTTTTTGTTTTTGCTGTTTTGGTTTCTTGGCCTTTTTGGGTGAAGGTTTGGAAGATGAGGGTTCCTTGGGGACTGTTGTTTGTTCCCCTTGGTCATCTTCTGGCCAGGTGGCCGGTTTATTATGCCTAGCGTATGCTTGTGAGGTTAAAGGGTTTAAAACAGTTGTTTGACCCACAAGCACCTCTTCTCCAAGTTCCTTTATTATGCATTGCATGATAAATCTTGGATACAACAAAAACTTCTTTTTAGAATTGAGATGATGTAACACCAACTCATTAAAGAAAAGTGCTGATGCCCTGAATTTTGTTTCATTCACAATGGAATGAAAAATAGGTTGAAAAGTAGAGGGCATCTGATTATATGATCCAGTTTTTGGACTCAAACACAATATTATATAGTGAAACAGAAGTTTGTACTTAGGTTCAAAATATTTCTTAAAAATAGTAGCATGTGAGAGAGTACCTTGGTAACCAACACTCTGTCATGGTTAGATGAATTTCAGAGTTTGGAAATTGATCTGGGGCACCAACATCATCTAGATCCAGTCTAATCCCCAAAGTTGCTGGCGTGATTGCCATTCTTCTCCCTTGGATGGTTGAGTTGAGGGAGATCACCTTATCATTCACTGTCACCGTCTCTGCGTTTGCCCAAAAATCATTTAGAGTTTCGGTGTGGATTGGAGGATCAATGGTGAGGGCAGTAAAGTATTGGGATTTAACGACTAAATCAATGATTTCTTCGTATTGGGACCAGGCTTCATGTTTCTCGAAGTAGCCTCTTTGATTGTGTCCTTGTTTCAGTATTAGAGCCATGTGGTTTGTGTGTGTGTGGATCGAACAGTGTTTTTGCAGGTTAAGGGTTTGAGTGCTTTTTGAGAGAGAAGGAGGGAATTTTTGCTTTTTGAAAGGATAAGTGTTGGAAAAGGTGTTTATTAGAAGTTTATAACCGCCTTAGGTCAAACTTCTAATGTGGGAAAAGGCTGATTGACCCTTATTGACCAAACTGCTGATGAAGAATAACTATCATCAGTAGCTCCCATTTTCTCTTCAGTAGTTTGATAACAACTGATGAGAATGTTTTATAAACACTTTATTCATAACTTCTGAAGTTTATTTTATCAGAAGTTAATCATTTTTCAGAAAATATTCCCATACTGATGGTTTGTTCATTAGTAGTTTCTCTCTTTTTGTTTTTCAGAAGTTTTTAGACTAAAAACAGATGTAAGTGAGAAATGAAATATGTGCAGAAAAGTAAAAAAAGAAACACTTACAAATTTAGCATCCCAAGAATGGATACTAACTTCTGAAAAGTTGATGTGTTAAGGGGTTTAGTGAATATGTCAGCTATTTGATTAGCTGTTGTTACATGCTTCACTTCAATCTTGTCTTTTTCATAGCAATCCCTTATGAAATGATACCTGATTTCAATATGTTTAGTTTTTGAGAACTGAACAGGATTTTGAATGATGCTAATGGCAGATTTGCTGTCTACTAGCAATGGTGTCTTGGTCTCTTTGATTCCATAATCAAGAAGTTGATATTGGAGCCATTGTATCTGTGATGTACAACTTGCAGCTGTAATGTATTCAGTTTCAGCAGTTGAAGTTGCAACAGATGTTTGTTTCTTTGATTGCTAGGACACTAGACAGTTTCCCAAGAATTGACAACCACCAGATGTTGATTTTCTTGACATTTTGCACCCTGCATAGTCACTATCTGAAAAAGCTGATAACTTGGTATTGCTTGAAGCTGGATACCAAATTCCAAGTGTAGGAGTTCCTTTCAGATATCTGAAGATTCTTTTGACTGCAATGAGGTGTGATTCCCTAGGAGCTGATTGATATCTAGCACAGACACATGTTGAAAACATAATATCTGGTCTAGAAGCAGTTAGATATAAAAGGGAACCTATCATACATCTATACATGGTTTGATCAACCTGTTTTCCTTGATCATCTGGTTCAACTTGTGTAGTAGGTGTCATGGGAGTGGATCATGATTTTACAGTCTTGTAAAGAAAATTTGTTCAATAATTCTTTAACATATTTAGATTGATGTATAAATGTTCCATTTGTTTGTTGTTTAATCTGCAGTCCCAGAAAGTACTGCAGTTCTCCTATTGTACTCATCTCAAATTTTGATTGCATGAGTTTCTTAAATTCATCACACAGTTTTGTATTTGTTGAACCAAATATTATATCATCAACATAAATTTGAACAAGTAAGACATGATTTCCAACAGTTTTAATGAAAAGAGTTTTATCAATGGAGCTTCTTGTGAAGTTATTTTTGAGCAAAAAGTTAGAAAGTGTTTCATACCAGGCTCTCGGAGCCTGTTTTAGCCCATAAAGAGCTTTGTCTAGCTTGTACACCCACTCAGGATGAGAAGGATCCTCAAACCCAGGTGGCTGACAGACATACACTTCCTCTTTGATTTTTCCATACAAAAATGCACTTTTAACGTCCATTTGAAAAACTTTAATTTTGTTGGAAATGGCATAGGCCAGAAATAACCTGATGGCTTCAAGCCTTGCAACTGGAGCAAAGGTTTCATCATAATCAATTCCTTCTTCTTGAGAGTAGCCTTGTACTACCAGTCTTGCCTTGTTCTTTATAATCATACCAGCCTCATCTTGTTTGTTCCTAAAAATTCATCTAGTGCCAATTGGTTGCTTGTTTGGTGGTAAGGGACATATTTCCCAAACCTGTTGCTTTTTGAATTGAAGCAACTCATCTTGCATTGCTTGCACCCAATTGTTGTCTTTGAGGGCTTCTTGGTACTTTTTAGCATCCAACTGAGAAATGAATGCTGAGAAGAAGCAAAAGTTGGAAAGCTGGTTTCTTGTGAGAACACCTGATGCAATATCACCCATGATTTGTTCAAGTGGATGATCTTTGTGTTCAATCAGTTGTTGTAAACCACTGATAGGTGTAGGTGGCTCTTGTACTTCATCAAACAAACCACTGAGGTTAATAATATCTGGTTCAGCTGTTTGAACATCTTTAGTAGTTGTAGGAGCTGAAGCAGATGTTTGAGTTTGTACATCAGCGGTTGTTGAATGAGAAGTTTGTGAAACTTCTGATGGTTTGAAAGTTGACTTAATGACTGTATTAGGAGTCCATGGTGCTGGATCCTCATCATCAAACCTCTGATCACCATAATAAGTAGGTTTAGATGAAGTAACAGTCTTTTCAGGTCCGAAATGGAAGCTGTCAAGGTCAAAAAGTTCAGCAGGATGTGCTGGAATAAGAGTGTGTTTTGACTCATTGAACTTGACATTCAGTGTTTCTTCTACTATCTTGGTTCTTGAGTTAAAACCTTGGAGGCTTTTCTAGTGGAAGAGTAACCAAGAAAATAACCAGAATCAACTTTAGCAGCAAACTTTGAAACAGAGTCTTTAATGTTTAGAATGAAACATTGACATCCAAAAGCCCTGAAAAAGGAGATAAGGGGCTTTATGCCATGAAGAACTTCATAGGCAGTCTTGGAGTGTCTCTTGTTGACAAGGACTCTATTTTGAACATAACATGCAGTGTTAACTGCTTCAGCCCAGAAATACAATGGTAGGCCTGAATCAGCTAATATTGTTCTTGCTGCTTCAATTAAAGTTCTGTTCTTCCTTTCTACTATACCATTTTGTTCAGGAGTTCTGGGAACACTGAATTGTCTATTAATCCCTTTAGACAAACAGAATTCATCAAGAGTTTTGTTCCTGAACTCTGTCCCATTATCACTTCTAATGGCTTTGACAGATAGAGAATATTGTTTCTCTACTTGTAGAATGAAGAACTTGATGATTTCAGCTGCCTCATCCTTGGAAAATAAGAAGAATACCCATGTGAATCTTGAATAGTCATCAATGATGACCAAGCAGTACTTCTTCTTACCAAGGCTCATGATTTTTACAGGCCCAAATAAGTCCATATGGAGTAGTTGAAGATATGCAGTAGTTTTTGATTCTTCAATAGACTTATAGGAGGACTTATGCTGCTTTCCCTTTAAACAGGATACATAGTGTTCTTGACACTGGTATACTTTCAAAGGTAGACCTCTGACCAAGCCCATTTTTGTGACTTTATTTATGGTTTTAAAGTTCACATGGCCAAGTCTCCTGTGCCAGAGATCAGTCTCTGAAAATGATGCATTTGAGAAGAAACAGGCAGTGTTGTTCAGTACTTTGTCCTTTTCAATGTCCACTGCATAGACATTTCCACATCTTTTGGCTATCAACAAAGTATGATCTTCAATGATCTTCTCTATCAACTTCTGGCCTTCTGGTGATATGATCTTGCATGCTGTCTTTGTGAAGAAGGAAGAATATCCTTTATCACACATTTGAGACACACTTAGCAAGTTGTACTCAAGGTTTTCAACCAGATTGACCTTGTCAAACTGTATTTTGCCAGAGGAGACATTGCCATGTCCTAGCACATATCCCTTGGCATTGTTCCCAAAGGATACAGATCCTTCTCTTTGACTGATAAAATTGTTTATCAGGTATCTGCATCCTGTCATGTGCATTGAGCCTCCACTGTCCACATACCAAATGCTATTTAAGCCTCTGGAAACCCTCTACACAAAGTATCAAATTAGTTAGATTTAGGAACCCAAGCCAGTTTGGGTTTGGGTTTGCTCTTGAGAACATTAACAGTTTGTTCTTGACCAGGTTGAGGAATCCATGTCTTTTTGCCAATGGATTTTTCATTAAGAGCAATGGTGGTATACTTTTGAGGACCACCATCAACCCTGGTCATCAGTAGTTGTACCATGTTCATGAGATCTTTTATCTTAGCAGTTTGTGAAACTGCTGATGATGTAGGTCTAACTACTGAAAGTGAATTTTGAGAAAAAGATTTTTGTTGAGATTTCATCTTTTTCTGAGAAAAGGTGTTTGCTGGTTGTTGTTTCCTAGGAGAAAAAGTTTCGTTAAAATCATTTTTGATTTGTTTTCCCACAACCAGTTGTGAAATTTTCTTGTTGTATTGGATTCTTTTTCTATATCTGCAAAATTCTATCTTGTGGTTAAACAAACCACATATTTCACATTCTTTTGCCTTTTCTTTTTCATTTAAAGGCAAATTTCTAACTGTTTTTATTGGTTTTAGGTCATTAGTAGTTTTCAGGTACTCAACTCCTGACATAGATGAAACTACTGATGGCTTAAGGTCAGATTTTATCAGTAGTTCTAAAGAACTTTCTTTGTGAGTTTTTAGAAAGTTTTCATGGAAATATGTGCATTCTTTCTCTTCAGAAGTTTCATCTGAAACAATTTTTCTCCCATCTTCAGTAGTTTTGGGGGAAAAATCTGTTGGTGTTTCAGTGTGATTGTACCCTATGCCAAACCTAACATTTGAAGCACTTTGTTTGTTTAGCAACAGTTGGTACCCCTTACAAGATTCTACCCATTTTTCACAAGTGACCTTGGTGTCAGCAAGCTCTTTTATGACATTTCCTAGGTCATCAATCATGATTTTAAGTTGTGCTTGGGTTTCAATAGCATTGTTAGTTAATTTAGAATTTTCTTTTGCCTTTGCAGCAAGTTTTCTTTCTAAATCTCATTTCATCTGAGTGAATTTTCTCTCAGAGTCATTTGCTTTGCCTTGTAAGTGCACATTAGTCTCTCTTATGAGAGCAAAAGATTCTTTACATGAAGTTGAACAAAGTTTTGTTAAAGATTCTTTTGATACCTGAGACAGGGCAGATTTTGAGGTGCAGCCTTCAAATGCCATTAAGGCAAAATTCTTTCTGCCATTATCAGGTTCTCCCCAGTTGATGTCAAACATTTTGTTGTCTGCATCAGGATTACACTCTGTAGTGTCAAAAGGAACACTGCTCTAGTCAACATACCCTGAGGTGAACAAGCTTTGTTGTGAGGGTTGCTGAGTCTGTGGAGGTTGTTGAGCAGCTGGAATGGGTGGGATTGATTGTTGGCTATGCATCTGTTGAGCAGGCATCTGTACATATTGTACTTGTGGCACATATTGGATTTGTGAAGCTTGTGCCTGTACAAAATGTGCACTCCCCTGTGTTCCATTATTTCTATTATAACTAGGGTTATACAGATTTCCAGACTGAGATTGGTTGTAGCTAGAGCTTCTACACTCTCTAGCAAAGTGTCCCAACTTTTGACACTTGTGACATCTATGTTTAGATTTGTCAAAACCAATTTTTGTAGAACTGTTAAGTCCTGGAAATTTCCTTCCTGACCTTTTGTAAAATTTGTTTGTTTTGATACTTAACATGGCCAGTTGGTGTAAGATGTCCATTTCTTCTAAGTCATCATTGCTGAAATTTTTTAAATCATCCATGATAAAACACATGTTATCAGCATTTTGACTGTTTTCTTCATTGTCATAACCTGGGAACGATCTTTCAGATGAGATCCCAACAGATATGTCAATGTGGTCAAAAGATCCAAAACTATTTGAACAAGTAGGTGAATCTTGTCCCAATAGTGTTGTACTACCTGGTAGATAGTCATCAGCAGTTTTACCAGAACTTTGTAATTTCTTCTTTTGATCGATTTCTCTTTCAAAAGTTAATAATCTCCCATGTAATTTTGTAAGAGTGAGGGAGCTAAAGTCTGGTGAAGATCTTAAGACTATAGAATATGTTTCCCATTTTTCTGGTAAAGACCTTAAAAATCTATGAAGCACAGATACAGTTGTATAGGTCTGACCATTTAATTTTAGCTTAGATATTAATGAGGAGAATCTTTCAAATTGTTGAGTTAAAGTTTCCCCATTAATGTGAGCAAAAGTTTCATACTGTTGAGACGGGATTTCTATAGTGTTGGCAATCACCTCTTCAGTTCCTCCAAACTGTTCTTTTTGGCAGTCCCAAAGCTCTTTGGCACTATCACAATGTAATAGTCCAGAGTAGATTTCATTTGGGAGTGCCATTGCCAACATAGAGAAAGCTTTAGCATCAAGCTCAAGTTTTAGGAAATCATCATCTGTATAGTCTTTTGGGTCTTTTGGTATTTCTTCTTTAGTTTCAAGATTGATATTTACTGGTTTGTGAGGACCATATATCACAGATTTCCAGCAATCAGTGTTGGTCCGTGATAATGTATGTGCCATTCTCCTTTGCCAGTTATTGTATTCATTTCTTACTAGCATAGCAGGTTTATTGGCAGAACCAGTATTATGAGTATCCATTTTAAAGAGTATTGATTTGTCAAAAATCTCTTAAAGTGATGGATGTTTGATAAAGTGAACTTTTAATCCTTTATAAAATATCAATAAGAGCCCGTGTCTGATTCTCAATGTGTTAGATTGATATGTGATCAGATAAACCAGCGCTCTGATACCAATTGTTGGATCAGTAATGCTCTTGATGTATTGCTTGCTAGTGAACACTTATGTGTTTAGCAAGTTCAATCACATTTGCACAGCAGAAATAAGTAAAGTTACACTATCAACAGGAGTTATTACTCCCCCTGGATGTTTGAAAACTAAAGACAAGTATTTAATGAGAATATAAGTATTGAATGAGAATGAATACTTAAACAAATTCTCAGTAAATGAAATGGAAAGAACAATAAGAACAATAATAAGCCTTGAAGGATTTCTGTATTAATCAAAATCAATGTCTAAAACAGAGGGCTGAAACCATCTATTTACAGACTTTACATATGCATGAACCTTGCCAAAAAGCAAGTCAGAAGCAAGTTGCAACAAGTTGCATTCTTGGAACTTGTACAAAAAGATAAAGTAATACTAAACTAATAAACTACTGAAACATAAGTCGGTGAGAAAGATTCTTTACAAGAGCTGATGAATGACAAACTACTGATGTGTAGTTTGTCTTCAGTAGTTCTTCAGTGAACTGTCTGGTTTGGACTTCAGAACTTCTGATACTTCTTCTTTAGTAGTTCTATACTTAGGATATTTTGACAGAAGTGAATTAGACTAAGGTTTACAAAAGTGGTTTCACCAATCCTTTTTGTCACACTATTTCGCCTCGCACCTCTCAAGTCTCAAGTTGCTCCATGATAATGCACGGGTATAGTAGTTCATTTATTGACATACATGTCCGACTCCATCTTGGAGGGGTGTGACAATATAAGTCGAATCTAACTGATGTATTATGTTTGTTCCAGTGTGTTTTAAGTGTCTAAAGCACTTGTAAATTCGTTCATGCAAATAATTACATAACGGGTCAAATAACGGGTCAAAATGGGTTTCTAGTAGAAAATCAATTGACATTGAACAAGTTGTTGAATTGAATACATGTATGGTATGACATTGAATGTATACTATTGGTTGGATTAATTTAATTCCACGTTACGTAATTGAATCATTATATGCTAACTATATAAGCAAGGTGTACAAGCTTAAAAGTCAACAACAGCTAATGAGCAGCTTGATACCATAGCTTACGGTCTAGAACCATAAGCTACGGTTCAAATGAAGAAAATCAATCAAAATACACCAACCGTAAGCTACGGTTCGAAGACCGTAACTTACAGTGAGAAAATTTATTTAGTAAACATGAACCGTAAGCTACGATCAACGGGTAATTTCAAAACTGGAATATGGTTTAGTTCGTCTTGTTTTCGATATGTATCAAAGTTTTAACCATTCTAAATTGTTATTAACTATATAACTAACCATTATTTTGTGTAATGGTGCTAGGTATATATACGATGGGAGACCCAGAGTAAGGATCAAGTTGCAAGGTGAACCGAACAAACTCAGACACTCGTATGCTTCCGCAATAGATTCTCGATTAAAATACAATCTTTGGTGTAGGTTCTTAATACTTTAAAAAGTAAATATATGTGTTACTAACAAATGTAAAATCTTTAAAATGGGTTGTCTTCTATAATTAATAAAGTTTTAATCGGGAGCGATTTTATTTAAGGCTTCAACTCGTAAATTTAAGCGTTAACCACAGGTTTACGGGTTAGGGTCTTACAGTTAAGCACCATTATAAAAAAACATAACAGATTAAATGGAGCGCATACTTACCCAAAATCTATTCCTCCATGATCACAAGGGTATCCTCCAACCATAACTTCTTCTTAGAAGGAGACTTAACCCCCTTGGAAGTGGCGGAGTTAGCCGTCTTGTGCTTCAGTAAAGATTTTTGAACCATCTCTTGCTTAATCTTCTGCGCCTGTTCCTTCTCGGTCAGATCTGGAATTCACACAGACTTAGAAGGGGAGGGTTAGAACTACTATCACCCTCAACATTACCCTCACCAATATGGTTGGTAAGGGCAACACACTAGAAGGGAGGTCTTGAACAAAAGTGTCAGTAAATTCCACGGAAACACACTCCAATGACGCATGGAAACCCCCCCCCCCCCACCCAGTGGACTCCTCAACATTAAAGGATGGGCCAGAGGATCCATCACCACACGTACCTTCACCACAGCGTGAGGGCCTTGTAAAATGGAAAAACGTGCCTACATCCTCATCCTCCTCCTCCTCAATATAGACCTCAAAGTAGGCCACCTGCGGAGAACCCTGGTGGCCACCTGAGGGAGACGCATGGTCAGATATAGATAACCGATCATTATCTTAACCCTCATCACTAGATAACACAATAAATTCTTGACCCGTAGGCGTAAAAACACTAAGGGGTGTGGGCTCCAAAAGAGCCAAAGAAAGGTGTGAGCTTAGGCGCATGATGAGTTCGCGTAAAGCCCAGGCGAATAATAGGCCTCGGAAATTGGTCAGTAGTCCTATCAAACACATACTCCTCACCTTCTTGGAGTGGCTTGAAATCCCACTCCATGTCGTCCTCAAGCATCAGATAGAATAAATGCTCTCCATGTCTGCGCGAAATAAAAAGAAAATTAAAGACAGACAAAGAAGAAGAAAAACTAAAAGAAATAGAGAACAAGATGAAAAGGCGCAGACAATACCTTGGCCATTGGAATTTAAAACACGATTCATTCTTGGGAGCTCATACTTCCGGCTCATACCCACCGACACGAGTGCAACCTCATCAATGGTACAAATGTTAATAGGATAGCTAATAAGCGCCTTGTACCAACCTTGATCCTCATAACCAATCGGCTTCTTATCCTGAATCTTCAGGTCAACACGCCTCGTCACCATCTTCAAAGGGACCGCGCCCTCTACAACCTAAAAAAATTTTGGCTTCCACTTGTGGAAACTCTTGATATTAGCCAGCGCCTGGGGTATAGGACATGGCGCTGGCAAAAGGAATACCAGCTCTCTGAACCTTTTAAAACATAAAAAAACGTTGAACATGTCCATATGGGGCTCAAAGCCCTACGCCTTGCACCCAAACTCAAAGAATAAAAGACGAGACATTCCACTAGGGTGAAACTAGTTTATATGGATCTGGTAATACATAAGAGCAGATGCAAAAGTGGCTATTGGAACCCTAAAGTTAGTCAAAAAAAAATATAATGTTTTAAATTATTAAAATTGGTCAAAAAAAATGTGGTGGACAAGGGTCGAACCTGTGTCTCAAACCAGGTAAGACTTAACACTAAACAACACAACCACTCGACCAAAGCTTTTGCTTGGTTCAATTTGGGTTTAATATATATAGTGGAAGTATAGGGAGAAAACCTCCTCAAATTGAAAAACCCCAAGAAACCCATTACTTGGCCCATGTTGTGCCACATCACCCATGATATTATGATATTATATAATATTCAAAAGGGCACAATAGACATTTCCATTATCCCCTTCTCTCTCTCCGTATATATATATATATATATATATATATATATATATATATTGTTTCCCCTCCCTCTCTCCATTTATTTTTCAAATTCAAAATCAAATCTTAGATCCTCTCTCTACCCTCTCTCTTACCTCCCCCCTACCCTCTCCCTGTCTCTCTCTAGAACCACCACCACCACCACCACAACAACAACCACCACCATGACCCGTCTCCTCCACTAAAACCACCACCACAACCCGTCTCCTCCTCCACTGAAACCACCACCACCATGACCCGTCAGAAGTTAAAGGGGTTTTTAAAAGGCTTCAAGCTCTTCTCCTAGATCTGCAAGTAATCTCATCTCTCTGTATCTAACTTTTCATGAAAGTAATATTACTATTCATACTATATATCATATTATTATTCTCCATGATCATGAGGTTATATCACTCTCATTTTTTAGTGTTGGTTTACTTTGAATATCACGATTTGAAAGTAGGTGTCATGTTTTAAAGTTGTTGATATGTTTTGTTACGCTATTATGTTTTGATTTTAATAATAATAATAATAATAATAATAATAATAATAATAATAGTTTTGTTTAGAATAATAATAATAATAATAATAATAATAATAATAATAATAAGTTATTGCGTTTTTTATTTATGTGTTACGGTTTGATTTTGTTAGGTTTTGGGTTTTGTTAGAATAATAATAATAACAGTTTTTGGGAATAGTTTTTGATCGCATACCAAGTGTTCGATCAAATACTTGAATAAAAAAAAAAAACTTATATTAACCTTTTTTTAATTTTTTTTATTATTATTTTGTTTATGTTAGATTTTTATTGGATTGGGGACATGAGGTTGATAGATCACATGTGATTGATGAATAAATTTGTAGTCTTTTTATGTTAGTATATGCTAACACAAGTTAGTGATGCCCACTTATGTGTTTGAGGATCCCAAACTAACATGTGTATCTGTTCTAGTGTTGGTTTTCATGAGTAGGCTATAGGAAGAAGGTGGCATTGATGATGTAGCTGTGGTAAGTGATTGTTTTGAGTATTTTTATAAAGATTATAAATTTTTAATTTTTTTAGGCAAGTGAAGGCGTTTATGAACTCGTCTATGTAACATTACGCATTTAACACTTGTACGTTACGATTATGTTGAATAAAACGTCAAGTTTCATTATTTATCGCCTCTTTAAAAATTAATTGTGACGCATTTTGACCTCAAATACTATGTAATACATATATAATATATATTTATGCTAGAAATAATTAAAAAAAAATAATGCTTGGGCCGGGAATCGAACCCGCGCCCCAAGCCGGGTCACAAACACAAACAACTTTACCATCTGAACTACACACACATCTTGTTCTAATCCCAACTTATTATTATTATATCACGTGAATGGTTCTTCACAGTTGACTAGGAAAGTCAACTATGACAAACAATCTACCAAAATTAACCATTTCGAACGCGTATTAATCCAGGATAGGAATGATTGGTGATTAAATTGTTGATCACGCGTCTATTACACGCTGAATTGAATTCAGAATCATACCAATTATACATGTTTGACGCGTCATCACCATGAATACATGGTCAACCTTCCAATCATGCAACCCAAACCTTCTCACTATAAATTGGACCTCCCCATTCCTTCACAACTCGCCGAAATCCCTCTCTCAAACCTCAATTTCTATTATTAACCCATCATTCGAAGCAAACGTGTTCGTGTTGACTTTTTCTGTTGACCGCACAAGAATCACGAGATCGTGTTTGTAAGTGATGTTTTTCATATGGGTTTTAATCATCGGCATTCACACAACAATAACCCTCTGATTAATTGGGTTATTGTTGTGTGAATCAATCAATTGTAAACTTAGGGCTCGATCGTGATTTTGGGGAAGAACACAGTTTCAGCATAAGGTCTTATATTTTAAATAAACTGGAATCAAACACAAGCACTGATCTAGATCAAGTGGTTGTGTCTGATGTTTGTTAGTCTATATACGCGGGTTCGAGTCCCACTTAAACGGGTTTTATCCTTTTCATTTTAATTAAATATAAATCAGAATTTTCTTATATCATATAATTAAATTAACCATAGATTAAACGTTCTCAGGGTCCAGACCAGTTGGTCTGGGCTTGTGATTTAAAACCAACGAACTGGCCAAGGGCCCGGGTTCGAACCATGGCATCAACAAAACATTTCTTTTTATTTAAACTTATATATATATATATATATTCCCTTGTATTTTTTAAAATTCATTTTAAAATACTAAAACTCTTTTATAAATTCTACAAAAAATTATTTTATGTTAATCTAGTGGAAAAGTTTAATATACAATTTTTAGTTTTCAAAAATTTATTTATTTAATATATATAATAAATAATTCAAGTTTATTATATTTTATTTATAAAATTCTATAAAAATATCAAAACAATTTTATAAATTTCCACAAAAATTATTCTGAGTTTTTATAACAATAAACTTTCCTGAAATGATTTTTATTTCTGAAAAATCATTTATTTAATATTTTTAATCAATTTTTGTTAGTTTTAAACATATATAAATCATAATAAATTCATTTTTCAATATTTTTGCACCAAAATTTGATATAAATTATTTCTATTTATTTGGAACAGAAATACAATTTTTAACTTAATAATTCTTTAATTTTAGTATTTTTAAATATTAAAGTTATATTTTGACAATTTGAAATAAATAGATTTAGTATTCTATTAAATTATTTTCATACTTTAAACTTATTATTGTTACCATCTTTAATTTAAAATTTACAAAAAGACTTTTGTTTATTTATTTATCAAATTTCTCTTATTATTCAAACATTTTATTTATTAATCAAACGAGCACTTATCCCCAATTCGAAGCCCTAGAATATATTTGTAGAGTAGAAAGACTTAGACATATTTATTACCTTAATTATAGGGTAATACTTGGCATTGTTGGGCAACACATACTCTATTTTCACGAGACATAACATTTTGCTAAGGTGAGTTTTACATAGCCCCTTTTCTATTTATCACTATTTTTGGGGTGAAACATGTTACAACATTCTATATGCAATTCAATCATAAAGTGTCTATGTGTTTTTCTATGTTGCATTATGTCTTAAACATGACTAGGGTAAGCACAATATTCTAGCATAATCATTAACATTGATCAGCCGGCGGTATACAATAATAGATCCATTGGACTGACAATCCCACCCGGATACGTGCCTCCTACAAAGGTAGCGTGGGTGATTATTATCGCATAACATAATCGAGTGAACCATGAGCGTATGGGATGTACCACAATATAACAGTCACAAGGGTTGATTATGCACTCGATTTACTTCTAATATGTTTTCACATATGGACTAGACTTGCCATGACACTTGAATTGTACAAGTTTTATTCGATTATCAAAACCTATGTAATTCTCACCAACTTTTGTTGACCCAAAAATATTTTCAAAATTAACATGTTTCAGGTAACAATGAAGCTGAGGCTTGAGTATGCATGAGGAATTATCATGAAGTTTTTGTTTGAAGTTATTTGAAGTTGTTGCTTTATTTGATATCATGTATTTGGATTTCTAGACATCACTTTATTTTGGATATTTATATTATGAATAAATTATTTAAAATTTCAATTTATACCATGTGCTACTGAAACAATCATCAATACGTGACATCCCGATGTTTCCGCCATCGGTTGGGGTGTTACAGATTGGTATCAGGGCCTTGGTTATAGGGAATTAGGTTATTAGAAAATAATCTAGACTATAACCTTAGGGACTTAAACAGTACTTGCTTCTCTTACTTGAAATCCTAATTGCTTCCTTAATCTTATCCCTATCCTATACAACCCTAAGCCTACAAGTGACTACTCTTACTCGTCTGCTGCAATCCTGATCCACCATTAGATTAATAGGACAAAATCCTCAGGTTTAACCTGAACCACCTTGAGATCCCGTCGAAGTTCTAGATTTTAATAACGAACACGTGCAATCTGGAAGGGTGAACGCCTGTATTCCGAGTCTTCTGTCTAGACTGGCATTGCGCATATATCCCAATCAGATGAGGGACCCGGATGCCTACCTGGAATTCTCGGGATGAGTGTTCACTTATAGGCTAAAGCATGTCTTCATATGTTATTAGAATCTAGAATCTTTGATAAGTCAACGTTTTCGTTTATTCGTTTTAATTAATGAATAAATGATTACATTCCTTATATTACCTCATTCATTTCATTGTGTCTCTTACAGATCATGCCTCCACGTCGCAGCACTCGCCTTAGCAGTGGTGACAATCAAGATGAAGTGAATAGCAACAACTACGATGCTAACCACAACAACAACAATAACAACAACAACAATGGTGTTGATGATCATTTCTCAACAAATGGCGCAGCAAATCGCGACTCTGGTTCCTCACTTACTAGCTCAAGTCATCCAGATGAACGGTAACGGGAACGGGAACGGTAACGTCAATGGAAATGGAAATGGAAACCACAACGGGAACGGGAATGGTCTCCCAGCCTGCACTCTTAAGCACTTTAATTCTTGTAATCCCCCTAAGTTCAGTGGAGAAGAGGGAGCTACGGGACTTCTACAATGGTTCGAGGGTATTGAGAATACCTTCATTAACAGTGAGTGCCCCGACAACTTTAAGGTTCGTTACGCCATGAGTGTTCTTCACAAACGAGCACTCACTTGGTGGAATGAGGAAAAGCGCACCCGTGGAGCCGAAGTTGCACTTGCTATGACATAGGATCAAGTCAAGGAGGTTATGAAGGATGAGTTTTGTCCCCGCAACGAGGTTAAGAAGCTAGAAGATGAGTTCCACACCCTTGCTCAAGATAGTGGGGAAAACCTTGCCTACAATACCCGCTTTCACGAGCTTAGCTTATTGTTGCCCCATAAAGTCACTCCCCTGCCTGTAGCCATCGAGAAGTATATCGGTGGTCTACCCATGCAAATCCAGGACACGGTGTGGGGAAGGAATCCTGCCACCTTGGAGGAAGCCAAACGTCTGGCGGCTACTCTCACTGATAATCATGTAAAGAACGGTACTCACTTTCGCAAGAGCACTAAGAAGACTGCGGAAAAAGACACTCCTCAGCCCGCTATTGAGGTTAAACCCGAGACCTCAAGCAACAAGAAGTGCAAGGCTAGGAACTACATGGTTGCTACCACCCCACCTACAGCACAAAACCCAGCCAAGAAGCCATACACCGGACCTCACCCCTTGTGCAACACTTGCAAATACCATCATCCAGCACAGGTGCCATGTCGTTTTTGCACTAAGTGTCAAAGGTATGGTCACCATGTGAACATCTGCCGAGCTCCTCCTGCTAACGGCACTGCTGCCCAAAACAACCCAGCCAGAAATGCCCCAGCTCCCAACCAACAAAACAACAGGCCTGCTCGTGGTCAGTGCTATGAGTGTGGCAGCCCAGACCACTATATCAATAATTGCCCCAATCGTAACCAAAACCAGAACCAGAACCAAAACCGCAACCAAAACCAGAACCGCAACCAGAACCAAGGTGCTCGAGGTCGTGCCTACAATCTCAATGCTAACCAGGCCCGTGACAACAACGACGTGGTGAATGGTACGTTTCTCGTTAACAACCACTATGCATCCATATTATTTGATTCGGGAGCTGATAAGTCATTTGTATCACTGAAGTTTGAACCTTTACTTAACTTACCCCAAACTAACCTAGAGGAACCTTTAGTGGTAGAGGTAGCTAATTGGAAGTCTATCTCGATCGATTCTATTATTCGTAACTGTGTGCTGAACCTCGACGAACATACTTTCTCTATTGATCTTATCCCTATGCATCTTGGAAGTTTTGATGTCATAGTAGGCATGGACTGGTTGTCAACCCATTGTGCTGAAATTCTATGTTTTGAGAAAGTCATTCGCATTCCTCTCGAATCTGGTGAGATTTTGAAGATCTATGGTGAGAAGCCTTGTGGCGAGCTTAAGCTCATGGCTTGTACTACTGCCCAATAATACTTACGAAAGGGGTATACGGCTTTCTTAGCTTACGTGATAGAAAAGAAGGAAAAGGGCAAAAGTATCCAAGACATCCCAATCATTCGGGACTATCCTGAAGTTTTTCTAGAGGATTTACCTGGTTTGCCTCCTGCTCGACAAGTGGAATTTAGGATTGATCTTGTTCCTGGTGCTAATCCTGTCGCCAAAGCTCCTTATCGTCTTGCACCCTCTGAGATGCAAGAACTTGCCAGTCAACTACAGGAACTTTCTGATAAAGGTTTCATTCTCCCCAGTTCTTCTCCATGGGGAGCCCCTGTCTTGTTCGTTAAGAAGAAAGATGGATCTCCCAGGATGTGTATCGACTATCGCGAACTCAACAAACTCACCATCAAGAATCGTTATCCATTGCCTAGGATTGACAATCTTTTCGATCAACTTCAAGGAGCAACCCACTTCTCGAAGATTGATCTTCATTCTGGCTATCATCAGCTTAGAGTCCACGATGAAGACATTCCCAAGACAACCTTTCGTACACGTTATGGTCACTATGAATTCATGGTCATGCCCTTTGGATTGACCAACGCTCCCGCAGTGTTTATGGATTTAATGAATCGGGTTTGTAGACCCTACCTTGACAAATTCGTGATCGTCTTCATCGATGACATTTTGATTTACTCTAAATCAAAGTCCGATCACGAACAACATCTTCACTCCATTTCGGGTCTCCTAAAGAAAGAACAACTGTATGCTAAGTTCTCGAAATGTGAATTTTGGCTTAAGGAAGTTCAATTTTTGGGACATGTCATTGATATGAACGGAATTCATGTTGATCCTACAAAGATCGAAGCTATGAAGGATTGGAGTGTTCCTAAAACTCCAACAGAAGTCCGTTCTTTCCTTGGTTTGGCTAGTTATTATCGTCGATTCATTGCCAACTTCTCCAAGATCGCTGTTCCTCTCACTTCCTTAACTCACAAGGGTAAACCCTATGAGTGGGGACCAAAGCAAGAGGAAGCATTTGAAAATCTTAAGCTGAAACTCTGTGAAGCTCCTATCCTATCTCTACCTGATGGTAATGATGACTTCGTGGTCTATTGTGATGCATCAAACCAAGGTCTTGGTTGTGTTCTCATGCAACGAGGCAAGGTTATTGCTTATGCGTCTAGACAACTCAAGACTCACGAAAAGAATTATACCACCCATGATCTTGAATTGGGCGCTGTCGTCTTTGCTCTTAAGATTTGGAGACACTATCTTTATGGAACCAAATGTGTGGTTTTCACGGACCACAAAAGTCTCCAACATGTCTTCGAACAGAAAAATCTTAACATGAGGCAACGACGTTGGGCTGAGTTACTTAACGACTATGATTGCGAGATTCGCTACCATCCTGGCAAAGCGAATGTTGTGGCTGACGCACGCAGTCGTAAAGAGCGTATCAAACTTCATTGTGCGAGAGTTCGTACTGATCTTCAGGATCGTATCCTCCAGGCTCAACATACTTCAGTCACCCAAGGTAACATTTACGACAAAATGTCTTGTGGTGCTGAGACTCAACTTGAAACCAAACCTGATGGTCTACTCTATTTTCTTTATCGACTTTGGATTCCTGACCGTGATGATCTTCGTTCCTTCCTCATGAACGAGGCTCATAAGTCTCGTTATTCTATTCATCCTGGAGCTGACAAGATGTACCAAGATCTTCGTTATTCATATTGGTGGCCTGGTATGAAGAAAGATATTGCTCTTTTCGTTGCAAAATGCGTCACTTGTTCAAAGGTCAAGGCTGAACATCAATGACCATCTGGTATGCTCGAACAACCAGAAATTCCTGTATGGAAATGGGAGAGTATAGCAATGGACTTCATCACTAAACTCCCCCGTACACCCAAAGGTTTTGACAGCATTTGGGTAATCGTCGATCGTTTGACCAAGTCAGCCCACTTCTTACCTATTCGTGAGAAGTATTCTGTGGAAAGGTTGGCAAAGATGTACATAAGTGAAATCGTATGTCGTCATGGTATACCTTTGGACATTATCTCTGATCGTGATGGTCGTTTCACCTCTCACTTTTAGGATTCTTTACAAGACGCTTTGGGTACCAAGTTGAACCTGAGCACTGCTTATCACCCTCAAACCGATGGTCAGACTGAACGGACCATCCAGACACTTGAGGATATGCTCAGGGCATGTGTCATCGATTTTGGTGGCGCATGGGATTCTCATCTTCCTTTGGTCGAGTTTTCATACAACAACAGTTATCATGCCAGCATTAACATGGCTCCTTTCGAGGCACTCTATGGTCGTAAATGTCATTCACCTGTCTGTTGGACTGAGGTTGGTGAAGCCCAGATCACTGGACCCGAACTAATCCAGGAAACCACAGACAAAATCCAACTCATTCAGGATAATCTTCTCAAGGCTAGAAGTCGTTAGAAGGGTTATGCTGATAAACGTCGTAAACCCTTGGAATTTCAAGTTGGGGGCCTTGTACTTCTTAAGGTATCCCCTTGGAAAGGAGTGATTCCTTTCGGTAGAAAGGGAAAACTAGCTCCTCGATACGTAGGCCCATTCAAAATTCTTGACAGGATTGGAAAAGTGGCTTACAAACTTGATCTTCCACCTGAGCTAAGCAATGTGCACCCAACTTTTCACGTTTCGAATCTCAAGAAATGCTTAGCAGATGAGAACCTCCATGTTCCTCTTGAAGATGTGCAAATCGATGAAACTATGCACATTATCGAGAAACCCGTCGAGATCGTTGATACTGGAGTCAAGAAACTAAAGCGCAGTCGCATTCCGATCGTTAAGGTTCGTTGGGAATCTAAACGAGGTCCAGAGTTCACTTGGGAACGTAAAGACCAGATGAAGTCTAAGTACCCACATCTTTTTCCACCAGACTCTCCAACTCCAACTTTGGGACGATGTTACTAAAAGTAGGGGAGAATGTAACATTACGCATTTAACACTTGTACGTTACGATTATGTTGAATAAAACGTCAAGTTTCATTATTTATCGCCTCTTTAAAAATTAATTGTGACGCATTTTGACCTCAAATACTATGTATAACATATATAATATATATATATTTATGGTAGAAATAATTTTCAAAAAAAAATAATGCTTGGGCCGGGAATCGAACCCGCGCCCCAAGCCGGGTCACAAACACAAACAACTTTACCATCTGATCTACACACACATCTTGTTCTAATCCCAACTTATTATTATTATATCACGTGAATGGTTCTTCACAGTTGACTAGGAAAGTCAACTATGACAAACAATCTACCAAAATTAACCATTTCGAACGCGTATTAATCCAGGATAGGAATGATTGGTGATTAAATTGTTGATCACGCGTCTATTACACGCTGAATTGAATTCAGAATCATACCAATTATACATGTTTGACGCGTCATCACCATGAATACATGGTCAACCTTCCAATCATGCAACCCAAACCTTCTCACTATAAATTGGACCTCCCCATTCCTTCACAACTCGCCGAAATCCCTCTCTCAAACCTCAATTTCTATTATTAACCCATCATTCGAAGCAAACGTGTTCGTGTTGACTTTTTCTGTTGACCGCACAAGAATCACGAGATCGTGTTTGTAAGTGATGTTTTTCATATGGGTTTTAATCATCGGCATTCACACAACAATAACCCTCTGATTAATTGGGTTATTGTTGTGTGAATCAATCAATTGTAAATCTTAGGGCTCGATCGTGATTTTGGGGAAGAACACAGTTTCAGCATAAGGTCTTATATTTTAAATAAACTGGAATCAAACACAACCAATGATCTAGATCAAGTGGTTGTGTCTGATGTTTGTTAGTCTATATACGCGGGTTCGAGTCCCACTTAAACGGGTTTTATCCTTTTCATTTTAATTAAATATAAATCAGAATTTTCTTATATCATATAATTAAATTAACCATAGATTAAACGTTCTCAGGGTCCAGACCAGTTGGTCTGGGCTTGTGATTTAAAACCAACGAACTGGCCAAGGGCCCGGGTTCGAACCATGGCATCAACAAAACATTTCTTTTTATTTAAACTTATATATATATATATATATATATTCCCTTGTATTTTTTAAAATTCATTTTAAAATACTAAAACTCTTTTATAAATTCTACAAAAAAATATTTTATGTTAATCTAGTGGAAAAGTTTAACATACAATTTTTAGTTTTCAAAAATTTATTTATTTAATATATATAATAAATAATTCAAGTTTATTCTTTTTTATTTTTAAAATTCTATAAAAATATCAAAACAATTTTATAAATTTCCACAAAAATTATTCTGAGTTTTTATAACAATAAACTTTCCTGAAATGATTTTTATTTCTGAAAAATCATTTATTTAATATTTTTAATCAATTTTTGTTAGTTTTAAACATATATAAATCATAATAAATTCATTTTTCAATATTTTTGCACCAAAATTTTATATAAATTATTTCTATTTATTTGGAACAGAAATACAATTTTTAACTTAATAATTCTTTAATTTTAGTATTTTTAAATATTAAAGTTATATTTTGACAATTTGAAATAAATAGATTTAATATTCTATTTTTAAGAAAATAATTTTATAAAAATAATTTTCATACTTTAAACTTATTATTGTGACCATCTTTAATTTAAAATTTACAAAAAGACTTTTGTTTATTTATTTATCAAATTTCTCTTATTATTCAAACAGTTTATTTATTAATCAAACGAGCACTTATCCCCAATTCGAAGCCTTAGAATATATTTGTAGACTAGAAAGACTTAGACATATTTATTACCTTAATTATAGGGTAATACTTGGCATTGTTGGGCAACACATACTCTATTTTCACGAGACATAACATTTTGCTAAGGTGAGTTTTACATAGCCCCTTTTCTATTTATCACCATTTTTGGGGTGAAACATGTTACAACATTCTATATGCAATTCAATCATAAAGTGTCTATGTGTTTTTCTATGTTGCATTATGTCTTAAACATGACTAGGGTAAGCACAATATTCTAGCATAATCATTAACATTAATCAGCCGACGGTATACAATGATAGATCTATTGGACTGACAATCCCACCCGGATACGTGCCTCCTACAAAGGTAGCGTGGGTGATTGTTATCGCATAACATAATCGAGTAAACCATGAGCGTATGGGATGTACCACAATATAACAGTCACAAGGGTTGATTATGCACTCGATTTACTTCTAGTATGTTTTCACATATGGACTAGACTTGCCACGACACTTGAATTGTACAAGTTTTATTCGATTATCAAAACCTATGTAATTCTCACCAACTTTTGTTGACCCAAAAATATTTTCAAAATTAACATGTTTCAGGTAACAATGAAGCTGAGGCTTGAGTATGCATGAGGAATTATCATGAAGTTTTTGTTTGAAGTTATTTGAAGTTGTTGCTTTATTTGATATCATGTATTTGGATTTCTAGACATCACTTTATTTTGGATATTTATATTATGAATAAATTATTTAAAATTTCAATTTATACCATGTGCTACTGAAACAATCATCAATACGTGACATCCCGATGTTTCCGCCATCGGTTGGGGTCTTACAGTCTAGGGTGCATGTCTATTTTTTGCGGTCTGAGTCGTGTATGCTCACACACGTTAGTAATGCTAACACATGCTAGTATATGCCCAACTAACAGGTGTTAGAGTCCATATGAGATACGTTATTTTCAGTAAAACATATGTTTTAGAATATGCTAACACATGCTAATGATATCTTTTATTATATTATATATTTCGTGAATATGAGGATAATTTTTTGGTATATGGATTTGGATTGGTTCTGATTTGATTTTTTTAAATTTATTATTGTTGGATTTTAAACCCTATTTAATCATATTTGAGTAGTTGTATTAACATAGTTGTAAAATTGAGTATGATACACTTGGCACTACAGATTTTGGTGTTATTTATACACATGTTAGTGATGCTAACACATGCTAGTATATGCCTAACTAACAGGTGTTAAGGTTCATATAACATAAGTTAGTATATGCCCAACTAACATGTGTTAGGGTTCATATGACATACGTTATTTCAGTAAAACATACGTTTTAGAATACACTACACATGTCAGTGATGTCTCATTATGTGTTTTGGAGAGCCCAACTAACACGTGTTATCTTTTTTTTTTTTTTTTTTTTTTTTTTTGTAGGTAAAGAGATGTTTTTGTGTTAAAGATGAAGATGGGTATCAAGAACGAAGCATAGCAAGATCTTTTTTATGTTGTTATTATAGTTTTTTTTTTTTTTTTGAAAATTCACAAATAATTATGTATGTATTAAAAGTTTTTTGATACATTTGTAGTATTGATTGTTATGATCGTATATATCATTTATTAAATAAATATACATTTTAAGTGTACAATAAGAAAAGTGTGATCCATGGCTTGTTAAGAGTATATGCCTGTTAACACATGTTAGCGATGTCTCACACGAGGTCAGAATTTTGTATCACAACACTAACGTACGTTAATATTCGTGCTGGAAAAAGTGTCATAAAGTAGGAGAGAGGTGACTTGACAAGTGTCAAATCGACATTTTTAAACCTAGGATTCAGAAAATTAAAGTGGCCCACTTGCTTATTTAAGATTACCTTAATGCCCTTAATCCAATATTTTATTAGAGTGGCCCACTTGCTTTTGAGTATTAAATACAAATTAATTAAGGACCATTGATCAATCTTGATCAATGGTCACCATAGGGTTTGCAAGGTTTTTCCAATACATAGAGTTTTCATATTATCCACACCCAATATATATAGAGTAAAAATCAAATACAAATTTAGTGTTTTTTTTTGTAAGAACTGTGAGAATCAAAGGGGGTAAAAAAATTTATTATTTTTTTAGAATTTTTTTCCCATGTGCTTAAACATACTTTCTAGATGAATAATACAAAAAAAAATTAAAAAAGTTTTTTTAGTGTAATTACGTCATTAAAGTAAATACATCAGTTTACACTAGAGTAATTATGTAATTACTCTACACGTAATTACTCTACACCAAAAAATTTTATTTTTTTGTTTTTTAAGTTTTCAATACTATAATACATGTTTAACAATATGGGAATAAAAGAATTCGAAAAAAAAAATAAAAAAAAATACCCTCCTTTGATTTTCACAGTTCTTACCAAAAAAACACTTTGCAAAGATCTTTACTCTATATATATACAGCCCGAGATTCACCCAAGTAAAACCCAGGGTCAACAGATTTAACGCAAATCAACAAACACTCAAGGTGAGTTTACACAGCCACTTTTTACTGCTTTACATTTTTTGGGTGAAACATGTTCCAAATCTTATTCTTGATTCAATAGCAATTACACGAAGTCTTGATTGTATTATTTGTGCACTTGTCTGAACTTAAATGTGGTGAACATGCTATTTGATTCGTTAATGCAAATATTCATGAGATTTATTGATACAAAGATTCATTTGATTCATTCAATTTGGTCACATGGCTGGTTGGTATGCAAATTTAGTTCCCAGTAGGTTTTGTTCTCACAAGTTATCCTAGATACATCACTGACTTGTTAATTGCTATACAAACTGAATTTTTTGCCATAACAAAACCTGTGTATTCTCACCAACTGTTTATAGTTGACCCTCCATCTTTCCAAATAAACATGTTTTAGGGTTTATTATCGCATGGAGGATTTATAAGCTTTTGGATTACATAGGGTGCATGAAGCCTTAGAAAATAATTAGATATTGTTGTATCTTACTCCAAGTTGTAATTGTATGTATCAAATTTTTAGATAAATAAAATATGTGAAAATTTCTATCTAATGCTGCAATCCTAATCTACCCTTAGATTAATAGAACAAACTCTTCAGGTTCTAGCCTAAACTGTCTTGATAATCTCGTCAAATTCCTAGATCCTAATAATGAACACGTGCAATCCGGAAGGGTGAACGTCTGTATTTTAAGTTTTCTGTCTAAGGCCTGGCATTTCGCAAAAATCCCAATTAGACGAGAGACCCGTATACATGCCTGGGAATTCTCGGGATGATTGTTCACTTATAGGCTAAAGCACATCTTCACTATGTTATTAGAATCTAAAAACTTTGTCAACGTTTTCATTTATTCGTTTTAAATTAATGAATAAATGATTACACTCCTCATTATATCTCATTGCCTTGTTTATTAAACTATGTCTCATTGAATCTCATTATCTCCATTGTGTTTTAAGAAAATGCCTCCTCGTCACAGGAATCGCAACAACAACAAGAAAAATAATTGGGATAACCAAGGTAACGACAATCTCGACAATGCGCAACTCGCCATAATCATCACTCAACAAATGGCTCAACAAATAGCGACAGTACTCCTTAACTTGGTTGCCCAATTTGTTCAAATAGCAAATGGAAATGGCAACGGAAATGGCAATGGCAACAAAAAACAGAATGGCAATGCAAATGGAAATGGTCACCCTATTTGTACTCTCAAGCACTTTAACTCTTGAAACCCTCTCAAGTTGTAAGGCCCCAAACCCGGGCAACCTATTGTCGGATCTCATTACAGTATACCGTTTAAAAATCAACAATTTTATTAAAAATGACGCAGCGGAAAAATAATAACAACGGTACAAATTGTTTTTTTTAAAAAAAATATTTTGTTAATAAATCTGTAACCTACGAATGCCATCCATGCTATCACGAGTAATCCCTCCTCTAGCCAAGACGCATCACCAACTCAAACAAACCTGCAACACAATCTAACATACATGCAAAAGTCAGCTACGCTGAGTGAATTCTAATAGTTTAAGTTTATAAAATTAAAACACCTCATAAACACATTATTTTTAAAACTCAACTTCATCGCATTAAAGTCATCATTAATTATTTAATTACTTTATCATCAACACCCCACCCAATATGACTCATAATCATAACATGCCCTATCATTTATCTCGACCCACAACTATGACTCTTCAACTCAATGTCGCTACACACGACTAGTTCATCTATACTCCTTTTTATTGTACCGGGAACCCCCCACTATAATTCATCACAAGAAACTCTACATTATCATCTTTAATAAAAACACAAAACATACCCACCGATTTATCTATATGAATGCAAATAAAACACATAAGGTGGGAACCTACCACACAGTTTGGTCAATTCACAAGAGATTGACCGATCACACCTCTTTGCCACTAAGGCACCCATCGCGTCACAAGGACAACGACAATCATCTTCGCCACTAAGGCACTCATCGCGTCACGAGGACAACGACAATCATCTTCGCCACTAAGGCACTCATCGCGTCACGAGGACAACGACAATCATCTTCGCCACTAAGGCACTCATCGCGTCACGAGGACAACGACAATCATCTTCGCCACTAAGGCACTCATCGCGTCACGAGGACAACGACAATCATCTTCGCCACTAAGGCACTTATCGCGTCACGAGGACATCGACAATCATCTTCGCCACTAAGGCACTCATCGCTTCACGAGGACAACGACAATCATCTTCGCCACGAAGGTACTCATCGCGTCACGAGGACAACGACAATCATCTTCGCCACTAAGCCCGTCTCTAAACATCCAAGGACACACACGCATCCCTACGCACGTGTAACCCAACTACATATCTCGTATCTCATTACTCTATAAGTGTCACACGACACATCTATGTTTCTAACCATTCACCATCTAGGCTAAAAACCAAGACTCGACTCTTAAAAAAAATAACTCTGCCTAACTCTCATTATGGTATCATAAAATTGTACCTCTAAACCTCTTGACTCATTCAACCGTTGAAGAACCAACTCGTTAGAAAACGTTTATGAAAACATTTAAGTCGGTGAGCTCTTTAATTTAATCAACACATTAAGTTGTATGAAAAACAGTGATAGCATGTATGATAGCCCCAAAAATATTTGAAAACAGAAAATAGGGGGATTAGAACTCACAGTTTATGAAGCTTCTAAATAAACAAGTTACACCGCTTTGAAATGCTACTCGCCTCGCCTCGTGGTTACTTGGCAACGCCAAAATATATGTCCAAAAACCATACTAATTTTATATCCACTTATATGTAGAATCCAATTATAAACTCATCTCCATGCAAACACACACCATCCTACGTAAGCCATCCATATCCCCATGCAGACACACATCTACCTTCATGCATAAACACCCATCACCATCCAATCATTATCAACAAGTATGAACAGGGACCATCACCACATATGGTTAGCATATCAAGCTCATACACACACACGTCCATGCTTAAAAATAACCCATAACATCCAAATATGTTACGCCTAATCACCTGTCGTCGCTTATCCAATAATCAACCCAAAACCTAGAGGGTCCCCATGCATAATACGTGACTTAAAAACCTCACCATTGCCTGCAACATACCCAATCTCATACTACATATGGAACTTATAAAAATCACCACCTCCATCGCTACCTTGCACCGCCTTAGTAAGCAAACTGAACCGCGCATCATCGTCGTCGTCACACTACCTCCGTCACAACCGCATCCTCCAGCGCACACCATCTTCATCAAAGCAAGCCGCCACCACCATCAAACACCATCCTCGCGTGCCCCGCAGACTACCGTCATCAATACCAAACACCATTTGCACCAACATCATCGTAGCTAATCGTCTCCGCAAGCACACATCACCGTGTCCACCTTCGCGGCCATGACCGAAATCTGTACCTCCACCAAAAGCCACTTCAGTCACCACCCTACACCTCTGACACCGTGAGACACCATCGAACTCACCGTACCCATAAAACCATAACCAAAATGTATACCAAGAGCATCAAAGCCTACCATCTACCTCGGCACCATTGTACTCCCTCACAACCGCCACACTACCGTCACTCACCGTCGTCACCTTCGACATCACTGCCGAGACCACCGTCCACAACCTCGTTAGTTCATGATCATCACCACTCGACCCAACCCTAGATACGAACCACGCTTCAAACACGCATACACGATAGGAACGAGAATAAAATAACCTTATTTGTTCACCAGAGATTGAGCGTACCCAATACCACCTTGAACTCTCCCCGTCGTTGACGTCCGTCTTTTGTTCTTGCTTCTTTCAATCTGCCGCCCATCACTTTAGGTCACCCAAGACGTAGGGTTTCTCTTATAACTCTTTTCTTTTATTACAATGTTTCACTTATGGTCCCTACATTTTCATTTTAGTATAAATAGCCCCCAAAGTAACAAATACAACTTCATACATTAGCAACCGGGTTCCTTGTATTTTTTTTATTGCGTTTGGTTTCGACTTTATATTTAAAACAATCCACCTGGTGCTCTAGGTCCTCTATGCAAAACGTTACGTTCCAAATTCCGTTAATCGGTCCACTCAATGACTTTGGATAGTCATTTCAATAAATATATGGTAAATGTCGGGATTTTACAAGTCTTCCCCCCTTAAATGAGGATTCGTCCTCGAATCCTGTTTTCCAATGACCATACAAAACCACTACCTTGTGTTTATACCTTTGTATCATTGTGTGACACCCGGTCACCAACAAGACCTTGTTATCGTCGCATTTAACCACAATTAATTGAATTAAATTCTTTTTACGATGATTAAGAGGCTCCTACATTGACTATTTATAAATTTGAACCTTGAACCTATCACTTACAATTCTCTAGCAATGTAGAACACACCCCTCTTCACAACCGAAGATCCTAAAGGGTTTGTGCAAAGTTCCACCTAGGTAAACCGACTTAATCATTTCACCTAACACAGCTGATGAACTTCTTGAGCTCGTGCATAACCTGTCGTAAACCCACAACGTAGGCTCCTTAGTTAACCTCATCATCGTCGTTGTGTCTGAACTTCATCCACTAATTGTTCTCATTCTTCTCATGGAGTTCAGATATCTATGTTCACCTCAAGCTTCAGTCGCCTCATCTCTATAAAGCAACCTCAAATCCCCAAATATTTGGAAACATGTGTCGTCTAAGTCTTCTACAAAAAGTCCTTCTGTCATAGGTTGTCGCATCACATTGCCACTCGTTGTTGAATTATTTTGCACCACTACACCTCCATTAAAGTTGGTGTAAGCAAAAGATACACTCAACATCGACATCCATAACTTGAATTACGACCACACGTCCCACAGCCTAGCAGGCATGCGTATATACCGCCTAAGGGTATACCATCAAAACATACACAGTCGCTAAAACACCTTGCAACCCGTCTCTAAAGAATCCATCACTACAACTCGCATCACAAAGATAACGCAATTCCTTGCACTCTACTTCTAGGGTATCAACAAATTATGTATACTACAATACTCAATACGCAAGTCTAAAAAATAAGACCATTCACGAAAGTATACATCAACTCTAACACGCTATCCCTAGTGAATCCTAAAGGTTCACTAACTGGTGACCAAAGTCACTAACCTCATACATCACAGTCACACGACCTAAACCTAGGGGATATTATCCACCCCTTTAGTGGTCGTAGCCACTTATCAAACCCACACATGTGTATTTGGTTGTACCGAACATCACAACTGACAACATTCCCAGGTTAGGCTATACAACACATCCTTTATAGGTCCTAATTAAGTAACCTAACACATAGAATCATTCAAGATTCTCATACGTGCCCGAAGGCACACAAGCCAACCCACATCTAAACATGTGTATCATCACATACTATGGCACTGTCCCACACACTACCTCTATATATGTGACAGGTCATTCACATGCGTTAGTCGACTAATGACTAATGCGACACATGACTTTTTCTGATGCCCGAAGGCGCTTACATACAGGCTAATGGCACAAACTAAACATCATGCACCCTATACTAGCCAACTTTTCAAAAAACATACCATCACCTGTGTTAGTCCTCAAAGGACTTTCGCGATACATACTAGTCATGCCTAGCGCTAACCCTATGTGCACAACATACCATCACATAGTCTCGCAAGTTCATGAGGCTAGTAAGAAGCCACTAGCTAGGCCCCTAATAGCAGCACAACACATAATGCATTTAACAAGTATCATCAATGGCTTAGTACCCAAGCACACAGTGCTGACAAGACAAGAAATCTCACTTATCGCTTAGGACTACTTGCCACGTTTCAAGCATTCAAATCATTAAACAAGGAGACACATCTCGTCTTAAAATGCCAAGAAGTCCCATTGGTCACATAATCACAATTCTCGCGTGATCGAATTCAATCTTTACCCTCAACCGCCCAAGGCAGAACCTTCGCACAAACATCTTAGGTAATCATTTAGAGCTTTGGGGTAACAGTAGACTGCCAATAACGTTGATCAAGTGTTATTGATTGTCCGTGTCACCTCCTGAGTTCTAAACATTTCCCAACATGGTCATACTAGTATTCTACCTTTCACATAGAGCTGTCATAAAAATCAGGAAAGAAGCACACATCAGAAAGAAAGTACAACAACCAAAGGCAACACGTAAATCATACCTCTTGGCTCGCGGTCACTCGTAGTGGCATTAGTTACCTCGGTCCCATTTAAAGTTTAAGTTTAGGCATTTTGAAGTGATAAAATCCCTTAAATTACTGCTCTAATACCAAATTGTAAGGCCCCAAACCTGGGCACCCTACCGTCGGATCTAATTACAGTGTACCGTTTAAAAATCAACAATTTTATTAAAATGACGCAGCGGAAAAATAATTACAACGGTACAAATTGTTTTTTTTTAAAATAGTTTGTTAATAAATCTGTAACCTACGAATGCCATCCACGCTATCATGAGTAATCCCATCCGCTAGCCAAGACGCATCACCAACTCGAACAAACCTGCAACACAATCTAACATACATGCTAAAATCAGCTACGCTGAGTGAATTCTAATAGTATAAGTTTATAAAATTAAAACACCTCATAAACACTTTATTTTTAAAACTCAACTTCATCGCATTAAAGTCATCATTAATTATTTAAACACTTTATCATCAACACCCCACCCAATATGACTCATAATCATAACATACCTATCATTTATCTCGACCCACAACTATGACTCTGCAACTCAATGTCGCTACACATGACTAGTTCATCTATACTCCTTTTTATTGTACCGGGCACCCCCACTACAATTCATCACAAGAAACTCTACATTATCATCTTTAACAAAAACACAACACATACCCACCGATTTATCTATATGAATGCAAATAAAACACATAAGGTGGGAACCTACCACACAGTTTGGACAATTCACAAGAGATTGACCAATCACACCTCTTTGCCACTAAGGCACCAATCGCGTCACAAGGACAACGACAATCATCTTCGCCACTAAGGCACTCATCGCGTCACGAGGACAACGACAATCATCTTCGCCACTAAGGCACTCATCGCGTCACGAGGACAACGACAATCATCTTCGCCACTAAGGCACTCATCGCGTCACGAGGACAACGACAATCATCTTCGCCACTATGGCATTCATCGCGTCATTAGGACAACGACAATCATCTTCGCCACTATGGCATTCATCGCGTCATGAGGACAATGACAATCATCTTCGCCACTAAGGCACTCATCGCGTCACGAGGACAACGACAATCATCTTCGCCTCTAAGGCACTCATCGCGTCACGAGGACAACGACAATCATCTTCGCCACTAAGGCACTCATCGCGTCACGAGGACAACGACAATCATCTTCGCCACTAAGGCACTCATCGCGTCACGAGGACAACGACAATCATCTTCGCCACTAAGCCCGTCTCCAAACATCCAAGGACACACACGCATCCCTACGCACGTGTAACCCAACTACATATCTCTTATCTCATTACTCTATAAGTGTCACACGACACATCTATGTTTCCAACCATTCACCATCTAGTCTAGAAACCAAGACTCGACTCTTATAAATAATAACTCTGCCTAACTGTCATTATGGTATCATAAAATTGTACCTCTAAACCTCTTGACTCATTCAACCGTTGAAGAACCAACTCGTTAGAAAATGTTTATGAAAACATTTAAGTCGGTGAGCTCTTTAATTTAATCAACACATTAAGTTGTATGAAAAACAGTAATAGCATGTATGATAGCCTCAAAAATATTTGAAAACAGAAAATAGGGGGATTAGAACTCACAGTTTGCGAGGCTTCTAAATAAACAAGTTACACCGCTTTGAAATGCTACTCGCCTCGCCTCGTGGTTACTTAGCAACCCCAAAATATATGTGCAAAAACCATACTAATTTTATACCCACTTATATGTAGGATCCAATTATAGACTCATCTCCATGCAAACACACACCATCCTACGTAACCCATCCATATCCCCATGCACACACACATCTACCTTCATGCATAAACACCCATCACCATCCAATCATTATCAACAAGTATGAACAGGGACCATCACCACATATGGTTAGCATATCAAGCTCATACACACACACGTCCATGCTTAAAAATAACCCATAACATCCAAATATGTTACGCCTAATCACCTGTCGTCGCTTATCCAATAATCAGCCCAAAACCTAGAGGGTCCCCATGCATAATACGTGACTTAAAAACCTCACCATTGCCTGCAACATACACAATCTCATACTACATATGGAAGTTATAAAAATCACCACCTCCTTCGCTACCTTGCACCGCCTTAGTAAGCAAACTGAGCCGCGTATCATCATCGTCGTCACACTACCTCCGTCACAACCGCAACCTCCACCGCACACCATCTTCATCAAAGCAAGCCGCCACCATCATCGAACACCATCCTCGCGTGCCCCACAGACCACCGTCATCAATACCAAACACCATTTGCACCAACATCATCGTAGCTAATCGTCTCCGCAAGCACGCATCACCGTGTCCACCTTCGCGGCCATGACCAAAATCTGCACCTCCACCCAAAGCCACTTCAGTCACCACCCTACACCTCTGACACCTTGAGACACCATCGACCTCACCGTACCCCTAAAACCATAACCAAAATGTAGACCAAGAGCATCAAAGCCTACCATCTACCTCGGCACCATTGTACTCCCTCACAACCGCCACACTACCGTCGCTCACCGTCGTCACCTTCGACATCACTGCCGAGACCACCGTCCACATCCTCGGTAGTTCCTGATCATCACCACTCGACCCAACCCTAGATACGAACCACGCTTCAAACACGCATACACGATAGGAACGAGAATAAAATCACCTTATTTGTTAACCAGGGATCGAGCGTACCCAATACCACCTTGAATTCTCCCCGTCGTTGACGTCCGTCTTTTGTTCTTGCTTCTTTCAATCTGCCGCCCATCACTTTAGGTCACCCAAGACGCAGGGTTTCTCTTATAACTCTTTTCATTTATTACAATGTTTCACTTATGGTCCCTACATTTTCATTTTAGTATAAATAGCCCCCAAAGTAACAAATACAACTTCATACATTAACAACCGGGTTCCTTGTATTTTTTTTTTATTGCGTTTGGTTTCGACTTTATATTTAAAACAATCCACCAGGCGCTCTAGGTCCTTTATGCAAAACGTTACGTTCCAAATTCCGTTAATCGGTCCACTCAATGACTTTGGATAGTCATTTCATTAAATATATGGTAAATTTTCGGGATGTTACACAAGTTCACTGGGGATGAAGGAGCCACTAGTCTCTTACGGTGGGTCGAGGGCACAGAAAACACTTTCATCAACAGTGAATGCCCTGATAACCTCAAGGTACGCTATGCCATGAGTGTCCTACAAAAACAAGCACTCACATGGGGTAACAAGGAAAAACATACACGTGGAGCAGAAGCTGCACTAGCCCTACCTTGGGATCAAGCTAAGGACGTAATGAAAGCTAATTTTTTTCCTCCAATGAGATAAAGAAATTGGAGGATGAGTTTCATACTCTTGTTCAAGACAGTGGTGATATTCTTGATTATAATACCCATTTCCATGCACTCAGTCTGTTATTGCCCCACAAGGTCACCCCTTTAGCCACAGCCATCGAAAAGTACATCGGTGGTCTACCCATGCAAATCCAAGACACTGTGTGGGGAAGAAACCCTGTTACTCTTGAAGAAGCTAAGCGTTTGGCAGCCATCCTAACTGACAATGATGTGAAGAATGGTACCCTGTTTCGTAAGGGTACAAAGAAAGATGCGAACAATGACACCCAAGATGGGCCTTCTTGTAAACGTAAAGCTGAACACCTTACTGTGATCATCAATGCTACCTCTCTGACCCAAGTAGGACCTACCAAGAAACCCTACGGGGGACAACTACCCTTGTTCAACAGATGTAAATGTCACCATCCTGCCCATTTTCTATGTCTCTATGCACCAATTGTGGTAAGTTTGGACATTAGGCAAACACATGTTGGTCAGCCCAAAATCTCAATGCTAAACAATTAATTGCTCCAGCCTAACTTGTTGCTCCTGCCCAAGCTCCTGGTGCTAGACAACCTGGAAGATACAACTATGGTCAATGCTTTGAAAGCAGCGATCCACGCCACTTTTGGAATCAATGCCCTAATCTATTTCAAAACCACAATCCTCCTGCTTAAGAACAAGTCTATTGGAGCCACTAAAGCAAAGGATTTTTTGACATCGAGACCACTCATTTTGCATTCAAAATTTTGTTTTATGTTGCAGATCAGTTTTGAAGTGGATTATTACTACCTCTATTTAAACCTTAGTTTCAAATGTTTCAAATGATATCTATGACTTAACTACCATGATATTTGAAATTTGAAATATGATGTTTGAACTAAGTTGTTTACAAACCCTAGGAGACATTACTGGGAACTCAATACTTATAGATCTATTTGTTTGAAAACCTAATACATGAAATTTAATTGTTTAGATGCTTGAAAGTCGTTACTTGAAAAATGATTGAACGTGGCTTTTGATGCATAAAACTAGAACATTTGATACAAAAGACAAAAGGGAACCTATCCATTACGATACCAGCCATGTAACACCCCAACCGATGGCGGAAACATCGAGGTGTCACGGAGTGATGATTGTTCAATAGCTCATGGTACTAAATGAAAGTTGTATAACAATAAACAATTTACAATTCATCTTACAAGTAAGGATTACAAAAGTTGATCAATATAAACTAGGTCCAAAGCTCCTATGTGTTCCAAGACTTGTACAACTTCCAGCAAATAAAACCTGAAACATGTTAAGTTGAAAATATGGGGGGGGGGGGGTCAACTATAAATAGTTGGTGAGAATACATAGGTTTTGCATATAGTTGAAAATAATATGTTGTATAGGAATCATAGTTGAAGTATAATAATGAGTAATGATAGAATATGAGTCTGACGTGTAACAATGCGTCTTTTGTACAATCAAACCTTGTGTCGACTGAGACCTAACTCGCAAGTTAGTAAAAGTGAAACTGTTATCGATCATCCCTAAATTTATACGGGGGGATGGGTTTGTCAGACCTATAGCGTTATAATCTAAACAGGCGGCTTGATCAATGTTAATGATTGTACTGTGTCTTTTTGTTACAGTCAAATGATAGAATGAGTAAATGATAGTGTAATTGAATCACAAGTTTCAACAATGTAAGAATGAGTAGATGATTGTGTATAAAATGTTTAAACATGTTTCACCCCAAAATGTAAAACAGAAAAAGGGGATATGTAAACTCACCTTAGTGCTAGAATTGAGTCCCTTGATATAGAATAATTGTGGCTTTTGTGTCCAAATATCACCCTATTAATAAGGCAATAATTGAGTAATGGGAAAACTTAAAAGTCTACGTTTTCTAGTCTACAAGTAGTTCTAGGGTTCCTAATTTGGGGTTTGATAATTGATTAATCGTTAATTACATAAATAGTTAATAAATAAAGGAAAATTTGGAATATAATTAAATAAAAGGCTATTTGTAGATTTTTGATTAATGATAGTCATATTATAAGATTTTAAATATGAAAATAATTTTAATAAAATAATTTTCTCAAAAATTGAATATTTAGTATATTTATTTCTAATTGTCAAAATATTGTTTTAATATCTAAAAATATAAAAATTAATGAAATTCCAAATTAAAATTTATATTTCTGTTCTAAATGAACAAAAATAATTTATGTAAAATTTTGGTATAAAAATAGTGAAAAATGAATTTATTATGATTTATTTACGATTAAAATAACAAAACTTAATTAAAAATATTAAATAAACGGTTTTTCTAGAATAAATTTTATTTCTGAAATATTTATGGATATGCAAGTTTAAAAATAATTTTAGTGAGATTTTATAAAATTGTTTCGATATTTTTATAGAATTTTATAATTATAATTGAATAAATTTGTAATATTTATAATATATATTAAATAAATGATTTTTGAAAAAATAAAAATTGTATAATAAACTTTATCATCAGAAGATCATAAACTAATTTTTATAGAAATTATATACAACTTTCAGTATTTAAAAACTATTTTAAAAGATTAATAGGTTAAATATACAAATAAAGGGTTTTAAAAAAAAATGTTGTTGGTTGTGGGAATCGAACCTGGGCCTCTGGCCGGTTCGGGACTTATCACAAGTGTGGCTCACCAACTGAGCCACACCCTGAGAACAGGTTAATTTCAGATTTAATCCAATATATGATCTGTTTGAATGATACTAAGATTGTTTATAAAAAAAATTGTTGTTGCTTGGTTTCGAACCCCAGAACAAGTCGGTGCATGTTTAACAGAACACCATTTGCACCACAATACAATTGGTGTTTTAATTCATTTCCTAAACTTTTTATACAAAGACCAAATCAAGTCATCTTCCCCAATTTAATAAAAGAAACCTTAAAATGCTAAGCACTTCAATTAACCAAGAAAACGAAGCCGATTATAAAATTAATGTTAGGGCTTTTAATATGCACTAAAAATCGACCAAAAAGAGGTATTTAATTAGCACATACCATGTATGAGGACCATTCGGTTGAAGCTCAATACAAGCGAAAAAAAACTTAGATTTGGGGACATATGTGAATGCAGGAGGAGTAAAAGGTTGAGGTGTTGTTTTAATCACTCTATCCAGAGTAAGTATCCCCGTTTAATTGCAATGATATCTCCTATTTAAATGAATTCAAATGTTGGATTTAGGAAGGTTTATAATCAGCTTTAAACTCGATAATTGACCGCTTAAATGCGTATAATTACGCGTAGTACTATTTTATTGTAGGATTGATGCGCGATTGAGTCCAGAACTGTCGGTGGGTGGAATCCAGGTCGAACCAGACCCGTTTGTTTGGCTGAACAAAAAGGAAGGGATGGGTGGACTTTGGGCTGGGTATTTGGGCCAGTCATGCTTTGGGCTAGGGGAGGTTATTGAGTTTAAGAATTTAAGGTGGGTTTGGCTTGGTTATATTTTGTTATGGTTCTGAAAAAAATAAACATGTATATATAAAAATAAACTCCATAGCTTTTGACATTAAAAAAAATCTGATTTTATTACTATTATTATTATTATTATTATTATTATAAAAATATAATAATAATAAAGAGGGTTCAAATATTTAGTTTCATCGAGCAAGGTTTGTGTTTTAAAAAAAAATTAATAACTTTGACACGTCTAAAATTTATAGGAATGGAAGGTAATAATGTTATAAGATAAATGTGAATGGGACTTGAATGAATAAAAGCGGAAATTTTATTAATTAAAAAATTTCAAAATGTTACAAGCCATGTGACACAACGTGTTGTTTTGATTAGAAAGACATAACACCCTAATGTAAGGTAAATTGGCGATTGTGGTCCGGAACATAATTGTGAATTTACAGGTACATTAAGGTGGGATGTATTTCTAGTAGGACGTTGGTAAGATGTTCAATACACTTTCAGTACATTCTCGAAACACCAAAGGTATGGTGGTGTTGAAACAGTATGCTCTTTGAAGGTTTACTTGCTAGTGAACACTTATGTGTTTAGCAAGTTCAATCAGATTTGCACAGCGGAATAAGTATGTGAAGTTACACTATCAACAGGAGTTATTACTCCCCTGGATGTTTGCAAACTAAAGACAAGTTAATGAGAATCTAAGTATTGAATGTGAATGACAATAAATACTCAAATAGATTTTCAGTAAATGAAATGGAAATAACAATAATTAGCTTTGAAGGATTTCAGTTTCAATTAAAATTGATGTCTAAAACAGAGGGATGAACTCATCTATTTATAGATTTACAAATGCATGAACCTTGATATAAAAGCAAGTCTGCAACAAGTTGCAGTCTTGGAACTTATACAAAAAGATAAAGTAATAATAAACAATTAAACTACTGAAACATAAGGGCGTTGGAAAGATTCTATTACAAGTGCTGATGAATGACAAACTACTGATGAGTAGTTTGTCTTCAGTAGTTCTTCAGTGGACTTGTCTGGTTTGACTTCAGAACTTCTGATCTATCTTCTTCAGTACTTGTTGAATCCTTCTTCAGTACTTTTGTCTTCTTTCTTCAGTAGTTCTATACTTAGAATAATTTGCAGAAGTATGAATTAGACTAAGGTTTGCAAAAGTGGTTTCCTCAATCCTTTCTGTCCTAACAATCTCCCCCTGGATTGATGAAGCCAAAACCTTATCTAATTCCTTATTGCTGTTTTCTTCTGTCATTGACTATCTTCCATATTTCCTTGAACATGGAATTCTTCAATTGATTCAGCTTTTCATTAGTGATAGATCCTTGTTGAGGTTCCAGATGTTGAATTGTAAGCAAGTCTTGTGTTGATAGATTTTTCAGTTCATTCATGGATTTTTTAGGCCTTGCTTGTAAGATCACTTCTTGTCACCAATACTGAGTTGGAATCAGTAAAGGACCATCTGATGATCAACACTTTAAATCTGTCAAAATCTGAAGTATATGGAACCATGTTGGATCCCTGGAATGTTCCTGAGTGTTGGGTGTTCTCTATTTCTGTGACTCTCAGGTGGGATTCACTTCTGTCTTCTGTTTGCACCACATCAGGTAATTTAAAAGTAGGTAAGTGATGTTCAGTAACTACCTTTGTGTGCAGCTTATCAGTTATAGTCTTCTGAATTTGGTAAGCAAATGTTGAAGGATCCCTAAACTGTGTTATCAAAGGCTTTTCTTCAATATCAAAGTCTCCTTTTACAACTGTGTTGCCTTCTAGCAACACCATCTTGAAATTAGTCTTTGTATTGTCCTCTGGCTTTCTTTTGGTAGCAGGTCTTTGTTAAATTAAAAAACAAGTTACATTTAGATGGTGGGTAAGCGGGCAACAAGCTGCGCCGCTATCCCCTTTTGAATCGCAAAGCCTATCCTGCTAAACACAAACCATTGGTTCTTAGGGCTCTGCGAGTCACCGTGGACCACCTTCTGCACTCGTTTAAGAAACTACTGTCTTTGTTTGACACCAGAAGTTCTAACTACTGAAGTTGATACTTCAGAAGTTTTGTACTTCTCTGGATTTGCAGCCTTGTCAGCCTTGTATCTTTTGTATGTGTCCAGTAGTTTGTCTTTTCTCCATTTTGATACTGAGGCTTTTGAACCATAGTTATTGGCTACCAGTTCTTCAATTATCTCTGCTCTCTTAGCTTTTCGATCCTTCTCTGTTGTTGTTGGATCAGTATTGCTCTTTGTATGAACTTGCTAGTGAACACTTAGGTGTTTAGCAAGTTCTTAATCAGTGATAGCACAGCGGAATGATATGAGTTTAAAGCTACACTTATCAACAGGAGTTATTACTCCCCCTGGATGTTTGATAAAAACTAAAGACAAGTATTTAATGAGAATCTAAGTAATGATTGAGAATGAACACCTAAACAGATTCTCAGTAAATGAAATGGTAATAACAATGATAAGTTTTGAAGGATTTCTTGTATTAAAAATCAATGTCTAAAACAGAGGGATGAACCCATCTATTTATAGACTTTACAAATACATGAACCTTGCCAAAAAGCAAGTTCAGAGGCAAGTTGCAACAAGTTGCAATCTTGGAACTTGTACAAAAAGTAAAAGTAATAATAAACTAATAAACTACTGAAACATAAGGCGGTGGAAAAGATTCTTGAACAAGTGCTGATGAATGACAAACTACTGATGAGTAGTTTGTCTTCAGTAGTTCTTCAGTGAACTGTCTGGTTTGGACTTCAGAACTTCTGATGTATTCCTTCTTCAGTACTTGTAGAATCCTTCTTCAGCTGTTTGGTCTTCTTTCTTCAGTAGTTCTATACTTAGAATAATTTGACAGAAGTGAATTAGACTTAGGTTTGCAAAAGTGGTTTCACCAATCCTTTTTGTCCAAACAATCTCCCCCTGGATTGATGAAGCCAAAACCTTTCTAATTCCTTATTGTTTTCTTTTGTCATTCACAATCTTCCATATTCCTTTGAACATGGAATTTTTCAACTGGTTCAGCTGTTCATCAGTGAGAGATCCTTTTTGTGGTTCTAGATGTTGGATTGTAAGCAGGTCTTGAGTTGATAGCTTCTTCAGATCATTCATCGACTTATAGGCTCTGCTTATTTGGTCTCTTCTTGTCACTTGTACTGAGTTGTTATCAGTAAAGGACCATCTGATGATAGGTACTTTAGACTTGTCAAAGTCTAAAGTGTAGGGAACCATGGTGGTACCCTGGGATGTTCCTGAGTGTTGGATGTTTTCAATTTCAGTGACTCTCAGGTGGGATTCTCTTCCTTGTTCTTGTTGCATCACATTAGGTAGTTGAAAGGTTGGAAAATGATGCTCAGTGACCACCTTAGTGTGCAGTTTGTCTTTAATGGTCTTCTGAATTTGATAGACAAAGGTGGAAGGATCCCTGAATTGGGTTAACAGAGGTTTCTCTTCAATGTTGAAATCAGAATGGACTACTGTACTTCCTTCTAGTAGTACCATCCTGAAATCAGTCTTCACATTTTCCTCTGTTCTTTTCCTTGTAGAAGGTTTTCTTGAAACACCAGAAGTTCTAACTACTGAAGTTGATACTTCAGCAGTTTCAAACTTCTCTGGATTTGCAGCCCTTGCAGCCTTGTATTTTCTATAAGTGTCCACTATTCTTTCTTCTTTCCATTTGGACACAGAGGCTTTTGAACCATAACCATTTGCTCCTAGCTCTTCAATCATCTGGGCTCTCTTGGCTTTTGCATCTTTACTTGTTGCAAGTTTGTCTGCAATAAGTTGAGCTCTTCTTGTCAGCTCTTCCATGGAGAGTCCCTTGAATGTATGGGCTTTGGTCTTGCTGTTCTTGGTAATGTAAGACATCAGTTGTTGTCTTTTGTCTTCCTCAGCAATTCTTTCTAGGTTAGCCTGCCTTTGAAGTTCTGCTTCATAAGCCTGTAACTTTTCATTCAGGCTTAAGTCATCCCTTGTTTCCAGAGCATTCCAGATCTCATCTTCCTTGGCCTTTCTTTCAGTTGCAATTAAACTCTTCTCTAGTAGTTCTTTGGACATTGATAGAGGAGAAGGGTTTAGCACAGTCATTGTGGTAATTGTAGTAGGCTTTGGAATAGGAGTTGGTTGAGTAGGTTCAGTTGATCTGGAAGGCTGTTCAGTAGTTTCAGTGTTGGAAGTGTTGACTTCTGATGGGTTGACAACTACTGAAGGTTTGTCAACTACTGAAGGATTGTCTTCAGTATTTTCTGAGTCTTCATCAGAACTTTCATCATCAGAAGTTTCTTCATTGTGGCCTTAGGATTCAACAGGTTTTTCAGAATCTTCTATTTCTTGAATGGAGACACCAAACTGTTGGGCCAGTTTTTCTTTTCTGGCTTGGTCTCTTTGATCTCTTTCTTGGATAGCCACTCTTGCCTTTTTCCTGACTTCAAGTGACTCCATAGGTTCCTTAGTTTTCTCCCCCTTTTTGGCTTCATTAGGTTTTAAGGGTTTAGAGAAATGACCTGTAAGAGAAGCAATCTGTTTGGAGTGGAAGTCAATTTTGTTAGACAGATCGTTCATCTTAGTCTGTATCACTCCAAATTGGTTCTTGATGGACAGCTCCAAGTTAGCTGTGTAGGTTTGGAAGTGATTTTTGATGAGGGTGTTCATCATGTGATATAAGGGACCATCTGGGCTGCATAGCTGGTTCATGTCTATGCTAGATTGCCCAGGGAATTGGGTAGGCATTTGTAGTGAGGGGTGTGTTTTTGGTTGATCTTCTTGTTGTACAGAAGATGCCACTTTAGGGGAATCAGGGATTAAGTGGACTTTAACCTGATCTGGTGTGACTAGCTTCTTGAGCATAGATACACCAGGTGCAGGACCTTCACTTGTAGCCGTCAATTCATTAGTTTTGTGTTGTGAAACATCATCCAAGTTAATGGAATCATCTGTATCCCTGATTACATCCTCAATGAGGACTGTATCAGTTACATCATGAGCTGAGCCCAACTCAGTTGTCTCATGTACCTCTTTTTCTTGGTTTAGAGGATTTCCTACCTCAGGCATTAAGCCTTCATCAGTAGTTGCCACAGTTGAGGTCTTAGCTATGTTGCTTCTTTCCTCAGATCCACCACTGGGTGGTAAATGAGTAGTAGCAGCCTCAAAAGTACCAAGAGTTTCTAAGTTTGGGCTTAGAGACCCTGGTTCATCCTCATCTCTTTGGTTAGGGCTTTGAGTGTCCACATCCATGTCAAGTTCTGAGGCTATGTCCCCTGTTTGATGTGGTTGTTGGGGACTGACATGTTTAGATGGGACTTTATCTTTTAGACCAGAGAGAAGTTTGGCTATTTCAATATCAGGTTCAGAAATTTGGGGTGCTGGTTTAGTAGTTTGGTCAATGGGTTCAGCAGTTTCAAAAGAAGAGTCAATAGGAATAGTTTTCTTTAGTCTTTTTCTTTTGAAAAGTATTGTGATTGGTGCTCTTGTTGGGGTTTTAGATGGATGAGACTGAGAGGATGCTTCAGTCACATCTTTATCAAGTGCAGATTGCACAGCAGTCAGTTCAGGCATCTCAACCTCCTGAACTGCTTTTCTTTTTGGTTTGGTGGGTTTTTGTTTTTGTTGCTTGGGTTTCTTGGCCTTTGGGGGTGTAGGTTTGGAAGATGAGGGTTCCATGGGGACTGGTTCTTGTTCCCCTTGGTCATCTTCTGGCTAGGCAGCCGGTTTGTTGTGCCTTGAGTATGCTTGTGAGGATAAAGGGTTTAGAATTGTTGTTTTACCCACAAGCACCTCTTCTCCAAGTTCTTTTATTATGCAGTGCATAATGAATCTTGGGTACAACAAAAACTTCTTTTTAGTATTGAGATGATGTAACACCAACTCATTAAAGAAAAGTGCTGATGCCCTGAATTTTGTTTCATTCACTATGGAATGAAAAATTGGTTGAAAAGTTGCGGGCATCTGATCATAAGATCCAGTTTTTGGACTCAAACACATAATAATATAATGAAAAAGCAGTTTATACTTTGGTTCAAAATATTTCTTAAAGATTGTAGCCTGTGAGAGAGTACCTTGGTAACCACACTCTGTCATGGTTAAATGAATTTGAGAGTTTGGAAATTGGTCTGGGGCATTTACATCATCTAATCCCAACCTAACTGACAAAATAGCCGGTGTGATTGCCATTCTTCTCCCTTTTATGGTTGAATTGAGGGAGATCACCTTGTTGTTCACCGTCACCGTCTCTGTGTTTGCCCAAAACTCATTTAGAGTTTCAGTATGGATTGGAGGGTCGATGGTGAGGGCGGTGAAATATTGGGATTTAACGACTAAATCAATGATTTCATCGTATTGGGACCAGTCTTCATGTTTTTCGAAGTAGCCTCTTTGATTGTGTCCCTGTTTCAGAGTTAGAGCCATGTGGTTTGTGTGTGTTTGGATCGAACAGTGTTTTTGCAGGTTCAGGGTTTAAGAGCTTTTTGAGAGAAAAGGAGGGAATTTTTGCTTTTTGAATGGATAAGTGTTGGAAAAGGTATTTATCAGAAGTTTTAAACCGCCTAGGTCAAACTTCTGATGTGGGAAAAGTCTGATTTACCCTTTTTGACTAAACCGCTGATGAAGAATTGTCTTCATCAGTAGTTCCCACTTTCTCTTCAGTAGTTTTGAACTACTGATGAGAATGCTTTATAAATACTTTATTCATAACTTCTGAAGGTTGTTTTATCAGAAGTTAATCAGTTTTCAGAAAATATTCCCATGCTGATGTTTTGTTCATTAGTACTTTCTCTCTTGTTTGTTTTTCAGAAGTTTTCAACTTGAAAACAAATGTAAGTGAAAAATGAAAACTATGTGCAGAAAAGTAAAGAGAAACACTTACAAATTTAGCATCCCAAGCATGGATACTAACTTCTGAAATGTTGAAAACTGAACAGGATTTTGAATGATGCTAATGGCAGATTTGCTGTCTACAAGCAATGGTGTCTTGGTTTCTTTGATTCCATAATCAAGAAGTTGATACTGGAGCCATTGTATCTGTGATGTACAACTTGCAGCTGCAATGTATTCAGCTTCAGCAGTTGAAGTTGCAATAGATGTTTGTTTCTTTGATTGCTAGGACACTAGACAGTTTCCTAAGAATTGACAACCACCAGATGTTGATTTTCTTGACATTTTACACCCTGCATAGTCACTATCTGAAAAAGCTGATAACTTGGTATTGCTTGAAGCAGGATACCAAATTCCAAGTGTTGGAGTTCCCTTCAGATATCTGAAGATTCTTTTGACTGCAATGAGGTGTGATTCCCTAGGAGCTAATTGATATCTAGCACAGACACATGTTGAAAACATAGGATCTGGTCTAGAAGCAGTTAGATATAAAAGGGAACCTATCATACATCTATACATGGTTTGATCAACCTGTTTTCCTTGATCATCTGGTTCAACTTGTGTGGTTGGTGTCATGGGAGTGGAACATGATTTACAGTCTTGTAAAGAAAATTTGTTTAATAATTCTTTAACATATTTTGATTGATGTATACAAGTTCCATTTGTTTGTTGTTTAATCTGCAGTCCCAGAAAGTACTGCAGTTCTCCCATTGTACTCATCTCAAATTTTGATTGCATGAGTTTCTTAAATTCATCACACAGTTTTGTGTTTGTTGAACCAAATATGATATCATCAACATATATTTGAACAAGTAAGATATGATTTCCAACATGTTTTATGAAAAGAGTTTTATCAATGAAGCCTCTTGTGAAGTTATTTTTTAGTAGAAAGTTAGAAAGTGTTTCATACCAGGCCCTTGGAGCCTGTTTGAGCCCATAAAGAGCTTTGTCTAGTTTGTACACCCACTCAGGATGAGAAGGATCCTCAAACCCAGGTGGCTGACAAACATACACTTCCTCTTTTATTTTTCCATACAAAAATGCACTTTTAACATCCATTTGGTAAACTTTTATTTTGTTGGAAATGGCATAGGCCAGAAATAACCTGATGGCTTCAAGCCTTGCAACTGGAGCAAAGGTTTCATCATAATCAATTCCTTCTTCTTGAGAGTAACCTTGTACTACCAGTCTTGCCTTGTTCTTTATAATCATACCAGCCTCATCTTGTTTGTTCCTAAAAACCCATCTTGTGCCAATTGGTTGCTTGTTTGGTGGTAAGGGACAGATTTCCCAAATCTGTTGTTTTTTGAATTGAAGTAACTCATCTTGCATGGCTTGTACCCAGTTGTTGTCTTTGAGGGCTTCTTGTGTTCAATCAGTTGTTGGAAAGCTGGTTTCTGGTAAGAACACCTGATGCAATATCACCCATGATTTGTTCAAGTGGATGATCTTTGTGTTCAATCAGTTGTTGTAAACCACTGACAGGTGTAGGTGGCTCTTGTACTTCATCAAACAAACCACTGAGGTTTATAATGTCTGGTTCAGCAGTTTCAGTGTCTTCAGTAGTTTTAGGTGTTGAAGCAGATGTTTGAGTTTGTACATCAGCAGTTGTTGAATCAGAAGTTTGTGAAACTTCCGATGGTTTGGAAGTTGACTTAATGACTGTTTAAGGAGTCTATGGTGCTGGATCCTCATCATCAAACCTTTGATCACCATAATAAGTAGGTTTAGATGAAGTAACAGTCTTTTCAGGTCCAAAATGGAAGCTGTCAAGGTCATAAAGTTCAGCAGGATGTGCTGGAATAAGAGTGTGTTTTGACTCATTGAACTTGACATTCAGTGTTTCTTCTACTATCCTGGTTCTTGAGTTAAAAACCTTGTAGGCTTTTCTTGTGGATGAGTAACCAAGAAAGTAACCTGAATCAACTTTGGCAGCAAACTTTGAAATAGAGTCTTTGATGTTTAGAATGAAACATTGACATCCAAAAGCCCTGAAAAAGGAGATAAGGGGCTTTATGCCATGAAGAACTTCATAGGCAGTTTTGGAGTGTCTCTTGTTGACAAGGACTCTATTTTGAACATAGCATGCAGTGTTAACTACTTCAGCCCAGAAATACAATGGTAGGCCTGAATCAGCTAACATTGTTCTTGCTCCTTCAATTAAGGTTCTGTTCTTCCTTTCTACTACACCATTTTGTTCAAGAGTTCTGGGAACACTGTATTGTCTAATAATCCCTTTAGACAAGCAGAATTCATCTAGAGTTTTGTTCCTGAACTCTGTCCCATTGTCACTTCTAATGGCTTTGACAGATAGAGAATATTGTTTCTCTATTTGTAGAATGAAGAACATGATGATTTCAGCAGCCTCATCCTTGGAAAATAAGAAGAATACCCATGTAAATCTTGAATAGTCATCAATGATGACTAAGCAGTACTTCTTCTTACCAAGGCTCATGATTTTTACAGGCCCAAATAAGTCCATATAGAGTAGTTGAAGACATGCAGTTGTTTTTGATTCTTCAATAGACTTATAGGAGGACTTATGCTGTTTTCCCTTTAAACAGGATACACAGTGTTCTTGACACTGGTATACCTTTAAAGGTAGACCTCTGACCAAGCCCATTTTTGTGACTTTATTTATGGTTTTAAAGTTCACATGGCCAAGTCTCCTGTGCCAGAGATCAGTCTCTGAAGTTGATGCTTTTGAGAAGAAACAGGCAGTGTTGTTCAGTACTTTGTCTTTTTCAATGTCCACTGCATAGACATTGCCACATCTTTTGGCTATCAACAAAGTGTGATCTTCAATGATCTTCTCTATCAACTTCTGGCCTTCTGGTGATATGATCTTGCATGTTGTCTTTGTGAAAAAGGAAGAATATCCTTTATCACACATTTGTGACACACTCAGCAAGTTGTACTCAAGGTTTTCAACCAGATTGACCTTGTCAAACTGTATTTTGCCAGAGGAGACATTGCCATGTCCTAGCACATATCCCTTAGCATTGTTCCCAAAGGATACAGATCCTTCTCTTTTACTAATAAAATTGTTTATCAGGTATCTGCATCCTGTCATGTGCATTGAGCCTCCACTATCCACATACCAAATGCTATTTAAGCCTCTGGAGACCCTCTGCACAAAGTAGCAAATTAGTTAGATTTAGGAACCCAAGCCAGTTTGGCTTTGGGTTTGCTCTTGAGAACATTAACAGTTTGTTCTTGACCAGGTTGAGGAATACATGTCTTTTTGGCAATGGATTTTCATTAAGAGCAATGGTGGTATCCTTTTGAGGACCACCATCATCCCTGGTCATCAGTAGTTGTACCATGTTCATGAGATCTTTTATCTCAGCAGTTTGTGAAACTGTTGATGATGTACGTCTAACTACTGAAAGAGAATTTTGAGAAAAAGACTTTTGTTGAGTTTTTATCTTTTTCTGAGAAAAGGTTTTTACTGGTTGTTGTTTCCTGGGAGAAAAAGTTTCTACAAAATCATTTCTGATTTTTTTTCCCACAACCAGTTGTTGAGTTTTCTTGTTGTACTGAATACCTTTTCTGTATCTACAAAATTCTGTCTTGTGGTTGAACAGACCACAGATTTCACATTCTTTTGTCTTTTCTTTCAAAGACAAGTTTCTGACTGTATTGATTGGTTTTAGGTCATCAGTAGTTTTCAGGTTCTCAACTCCTGATGTAGTTGAAACTACTGATGGCTTAATGTCATAATTAATCAGTACTTATGAAGAACTTTCTTTATAAGTTTTTAGAAAGTTTTCATGGGAAGATGTGCATTCTTTCTCTTCAGAAGTTTCACCTGAAACAATTTTTCTCCCATCTTCAGTAGTTTTGGGGGAAAAATCTGTTGGTGTTTCAGTGTGATTGTACCCTATGCCAAACCTAACATTTGAAGCACTTTGTTTGTTTAGCAATAGTTGGTACCCTTACAAGATTCAACCCATTTTCACATGTGACCTTGGTGTCAGCAAGCTCTTGTCTGACATTTCCTAGGTCATTTATCATGATTTTAATTTGTGCTTGGGTTTCAATAGCAGTGTTAGATAATTTAGAAACTTCTTTTGTTTTTGCATAAAGTTTTCTTTCTAAATCACATTTCATCTGAGTGAATTTTCTCTCAGATTCGTTTGCTTTTCCTTGTAAGTGCACATTAGTCTCTCTTATGAGAGCAAAAGATTCTTTGCAAGAATTTGAACAAAGTTTTGTCAAAGATTCTTTAGATACCTGTGACAAGGCAGATTTTGAGGTGCATCCCTTAAATGCCATTAAGGCAAAGTTCTTTCTGCCATTGTCAGGTTCTCCCCAGTTGGTGTCAAACATCTTGTTGTCTGCATCAGGATTACACTCAGTAGTGTCAAAAGGAAGACTGCTCCAGTCAACATACCCTGAAGTAAATAAACTTTGTTGTGAGGGTTGCTGAGTCTGTGGAGGTGGTTGAGCAGCTGGAAAGGGAGGGATTGATTGTTGGCTATGCATCTGTTGAGCAGGCATCTGTACATATTGTACTTGTGGCACATATTGGTGTTGTGGAGCTTGTGCCTGTACAAAATGTGCACTCCCTTGTGTTCCATTATTCCTGTTATAATTGGGGTTAAAATTATTTCCAGACTGAGATTGGTTAAAGCTAGAGCTTCTACACTCTCTAGCAAAGTGTCCCAACTTTTGACACTTGTGACATCTAAGTTTAGATTTGTCAAAACCAATTTTGTTTAAGTGTTGAGTCCTGGAAACTTCCTTCCTGACCTTTTGTAAAATTTATTTGTTTTTAAACTTAACATGGCCAGTTGGTGTAGAATATCCATTTCTTCCAAGTCATCACTGCTGAAATATTTTAAATCATCCATGATAAAACACATGTTGTCAGCAGTTTGACTAAAATCATTATTGTCATAACCTGGGAATGATCTTTCAGATGAGATCCCAGCAGTTATGTCAATATGGTCAAAAGATCCAAAACTATTTGAACAAGTTGGTGAGTCTTGTCCAAATAGTGCTGTACTACCTGGTAGATAGTCATCAGCAGTTTTGCCAGAACTTTGTAACTTTTTCTTTTGATCAATTTCTCTTTCAAAAGTAAGTAATCTCCCATGAAGTTTTGTAAGAGTGAGAGAGCTAAAGTTTGGTGAAGATCTTAAGACTATAGAGTATGTTTCCCATTTTTCAGGTAAAGACCTTAAAAATCTATGAAGCATAGATACAGTTGTGTAGGTCTGACCATTTAATTTTAGCTCAGATATTAATGAGGAGAATCTTTCAAATTGTTGTGTTAAAGTTTCCCCATTAATGTGAGCAAAAGTTTCATATTGTTGAGCCAGGATTTCTCTGGTGTTGGCAATCACCTCTTCAGTTCCTCCAAATTGTTCTTTGAGGCAGTCCCAAAGCTCTTTGGCACAATCACAATGTAATAGGCCAGAGTAGATTGGAAGTGCCATTGCCAACATAGAGAAAGCTTTAGCATCAAGCTCAAGTTTTAGGAAATCATCATCTGTATAGTCTTTTGGGTCTTTTGGAATTTCTTCTTTAGTTTCAAGATTGATATTTACTAGTTTATGAGGACCATATATCACAGATTTCCAGCAACCTGTGTTGGTCTGTGATATGGTATGTGCCATTCTCCTTTGCCAGATGTTATATTCATTTCTTACTAGCATAGCAGGTTTATTGGCAGAACCAGTATTATGAGGATCCATTTTAAATAGTATTGATTTGTCAAATATGTCTTAAAGTGATGGATGTTGATAAAAGTGAGCTTATAATCCTTTATTGAAAATCAATAAGAGCCTGTGTCTGATTCTCAATGTGTTAGATTGATATGTGATCAGATAAACCAGTGCGCTGATACCAATTGTTGGATCAGTATTGCTCTTTGTATGAACTTGCTAGTGAACACTTAGGTGTTTAGCATGTTCTTAATCAGTGATAGCACAGCGGAATGATATGAGTTTAAAGCTAAACTTATCAACAGGAGTTATTACTCCCCCTGGATGTTTGATAAAAACTAAAGACAAGTATTTAATGAGAATCTAAGAAATGAATGAGAATGAACACTTAAACAGATTCTCAGTAAATGAAATAGTAATAACAATGATAAGTTTTGAAGGATTTCTTGTATTAAAAATCAATGTCTAAAACAAAGGGATGAACCCATGTATTTATAGACTTTACAAATACATGAACCTTGCCAAAAAGCAAGTTCAGAGGCAAGTTGCAACAAGTTGCAATCTTGGAACTTGTACAAAAAGTAAAAGTAATAATAAACTAATAAACTACTGAAACATAAGGCGGTGGAAAAGATTCTTGAACAAGTGCTGATGAATGACAAACTACTGATGAGTAGTTTGTCTTCAGTAGTTCTTCAGTGAACTGTCTGGTTTGGACTTCAGAACTTCTGATGTATTTCTTCTTCAGTACTTGTAGAATCCTTCTTCAGCTGTTTGGTCTTCTTTCTTCAGTAGTTCTATACTTAGAATAATTTGACAGAAGTGAATTAGACTTAGGTTTGCAAAAGTGGTTTCACCAATCCTTTTTGTCCTAACAGTTGTAGTCCTGTCAGCAACAAGTTGAGCTCTTCTTGTTAGCTCATCCATTGAGAGCCCTTTGAGTGAATAGGCTTTTGTCTTGCTGTTCTTTGTAATAAAAGACACCAATTGTTGTCTTTTATCTTCTTCAGCAACTCTTTACGTTTCAGCTTGTCTATTCAACTCTGCTTCATAAGCTTGAAGCTTTTCATTTAAGCTCAAGTCTTCCCTTGTTAGGACAAAAAGGATTGGTGAAACCACTTTTGTAAACCTTAGTCTAATTCACTTCTGCAAAATATCCTAAGTATAGAACTACTGAAGAAAGAAGACTAAAGTACTGAAGAAGGATTCAACAAGTACTGAAGAAGAAGTATTAGAAGTTCTGAAGTCTAACCAGACAGTTCACTGAAGAACTACTGAAGACAAACTACTCATCAGTAGTTTGTCATTCATCAGCTCTTGTTCAAGAATCTTTTTAACCGACTTATGTTTCAGTAGTTTATTAGTTTAGTATTACTTTATCTTTTGTACAAGTTCCAAGAATGCAATTTGTTGCAACTTGTTTCTGACTTACTTTTAGATGTAAAGTCTATAAATAGATGGGTTCATCCCCTCTGTTTTAGACATTGATTTTGATTAGTACAGAAATCCTTCAAAGCTTATTATTGCTCTTTCCATTTCATTTATTGAAAATATGTTTGAGTATTTATTATCATTCACATTCATTACTTAGATTCTCATTAAACTTGTCTGTAGTTTTCAAACATCCAGGGGGAGTAATAACTCCTGTTGATAGTGTAACTTTACTTACCATTCCGCTGTGCAAATCTGATTGAACTTGCTAAACACATAAGTGTTCACTAGCAAGCAATACATCAAGAGCATTACTGATCCAACAATTGGTATCAGAGCACTGGTTTATCTGATCACATATCAATCTAACACATTGAGAATCAGACACAGGCTCTTATTGATACTCAATAAAGGATTAAAAATTTCACTTTTATCAACATCCATCACTTTAAGAGATATTTGACAAATCAATACTCTTTAAAATGGATCCTCATAATACTGGTTCTGCCAATAAACCTGCTATGCTAGTAAGAAATGAATACAATATCTGGCAAAGGAGAATGGCACATACATTATCACAGACCAACACCGGTTGCTGGAAATCTGTGATATATGGTCCTCACAATCCAGTAAATATCAATCTTGAAACTAAAGAAGAAAAAACAAAAGACCCAAAAGACTATACAGATGATGATTTCCTAAAACTTGAGCTTGATGCTAAAGCTTTCTCTGTGTTGGCAATGGCACTCCCAAATGAAATCTACTCTGGCCTATTACATTGTGATAGTGCCAAAGAGCTTTGGGACTGCCTCAAAGAACAGTTTGGAGGAACTGAAGAGGTGATTGCCAACACCAGAGAAATCCTGGCTCAACAATATGAAACTTTTGCTCACATTAATGGGGAAACTTTAACTCAACAATTTGAAAGATTCTCCTCATTAATATCTGAGCTAAAATTAAATGGTCAGACCTATACAACTGTATCTATGCTTCATAGATTTTTAAGGTCTTTACCAGAAAAATGGGAAACATATTCTATAGTCTTAAGATCTTCACCAGACTTTAGCTCCCTCACTCTTACAAAATTACATGGGAGATTATTAACTTTTGAAAGAGAAATCGATCAAAAGAAGAAATTACAAAGTTCTGGTAAAACTGCTGATGACTATCTACCAGGTAGTACAACACTATTGGGACAAGATTCACCTACTTGTTCAAATAGTTTTGGATCTTTTGACCACATTGATATAACTGCTGGGATCTCATCAGAAAGATCACTCCCAGGTTATGACAATGAGGAATATAGTCAAAATGCTGATAACATGTGTTTTATCATGGATGATTTAAAAAATTTCAGCAATGATGACTTAGAAGAAATGGATATTTTACACCAACTGGCCATGTTAAGTATCAAAACAAACAAATTTTACAAAAGGTCAGGAAGGAAATTTCCAGGACTTAACAGTTCTACAAAAATTGGTTTTAACAAATCTAAACTTAGATGTCACAAGTGTCAGAAGTTGGGACACTTTGCTAGAGAGTGTAGAAGCCCTAGCTACAACCAATCTCAGTCTGGAAATCTATATAACCCTAGTTATAATAGGAATAATGGAACACAGGGGAGTGCACATTTTGTACAGGCACAAACTCCACAAATCCAATATGTGCCACAAGTACAATATGTACAGATGCCTGCTCAACAGATGCATAGCCAACAATCAATCCCTCCCTTTCCAGCTGCTCAACCACCTCCACAGACTTAGCAACCCTCACAACAAAGTTTATTTACTTCAGGGTATGTTGACTGGAGCAGTCTTCCTTTTGACACCACAGAGTGTAATCCTGATGCAGACAACAAAATGTTTGACATCAACTGGGGAGAACCTGACAATGGCAGAAAGAATTTTGCCTTAATGGCATTTGAGGGCTGCACCTCAAAATCTGCCCTGTCTCAGGTATCAAAAGAATCTTTAACAAAACTTTGTTCAACTTCATGTAAAGAATCTTTTGCTCTCATAAAAGAGACCAATGTGTGCTTACAAGGCAAAGCAAATGACTCTGAGAGAAAATTCACTCAGATGAAATGTGATTTAGAAAGAAAACTTGTTGCAAAGGCAAAAGAAAATTCTAAATTAACTAACAATGCTATTGAAACCCAAGCACAACTTAAAATAATGATAGATGACCTAGGAAATGTTAGAAAAGAGCTTGCTGACACCAACGTCACTTGTGAAAAATGGGTAGAATCTTGTAAGGGGTACCAACTGCTGCTAAATAAACAAAGTGCTTCAAATGTTAGGTTTGGCATAGGGTACAATCACACTGAAACACCAACAGATTTTTCCCCTAAAACTACTGAAGATGGGAGAAAAATTGTTTCAGGTGAAACTTCTGAAGAGAAAGAATGCACATCTTTCCATGAAAACTTTCTAAAAACTCACAAAGAAAGTTCTTCAGAAGTACTGACAAAATCTGACTTTAAGCCATCAGTAGTTTCATCTACATCAGGAGTTGAGAACCTGAAAACTACTGATGACCTAAAACCAATCAAGACAGTCAGAAACTTGCCTTTAAATGAAAAAGAAAAGGCAAAAGAATGTGAAATCTGTGGTCTGTTCAACCACAAGACAGAATTTTGTAGATATAGAAAAGGGATTCAGTACAACAAGAAAATTTCACAACTGGTTGTGGGAAAACAAATCAAAAATGATTTTAAAGAAACTTTTTCTCCCAGGAAACAACAACTAGTAAACACATTTTCTCAGAAAAAGATAAAAACTCAACAAAAGTCTTTTTCTCAAACTTCTCTTTCAGTAGTTAGACGTACATCATCAGCAGTTTCACAAACTGCTAAGATAAAAGATCTCATTAACATGGTACAACTACTGATGACCAGGGTTGATGGTGGTCCTCAAAAGGATACCACAATTGCTTTTAATGAAAAATCCATTGCCAAAAAGACATGTATTCCTCAACCTGGTCAAGAACAAACTGTTAATGTTCTCAAGAGCAAACCCAAAGCCAATCTGGCTTGGGTTCCTAAATCTAACTAATTTGCTACTTTGTGCAGAGGGTCTCCAGAGGCTTAAATAGCATTTGGTATGTGGACAGTGGAGGCTCAATGCACATGACAGGATGCAGATACCTGATAAACAATTTTATCAGCCAAAGATAAGGATCTTTATCCTTTGGGAACAATGCTAAGGGATATGTGCTAGGACATGGCAATGTCTCCTCTGGAAAAATACAGTTTGACAAGGTTAATCTGGTTGAAAACCTTGAGTACAACTTGCTAAGTGTGTCTCAAATGTGTGATAAAGGATATTCTTCCTTTTTCACAAAGACAGCATGCAAGATCATATCACCAGAAGGCCAGAAGTTGATAGAGAAGATCATTGAAGATCATACTTTGTTGATAGCCAAAAGATGTGGCAATGTCTATGCAGTGGACATTGAAAAAGACAAAGTACTGAACAACACTGCCTGTTTCTTCTCAAAGGCATCAACTTCAGAGACTGATCTCTGGCACAGGAGACTTGGCCATGTGAACTTTAAAACCATAAATAAAGTCACAAAAATGGGCTTGGTCAGAGGTCTACCTTTGAAAGTATACCATTGTCAAGAACACTGTGTATCCTGTTTGAAGGGAAAACAACATAAATCCTCCTATAAGTCTATTGAAGAATAAAAAACAACTGCATGTCTTCAACTACTCCATATGGACTTATTTGGGCCTGTAAAAATCATGAGCCTTGGTAAGAAGAAGTATTGCTTAGTCATCATTGATGACTATTCAAGATTCACATGGGTATTCTTCTTATTCTCCAAGGATGAGGCAGCTGAAATCATCAAGTTCTTCAGTCAAAGCCATTAGAAGTGATAATGGGACAGAGTTCATGTAACACCCCAACCGATGGCGGAAACATCGAGGTGTCACGTAAGAATGAGTATACAGTGGCACATGGTAACCAAATTTTAATTGAAATTAATTTAAAGTGCAAATATCCAAAAATGGAAATACATAATGAGCTTTAAGTGGAAATCTAATACATCACAAAAAAACCAAACAAGCATAGGCTTCAGTTTGCCTTCTCATGTAAATACTCTAGTCTTCATGCATCATTATTTCCTGTTGAGTTGTAAAAATGGGGGGGGGGTCAACTAGAAGTTGGTGAGAATACATAAGCCATGTAAAGCAAATAGTTTAAGTATAAAAGTTTAGCAATTCATATGTCTATCGTAAGTTTAAGTCTACATGAATAAACATAATATGTTGAATCGACATAATCAAACCTCCGACTAGTTTAGGTCCATCCCGTCATCCACGGTTCACCTTAATAATATGTTGGAACGATAACAATCATCCACGCTACCTATGTAGGAGGTACACGTATCCGGGTGGGATTGTCAATCCAATAGATCTATTATTGAGTATCGCCGGCTTGGCCATAGCTAATGATTATGTAATGTTGAAACTCGTTGAAACTGTTGTTGTTGTCTAATTCATGAGGCATTAAAGTTTACAACTAGACATGCATGTAGAATTGCTTAAGTATAATGTTGCAAGTATGAAGAATTGCATAAATATGGTTACGTAAACTCACCTTAGTATAGTATTAAGTCTTGAGAAACATTATGAGTGTAGCCCAAAAGATTGCCAAGTATTACCCTATGTATAAGGTAACAAATAAGTCTAAGTCTATCTAGTCTACAAGTATATTCTAGGGTTTCGATTTGGGGATAAACATTTGTTGGATTAATAATAAAATGTATTAAATAAGAGAAATTTGATAATTAAATAAATGAAAGTCTTTTTGTAAATTTTAACTAAAAGGTGGTCACAATATAAAGTTTTAAGTATGAAAATAATTTTTATAAAATTATTTTCTTAAAAATAGAATATTAAATCTATTTATTTCAAATTGTCAAAATTTAACTTTAATATTTAAAAATACTAAAATTAAAGAATTATTAGATTAAAAATTATATTTCTGTTCCAAATAATCAGAAATTATTTATATAAAATTTTGGTGCAAAAATATTGAAAAATGAATTTATTATGATTTATTTATGATTAAAACTAACAAAAATTGATTAAAAATATTAAATAAATGATTTTTCAGAAATAAAAATCATTTCAGACAAGTTTATTGTTATACAAACTCAGAATAATTTTTGTGGAAATTTATAAAATTTTTTTGATATTTTTATAGAATTTTATAAATAAAATAGAATAAACTTGAATTATTTATTATATATATTAAATAAATATATTTTTGAAAACTAAAAATTATATGTTAAACTTTTTCACTAGATTAACATAATATAATTTTTGTAGAATTTTTAAAAGAGTTTTAGTATTTTAAATGAATTTTTAAAATACAAGTAATATATATTTAAAACTTGATTGTTTTTAAACAAACAAAACAAAAAGAAAAGAAATGTTGCTGCTGTGGCTTGAACCCGCGTGGGCCGGTTTAAGGATACCAGGCACAACCACTTGGTCTAGACCAGTGGTTGTGTTTGGTTTCAGTTTGTTATAAATATAAGTATATGTACAGAAGTGTTCTTCCCCAATTAATAATAATCGAGCCCTAGAATTATCAATCACAAGAATTACACAACAATAACCCGATTAATCATGGGGTTATTGTTGTGTGATTGCCGAAGGATAAAACCCATCAAAAATAAGAGACTTACAAAAACGAATTGAGTGATATTGCGCAGTCAACGAAAACAGTCAAACACGAACAAGAAATCAAGAATAGAGGAATGATTATAGAAATTGGGGTTTGAGAAAGAATGTTCGGCGAGTTGTGATTGTCCAGTGATGTCCAATTTATAGTGATTGGGCTAGGATGATCGAATTGGTATGTTTGACCACAAATTGAATGGGTTTCGTATAATTAAGTATAATTTGTTCGAATTAAGGATGATTGCACGTGTATTTGACTTGTAATAGGCCGGTAATCACGATGACATGCCAATCTAGAATCAAAACGAGTGTAATTGATTTGATTTTGGTAAGTTGTCGTCACAGTTGACTTTCCAAGTCAACTGTGAAGGACAATTATACGTGATATAATTATAACATGTTGGGAATTATTCCAAAAGTGTGTGTAGCCCAGATGGTTAAACAGATTGTGTTAAGGATCCGGCTTGGGGCGCGGGTTCGAGTCCCGACCCAAGCAAAGTATTTTTTGACATTTATTTTATATATAAAAGTATATTAAATAAAATTAATATAGTATTAGGGTTCCAAAAACGCCACAATAAAAATTAAATGCGAACAATAATACTGAAACTTGACGTTTTTTATTCATGATAAAATGTAACGTACAAGTTATAAATGCGTAATGTTACAGTCTCCCCTACTTTTAGGAACTTCGTCCCGAAGTTGGAGTTGGAGAGTCTGGTGGAAAAAGATGTGGGTATTTAGACTTCATCTGATCTTTACGTTCCCAAGTGAACTCTAGACCTCGTTTAGATTCCCAACGAACCTTAACGATCGGAATGCGACTGCGCTTGAGTTTCTTGACTCCAGTATCAACGATCTCGACGGGTTTCTCGATAATGTGCATAGTTTCATCGATTTGCACATCCTCAAGAGGAACATGGAGGTTCTCGTCTGCTAAGCATTTCTTGAGATTCGAAACATGAAAGGTCGGGTGAACATTGCTTAGCTCAGGTGGAAGATCAAGTTTGTAAGCCACTTTTCCAATCTTGTCAAGAATTTTGAATGGGCCTACATATCGAGGAGCTAGTTTTCCCTTTCTACCAAAACGAATCACTCCTTTCAAAGGGGATACCTTAAGAAGTACAAGGTCCCCAACTTGAAATTCCAAAGGTTTACGACGTTTATCAGCATAACTCTTCTAACGACTTCTAGCCTTGAGAAGATTATCCTAAATGAGTTGGATTTTGTCTGTGGTTTCCTGGATTAGTTCGGGTCCAGTGATCCGGGCTTCACCAACCTCAGTCCAACAGACAGGTGAACGACATTTACGACCATAGAGTGCCTCGAAAGGAGCCATGTTAATGCTGGCGTGATAACTGTTGTTGTATGAAAACTCGACCAAAGGAAGATGAGAATCCCATGCGCCACCAAAATCGATGATACATGCCCTGAGCATATCCTCAAGTGTCTGGATGGTCCGTTCAGTCTGACCATCTGTTTGAGGGTGATAAGCAGTACTCAGGTTCAACTTGGTACCCAAAGCATCTTGTAAAGAATCCCAAAAGTGAGAGGTGAAACGACCATCACGATCAGAGATAATGTCCAAAGGTATACCATGACGACATACGATTTCACTTACGTACATCCTTGCCAACCTTTCCACAGAATACTTCTCACGAATAGGTAAGAAGTGGGCTGACTTGGTCAAACGATCGATGATTACCCAAATGTTTTCAAAACCTTTGGGTGTACGAGGGAGTTTGGTGATGAAGTCCATAGCTATGCTCTCCCATTTCCATACAGGAATTTCTGGTTGTTCGAGCATACCAGATGGTCGTTGGTGTTCAGCCTTGACCTTTGAACAAGTGAGGCATTTTGCAACGAAAAGAGCAATATCTTTCTTCATACCAGGCCACCAATATGAATAACGAAGATCTTGGTACATCTTGTCGGCTCCAGGATGAATAGAATAACGAGACTTATGAGCCTCGTTCATGAGAAAGGTACAAAGATCATCACGGTCAGGGATCCAAAGTCGATAAAGAAAATAGAGTAGACCATCAGGTTTGGTTTCAAGTTGAGTCTCAGCACCACAAGACATTTCGTCGTACATGTTACCTTGGGTGACTGAAGTATGTTGAGCCTGGAGGACACGATCCTGAAGATCAGTACGAACTCTCGCACAATGAAGTTTGATACGCTCTTTACGACTAAGTGCGTCAGCCACAACATTCGCCTTGCCAGGATGGTAGCGAATTTCGCAATCATAGTCGTTAAGTAACTCAACCCAACGTCGTTGCCTCATGTTAAGATTTTTCTGGTCGAAGACATGTTGGAGACTTTTGTGGTCCGTGAAAACCACACATTTAGTCCCATAAAGATAGTGTCTCCAAATCTTAAGAGCAAAGACAACAGCGCCCAATTCAAGATCATGGGTGGTATAATTCTTTTCGTGAGTCTTAAGTTGTCTAGACGCATAAGCAATAACCTTTCCTCGTTGCATGAAAACACAACCAAGACCTTGGTTTGATGCATCACAATAGACCACGAAATCATCATTACCATCAGGTAGAGACAGGATAGGAGCTTCACAGAGTTTCAGCTTAAGAGTTTCAAATGCTTCCTCTTGCTTTGGTCCCCACTCATAAGGTTTACCCTTGTGAGTTAAGGCAGTGAGATGAGCAGCGATCTTAGAGAAGTTGGCGATGAATCGACGATAATAACCAGCCAAACCAAGGAAGGAACGGACTTCAGTTGGAGTTTTAGGAACACTCCAATTCTTCACAGCTTCGATCATTGCGGGATCAACATGAATTCCGTTCATATTAATGACATGTCCCAAAAATTGAACTTCCTTAAGCCAAAATTCACATTTCGAGAACTTAGCATACAGTTGTTCTTTCTTTAGGAGACCCAAGATGGAGTGAAGATGTTGTTCGTGATCGGATTTTGATTTAGAGTAAATCAAAATATCATCGATGAAGACGATCACGAATTTGTCGAGGTAGGGTCTATAAACTCGATTCATTAAATCCATAAACACTGCGGGAGCGTTAGTCAATCCAAAAGGCATGACCATGAATTCATAGTGACCATAACGTGTACGAAAGGCTGTCTTGGGAATATCTTCATCATGAACTCTAAGCTGATGTTAACCAGAACGAAGATCAATCTTCGAGAAGTGGGTTGCTCCTTGAAGTTGATCGAAAAGATCGTCAATCCTAGGCAATGGATAACGATTCTTGATGGTGAGTTTGTTGAGTTCACGATAATCGATACACATCCTGAGAGATCCATCTTTCTTCTTAATGAACAAGACAGGGGCTCCCCACGGAGAAGAACTGGGGCGAATGAAACCTTTATCAGAAAGTTCCTGTAGTTGACTGGCAAGTTCTTGCATCTCAGAGGGTGCAAGACGATAAGGAGCTTTGGCGACAGGATTAGCACCAGGAACAAGATCAATTCTAAATTCCACTTGTCGAGCAGGAGGCAAACCAGGTAAATCCTCTGGGAAGACTTCAGGATAGTCCCGAATGATTGGGATGTCTTGGATACTTTTGCCTTTGTCCTTCTTTTCTATCACGTTAGCTAAGAAGGCTGTATACCCCTTTCGTAAGTATTTTTAGGCAGTAGTACAAGACATGAGCTTAAGCTCGCCACAAGGCTTCTCACCATAGATCTTCAAAATCTCACCAGATTCGAGAGGAATGCGAATGACTTTCTCAAAACACAGAATTTCAGCACGATGGGTTGACAACCAGTCCATGCCTACTATGACATCAAAACTTCCAAGATGCATAGGGATGAGATCGATAGAGAAAGTATGTTCGTCGAGGTTCAACACACAGTTACGAATGATAGAGTCGATCGAGATAGACTTCCCATTAGCTACCTCTACCACTAAAGGTTCCTCTAGGTTAGTTTGGGGTAAGTTAAGTAAAGGTTCAAACTTCAGTGATACAAATGACTTATCAGCTCCCGAATCAAATAATATGGATGCATAGTGGTTATTAATGAGTAACGTACCATTCACCACCTCGTTGTTGTCACGGGCCTGGTTAGCATTGAGATTGTAGGCGCGACCTCGAGCACCTTGGTTCTGGTTGCGGTTCTGGTTTTGGTTGCGGTTTTGGTTCTAGTTTTGGTTTTGGTTACGATTGGGGCAATTGTTGATATAGTGGTCTGGGCTGCCACACTCGTAGCACTGACCACGAGCAGGTCTGTTGTTTTGTTGGTTGGGAGCTGGGCCATTTCTGGCTGGGTTGTTTTGGGCAGCAGGGGCTTGGCAAGCGTTGGTGTAATGTCCATACCGCTTACAGTTATTACATTGGCGGCATGGTTTGCCAGGAAGATGGTGGTATTGACAAGTGTTGCAGAGAGGGTGACTCCCGCCATACGGCTTCTTGGCTGGGTTTTGTGCTGCAGGTGGAGTGGTAGCAACCATGTAGTTTCTAGCCTTGCGCTTCTTGTTGCTTGAGGTCTCGGGCTTAACCTCAATAGCGGGCTGAGGAGTGTCTTTTGCAGCAGTCTTCTTAGTGCCCTTGCGGAAGAGAGTACCGTTCTTCACATGATTATCAGTAAGAGTAGCTGCCAGACGTTTGGCTTCTTCCAAGGTGGCAGGATTCCTTCCCCACACCGTGTCCTGGATTTGCATGGGCAGACCACCGATATACTTTTCGATGGCTACAGGCAGGGGTGTGACTTTGTAGGGCAACAATAAGCTAAGCTCGTGAAAGTGGGTATTGTAGGCAAGGTTTTCCCCCACTATCTTGAGCAAGGGTGTGGAACTCATCTTCTAGCTTCTTAACCTCGTTGCGAGGACAAAACTCATCCTTCATAACCTCCTTGACTTGATCCCATGTCATAGCAAGAGCAACTTCAACTCCACGAGTACGCTTTTCCTCATTCCACCAAGTGAGTGCTCGTTTGTGGAGAACACTCATGGCGTAATGAACCTTAAAGTTGTCGGGGCACTCACTGTTGATGAAGGTATTCTCAATACCCTCAAACCATTGTAGGAGTCCTGTAGCTCCTTCTTCTCCACTGAACTTTGGGGGATTACAAGAATTAAAGTGCTTAAGAGTACAGGCTGGGAGACCATTCCCGTTCCCGTTGTGGTTTCCATTTCCGTTCCCGTTGCCGTTACCGTTCCCGTTGCCGTTCATCTGGATGACTTGAGCTAGTAAATTAGGAACCAGAGTCGCGATTTGCTGCGCCATTTGTTGAGAAATGATCGCATCCAGTTGGGCATCCACACCATTATTGTTGTTGTTATTTTTGTTGTTGTGGTTAGCGTCGTGGTTGTTGCTATTCACTTCATCTTGATTGTCACCATTGTTAAGGCGAGTGCTGCGACGTGGAGGCATGATCTGTAAGAGACACAATGAAATGAATGAGGTTATATAAGGAATGTAATCATTTATTCATTAATTAAAACGAATAAACGAAAACGTTGACTTATCAAAGATTCTAGATTCTAATAACATATGAAGACATGCTTTAGCCTATAAGTGAACACTCATCCCGAGAATTCCCAGGTAGGCATCCGGGTCCCTCGTCTGATTGGGATATATGCGCAATGCCAGCCTAGACAGAAGACTCAGAATACAGGCGTTCACCCTTCCAGATTGCATGTGTTCGTTATTAAAATCTAGAACTTCGACGGGATCTCATGGTGGTTCAGGTTAAACCTGAGGATTTTGTCCTATTAATCTAATGGTGGATTAGGATTGCAGCAGACGAATAAGAGTAGTCACTTGTAGGCTTAGGGTTGTATAAGGTATAGGATAGGGATAAGATTAGGGAAGCAATTAGGGTTACAAGTAAGAGAAGCAAGTACTGTTTAAGTCCCTAAGGTTATAGTCTAGATTATTTTCTAATAACCTAATTCCCTATAACCAAGGCTCTGATACCAATCTGTAACACCCCAACGGATGGCGGAAACATCGAGGTGTCACGTAAGAATGAGTATACAGTGGCACGTGGTAACCAAATTTTAATTGAAATTAATTTAAAGTGCAAATATCCAAAAATGGAAATACATAATGAGTTTTAAGTGGAAATCTAATACATCACAAAAAAACCAAACAAGCATAGGCTTCAGTTTGCCTTCTCATGTAAATACTCTAGTCTTCATGCATCATTATTTCCTGTTGAGTTGTAAAAATGGGGGGGGGGTCAACTAGAAGTTGGTGAGAATACATAAGCCATGTCAAGCAAATAGTTTAAGTATAAAAATTTAGCAATTCATATGTCTATCGTAAGTTTAAGTCTACATGAATAAACATAATATGTTGAATCGACATAATCAAACCTCCGACTAGTTTAGGTCCATCCCGTCATCCACGGTTCACCTTAATAATATGTTGGAACGATAACAATCATCCACGCTACCTATGTAGGTGGTACACGTATCCGGGTGGGATTGTCAATCCAATAGATCTATTATTGAGTATCGCCGGCTTGGCCATAGCTAATGATTATGTAATGTTGAAACTCGTTGAAACTGTTGTTGTTGTCTAATTCATGAGGCATTAAAGTTTACAACTAGACATGCATGTAGAATTGCTTAAGTATAATGTTGCAAGTATGAAGAATTGCATAAACATGGTTACGTAAACTCACCTTAGTATAGTATTAAGTCTTAAGAAACAGTATGAGTGTAGCCCAAAAGATTGCCAAGTATTACCCTATGTATAAGGTAACAAATAAGTCTAAGTCTATATAGTCTACAAGTATATTCTACGGGTTCGATTTGGGGATAAACATTTGTTGGATTAATAATAAAATGTTTTAAATAAGAGAAATTTGATAATTAAATAAATGAAAGTCTTTTTGTAAATTTCAACTTAAAGGTGGTCACAATATAAAGTTTTAAGTATGAAAATAATTTTTATAAAATTATTTTCTTAAAAATAGAATATTAAATCTATTTATTTCAAATTGTCAAAATTTAACTTTAATATTTAAAAATACTAAAATTAAAGAGTTATTAGATTAAAAATTATATTTCTGTTCCAAATAATTAGAAATAATTTATATAAAATTTTGGTGCAAAAACATTGAAAAATGAATTTACTATGATTTATTTATGATTAAAACTAACAAAAATTGATTAAAAATATTAAATAAATGATTTTTCAGAAATAAAAATCATTTCAAAAAGTTTATTGTTATACAAACTCAGAATAATTTTTTTGGAAATTTATAAAATTGTTTTGATATTTTTATAGAATTTTATAAATAAAATAGAATAAACTTGAATTATTTATTATATATATTAAATAAATATATTTTTAAAAACTAAAAAGTGTATGTTAAACTTTTTCACTAGATTAACATAATATAATTTTTGTAGAATTTTTAAAAGAGTTTTAGCATTTTAAAATGAATTTTTAAAATACAAGTAATATATATTTAAAACTTGATTGTTTTTAAACAAACAAAACAAAAAGAAAAGAAATGTTGCTGCTGTGGCTCGAACCCGCGTGGTTGTGTTTGGTTTCAGTTTGTTATAAATACAAGTATATGTACAGAAGTGTTCTTCCCCGATTAATAATAATCGAGCCCTAGAATTATCAATCACAAGAATTACACAACAATAACTCGATTAATCATGGGGTTATTGTTGTGTGATTGCCGAAGGATAAAACCCATCAAAAATAAGAGACTTACAAAAACGAATCGAGTGATATTGCTCAGTCAACGAAAACAGTCAAACACGAACAAGAAATCAAGAACAGTGGAATAATTATAGAAATTGGGGTTTGAGAAAGAATGTTCGGCGAGTTGTGATTGTCCAGTGATGTCCAATTTATAGTGATTGGGCTAGGATGATCGAATTGGTATGTTTGACCACGAATTGAATGGGTTTCGTATAATTAAGTATAATTTGTTCGAATTAAGGATGATTGCACGTGTATTTGACTTGTAATAGGCCGGTAATCACGATGACATGCCAATCTAGAATCAAAACGCGTGTAATTGATTTGATTTTGGTAAGTTGTCGTCACAGTTGACTTTCCAAGTCAACTGTGAAGGACAATTATACGTGATATAATTATAACATGTTGGGAATTATTCCAAAAGTGTGTGTAGACCAGATGGTTAAACAGATTGTGTTAAGGATCCGGCTTGGGGCGCGGGTTCGAGTCCCGACCCAAGCAAAGTATTTTTTGACATTTATTTTATATATAAAAGTATATTATATATAATTAATATAGTATTAGGGTTCCAAAAACGCCACAATAATAACTAAATGCGAACAATAATACTGAAACTTGACGTTTTTTATTCATGATAAAATGTAACGTACAAGTTATAAATGCGTAATGTTACAGTTTAGGAACAAAACTCTGGATGAATTCTGTTTGTCTAAAGGGATTATTAGACAATTCAGTGTTCCCAGGACTCCTGAACAAAATGGTGTGGTAGAAAGGAAGAACAGAACACTGATTGAAGCAGCAAGAACCATGTTAGCTGATTCAGGCCTACCATTGTATTTCTGGGCTGAAGCAGTTAACACTGCATGTTATGTTCAAAATAGAGTCCTTGTCAACAAGAGACACTCCAAGACTGCCTATGAAGTTCTTCATGGCATAAAGCCTCTTATTTCCTTTTTTTTAGGGCTCTTGGTTATTCTTCCACTAGAAAAGCCTACAAGGTTTTTAATTCAAAAACCAAGATAGTAGAAGAAACACTGAATGTCAAGTTCAATGAGTCAAAACACACTCTTATTCCAGCACATCCTGCTGAACTCTTTGACCTTGACAGCTTCCACTTCGGACCTGAAAAGACTGTTACTTCATCTAAACCTACTTATTATGGTGATCAGAGGTTTGATGATAAGGATCCAGCACCATGGACTCCTAATACAGTCATTAAGTCAACTTTCAAACCATCAGAAGTTTCACAAACTTCTGATTCAACAACTGCTGATGTACAAACTCAAACATCTGCTTCAGCTCCTATAACTACTGAAGATGTTCAAACAGTTGAACCAGATATTATTAACCTTAGTGGTTTGTTTGATGAAGTACAAGATCCACCTACACCTGTCAGTGGTTTCCAACAACATATTGAACACAAAGATCATCCATTGGAATAAATCATGGGTGATATTGCTTCAGGTGTTCTCACAAGAAACCAGCTTTCCAACTTTTGCTTTTTCTCAGCATTCATTTCTCAGTTGGAACCTAAGAAGTACCAAGAAGCCCTCAAAGACAACAATTGGGTGGAAGCTATGCAAGATGAGTTGCTTCAGTTCAAGAAGCAACAGGTTTGGGAAATGTGTCCCTTACCACCAAACAAGCTACCAATTGGCACAAGATGGGTTTTTAGGAACAAACAAGATGAAGCTGGTATGATCATTAAGAACAAGGCAAGACTGGTGGTACAAGGTTACTCTCAAGAAGAGGGAATTGATTATGATGAGACCTTTGCTCCAGTTGCAAGGCTTGAGGCCATCAGGTTATTTCTGGCCTATGCCATTTCCAACAAAATAAAAGTTTTTCAAATGGATGTCAAGAGTGCATTTTTGTATGAAAATATTAAAGAGGAAGTGTATGTCTATCAGCCACCTGGGTTTGAGGATCCTTCTCATCCTGAGTGGGTGTACAAGCTAGACAAAGCTCTTTATGGGCTAAAACAGGCTCCAAGAGCCTGGTATGAAACACTTTCTAACTTTTTGCTTAAAAATAACTTCACAAGAGGCTCCATTGATAAAACTCTTTTCATTAAAACTGTTGGAAATCATGTCTTACTTGTTCAAATTTATGTTGATGATATCATATTTGGTTCAACAAACACAAAATTATGTGATGAATTTAAGAAAATCATGCAATCAAAATTTGAGATGAGTACAATGGGAGAACTCCAGTACTTTTTAGGACTGCAGATTAAACAACAAACTAATGGAACTTTTATACATCAATCAAAATATGTTAAAGAATTATTGAACAAATTTTCTTTACAAGACTGTAAATCATGTTCCACTCCCATGACACCCACCACACAAGTTAAACCAGATGATCAAGGAAAACAGGTTGATCAAACCATGTATAGATGTATGATAGGTTCCCTTTTGTATCTAAATGCTTCTAGACCAGATATTATGTTTTCAACATGTGTCTGTGCTAGATATCAATCAGCTCCTATCGAATCACACCTCATTGCAGTCAAAAGAATCTTCAGATATCTGAAAGGAACTCCTACACTTGGAATTTGGTATCCTGCTTCAAGCAATACCAATTTATCAGCTTTTTCAGATAGTGACTATGCAGGGTGCAAAATGTCAAGAAAATCAACATCTGGTGGTTGTCAATTCTTGGGAAACTGTCTAGTGTCCTGGCAATCAAAAAAGCAAACATCTGTTGCAACTTCAACTGCTGAAGCTGAATACATTGCAGCTACAAGTTGTACATCACAGATACAATGGCTCTGATATCAACTTCTTGATTATGGAATCAAAGAAACCAAGACACCATTGCTTGTAGACAGCAAATCTGCCATTAGCATCATTCAAAATCCTGTTCAGTTCTCAAAAACTAAACATATTGAAATCAGGTATCATTTCATCAGGGATTGCTATGAAAAAAGGCAAGATTGGAGTGAAGCATGTCACAACAGCTAATCAGATAGCTGACATATTCACAAAACCCCTTGACACATCAACATTTCAGAAGTTAGTATCCATGCTTGGGATGCTAAATTTGTAAGTATTCTTTTACTTTTCCTGCACATATTTTATTTTTCACTTACATCTGTTTTAAAAAAAACAAAAACTTCTAAAAAACAAAAGGAGAGAAACTTTGATGAACAAAAACATCAGTATGGGAATATTTTTTGAAAAATGATTAACTTCTGATAAGATAATCTTCAGAAGTTATGAATAAAGTGTTTAAAACCTTCTCATCAGTTGTTAACAAACTACTGAAGAGAAAATGGGAACTACTGATGATAGTTGTTCTTCATCAGCAGTTTTGTCATTAAGGGCAAATCAGAATTTTCCCACATCAGTAGTTTGACCTAAGGCGGTTATAAACTTCTGATAAACACCTTTTCCAACAATTATCCTTTCAAAAAGCAAAAATTCCCTCCTTCTCTCTCAAAAAGCTCTCAAACCCTGAACCTGCAAAAACACTATTCGATCCACACACACACAAATCACATGGCTCTAACTCTGAAACGGGGACACAATCAAAGAGGCTACTTCGAGAAACATGAAGCCTGGTCCCAATACGACGAAATCATTGATTTAGTCGTTAAATCCCAATACTTTACTGCCCTCACCATTGATCCTCCAATCCACACTGAGACTCTTAATGAGTTCTGGGCAAATGCGGAGACGGTGACAGTAAATGAAAAGGTGATCTCCCTCAATTCAACCATTCAAGGGAGAAGAATGGAAATCACACCCGAAACTTTGGGGATTAGACTGGGTCTGGATGATGTGGGTGCCCTAGATCAATTTCCAAACTCTGAAATTCATTTAACCATGATAGAGTGTGGTTACCAAGGTACTCTCTCACATGCTACTATTTTTAAGAAATATTTTGAACCTAAGTACAAACTTTTGTTTCACTATATAATTATGTGTTTGAGTCCAAAAACTGGATCTTATGATCAGATGCCCTCTACTTTTTAACCAATTTTTCATTCCATTGTGAATGAAACATAATTCAGGGCATCAGCACTTTTCTTTAATGAGTTGGTGTTACATCATCTCAATTCTAAAAAGAAGTTTTTGTTGTATCCAAGATTTATTATGCAATGCATAATAAAGGAACTTGGCGAAGAGGTGCTTGTGGGTCAAACAACTGTTTTAAACCCTTTAACCTCACAAGCATACTCTAGGCACAACAAACCGGCCACCTGGCCAGAAGATGACCAAGGGGAACACACAACAGTCCCCAAGTAACCCTCATCTTCCAAACCTTCACCCAAAAAGGCCAAGAAACCAAAACAGCAAAAACTAAAACCCACCAGCCTAAAAATAAAGGCAGTTCAGGAGGCTGAGATGCCTGAACTTGCTAATGTGCAATCTGCACTTGATAAAGATGTGACTGAAACATCCTCTCAGTCTCATCCATCTCAAACCCCCAAAAGAGCACCAATAACCATTTTATTCAAAAGAAAGAAATTTAAGAAAACAATCCACATAGACTCTTCTTTTGAAACTGCTGAACCCATAGACCAAACTACTGAACCAGCACCACAAATTTCTGAACCTGAAGCCCTTGAAATTACCAAACTTCTCTCTGGGCTAAAAGAGACCATCCCATCAGAACATGTCAGTCCCCAATAACCACATCAAACAGGGGACATACCTTCAGCACTTGACATGGATGTGGATATCCCTAGCCCTAACCCAAGAGATGAGGATGAACCAGGGTCTCTAAGCCCAAACTTAGAAACTCTAGGTACATTTGAGGCTGCTACTACTCATATACCACCCAGTGGTGGATTTGAGGATAGAAGTAACATAGCTAAGACCTCATTTGTGGCAACTACTGATGAAGGCTTAATGCCTGAGGTAGGAAATCCTCTGAACCAAGAAAAAGAGGTACATGAGACAACTGGGTTGGGCCCAGCTCATGATGTAACTGATACTGTCCTCATTGAGGATGTAATCAGGGATTCAGATGATTCCATTGACTTGGACGATGATTCACACTCCACTAAAATTGAATTGACGGCTGCTAGTGAAGGTCCTGCACCTGGTGTCTCTAAGCTCAAAGAGCTGGTCACACCAGATCAGGTTAAAGACCACTTGATCCCTGATTCCCCTAAAGTGGCATCTTCTGTACAACATGAAGATCAACCCAAAACACACCCCTCACTAAATATGCCTACACAATTCCCTGGGTCAACAAGCATAGATCTGAACCAACTATGCAGCCCAGATGGTCCCCTATACCAGATGATGAACAACCTTATTGCCAATCACCTCAAAACTTTCACAGCTGCTTTGGAGCTGTCAACCAAAAACCAATTTGAGATGATCAAATCCAAGATGAATGATCTGTCCAACAAAATTGACCACAACTCAAGACAGATTGCCAAGCTCACTGGTACAACTTCTCAACCTTCTAAGCTTCCAGAAGTGGATGAAGCCAAAAGGGGGGGAGAAGATTAAGGAACCAAGGGAGTCACTGGAAGCCAGAATAAAGGCAAGAGTGGCTCTACAAGAAAGAGAACTCCAAGAGAAAGACAGAAAAGATCAACAAAGGCTTATCTTTGGAACTGAAGTTGAAGCTGAAACTTCCCAATGCCATATTGAAGAAACTTCTGATGAAACTTCTGATGATTCAGAAAATACTGAAGACAATCCTTCAGTAGTTGACACTCCTGTCAACACATCAGAAGTTAACACTTCCAACATACAACCAACAGAAGAGCCTTCCAAGACAACTGAACAACAACAACCAACTCCCATTCCAAGGCCTACAACAACTACAATAATGACTGTGCTGAACCCTTCTCCACTATCAATGTCCAAAGAACTACTTGAGAAGAGTTTGATTGCAGCCCAAAGAAAGGCTAAGGAAGAAGAGATCTGGAATAACTTGGAGGCAAGGGATGATTTGAGCTTAAATGAAAAGCTTCAAGCTTATGAAGCAGAGTTGAATAGGCAAGCTGAAACAGAGAGAATTGCTGAAGAAGACAAGTGACAATAACTGGTGTCCTTTATAACAAAGAACAGCAAAACAAAAGCCTTTTCACTCAAAGGGCTCTTAATGGATGAGCTGACTAAAAGAGCTCAACTTGTTTCTGACAAACTTGCAACAAATAAAGATGGAAAAGCCAAGAGAGCTGAGATGATTGAAGAACTGGTAGCAAATCACTATGGTTCAAAAGCCTCTGTGTCAAGATGGAAAGAAGAAAGACTACTGGACACATACAAGAAGTACAAGGCAGCCAAGGCTGCTAATCTAGAGAAGTTCAAAACTTCTGAAGTATCAACTTCAGTAGTTAGAACTTCTGGTGTTAAAAGACCAGCTACCAAGAAGAAACCAGAGGAAAATACAAAGACTGACTTCAAGATGGTGTTGCTGGAAGGAACCACAGTTGTTCAAGGAGACTTTGATATTGAAGAGAAGCCTCTGATAACACAATTTAGGGATCCTTCAACATTTGCTAAACAAATCCAGAAGACTATCACAGATAGACTACACACTAAGGTAGTTACTGAACATCATTTACCCACTTTCAAACTACCTGATGTGATGCAAAAGGAAGATAGAAGTGAATCCCACCTGAGAGTCACTGAAATATAGAATATCTAAAACTCAGGAACATCCCAAGGATCCAGCATGGTTCCCTATACTTCAAACTTTGACAAGTCTAAGGTGCTGATCATCAGATGGTCCTTTACTGATGACAACTCAATATTAGTGACAAGGAGAGATCTTACAAGCAAGGCCTACAAGTCCATGAATGAACTGAAGAAACTATCAACTCAGGACTTGCTTACAATTCAACATCTGGAACCTCAAAGGGGATCTCTCACTGATGAACAGCTTAATCAATTGAAGAAATCCATGTTCAAGGAGATATGGAAGATTGTGAATGACAGAAGAAGACAATAAAGAATTAGAAAAGGTTTTGGCTTCATCAATCCAGGGGGAAATTGTTAGGACAAAAAGGATTGGTGAAACCACTTTTGTAAACCTTAGTCTAATTCATTTCTGCAAAATATCCTAAGTATAGAACTACTAAAGAAAGAAGACTAAAGTACTGAAGAAGGATTCAACAAGTACTGAAGAAGAAGTATCAGAAGTTCTGAAGTCTAACCAGACAGTTCACTGAAGAACTACTGAAGACAAACTACTCATCAGTAGTTTGTCATTCATCAGCTCTTGTTCAAGAATCTTTTTAACCGACTTATGTTTCAGTAGTTTATTAGTTTAGTATTAATTTATCTTTTGTACAAGTTCCAAGAATGCAATTTGTTGCAACTTGTTTCTTACTTACTTTTAGCAAGGTTCATGTATATGTAAAGTCTATAAATAGATGGGTTCATCCCCTCTGTTTTAGACATTGATTTTGATTAGTACATAAATCCTTCAAAGCTTATTATTGCTCTTTCCATTTCATTTATTGATAATATGTTTGAGTATTTATTATCATTCACATTCATTACTTAGATTCTCATTAAACTTGTCTGTAGTTTTCAAACATCCAGGGAGAGTAATAACTCCTGTTGATAGTGTAACTTTACTTACCATTCCGCTGTGCAAATCTGATTGAACTTGCTAAACACATAAGTGTTCACTAGCAAGGAATACATCAAGAGCATTACTGATCCAACAATTGGTATCAGAGCACTAGTTTATCTGATCACATATCAATCTAACACATTGAGAATCAGACACAGGCTCTTATTGATACTCAATAAAGGATTAAATAGTTCACTTTTATCAACATCCATCACTTTAAGAGATATTTGACAAATCAATACTCTTTAAAATGGATCCTCATAATACTGGTTCTGCCAATAAACCTGCTATGCTAGTAAGAAATAAATACAATATCTGGCAAAGGTTTATGGCACATACATTATCATAGACCAACACCGGTTGCTGGAAATCTGTGATATATGGTCCTCACAAACCAGTAAATATCAATCTTGAAACTAAAGAAGAAATAATAAAAGACCCAAAAGACTATACAGATGATGATCTCCTAAAACTTGAGCTTGATGCTAAAGCTTTCTCTATGTTGGCCCAAATGAAATCTACTCTGGCCTATTACATTGTGATAGTGCCAAAGAGCTTTGGGACTGCCTCAAAGAACAGTTTGGAGGAACTGAAGAGGTGATTGCCAACACCAGAGAAATCCTGGCTCAACAATATGAAACTTTTGCTCACATTAATGGGGAAACTTTAACTCAACAATTTGAAAGATTCTCCTCATTAATATCTGAGCTAAAATTAAATGGTCAGACCTATACAACTGTATCTATGCTTCATAGATTTTTAAAGTCTTTTCCAGAAAAATGGGAAACATATTCTATAGTCTTAAGATCTTCACCAGACTTTAGCTCCCTCACTCTTACAAAATTACATGGGAGATTATTAACTTTTGAAAGAGAAATCGATCAAAAGAAGAAATTACAAAGTTCTGGTAAAACTGCTGATGACTATCTACCAGGTAGTACAGCACTATTGGGACAAGATTCACCTACTTGTTCAAATAGTTTTGGATCTTTTACCACATTGATATAACTGCTGGGATCTCAACAGAAAGATCACTCCCAGGTTATGACAATGAGGAATATAGTCAAAATGCTGATAACATGTGTTTTATCATGGCTGATTTAAAAAATTTCAGCAATGATGACTTAGAAGAAATGGATATTTTACAACAACTAGCCATGTTAAGTATCAAAACAAACAAATTTTACAAAAGGTCAGGAAGGAAATTTCCAGGACTTAACAGTTCTACAAAAATTGGTTACACCAACTCATCAGTAGTTTGTCATTCATCAGCTCTTGTTCAAGAATCTTTTTAACCGACTTATGTTTCAGTAGTTTATTAGTTTAGTATTACTTTATCTTTTGTACAAGTTCCAAGAATGCAACTTGTTGCAACTTGTTTCTGACTTACTTTTAGCAAGGTTCATGTATATGTAAAGTCTATAAATAGATGGGTTCATCCCCTCTGTTTTAGACATTGATTTTGATTAATACAGAAATCCTTCAAAGCTTATTATTGCTCTTTCCATTTCATTTATTGAGAATCTGTTTGAGTATTTATTATCATTCACATTCATTACTTAGATTCTCATTAAACTTGTCTGTAGTTTTCAAACATCCAGGGGGATTAATAACTCCTGTTGATAGTGTAACTTTACTTACCATTCCGTTGTGCAAATCTGATTGAACTTGCTAAACACATAAGTGTTCACTAGCAAGCAATACATCAAGAGCATTATTGATCCAACATCCCTTGCTTCCAAGTTGTTCCAGATCTCTTCTTCCTTAGCCTTTCTTTAGGCTGCAAGTAAGCTCTTCTCTAGTAATTCTTTGGACATTGAAATTAGAGAAGGGCTTAGCACAGTCATTTGAGTTGTTGTAGGCCTTGGACTAGGAGTTGGTTGTTGTTCAGTTGGTTTGGAAGGCTCTTTAGATGTTTGTAAGATGGAAGTGTTAACTGCTGAAGTGTTGATAGAAGTATCAACTACTGAAGGATTGTCTTCAGTGGTTTCTTCATTATGGCCTTGGGAAGTTTCAGCTTCAACTTCAGTTCTAGAAACATGCCTTTGTTGATCTTCTTTTTGTTTCTTGGCTTTTTCTAGTAGTTGTTGTTGTTGTAGAGCCACTCTTGCCTTTATCCTGGCTTCCAGTGACTCCTTTAGTTCCTTATTCTCTCCCCCTTTTTGGCTTCATCCACTTCTGGAAGCCTGCCAGGTTGAGAAGTTCTACCAGATAACTTGGCAAGCTGTCTTGAATTGTTGTCAATCTTGTGGGACAGCTCACCTAGTTTTTTGTTTATCACCTTAAATTGAGTTATGGTCTTCAACTCCCAAGCAGCTGTGAAATATTTGAGGTGATTGGCAATGAGGGTGTTCATCATCTGTTATAGGTCACCATCTGGGCTGCATAGTTGGTTCAGATCTATGCTTGATGACCCAGGGAATTGGGTAGGCATTTTTAGTGAGGGGTGTGTTTTTTGGTGATCTTCAGGATGTATTGAAGATGCCACTTTAGGGGAATAAGGGATCAAGTGGACTTTAACCTGATCTGGTGTGACCAGCTCTTTGAGCTTAGAGACACCAGGTGCAGGACCTTCACTAGCAGCCGTCAATTCATGTTTAGTGGAGTGTGAATCATCATCTAAATCAATGGAATCATCTGAATCCCTGATGATATCCTCAATGAGGACAGTATCAGTTATATCATGAGCTGGGCCCAATCCAGTTGTCTCATGTACCTCTTGTTCTTGGTTAAGAGGATTTCCTACCTCAGGCATAAAGCCTTCATCAGTAATTGCCACAAATGAGGTCTTAGCTATGTAACTTCTGTCCTCAGATCCACCACTGGGTGGTAAATGAGTAGTAGCAGCCTCAAATGTACCTAAGGTCTCTAAATTTGGGCTTAGAAACCATGGTTCATCCTCATCTCTTGGGTTAGGGCTATGGATATCCACATTCATGTCAAAGTCTGATTGTATGTCCCCTGTTTGATGTGGTTTTTGGGGACTGACATGTTCTAATGGGATAGTCTCTTTTAGCCCAGGGAGAAGTTTGGCAATTTCTATGGTTTCAGGTTCAGTAGTTTGTGGTAAAGGTTCAGCAGTTTGGGGTAAAGATTCGGCAGTTTCAAAAGAAGGGTCAGTTGGTATGGTTTTCTTGAATTTCTTTCTTTTGAAAAGAATGGTAATTGGGGCTCTTGTGGGGGTTTGAGATGGATGAGACTGAGAGGATGTTTCAGTCACATATTTTACAAGTGCAGATTGCACATCGGCAGTTTCAGGCATCTCAACTTCCTGAACTGCCTTTCTTTTAAGGTTGGTGGTTTTTGGTTTTTGTTGTTTTGTTTTCTTTGCCTTTTTGGGTAAGGGTTTGGAAGATGAGAGTTCCATGGGGACTGTTTCTGGTTCCCCTTGGTCATCTTCTAGCCAGCCAGCCGGTTTATTATGCCTAGAGTATGCTTGTGAGGTTAATGGGTTTAAAACAGTTGTTTTACCCATAAGCACCTCTTCTCCAAGTTCTTTAATTATGTATTGCATAATGAACCTTGGATACAGCAAAAACTTCTTTTTAGAGTTTTGGTGATGCAACACCAACTCATTAAAGAAAAGTGTTGATGCCCTGAATTTTGTTTCATTCACAATGGAATGAAAAATAGGTTGAAAAGTAGAGGGCATCTGATCATAAGATCCAGTTTTTGGACTCAAACACATGATGATGTAATGAAACAAAAGTTTGTACTTTGGTAACCACACTTTGTCATGGTTAAATGAATTTCAGAGTTTGGAAATTGATCTGGGGCATCCACATCATCTAGACCCAGTCTAATCCCCAAAGTTGTTGGTGTGATTGCCATTGTTCTCCCTTGGATGGTTGATTTGAGGGAGATCACTTGATCATTCACTGTCACCGTCTCCGCGTTCGCCCAGAACTCATCTAGAGTTTCAGCATGGATTGGAGGATCAATGGTGAGGGTAGTGATGTATTGGGATTTGACGACTAAATCAATGATTTCGTCGTACTGGGACCATGCTTCATGTTTCTCAAAGTAGCCTCTTTGATTGTGTCCCTATTTCAGTGTTAGAGCCATGTGGTTTGTGTGTGTGTGTGGATCGAACAGTGTTTTTGTTTGCAGGTTAAGGGTTTGAGAGTGTTTTTAAGAGAGAAGGAGGGAATTTTGCTTTTTGAAAGGATAAGTGTTGGAAAAGGTGTTTATCAAAAGTTTATAACCGCCTTAGGTCAAACTTCTGAAGTGGGAAATGTCTGCTTTATCCTTAATGACAAAACTGCTGATGAAGAACAACTATCATCAATAGTTCCCATTTTCTCTTCAGTTGTTGTTAACAACTGATGAGAATGTTTTATAAACACTTTATTCATAACTTCTGAAGTTTATTTTATCAGAAGTTAATCATTTTTCAGAAAATATTCCCATACTGATGTTTTGTACATCAGTAGTTTCTCTCTTTTTGTTTTTCAGAAGTTTTAGAACAAAACAGATGTAAGTGAAAAATAAAATATGTGCAGAAAATTAAAGGAAACACTTACAAATTTAGCATCCCAAGCATGGATACTAACTTCTGAAATGTTGATGTGTCAAGGGGTTTAGTGAATATGTCACCTATTTGATTAGCTGTTGTCACATGTTTCACTTCAATCTTGCCTTTTTCATAGCAATCCCTTATGAAATGAAACCTGATTTCAATATGTTTAGTTTTTGAGAACTGAACTGGATTTTGAATGATGCTAATGGCAGATTTATTGTCTACAAGCAATGGTGTCTTGGTCTCTTTGATTCCATAATCAAGAAGTTAATATTGGAGCCATTGTATCTATGATGTACAACTTGCAGCTGCAATGTATTCAGCTTCAGCAGTTGAAGTTGCAACAGATGTTTGCTTCTTTGATTGCCAAGACACTAGATAGTTTCCCAAGAATTGACAACCACCAGATGTTTATTTTCTTGACATTTTGCACCCTGCATAGTCACTATCTGAAAACACTGATAACTTGGTATTGCTAGAAGCAGGATACCAAATTCCAAGTGTAGGAGTTCCTTTCAGATATCTGAATATTCTTTTGACTGCAATTAGGTGTGATTCCCTAGGAGCTGATTGATATCTAGCACAGACACATGTTGAAAACATAATATCTAGTCTGGAAGCAGTTAGATATAAAAGGGAACCTATCATACATCTATACATGGTTTGATCAACCTGTTTTCCTTGATCATCTGGTTCAACTTGTGTGGTAGGTGTCATGGGAGTGGAACATGATTTACAGTCTTGAAAAGAAAATTTGTTCAATAATTCTGTGATACCCCGAAATTTCAGGTTCTCACTTTAACTAAACTCTAGTTACATTCCTTGCATTCTACTTAACTAGGGTTAGCTAGATAGGACACACGTTGCACAGTTATAGGTTAATAATTGCATGAAGTGGTAATTTGGGGAATTACCATACTGTATACATGATTAGTGAACCTCGAACGTTGGTGAACAATGAAGTTAAATAATTGTGAATTAATTGATTGAGATTGATTGCGATTACGTGCTTTTATGATACTCTGTGAAACTATGTGCAAACTTTATGTGACAACGTGAACTTAAACCGAATACGTTAATAAAAACCATAATGGATGGACCAGTAGGATGGTTGGGTCTTAACACATGGGATTACACTTGTTATGGTCCAAAATAGCAAAAACATCGAAGGAAATGGGTAGTACAACGAAGCAGGACGCCCGGAGCAAGCCGGGGAGCTGTGAGCGGCCGCTCACAGGCTCCGCGCGGCCGCTCACGGGTGTCTGTCAAGCCCAAACCGCCTTAAACCTCTATTTAAGCAATCTTAAGCCTCATACAATCCCTAAACTCAACCCTAATCGCCCCCTTACACCTAGTTACGAAAATATCAGCCTCTAACACCTGCTAAGGCTCTCGGGAAGCTTCAAGAGCATTCGGTTGATTGTTTTGAAGAACTTGCGGTATAACCTTCAATCTCTTGTGTTTTAATCTTTCTTAATATGTTATAAAAACCAATAACTAAGTTTTTCCAGGTCTGAAACCTTTTTATAAAGATTAAAACTTTAAGTTTATAAAGATTGAATGGGTTAAACATAATCCTATGCGATTAGAAATTGATAGGTTGCATGATTATGCATGTTCTTGATGTTTTAGACTCCTAGGGTTTATGAATGATGATGTTTATGATGTATCATTAGGGTTTTGATCAGATTTGGCTCTTATTGATGTTGTGTGATGATTATTAGGTGTTATTGATTGATAATATGCAACTAGGGTTTGATATAATTAATAGTATTGCATGATTAGAATCTCCACAGAATCTGAATGTCGATTTGTAGGGTCTGTTACGTGACATTAAAGTGTTGATTTTGATCGATTCTTTGCCTGAATGGATTTTAAATGGTCTTAGATTTTTAGAATGGGAAAAATCATCTGATTTGGATGTCGTTTGATATGTTTTTGAAATTTTCTTTGATTAAAGGGCATATCAGTTTTTCGAATTAATAAATTAGGTCAACTTTAAACAATCATAACTCGAGTTTTAAAAGGAATTAAGTTATGAAATTTGGACAGTAGGTTAACATTAGAATACCTTGGCTTTTCTAAGTAGATTCATCCCGTTTGGATGAATACACGATTTTTGGGAATTTTTCTACTAACCTGACCTGCTGTAGAAACTTTCTGGACATATCTGTGATGTACGATTTTTCATAATTTTTGTGTTTGGTTTTGAGACAAAACAAAAATATGGCTTATCAAATGAATCCCAAATAATATTCACTAAAAATTTGGGAGTTTAATTCGTTTGTTAAGTATTTTAAACAGATAAGTTTTCATGGCGCATAATCTGTCCTAAAAACACAGATTGTGTATTATGTGTTTATGTGACTATTTGGAGTCCTATGTGGTAGTTATTGACATGAACTTGAATGAACACTTATATGAGATGCATAGGAAGTGTACAACTGATGGTAACCAACATATTCACCAACGGGTCCGTAGGGTTTACTTATGCATATAGAACCACTAGGTGTCACTTATACGATTTTGAACAATTAAATGTCTTGGACAGATGGGTTATATGGTGTAACGGTATTACACATATACTCACTGAGTGACACATGTACTAGGGAGTCGGTAGCACACCCTACTTTGGAGTTTGGATTTATTTGCTTGCATACTAAGGTGAGTTTCACTACTTTTTCTCAAAAGCATGCGTCTCGGGTTTGAGACAACTTACTTAACTTTTCTAGTCTGGTTTGGGACTACTATTTTCTAGTCTGGTTTGGGGACTACTTTTACATCTCGGGTTTTGACTCCTTGTGTGTGTCGGGTTTTGACTCCTTGTGTGGGTCGGGTTTTGACTCCTCGTGTGGGTTGGGTTTTACGATTCCTTGTGTGGATAGGGTTTTGGTCAGTTTAAAACTTATTGGTCCTTTGTGAACTAAACACTCTATCATTTGGAAAGTCCTTGCATATTATTGGGTTAATCGCTGGAGGCGAACGGGGCATTAGTTGATAGCTCTATTAGGTTGTGCAGCAACCTCATGCCTGAGGTGCTTGGGTCACGGGCATGAACTTCTGACCACATTTGAGAACTAGTGTTGATAGACACTAGTTATTGAGGCAAACTATTATATTACTGAAGGTGTCCTAATAATACTGTTTAGTTGCAATAAGTGGGTTAGCTACCCCTAACACGCTTAAACTGATAACACTTGAACATTTTGGTCTGGAGGACCTACGCTTTTACTTGGTTACGTGGTTTTGGAAACCAGCGCATTTACTTACTTATTTTCTTTACTTAGTGAACTCACCAACATTGTTTGTTGACCCACGATGTACATGCTTTTGCAGGTAATTAGCTGGCGGTGCCACGATTAGAAAGCACTACACACTTCACTGCATTTGAGTCTTGGGCATACACCTAAACTATATATATCATGCTTTTATGTTTTCTTTCATATGGTTTTATCTTGGGCGCATTGTTTTGCACATGGTTTTAAAAAGGTTTAACCTTGGTTTACGCTCCGCAGCCTAACTAAACTTGATTTTTGAAAACGAACTAAATGGTTTGGGCATTTAGAGTTCGTTCATATGACTTATGGCTATGGGATCCTGGTATGTCATGCGCATCGCGGTATAAACCCCATAGTGGAAATTTGAGGGTGTGACAAATTCTTTAACATATTTAGATTGATTTATAAAAGTTCCATTTGTTTTTTGTTTAATCTGCAGTCCTAAAAAGTACTGCAGTTCTCCCATTGTACTCATCTCAAATTTTGATTGCATGAGTTTCTTAAATTCATCACACAGTTTAGTGTTTGTTGAACCAAATATGATATCATCAACATAAATTTGAACAAGTAAGACATAATTTCCAACATGTTTTATGAAAAGAGTTTCATCAATGGAGCCCCTTGTAAAGTTATTTTTGAGCAAAAAGTTGGAAAGTGTTTCATACCAGGTTCTTGGAGCCTGTTTTAGCCCATAAAGAGCTTTGTCAAGCTTGTACACCCACTCAGGATGAGAAGGATCCTCAAACCCAGGTGGCTGACAAACATACACTTCCTCTTTGATCTTTCCATACAAAAATGCACTTATAACATCCATTTGAAAATCTTTTATTTTGTTGGAAATGGCATAGGCCAGAAATAACCTGGTGGCTTCAAGTCTTGCAACTGGAGCAAAGGTTTCATCATAATCAATTCCTTCTTCTTAAGAGTAACCTTGTACCACCAGTCTTGCCTTGTTCTTAATAATCATACCAGCCTCATCTTGTTTGTTCCTGAAAACCCATCTTGTGCCAATTGGTAGCTTGTTTGGTGGTAAGGGACATATTTCCCAAACCCGTTGCTTCTTGAATTGGAGCAACTCATCTTGCATGGCTTGCACCCAATTGTTGTCTTTGAGGGCTTCTTGGTACTTCTTAGGTTCCAACTGAGAAATGAATGCTGAGAAGAAGAAAAAGTTGGAAAGTTGGGTTCTTGTGAGAACACCTGATGCAATATCACCCATGATTTGTTCCAATGGATGATCTTTGTGTTCAATCAGTTGTGGTAAACCACTGACAGGTGTAGGTGGCTCTTGTACTTCATCAAACAAACCACTGAGGTTTATAATGTCTGGTTCAGCTGTTTGAACATCTTCAGTAGTTGTAGGAGCTGAATCAGATGTTTGAGTTTGTACATCAGCAGTTGTTGAATCAGAAGTTTGTGAAACTTCTGATGGTTTGAAAGTTGACTTAATGACTATGTTAGGAGTCCATGGTGCTGGATCCTCATCATCAAACCTCTAATCACCATAATAAGTAGGTTTAGATGAAGTGACAGTCTTTTCAGGTCCGAAATTGAAGCTGTCAAGGTCAAAGAGTTCAGCAGGATGTGCTGGAATAAGAGGGTGTTTTGATTCATTGAACTTCACATTCAGTGTTTCTTCTACTATCTTGGTTCTTGAGTTAAAAACCTTGTACGCTTTTCTAGTGGAGGAATAACCAAGAAAATAACCTGAATCAACTTTAGCAGCAAACTTTGAAATAGAGTCTTTAATGTTTAGAATGAAACATTGACATCCAAAAGCCCTGAAAAAGGAAATAAGGGGCTTCATGCCATGAAGAACTTCATAGGCAGTTTTGGAGTGTCTTTTGTTGACAAGGACTCTATTTTGAACATAACATGCAGTGTTGACTGCTTCAGCCCAGAAAATACAATGGAAGGCCTGAATCAGCTAACATGGTTCTTGCTGCTTCAATTAATGTTCTGTTCTTCCTTTCTACCACACCATTTTGTTCAGGAGTTCTGGGAACACTGAATTGTCTAATAATCCCTTTAGACAAACAGAATTCATCCAGAGTTTTGTTCCTGAACTCTGTCCCATTATCACTTCTAATGGCTTTGACAGATAGAGAATATTGTTTCTCTACTTGTAGAATGAAGAACTTGATGATTTCAGCTGCCTCATCTTTGGAAAATAAGAAGAATACCCATGTGAATCTTGAGTAGTCATTAATGATGACTAGGAAGTACTTCTTCTTACCAAGGCTCATGATTTTTACTGGCCCAAATAAGTCCATATGGAGTAGTTGAAGACATGCAGTTGTTTTTTATTCTTCAATAGACTTATAGGAGGACTTATGCTGCTTTCCCTTTAAACAGGATACACAGTGTTCTTGACACTGGTATACTTTCAAGGGTAGACCTCTGACCAAGCCCATTTTTGTGACTTTATTTATGGTTTTAAAGTTCACATGGCCAAGTATCTTGTGCCAGAGATCAGTCTTTGAAGTTGATGCCCTTGAGAAGAAACAGGCAGTGTTGTTTAGAACTTTGCCCTTTTCAATGGCCACTGCATAGACATTGCCACATCTTTTGGCTATCAACAAAGTATGATCTTCAATGATCTTCTCTATCAACTTCTAGCCTTCTGGTGATATGATCTTGCTGTCTTTGTGAAAAAGGATGAATATCCTTTATCACACATTTGTGACACACTCAGCAAGTTGTACTCAAGGTTTTCAACCAGATTGACCTTGTCAAACTGTATTTTGCCAGAAGAGACATTGCCATGTCCTAGCACATATCCCTTGGCATTGTTCCCAAAGGATACAGATCCTTCTCTTTGACTGATAAAGTTGTTTATCAGGTATCTGCATCTTGTCATGTGCATTGAGCCTCCACTGTCAACATACCAAATGCTATTTAAGCCTTTGGAGACTCTTTGCACAAAGTAGCAAATTAGTTAGATTTGGGAACCCAAGCCAGTTTGGCTTTGGGTTTGCTCTTGAGAACATTAACAGTTTGTTCTTGACCAGGTTGAGGAATCCATGTCTTTTTGGCAATGGATTTTTCATTAGGAGCAATGGTGGTATCTTTTTGAGGACCACCATCAACCTTGGTCATCAGTAGTTGTACCATATACATGAGATCTTTAATCTCAGCAGTTTGTGAAACTGCTAATGACTGGTTGTTGTTTCTTAGGAGAAAAAGTTTCTTCAAAATCATTTTTGAGTTGTTTTCCCACAACCAGTTGTGAAATTTTCTTGTTATACTGAATTCCTTTTCTGTATTTACAAAATTTGGTCTTGTGGTTAAACAAACCACAGATTTCACATTCTTTTGCCTTTTCTTTTTCATTCAAAGGCAAATTTCTGACTGTTTTGATTTGATTTAGGTCATCAGTAGTTTTCAGGTTCTCAACTCCTGATGTAGATGAAACTACCGATGGCTTAAAGTCAAATTTTATCAGTACTTCTAAAGAACTTTCTTTGTGAATTTTTAGAAAGTTTTCATGAAAAGATGTGCATTCTTTCTCTTCAAAAGTTTCATTTGAAACAATTTTTCTCCCATCTATAGTAGTTTTGGGGGGAAAATCAGTTGGTGTTTCAGTGTGATTGTACCCTATGCCAAACCTAACATTTGATGCACTTTGTTTGTTAAGCAGAAGTTGGTACCCTTTACAAGATTCTACCCATTTTTCACAATCAACCTTGGTGTCAGCAAGCTCTTTTCTGACATTTCCTAGGTCTCCTATCATGATTTTAAGTTGTGCTTGGGTTTCAATAGCATTGTTAGTCAATTTAGAATTTTCTTTTGCCTTTGTAGCAAGTTTTCTTTCTAAATCACATTTCATCTGAGTAAATTTTCTCTCAGAGTCATTTGCTTTGCCTTGTTAATGCACATTGGTCTCTCTTATGAGAGCAAAAGATTCTTTACATGAGGTTGAACAAAGTTTTGTTAAAGATACTTTTGATACCTGAGACAGGGCAGATTTTGAGGTGCAGCCCTCAAATGCCATTAAGGCAAAATTCTTTCTGCCACTGCCAGGTTCTCCCCAGTTGATGTCAAACATTTTGTTGTCTGCATCAGGATTGCACTCTGTAGTGTCAAAAGGAAGACTGCTCCAATCAACATACCCTGAAGTGAACAGACTTTTTTGTGAGGGTTGCTGAGTCTGTGGAGGTTGTTGAGCAGTTGGAATGGAAGGGATTGATTGTTGGCTCTGCATCTATTGAGCAGGCATCTGTACATAGTGTATGTGACACCCCGCATTTTCAGGTTCCTACTTTAACTAAAATCTAGTTAACTTGCATGTGCATACGTGACTAAACACTTGACTAGGGTTAGTTAGGAAGGTCTTCCTATATGTTATAGGGTAATAACATATGTTATGTGATAATAACGTATGTTACATTATAATAAGCAAAGTTATCATCACAATGCACACACGAGTCATGTATCCCGAACGTTGGTGATTTGTCAAGCATGCATGATCATATGTGCAATTGAATGATGATGAATATAAATTAACATGTTTATGTGAATTACACGTTTATGTGAATTACTTCTTAAATAGCCAGTATGTAAGTTCTACGAATTATGTGCACACTGTGAGTACGTAGTATGTGATTAATATGTTATGAGATGATTAAAATCATAGTTTTTATATAAGTTAGAATGAATAATATTATCGGAACTATTTTCGGGGCTAGAACCTTATTAACGGGTCCGTTATCAAGAAAAGGCCCATAAACCCGAAACCTTGGCCCATGGTCCAACTTCTATTATGTTATTATTTAAAGAAAAATAAATAAAAACCGTAATCCCTTTTGTTTTGCGCCGTGAACAACAACAACACCCACCCTCACTTCCAATTTCAATCTTTCAACAATTTCCTTCACTAGTTCAAGTTGAATAGGGTGCTTTCTTGAGGTTTTAAGGATTCTAGCATTGCAAGGTATGAGTTTTACGTATTGTATGATAGTTAATAATGCTTGAAAAGTTTTAGAAACCCTAAAAACTATATAATTGAAATCGCATGATAGAGTTTTATGTGAATTCTTGAATGTTTATTGTAAAGGTTGATGAGAATTGTTGTTGGTAATCATAATTAGGGTTTTTGGTATGTGAATTTAGGGATGTAATTCTGTTAACATGGATTTGATTATAATAATATGGGTTTACTACATGATTATAGGTTATTGAGAGTGATTAGGGTTCATGAGTATCATGTTATGAAAGTTCTGATTTTCTGACAGATTCGTTAGGGTGTTTTGTAGGGTCTATATCGTGATGTTAAAGTGATTGTTTTGATGATTTCTTTGCATGATTGTATTGTACGTGGTCTTAGGTTTTCATAATGGGCAAAACCATCAGATTTGGACATCTTTTGAGTGGTTTTTGGAATTTTGTTTGATTAAAGGTCATATCAGATTTTCGTAATTATAAATTGGGTCAACTTTAAACGGTCATAACTCGAGATTTACAAAGGGTTAAGTTATGAAATTTGGACAGTAGGTCAACATTGGAAAAACTTTGCTTTTCCAATTGGATTCACCTCGTTTGGGTGAATACACAATGTTTGGGTATTTTTCTACTAAACTAACCTGCTGTGGAAATTTTCTGGACATAGCTGTGTTGTACAAATTTTAATAATTTTTGTGTTTGGTTGTGAGACAAAACAAAAATATGGGTTATCAAATGAATCCCAATGAATATTCAGTAAAAAATTTGGGAGTTTAATTCATTCGTTAAGTATTTTAAATAATTCGTTTTTTCACAGCGTACAATCTGCCCTGAAAACGCAGATTGTGTAAGGGATGTTTACGTGACTATTTGGAGTCTTATATGGTATGTGTTTGACATGAACTTGCATGAATACTTATATGAGATGTGTATGAGGTATAAAACTGATAATAATCAATATGATCACCAACGGGATACGTAGGACTTACTTGTGCATGTAGAGTCATTAGGTGTCACTACACGGTTTGAACTTTAAAAGTCTTGGACAAACGAGTTGTATGGTGTGTTGATTATGCACATATACTCACCTAGTGACATTTGTAATAGGGAGTCGGTAGCTCATTTCTGTTTGAGGAATTTGGATTATTCACGTGCAACCTAAGGTGAGTTTCACTACTCTTTTCTCAAAAGCATGCGTCTCGGGTTGAGACAACGTACTTAACTTTTTCTAGTCCGGGTTGGGACTACTATTTTCTAGTCCAGGTTGGGACTACTACTTTCTAGTCCGGTTTGGGACTACTTACACATCCCGGGTTGGGATGCTATGGATCCTTGTGTGGGTCGGTTTTTGCTAGTTCGCAAACTGTGTCCTTGATGAACTAAACCAACTCTATCATCTGTAAGTCCTTCACATACCGAATGAGTTGCCGGGTTATGGCAAGCGGGTTATTAGTTGATAGCGCTATTAGGTCTGACAAACCTCACACCGGCTCGGGGAGTGCTGGAGTGAACTATAACTTAACAGATTTTATCATTGTTGATAGGCAATGATGTAAGGCATGCGGCTCACATTTGTGGCTACACGTACATCAGCAGTTCGGTATATCGGTGTTAGTTATCATGAATGGGTTAGCTACCCTTGACATGCGATGAACTATTGTTTACACGGTTCTTGGAACCAACTCAATACTTGTTTACGTGGTTTTGGAAACCAGCGCATTTACATATTCATTTACTTTACTTAGTGAACTCACCAACATTGTTTGTTGACCCATGATTTACATGATTTTGCAGGTAGTTAGCTTCCGGTGCCAGGATTAGAAAGCACTGCACACTTCACTGCATTTGGGGTCTTGGGCATACACCTAAATTACATATTATGCTTTTATATTTTCTTTCATATGGTTTTAATTTGGGCGCGTTGTTTTGCGCAGGGTTTTTAAAAGGTTTAAATTTGGTTTACGCTTCCGCAGCTTAACTAAACTTGGTTTTTGAAAACGAACTAAATGGTTTGGGCATTTAGAGTTCGTTCATATGACTTATGGCTATCGGATCCTGGTATGTCATGCGCCTCGCGGTATAAACCCCGCAGTGGAAATTTGAGGGTGTGACAGATTGGTATCAGAGCCAGGTTATAGTGAACTAGGACTGCATGTGGAGTGTAGTCTATAATCATCATAGCATAAGTACACTGACAACTCAAGTACACAACTAGCTTTTAGCTACATATATCTACAACATATGATTTCGGGAGATATGTTATCTTCTAGTTCTAGACCTAATTCTGAACACATCAAAGGTGGGAACCCAGGGTTACACCAGGTGGCGCATTACTGGGAGTAGTATCCTAACAAACCTCATGGATGAGGAAACAACAATAGTACAAGGGAGGGAGCCCTTGCGAGCGTTGTGGCGCACGTACACAGGAAGCTGCACGATGCGCATGACGTGGTACCATTAAATCGAATCAACTGTGAAGAAATTCAGATACTGAGACTTATCCTTTTTCACTGAGAAAGGAGACAAGTAGTTTCTGTTCCTTGTTACTTGATCTTTCTTACTTCCATTCGAAACTCAGACGGGACTGGGTTACACATATAGAACTTATTTCTTACTTTAGTACCTTATGCCTAGTATGAGCGGGCGGACGTATGACTGCATATCCCTGTTACTCATAAGTATATGGTAGATTCATGGGAACACATTAGATCGGGGCTTGATACACACACTCTTGGGGAGTTACGTAAGGCTTGCAATGCAGTGCAACATCTCAAAGGAAGACGAAACCTACCAGTGACTGACAGTCACGATTGGAGGAACGAATGGTGTTGTTGACCATTGAGCTGACTTACACAGGACCGGAGAAGGAGACTGTATGTTATGAGAACCATATAACACTGACATCGCAAAAGAGGAAGGATAAGGGATGGAAGGGGAACCTGAGCAGGAAGAGCACATGGAAAGTGAGGATGAAGGCTATACTATCTAGACAGAGCATGGCGATGATTGGCTCTTACCTTTTCTTACCTATCTTTTCTTTCATTTCCCTTTGCTAACTTAAATAAGACTGAGTTCTTATGATCAACAATAGGGTGGTTGAGGCCCTCGCATCTTTCCAAGCTAGTAAAGATCTATTTTGCTAAATCATTCTTTTCCCATGACTTCCACATTTGAACTTTCTTATACCTTGCCACCACAACAACCTGCCATCATATTTTCGAGCCTTTTATTGGTCGTAAACCTCGATAACTCCAACAGAACTGAAGGAGACCGTCTGATTGCTTCGATAGTATAAGTCTTTGCCACGTGATTTGCCCCAGGCAGGATGGGGTAATGTATGTTACATGCACACTCGATGAGTTACAAATACTTGGACGGAGAACGTAACACCCTGTGGTGAAATTTAGAAATTTATTATATAAAGACGGTTGGGTCTGAGATCGACGCCTACACTACCAAGCTACAAGAGTTAGATACTTTGTGCTCGAATCTAATTAATCAACTTTACCAGTGGATCGAATTTCGTACCAAAAGGGCGGGTCCCTCAGATTCGTGGCTTAGCCACTGCAGCTCACCTACCCAGAATCTAACAAATCTTTCACCTGGCTCGCAAACTCATTGATGAAGCTGTTGAGCGTGGTAATTTTCCGAAGCATGGTGCTTCATCTTCTACTTTTCGTGATAGCAAGAGAACATGGGATAAGGTGAGGTACAAGTCCTTCAACAACAATAACCACAACGGTAACACCAAAAATGGGGAGCATTCGTGATTGGCTCTGGGAGGCTAGGACTGATAACAATGTCGTGAGGGGTACGTGCTCCTTAAACGACACTCTTGCTTCTATTTTATATGACACTGGTGCGGACTATAGTTTTGTGTCATCGAAACTTAGCCAACAATTAGGGGTGGTTCCTACTCTTCTTGATACCCTGTACTCTATAGAATTGGCTGATGGGAAGCCTGTTGAGGTAACCCATATACATCGTGACTGTAAGCTCGAATTGGATGGGCAATTGTTTGCTATCAACCTCCTACCTATCACCTTAGGTAGCTTTGACCTCGTGGTTGGCATGGACTGGTTGTCCAAGCAACATGCTGAAATTCTCTGTCAGAAGAAGATCATTCGTATCCCCCTCCCAAGTGGAGAACTTTTATCTATACAGGGTGATCGTGGTGGTGCCATGGTAGGCATCATATCCTTTTTGAAAGCCCAGAAGTGTACTCGTAAGGGCTGTCCAGCCATTTTGGCTAACATATCTGACACTCGAGCTGAAACTGAAACTAAGATTGAGGACATCCCAGTAGTCCGAGAATTCCCAGGTGTTTTCCCAGAGGAACTACCTGGACTTCCACCTGTTCGTCAAGCGGGGTTTCAAATTGATCTTGTACCTGGAGCAGTTCCAGTTGCACGCACACCATACTACCTAGCACCGGGCGAACTTCAAGAACTGTCTACCCAACTCCAAGAGCTATTGGATAGGGGCTTTATTAGACCTAGTTCTTCGCCATGGGGAGCTCCAGTTCTATTTGTTAAGAAGAAGGATGGGAGTTTCCGCATGTGTATTGATTATCGGGAGTTGAACAAAGTAACGGTTAAGAACCACTACCATTACCTCGTATTAAGGACTTATTTGATCAGCTTCAAGGTTCAAGTTTCTATTCTAAGATTGACTTGAGGTCAGGATACCATCAGCTGAGAGTCCGAGAGGAGGATGTGGCGAAGACAGCCTTTCGAACTCGTTACGGGCATTATGAGTTTTTGGTGATGCCATTTGGGCTAACGAATGCACCGGCTGTGTTCATGGATCTAATGAACCGGGTGTGCAAGCCCTATTTGGACAAATTCGTCATAGTGTTCATAGATGACATACTGATTTATTACAAGAGCAGGGAAGAGCACGAGCAACACCTGCAGCTGATCTTGGAACTCTTGAGAAATGAGCAGTTGTATGCGAAATTCTCTAAATGTGACTTTTGGATTCGAGAAGTCAATTTCTTGGACATGTGGTTAACGAGGCAGGAATACATGTTGATCCCGCCAAGATTGATGCTATTAAAAAGTGGGAGGCTCCTAAGACTCCGACAAAGGTGCGCCAGTTTCTTGGTCTTGCGGGATACTATCGCAGTTTCATCAGGGATTCTCTAAGATCGCTCAACCCCTCACTGCTCTAGCACAGAAGGGTATTACCTACAAGTGGAGAGATGCCCAAGAATCTTCTTTCCAATTGTTAAAGGCAAAGCTTTGCAGTGCACCCATACTACCATTACCTGAGGGTATAGAGGACTTTGTGGTGTACTGTGATGCGTCTATCCTAGGGCTAGGGTGTGTGCTGATGCAGCGTGATAAGGTGATCGCGTATGCCTCACGACAATTGAAGGTTCATGAGAAGAATTACACCACCCATGACTTGGAACTGGGAGTAGTGGTTTTTTCTCTGAAGATCTAGAGGCATTATCTCTATGGGACGCAGTGTACGATCTTCACTGACCACAAGAGCCTCCAACACATAAAAGGAGCTGAACATGCGACAACGTCAATGGGTCGAGCTTCTGAATGATTATGACTGTGCCATCAAATATCATCCAGGGAAAGCTAATGTAGTAGCTGATGCCCTCAATCGTAAGGAAACGAAACCCAAACGGGTGTGAGCTTTACAACTCACTATACATTCTAATCTTCCTGATATGATACGTGAAGCTTAGGGCGAGGCTTTGAAAGAAGAAAACATCGGGCTTGAAACTTTACATGGTGTTGATAAGCACTTGGAACTGAAGACGGATGGTCTTCAATACTTTATGAATCGAGTCTGGATACCACGTTTTGGGAATCTCGGACAACTGGTGCTCGATGAAGCTCACACCTCTCGATATTCGGTACATCCTGTTTCGGACAAGATGTACCAAGGTCTTAAAACTCTTTACTGGTGGCCAAATATGAAAGCTGAGATAGCCACTTATGTTAGTAAGTGCTTGACTTGTGCGAAGGTTAAAGATTGAATATCATAAACCTTCAGGCCTACTCCAGCAACCAGAAATCCCTATGTGGAAATGGGACTGAATTCCTATGGGTTTTATCACAAAGCTTCCTAGAACGCCAACGGGCCATAACATGATTTGGGTTATCGTGGATCGTTTAACCAAAACGGCACACTTTTTGGCAATAAAGGAAACGGACTCGCTGGAGAAACTAGCAAATCTCTACGTCAATGAGGTAGTCTTTAGGCATGGAGTGCCTACTTCTATTATATCTGATCGCGATGCGCGATTCACTTCTCATTTTTGGACTACTCTCCAAAACGCTTTGGGGACTCGCTTAGATATGAGCACGGCCTATCACCCACAGACGGATGGACAGAGTAACGTACCATCCTAACATTGGAAGATCTGCTACGAGCGTGCGTGGTGGATTTTGGAAACAGTTGGGATAAGCACTTGCCTTTGATTGAATTCTCGTATAACAACAGCTACAACACTTCGATACAGTGTGCGCCTTTTGAGGCACTTTATGGACGCAAGTGTAGGTCTCCCATCTGCTGGACTGAAGTTGATGATAGCCAGCTAAGAGGTCCCGGACATGTGCACGAAACTTCTGAGAAGATAGTGCAAATTAGAAACTGGATGGCTGCTGCTCGTGATCGACAGAAAAGCTACGCTGATAAGCGTAGGAAGCCTTTGGAGTTCCAGGTTGGGGACAAGGTTCTATTGAAGGTGTCACCTTGGAAGGGGGTGATACGCTTTGGAAAACGGGGAAAGTTGAACCCGCGATACGTTGGACCATTCGAGATTGTCGAAAGGATTGGTCCAGTAACTTACAGGTTGAACCTGCCTAATGAACTTAATGGGGTACGATATCCAGGTGGACGATCAGCTACGGTTCGTGGAAGAACCGGTGGAGATTCTTGAGCGGGGCGTCAAGAAACTCAGTCAGAGCATCATACCGACTGTTAAGGTGCGATGGAATTCCCGTCTAGGACCGGAATACACGTGGGAACGCAAGGGATCAAATGCGACTCAAATATCCACACCCCTTTACTGAACCTGAAACTGTACATAGATCAAACGCGGAACATAAAACAGCTCTTTCAAAGTGAATTTCGGGGCGAAATTCCTTTCAACTTGGGGATGATGTGACATCCAGGAACCAAGCACACATTTTTCTAGCTGGCTTTACTGTTTACTTGCTGAATTGCTGAATTTCGGGACGAAATTCTTTTCAACTTGGGGATGATGTGACACCCCGCATTTTCAGGTTCCTACTTTAACTAAACTCTAGTTAACTTGCATGTGCATACGTGACTAAACACTTGACTAGGGTTAGTTAGGAAGGCCTTCCTATATGTTATAGGGTAATAACATATGTTATGTGATAATAACATATGTTACATTATAATAAGCAAAGTTATCATCACAATGCACACACGAGTCCTGTATCCCGAACGTTGGTGATTTGTCAAGCATGCATGATCATATGTGCAATTGAATGATGATGAATATAAATTAACATGTTTATGTGAATTACATGTTTATGCGAATTACTTCTTAAATATTCAGTATGTAAGTTCTACGAATTATGTACACACTGTGAGTAAATAGTATGTGATTAATATGTTATGAGATGATTAAAATCATAGTTTTTATATAAGTTAGTATGAATAATATTATCGGAACTATTTTCGGGGCTAGAACCTTATTAACGGGTCTGTTATCAAGAAAAGGCCCATAAACCCGAAACCTTGGCCCATGGTCCAACTTCTATTATGTTATTATTTAAAGAAAAAAAATAAAAACCCTAATCCCTTTTGATTTGCGACGTGAACAACAATAACACCCACCCTCACTTCCAATTTCAATCTATCAACAAATTCCTTCACTAGTTTAAGTTGAATCGGGTGCTATCTTGAGGTTTTAAGGATTCTAGCATTGCAAGGTATGAGTTTTACGTATTGTAGGATAGTTAATAATGCTTGAAAAGTTTTAGAAACCCTAAAAACTATATAATTGAAATCGCATGATAGAGTTTTATGTGAATTCTTGAATGTTTATTGTAAAGGTTGATGAGAATTGTTGTTGGTAATCATAATTAGGGTTTTTGGTATGTGAATTTAGGGATGTAATTCTGTTAACATGGATTTGATTGTAATAATATGGGTTTACTACATGATTATAGGTTATTGAGAGTGATCAGGGTTCATGAGTATCATGTTATGAAAGTTCTGATTTCTGACAGATTCGTTAGGGTGTTTTGTAGGGTCTATATCGTGATGTTAAAGTGATTGTTTTGATGATTTCTATTCATGATTGTATTGTACGTGGTCTTAGGTTTTCATAATGGGCAAAACCATCAGATTTGGACATCTTTTGAGTGGTTTTTGGAATTTTGTTTGATTAAAGGTCATATCAGATTTTCAGAATTATAAATTGGGTCAACTTTAAACGGTCATAACTCGAGATTTATAAAGGGTTAAGTTATGCAATTTGGACAGTAGGTCAACATTGAAAAAACTTGGCTTTTCCAATTGGATTCACCTCGTTTGGGTGAATACACAATTTTTGGTAATTTTTCTACTAAACTGACCTGCTGTGGAAATTTTCTGGACATAGCTGTGTTGTACGAATTTTAATAATTTTTGTGTTTGGTTGTGAGACAAAACAAAAATATGGGTTATCAAATGAATCCCAGTGAATATTCAGTAAAAATTTGGGAGTTTAATTCGTTCGTTAAGTATTTTAAATAATTTGTTTTTTCACAGCGTACAATCTGCCCTGAAAAGGCAGATTGTGTAAGGGATGTTTACGTGACTATTTGGAGTCTTATATGGTATGTATTTGACATGAACTTGCATGAATACTTATATGAGATGTGTATGAGGTATAAAACTGATAATAGTCAATATGATCACCAACGGGATACGTAGGACTTACTTGTGCATGTAGTGTCATTAGGTGTCACTACACGGTTTGAACTTTAAAAGTCTTGGACAAACGAGTTGTATGGTGTGTTGATTATGCACATATACTCACCTAGTGACATTTGTAATAGGGAGTCGGTAGCTCATTTCTGTTTGAGGAATTTGGATTATTCACGTGCAACCTAAGGTGAGTTTCACTACTCTTTACACAAAAGCATGCGTCTCGGGTTGAGACAACGTACTTAACTTTTTCTAGTCCGTGTTGGGACTACTATTTCATAGTCCAGGTTGGGACTACTACTTTCTAGTCCGGTTTGGGACTACTTACACATCCTGGGTTGGGATGCTATGGATCCTTGTGTGGGTCGGTTTTTGCTAGTTCGCAAACTATGTCCTTGATGAACTAAACCAACTCTATCATCTGTAAGTCCTTCACATACCGAATGAGTTGCCGGGTTATGGCAAGCGGGTTATTAGTTGATAGCGCTATTAGGTCTGACAAACCTCACACCAGCTCGGGGAGTACGGGAGTGAACTATAAGTTAACAGATTTTATCATTGTTGATAGGCAATGATGTAAGGCATGCGGCTCACATTTGTGGCTTCACGTACATCAGCATTTCGGTATATCGGTGTTAGTTATCATGAATGGGTTAGCTACCCTTGACATGCGATAAACTAGTGTTTACACGGTTCATGGAACCAACTCAATACTTGTTTACGTGGGGTCTTGGGCATACACCTAAATTAAATATTATGCTTTTATATTTTCTTTCATATGGTTTTAATTTGGGCGTGTTGTTTTGCGCATGGTTTTTAAAAGGTTTAAATTTAGTTTACGCCTCCGCAGCTTAACTAAACTTGGTTTTTGAAAACGAACTAAATGGTTTGGGCATTTAGAGTTCGTTCATATGACTTATGTCTATGGGATCCTGGTATGTCATGCGCCTCGCGGTATAAACCCCGTAGTGGAAATTTGAGGGTGTGACATTGTATTTGTGGCACATATTGGATTTGTGGAGCTTATGCCTGTACAAAATATGCACTTCCCTGTGTTCCATTATTCCTATTATAACTAGGGTTAAACTGATTTCCAGACTGAGATTGGTTGTAGCTAGAGCTTCTACATTCTCTAGCAAAGTGTCTCAACTTCTGACACTTATGACATCTAAGTTTAGATTTGTCAAAACCAATTTTTTTAGAACTGTTTAGTCCTGGAAATTTTCTTCCTGGCATTTTTTAAAATTTGTTTGTTTTTATGCTTAACATGGCCAGATGGTGTAAGATGTCCATTTCTTCTAACTCATCACTGCTAAAAAATTTTAAATCATCCATGATAAAACACATGTTATCAGCAGTTTGACTGTATTCATCATTGTCATATAATGGGAATGATCTTTCTGATGAGATCCTAGCAGTTATGTCAATGTCGTCAAAAGATCCAAAAATATTTGAACAAGTAGGTGAGTCTTGTCCCAATAGTGTTGTACTACCTGGTAGATAGTCATCAGTTGTCTTACCAGAACTTTGCAATTTCTTCTTTTGATCAATTTCTCTTTCAAAAGTTAGCAATCTCCCATGTAATTTTGTAAGAGTGAGGGAGTTGAAGTCTGGTGAAGATCTGAGGACTATAGAATATGTTTCCCATTTTTCAGGTAAAGACCTTAAAAATCTATGAAGCATAGATACATTAGTATAGGTCTGACCATTTAATTTTAACTCAGATATTAATGAGGAGAATCTTTCAAATTATTGTATTAAAGTTTCCCCATTTATGTGAGTAAATGTTTCATATTGTTGAGACAGGATTTCTCTAGTGTTGGCAATCACCTCTTCAGTTCCTCCAAACTGTTCTTTTAGGCAGTCCCAAAGCTCTTTGGCACTTTCACAGTGTAAAATTCCAGAGAAGATTTCATTTGGGAGTGCCATTGCCAACATAGAGAAAGCTTTAGCATCAAGCTCAAGTTTTAGGAAGTCATCTTCTGTGTAGCCTTTTGGGTCTTTTGGTATTTTAACTTTAGTTTCAAGATTAATGTTTACTGGTTTGTGAGGACCATATATCACAGATTTCCAACAACCGGTGTTGGTCTAAGACAAAGTATGAGCCATCCTTTTCTGCCATATGTTATATTCCGAATGAACAAGCATAGTAGGTTTATTGGCAGAACCAGTATTATGTGGATCCGTTTTAAAGAGTATTGATTTGTCAAATATCTCTTAAAATGATGGATGTTGAAAAAGTGAGCTTTTAATCCTTTATTGAATATCAATAAGAGCCTGTGTCTGATTCTCAATGTGTTAGATTGATATGTGATCAGATAAATCAGGGCTCTGATACCAATTGTTGGATCAGTATGCTCTTTGAAGGTTTACTTGCTAGTGAACACTTATGTGTTTAGCAAGTTCAATCAGATTTGCACAGCGGAATAAGTATGTGAAATTATACTATCAACAGGAGTTATTACTCCCCCTGGATGTTTGCAAACTAAGGACAAGTTAATGAGAATCTAAGTATTAAATGTGAATGACAATAAATACTCAAATAGATTCTCAGTAAATGAAATGGAAATAACAATAATTAGCTTTGAAGGATTTCAGTTTCAATTAAAATCGATGTCTAAAATAGAGGGATGAACCCATCTATTTATAGACTTACAAATGCATGAACCTTGATACAAAAGCAAGTCTGCAACAAGTTGCAGTCTTGGAACTTGTACAAAGAGATAAACTAATAAGAAACAATTAAACTACTGAAACATAAGGGCGGTGGAAAGATTCTATTACAAGTGCTGATGAATGACAAACTACTGATGAGTAGTTTGTCTTCAGTAGTTCTTCAGTGGACTTGTCTGGTTTGACTTCAGAACTTCTGATCTATCTTCTTCAGTACTTGTTGAATCCTTCTTCAGTACTTTTGTCTTCTTTCTTCAGTAGTTCTATACTTAGAATAATTTGCAGAAGTATGAATTAGACTATGGTTTGCAAAAGTGGTTTCCTCAATCCTTTCTGTCCTAACAGGTGGGTTAGCTATGGTACACCCTATATATAAACAATGAAGGTGTGTAGAGAATGCGACTGGGAATCGAGCCAAGCATTAGTCCTAATTGGTGATGTGTTAGTTCAACAAGATGCATTGTAACCTTGATTCAATTATCATAAGTGCTTTAACATTCATAATAATCAATAGAACATTCCAAAGGCCACGCGCGCCACCTAGGTCGTGCTAGCTAATAGGAGACAAGGAAAGGGACATCTAGCCAATCAAAAGGGAGAGTTCCCTGCTCCACCATCTCTTGGCAGGAAACAAGGACAACATGTACACTCGAAAAGAATATCCAGCCAATGACAAAAGGAAATCGCAATATTCCCCGACGATTACAACTATGGGGCCTACGCGAGACAACTGTCAATCCCTAAACAACCTATCAGCATGAGGCTCCTACTACTATAAATACCCTTCTCTCATAGAGAGAAAGGGTTGGTCTAGAAAAATACCTAGAATAACTATTCTAAACTATAGGAGAAACATTATAATTGAAATACTTGTTATTTATGCTTATTCGAGTTCATTGTAACCATCTTGTCTATTATTAATAAATATATCTTGTTATTCGGCTCGTATTTAGCATCTTTATATCAGTGTTTATTCAACCATGCCAATGATCTCCAGCCCAGCTGGTTTGAGGTGGGAAGGTTTACCTCCTTGGAGGGTTCCTTCCCGGGTTTGGTCTCAGGTTCGAATCTCACGCTCCACTGAAAAAATAACTGCTTGGGTTTGAAAGGAAAAATCCGTGTGGTGCTATGGGATTCGATCCTGGGCAGTGGTCGCTTTGTAACACAGGATTTACCACTGAAAGACTACTCTCCAAAAAAAAAAAAAAAGTGTTTATTCAACCATTAATATCCTTACATTAAACAATGCGTACTCGAGTCAAGCTGAATTAAATGAGTTACATTGGTTCAAGTCGCTCATCTTAGCAAGCTGAAACTTTGGGCTTGTATAAAACTCGAGTCAATTAGTGGCTAAATTCATCAAAGGGGGGAATCATTTGCATAAATGGTAGATATATAGTTTTAGAAATTACATTTGGTGGGTATTGGGAAAAAAAACCAAAAATGGTGATGCATGACTTTCATTTGGCAGCATCAAATGTCCCGCACAGTGATGCCGCCGAACCAAAGTGTGTAGTCAAGATGCCGCCAAACAAAATAGTGGTTTCTAATTTGATACCGCCAAACCAATTAGCGGCTTCTCCATGATGCTGCCAAACCAATTAGGGGCTTCTATGATGCCGCCAAAGTATTTGATACCGCCAATCGAAATTAGCTAATCACTTTTTCTTTAATATTTTTAATTGTAAAGGATGATGTGAAGATGTTAAGGCAAATGAGTGGTGATAATAATCAAAAGACTTGCAATGGTAATGGTGAATGTATATGAATATATGAATCGTTAAGCCACATGTGATTCAAACATTAATAGGAGAAACAAACACTAAAATTAAAATCCAAATACAAGCGGTAAACATTAAGACAACATTACATAATCATATAACATGACGAGAAGTTGCGTCACAACGGCATTTGTATAGCTCATCTGCCATGTGTCGTCGATAATTCACACAAGCGTCTTCGACGTCGATTTCTAACGACAACGATTTTTTTTCCACAAGCCTCTCCATCATCATACAAACCAACACACCTGCATTATCAACCTTTCCGTTGTCTTGGGGCACATCTAATTCAACTAAACCAACAGAAATTGGTGTTTTGTCCACACGATTAGACTTCAGCCAGTAACGAATACGTTTTAGAAACCATTCGAAAAAAGCCTAATCATCTCCATATAGTGAGCAACTTGGCGTCGCCTTTCGTTTCTCCATCTCTTATCAGTCCAATACTGGGTAATTACCATGTTTCTCAGATCAATTAGGATAAGCAGCCAGTCTCCCACCCCGATCGATAAAGGAAGGTAAACGCGGTCAACCTCCCAGAATGGCGGGTAGGGTTCCATTCTTCCAGCCATGTCGAGGGCAACTGAAGAATTCGAGTCCTTCATTTCATCATAGAAGGCAGGGGGTAACACTGTCCAACGTAGCTGTGAAGTAGGATCTCTTAAAAGCTTTGCTTGTCTAAGTCGCATCAGTCTTACCGTCCACGCCTCAACGTGTTGAAATCATAATAATGCATAAGGTTCGTTATTGAGTTAAGCAAATCAATTTACTTTCAAGATAAATTAACGTGAAAATTACCGTTGCGGATAGCGCCCTGTTGGGTTGGCACCCTAGAAGTGTACCCCAAAAATTTCTGTCTAGTTTGGCGGAAATGAAGCGAGTGTAGCAAAATGGGGCATCCCCGTTTGTATAAAAGTCGACAACATCAGCAGACCAGTTGTTTCTGCATTGTTGGTTTTCTTGTGGATTTTCTTTGGGCTTGTCTTTGTCGTTTTCGGCTGGTTTCACTTGTGGGTTACTTGAAGACGAACCAGCCGTGGAAGGTTTTGATGGCTTGCGTAAACGCCTCCAAATTTGCTCGGTCGATTTAACCGTTTTAGGAGCTGGTTGTGAACAGTAAAAGCCTTCTCCATTGTTTTCCATTCTTAGAGGTTTCAAATACGAGTTGGTAAGAGAGAAAGAAGTTGAGTGAGTCATGTTTGTGAATCAGCTGCTTTTAAAGAGGTGAAGCCTCGTAATGGTTTGGCGGCATCTACATGAATCCTCAGAATGGTTTGGCGGCATTGATGCCTCACAATGGGACAGCGGCATTGATGCCTCATAATGGTTTGGCGGCTTCTACATGAAGGCGGCATGTAGATGAAGCCTCATAATGGTTTGGCGGCATCTACATGAAGCCTCCTTATTGGTTTGGCGTTCTTCTAGATGAAGCCTCATAACGGCTAGGAGGTCATTTTTCAAAAAACTCACTATGTTGAAAACGGCCCAGGCTGCCATTTTTGGGCCTCTGTACAGTCTGGCAGGGCCTCCCAGTCAGGTAACCGGACTTTCGGACGTCTTGTCCTTGGCTAATACACGGGTGTCCCAAGAAGTTCGGGCCGTTTTCGGGTCTCCGGTGCCTGATCCCGGTGGCCCGAAAACGGCTAGGAGGTCAGTTTTCAAAAAACTCACTATGTTGAAAACGGCCCAGGCTGCCAGTTTTGGGCCTTTGTACAGTCTGGCAGGGCCTCCCAGTCAGGTAACCGGACTTTCGGACGCCTTGTCCTTGGCTAATACACGGGTGTCCCAAGAAGTCCGGGCCGTTTTTGGGTCTCCGGGGCCTGATCCCGGTGGCCCGAAAACGGCTAGGAGGTCATTTTTCAAAAAACTCACTATGTTGAAAACGGCCCAGGCTCCCATTTTTGGGCCTCCCAGTCAAATTTAAACAAGTGCATAAACACATTAATACGTAAACACATATTACATAAACACATAATACATAACGACCAATACATAAACACATAATACATAAATCATAATCCTAATTTACTTATTTAAAGCTTACATAAACACATAATATAATCCTAAATTACTAGGTACTCCTCCTCATATGGATCCCGAGGAGGAGGGTTTGGGGCGGCTGTAGCCTGCTGGTGGGGGGTGGCTGGACCCTGGTTTTGGGGGATCTGTGTACTTTCTTGCATCCGGGGGGTGGGTGCTGATAACCTTAAACGGTCCAAATCCCTTACAGCCATGGCATAATCCACAACCCATACCAACTCATCTACAGTGAACTCATCATCTGCTGGGGGAGGAGGAGTGGTTTGAGTAGGAGCAGGAGGAGAAGTTATTTGAGTAGGAGCAGGAGGAGAAGTTATATGAGTAGGAGCAGGAGGAGGAGTTATTTGAGCAGGAGGAGGAGTTATATGAGTAGGAGCAGGAGTAGGAGGAGATGAAAATGGTAATCGCCGTCCCCGGCGAGAGTATCGTCGGACATTTGAAGATCTAACCTCCACCCATAGTTTGTAAACCCTTTGAAGAGAGGCAGTTCTGACTGAAATTGTGTCTTAACATGGTATTTATAATAGTTGATGCCTAATAATGGTTTGGCGGCATCATATAAGTCATAAAGAGTAGATGCCTCAGAATGGTTTGGCGGCATCTACATGAAGCCTCAGAATGGTTTGGCGGCATTGATGCCTCAGAATGGGACAGCAGCATTGATGCCTCAGAATGGTTTGGCGGCATCATAAAAAGTTGAAGCCTATTTAAGGGATACTCACCCCAATCCATCCCCACACCAAACTTTCTTCCCAAAAAACTAAACATCTTTCAAAAAACTTCTTCTCCCCCCCCCCCCCCCCCACCACCCAAAAAAATAACATTCAAAGCAAATGGCTTCTTTCGTTCCATACCTGGTTAGATTATACTGGGGTGGTCAGTTTTCATACGTAAACGGGGTTGTTCAAGATGATAACTCGTTGCTATCATCCAGCTTTGTTATGCGAGAGAAGATGTCATTTGAGCACGTAAAGTATCGGTGGGCTGTTAGCGAAATGAGGCTGAAAAATCAAGAGGCATGGGACTACCTTAACAACATTGATAAGACTAAGTGGACTGTTTATCATGATAAAGAGCATCGTCGGTGGGGTAACCTAACGACCAGCATTTCGGAGTCCATGAACAACGTCTTGCGTGAAGCGCGACTACTGCCTATCACAGCTCTGATTCACTACACCTTTCTCAGAGACGTCGAACAATATGTTAAGCACACTCAAATTTCGAGCAGTTGCAACACCCCTCTACCCCCTCGTATATGGAGCAGGTATGAGAGCCATTTGGGAGTTGCTATGCAGCATGAAGTCATGATGTACGATGCGAATGCGATAAGGTGCAATGTTCTTTCAAGGGTTGAGACAAATAACCGGGGCGGAAATGACTACACCGTTGAGTACAAAAAAAAGGTATGCTCGTGTGGCAAATGGAAAATGCAACGATTTCCATGTTCACATGCAATTGCTGTTTGCAATTGGTTGGGTAAAAGCCCTCACAGTATTACTAGTTGGAAATTCCACACAGACACGTACGTTCAGCAGTACAACAGTCATTTCTACACCTTGGACCATAAGTCTGAATGGCCGGCGGCACAGTGGACAATTCAAGGGGACCCGTCGATGATTACTACACATCGAGGCAGAGTACGTCAGAGAAGACTACAAAATGAGATGGATGTGAATTATGACGATCGCCCCAGGCGTCATGCATGCACTCGATGTGGAGAAACAGGCCATAACAGGAAGAGTTGTGGAAATGCAAGGCGTCAACGAAATCAGTGAATGACACTACATGGTTGTGTCAGTCGTATCATCACTGTCATCTTTTTTAGGTTGTTAAGTTTGCATTATCTGTATCGTCAATCACCCTTTACTTTCATGGATGAGTTGGGTGACTCATCTCATCATGTTCTGTACGAGCTTTATTTAGTAATGGCAGCCTTATTATCTTACTGTTAATTTTAATGCTACTAGTATTATTACTAGACAGTTTCTAAAATAAAAGTAAATACATGTAATAATGATAGATTTATTTAAAACAAATAATACAAATTTACTTAACAACTATTTTTCCAAACTACTCAATCAAACTATACAATCTACCGAGTTACAAGACAATCTATTTCCGAGATCACCAATTCCAATATTCTACCGCTGCTTCATTGAGTTTCTATTTCGCACCTTCCATCTCCATTGCTTCATTGAAATCAACAATTGCTTTATTGAAGTCAACTACAGCTTGTGGACCCAGAAACTAGTTCTTCCAGTCAGCGGGAACTCAGGACCGCATTCAGATTCAAACCCATCTGAATGCGGCAGGGGAAGAATATCAATATGTTGAACATTGGTACCAAATCTAAAGGTATTCAATGATCAACCCAGGATGCCATACCAAAGTAGCTCGATAAAGAATCTCAAATTCCTATATCGCCGACGTCGCTAATCACTGACCGTGATTCTTCAACATCGGATGGCCTTGTACTACAGGGTTTGCCTAGAAGGTTGTCCCCCCTAAAGAGTCTGTCGTCATGAATGGGGGTGGTACATTGGAGATTGAGACCACCACCGACAACCGACTCTCTAATATTATAAACTACAAAGACAATGTTGCATTCTACACGTGTTATACCACGTGTGGATGTAACATCGATCCAAGTAGTTTCATGTGGATGTAACACCGATCCAACGACACCGCTTTCTTGGACTCCAGAAAAGCGATGCCAAGCAGGTGATGAAACAGCAGACGATGTTGTTAAGCATGGCTCACACCTGCCCAAAACAGTTAAAACTCCATCTGGATGTAACATCGAACCAATCTCAATAAAAAACCGTACCCTCCATAACAATTGCGGGAAAAGTATTATATCTCATATGGTATTTTGTTTAGTTTTCTACAATTGTGTTGTAAATGGGATTGAGAGAATGTGTTATGTTGTAAAATTGTGAGATTAAGATGTGAGGGATTGAGAGAATGGTAAGGTGGGTGTAGACTATTTATAGGTTGGATGCCTTACAACACTTTGGCGGCATCAAGTGATGCCTTAATCTAGTTTGGCGGCATCAATGCCTTGAAATAGAATGGCGGCATCAAAGGAAATACATGAAATGAAATGGCGGCATCAAGGAATACAAGATTTGGATAGGCGGCATCACTATTTTATTTGCAGAATTACATTTGATGCCGCCAAATGAAAGTCATGCATCACCATTTTTGGTTTTTTTTCCCAATACCCACCAAATGTAATTTCTAAAACTATATATCTACCATTTATGCAAATGATTCCAAAGGGGGTGGGTATGGGAGATAAAGTCTATTTCTGGATTGATCTGTGGGCGACTCAACAACCCCTAAGGTTGATTTTTTCTAATCTTTTTCAGATAGAAAATGATAAATCTACTCTTATTCAAGATTATTTTTGTGAAAATTGATGGTAGTGTGGTTTGGAAATGCAGTGGAAAAGGTCTCAGTTAGAGGTGTTATGGTTTCTAATAGACCAGATAGTTGGACTTGGATAGACAAAGGAGAATTTCCTATTGCATCGATGAAAAAAACGCTACAGAATACCAACATTGACAGCAACCCCATATGTAGTAAAATGGAATCGTTGGGTGCCTAAGAAGGTTAACATCTTCATGTGGAGAGCGGAGATGAATAAAATTCCGACTTTAGCTGCTTTGTCTTGTAGAAATATCCAAGTGGATTCGACATTGTGTAGATTATGTGTGGAGAATGAGGAATCTGGAGATCATCTTCTTATTTCGTGTTAGTTTGGAGCATTGGTTTGGCAAGCAATAAGTATTTAACTAGTGGGAATGCCCACACGTTGCAACGGGTGTCCCGACTAATATTTGATTCGGTCATGATGTCTATTACGAACCACCACCCATTCCGAATATCTAACATTTTATTTCATTCAACGAACTTTGTGATATGTAACCTTTATTTAAATAAAGTGTTGTGTGATGCATTACATAAAACGTAAATATGTCAGCAACATCCCTCCTCTAGTAATTGAATGGACTTCATAGTCCATAAACATATATCAGGTTCCACACAGATCAATATGAGACATCTTTACATACATGGTTCATTAGTTACCATGAGATCACACAATTAGAAAAAGTATGACACATCTTTACATGCATGTATATAAAACTCATTTCATTTTTATGGCATCTCTTTTCACACCATTAATTAGTTACCACGAGACACGTTTAGAATGAGTTTGACACATCTTTACATACAAATATATACAACTCATTTTATTAGTAACTGAATTTGCAAAGTTGAACCTAAAGATATAATGAATTAGTAGGGAGTCTGCGCGTTGCAATGGAATCGATGATATGAAGTGTGAACATAATTTAAACCTTAAAACGATAAAAAAAAATCATATATTAGTTGTTTAACTGCAAATAAGTTATCATCACCTAAACAGTTACAACTTGTCATGATAGAAAGTTCAGCCACATTTCTAAACCGTGAAATCTGCTTTCGCCATCTTCATAACATGTAATATGGACGAAAATATCATTTGATGTTCCATGATCAATCAAGATTTTGCAAGAACGACAACAACATAACCAAACGTCATTTTATTATCGAACATTCGTACTCTAAACTCTTCAGGAGAAGGTCTTACTACGATGACTTGTGAGATACAAATAGGTACCTAACAAAAGAAACAATCCATGTTATGAATAGGAAAAAAACAATACCAGCAAGCACCTCCACTAAGTGCTAGTAGGAGATTCGCATGATGCCGTAACGACGACAATTTACGATGTAATACTTGTTCCTGTTTGTTTATCAATCCTTTCGTGATATAGGTTCTATGCAATAAAAAAATACACTTTTGATTACTTTAAAACAATTTCACCCGTCAATTTAAGCTATAGTTTTGACTCATTCAAGATAAAAACATTGGTGGAAATGTAATTATATTTTCTTTTTTTCTTTTCTTTTTTGTATTGATTTATTGTCTTTGTTTTTTAAAATAATATTGCGAAAGGCTTTATGCAATAAAAAAAATACACCGGGTAACTTTAAAACAATTTCACTCATTTCAATTATGCTATAATTTTGATTCATTCAAGATAAAAACATTGGAAGAAAAATAATTAAAGATGAGACATACACGTCGGTTACACTTGCAACTTAAATAAGCAAAGACTCGAGAGTCTGTGTACTAACCGTTTGTTGTCCATCTTTCACTTTTTCAATTGTAACAATGCCATCATCGTTTATTCGTTTTCCATCTTTTAAAACATACTCTTGATATCTTCAACTTCTTAATTGGACAAACAATCATCAATAACCTATTGGAAAGAAACTTAGCAGTCCACATATACATGTTGGTCACTAACAATACGGAGATTAAAAAAGTAAAATAAAACGTAAACTAACCCACCCTCAAAGCCTTTCTTTTTTAATGACACTATTTAAGAGGTGTATATCCAACATGACATGCAAACACCAAGCATAATGGCATACAAGGTTGCAAATAACATGATTACACCATAAGAATTGGCCATAAAGTGTGTTCCCTTACAAGACAGGATTGTAGACCATTTACTCAAAATTGATTTATACATCTGCATATTTGAGGACAATATAAGTTAATTTGATCTTCACGGAGTCATAGTATATCGATCGAGATTCAATGATGTTTGAACTATAAATGAAATTCTCTTCACCAGCAATGGTGGAATTCAGCCTTCTAGCAGTGTAGCCATTATTGAAAACAAGAATTGTTCCTAACTTACCGTGTGCCATCAATAAGCCTTTCAAATACTGGAAGTTAACGTAGAGTTTCATATGTTAAGAATTGTAATACTAACTAAATTATGAGATCGTTGAAGGTTATTTACCTTATAAAATAGATGCGGCCAACTTCAGCTGCAAACCAGCATCTGCACACACACACAAACAAACATGATTCAACAATCAAACATTGTTGCTTTTAAGAAATAGGATTAAATGTTATAATAACATTTAGGTTTGTTTCTTACTCGTCTCTTTGAGGCGATTTCCACCTTGGTATAGCTAAGTTCATATCCAATAATTGGTATTATTTTTAATTTAGTGTTATTTACCTCGAGAGCTTAAAAAATTGCATTATAAAATCAAACAGTGCAGCATTTTAATTATCTACACATTCCTGCACAAGCCTGGTTGCTTGAACTCTTTTAAGTAAAATTCTTTATTTGAGCCGTATGGCCTATTTGAAATAAAACACAACCCAATCAACCTATTCAAAAGCATAGGTTTTAAAAGTGCCACCTCACCCAAATCAACCCATATGACTGATATACCCATGGCAGCAAATGGTGGAAGTATGTGAATTACATAAGCATTAGCCTTGGTTTCAGCTTAATATAAACCTATCATCACAAACAAAATCGGGCAAATAACCTTAATATAGTGGCAAATAATTGTAGCCTCTTTTGTCTTACCCTTCTTTTATTTTCTCAAGACCCAACCAACCTTAATTTGATTCCAAAAAATTTTTTACCATCTCCCTTTTTTTGTTGATATTTAACCAGCAATGTCATATTCAGTTTCACTATCAATGCTTATCACCATCATCATCTTGCATGCCCTTTTGGTGGCTAACTTTTGTACCCATTCTTCCATGATGCCTAAAATTTGAATCTTTGAACCTACATAAGTCTGCACAATTCACATCATCGCTTGTTTACTCTGAACCATCTCTTAGTTATATCCATTTTGCTTTTAATAAAAACATTTGAAGTTTCTTTGATAACTAAAGAAAAAAAGACAACACGTGATATAATGGACTATCAGATTGTCATTTACCCATGATTACATTATCATAAAATTATTTACTACACAAATTTAGCATACTTCAAGAAACTTAAAGTAACATAACAATTAAAAAAACAGATACCTTGAAAGAAAAAGTCCTGCTACACAATGTTGAACAATGCCTCTTGTTTTTAATCCCAATGCCTACCACGGAGAGTTACCCTGACAAGCCTTTATTTTGGCTCATATTTCTTTGCATTCTCGATGGAGCCTTAAATCAAACCAAAACCGGTTGATTTACCACCACCAAAATGAGCTCTGAACTTGAATACACAAAATGGCAATTGGCTTCTTTCACCTCATACATCCTATCCAGTTTTTCCATCAATTCAGCCTGAACATATCATCAAAGTTCAACCACAAACGACAAGTAGATACATATATAAAGAATGTGAGAACCTTGAAGACATTTGGTCTTCCAGGAGGTAACACATAAGGACATAAATGACCTACATGAACTAAACAATTAAATGTAAGTAATCACATGGACAAAACAAGTGCAGCCAAACAAAACTCACAAATTTCTTCCTGGAAATAAGCATGTTTCTCTTGAATTTTAGGGTGCGAATTGCCACTGCCTCTGTGTCCGCCATTTTCACTGTTATCAAAAGCAAAAAAAAAATCATAATCATAATCATATCACAAAACATAGAAGGAAATATAAAATTGTATGCAAAATAACAGTTTAGGTTGGCATTTATACTGGTATCAGCTGCTACTGTCACACCCTCAAATTTCCACTGCGGGGTTCACACCGCGAGGTGCGTGACATACCAGGATCTCATAGCAATAAGTCATATGAACGACTCCAAATGCCCAAACCATTTAGTTCGTTTTCAAAAATCAAGTTTAACGTTTAACCAAAAGTTTAGATAAGTTGCGGAAGCGTAAACCAAACATAGCCATTTTAAAACCATGTGCAAAACAACGTGCCCAAGATAAAACCAAATGAATGAAAAGCAATATAAAAGTTAACAGTGTTCAATTATCCCATGACACAATGATACATGCCCTCACGTGCTTCGTACCTAGAGACTTGCAAAAGCATGCTAATGTGTGTCAACATAAAGTTGGTGAGTTCACAAAGTAAAGTAAGTAAGAGTGTAAGTTTCCAAAACCATGTAACCACTAGCTCAGCGTATGTCAGGAGTAGCTAACCCACTCATGATAACTAAACACGGGTAGTACCGAACTGCTCAGTAACATGCACTCACAACAGTGAGCAAAAGTGTCTCGCATCATTTCCTATCAACAATGATAGTGTGAAAAGTCACAGTCCACGCCCAGCTCCCAGCACGGTGTGAGGTTTGTTAAACCTAATAGCGCTATCAACTAGTAACCCGCTTGCCAACCCGACAACTCATTCGGTATAAGTGTAGGACTTCAATGATAAGTGTGTCGTTTAGTTCATCAACGAAAAAATATGTGAAACTATTAAAACACGATTCACCCCGTGAATCCATGTATCCCAAAACCCGAGATAAAATGTACTCCCAAACTGGACTAGAAAAGTACGTAATTCCCAACCAGGAATTAGCGTTGTCTCCAGACCCGAGACGCATGCTTTTGAGAAAAAAAAATAGTGAAACTCACCTTAGGTTACAAAAGCTAAATCCAATCCGAAAGTAATAGAAACGTGCTACCGACTCCTTAGTATGCATGCCACTATGTGAGTACATGTGCATACACAATACACCACAAAACTGGCTTATCCAAGACGTTCATTTATGTGAAAACATTTCGGTGACACCTAGTGTAACTACATGCACAAGTAACCCTACGAACCTGTTGGCGAACATCACGTTTTTAATCAATTATACACGCCATATATGTCTCATACAAGTGTACATACAAGTTCAAGTCATAACTAAGTCATACAAGCCTTCAAACAAGCACTTATACACACGTGTCATAATCTGTGTTTTTAAGACAGATTATGCGCTATCAAAACAATTTTATGAAAAAGACTTACACAACATATTAGACAAGCAAAATTTTATTAAATATTCCTACGAGTCCAGTCGTGCCACTATTTTTGTTTCGTGACAAAACCACAGGGAAAATTATGAAAAATAGTTACTACAACTAGGTTTTGAAAACATTCACATCAGGTCAGTTCACGAGAAAAAATCTTAAAAATCGTGTATTCATCAAAACGGAATGAATCCACTTGGAAAAGCCGACTTATCCATGTACTATCCACTGACCAAATTTCGTGACCTAACTTCTTGTAAAACTCGAGTTATGGTCATTTAAATTTGACCCAAAATATTAATCTGAAAATCAGTTTCAACCTTTATTTGTATAAAATTCCAAAAACAGAGCAAACAATAACCAAATCGCACAATCTTATACATTCCAGAAAGCTAAGATCATGTACAACATGTTTATGTCAAGAAACAATCAAAACAAATAATTTAAGGTCATGTCACAGAGCCTACAAGTTGACATATGTATTATGTCCGTTTTAAAACATGTAAAAATCTTAACTTTAACAAACCCTAGATGTATATTATTGATCAAGGACATCATATAAACATCATACAAGACTCGTCATACATCAATCTAATCAAATCATGCAAGATTCATCGTAAATATTATCGCCTATAAACCTTAGATGTTCAGTAACTATCATCATGTAATATCATAACATACACCTTGTTTAATTTCATTAAACCTTTACAAAAATCATGTTTTAATCTTTATAAGTTTATATCAGATCTTGGACCACTTGTTTATGGTGTTTTATAACATAATAAAGAAGATTAAAACACAAACAATTAAGTATTAAACCTAAAGCTCTTCAAAATCACAACCAAACACCTTCCAAGTCTCCCGAATGATGTTCTTGAGCCTTAGCAGGTGTATGGGGTTATATTTTTCGTACAGGGGCTGTAGGGGACGATTAGGGTTGCGTTTAAGAGAAAGATAGGGTTTAAAATCGTTTTTATAGTGGTTTAAGTCGGTTACCCCAGCGACCGGTGAACGCTCGTTCACCCGTGCGAACGGCCATTCGGCCTTGTCAGACCCATTTCGGTTGGGCTGGTTCAGCATATTACATGTTTTCTTCATTTTACCTTTTATTTTGGGCCTTAAATTTTACCCCAATCTTCGCCAATGTCCAACCCCATACTTTTAGACCCGAACTATCCTATTGGTTCGTTGGGTGTCGGTTACAAGTTCGGTGACGCGTTTGGCTTAAATAAACGTAATTGCACAACACTTCACACATAGTTTCACACAAGAACATAATTGCAAATAATATCAAAAATTTATTTCACAATTATCTATTTTATCACTTCACCAACGTTCGGGGTTCGATACTAGTGTATGTAGTCTGGTAATTCCTTGAATTACCGTCTTATGCAGTTATTAACCTATAATTGTGCAACGTGTGACTCACATAACTAACCCTAGTTAAGTAAAATGCTGTAAATGTAAGTACAAGTTAACTAGAGTTAAGTTAAAGTATGAACCTAAAAATACGGGGTATCACAGCTACAGTTGACGACGGCGCGGTGGTTGGTGACATAATCTGAGATTGATGGTTCGTAATTCTTTTCGCAAATCCACCACGAAAACAAAACCCTAGAGCACGAAGCTTACTCGCAGTTCGTGAACATAGATGCTTATAAAGTAACAAGTATAACATATAAGAGTGTAACTAATAAATAGTCCTATCACCACTCCTCCTAACCTGACCCAAATCAATTCCTATGTAAGATTGAAAACCTACAGTGAGTGTAATGAGATTTGTTAAAGCATGCCCTTTGATATGGAACACCTACAAGCTCCTGAACTAAGTCTGTATGTTAATAAACAGAAACATGTCGGTAAAATTAATATAATTCACACAAGATGAAACCAAATATTAACACCAGATTAGGATGAACAGAGGTGTGTATCAATGGTTGAGGTCATCCAAACAACAATATAGGCCAGCCAATATCAAATCTTTAATGTTTGCCAATTTATACAAATATACATGATTTTATTATTGAAGTTTATACACCCAGTTTTATGACAAACATATTAAAATTTGATTTGGACTGATGTTGTTCTATAACTACGTGAAATTTTGAAAATAACCAAAAGTGAATAATCATCAACAACAAAACACCAGACAGAACTAACAGCAAATGTATAAAACAATAATATTAACATTCATTTGGGAAACCAATAGCAACAAACAACTATATCTAGGAAATAAAGAAAAAAACAAAGCCTTAGATTGTAGCAACTACGGTTGTATAAATAGACAATGAATTGGCTTCTTGTGAATCAATGAACCGACATCTTATGAATGAAATTATTAAGCATGCCATCAATTACATTAATCAAAGGGAAAGAGTACCTGATAGTTGTTCTTGGTGAGCGATTCAAATAGTTGAAGGGTTCAATTATAACCCAGCCGCACCCTTTGATTTGGTTTGAGTAAGTGGTGTAAATCGAATCAATTCAATAATGTATTATAGATAATTGGTTTCAACTGATAGTTGTTCTTGGTGAACAACTTCAATTAATTACCTTGTAATTTCAAAACCAAAATCGAAAATCATACATGTGATGGTGTTGTTGATGTTAGGGTTCATGTAATTGTAGAGAAATAGAGAAATCCATGAGGAAACATTGATTAGTAAAAGAAGAAATATGCTATGACGATGATGATGATGGCGATGACGATGACGATGACGATGATGAAAGGTTGATGATTATGAGGGGTTGAAAAGTCTCACATTTATGATGCATTATAATCATAGGTTGTATTTTGTGTTCTAAAAGTTAGACATGAGGGTATAATTGAGATAAGATTTTAGGATGTGAGGTATTGAATTATGCTAAATTTACTATTCTAGCCTTCTAAGTGTCTTAAATTTATATAAAGTTTCAATTATACCCTCATTATATAAGCATAATTCACTTGTACATGTTGCTTTAATAGTTATATGCTTTATAAAATTACTAAATGGCACATCTCTGTTACTTAATAAGATAAAGATAATATAGATAAGTAGTTGGTGTAGCATACCTCCCATTTATGCATTTGAGGTGTGTGACTTATGCTCGATTCATAAGAAACTCAATTAGGGTGCACGTAAATCAAAGGTGTATATGGGATAATTTTTACGACGTGTTGGTGTATTTGGAAGGAGAGAAATGAAGTCATTTTCACGGATAAGAAGGCAAATAATTCTAAAGTCGTGGAAGATATTAAATCCTTGGCTATTCTTAGGATTAAAAATCGTTATGCTCTAAAGAATATTTCATGAAACGATTGATGTACTTTACATTGTAATTTTCATACTTGTTTTCTAGCTCTTTGTTGGTTTTTATGAAATTCACCATTCACAAGAAAAATATAGTGGCTCATCAAGCTCCAAATTATAGTTAAATTTAAAATTTATTTTAATAGTGACAAAACTAATATTATGAGGTGTCAAGTGGATTCAAATACCATAACAAGTGGGTTTTGTATAAATACGCTAAGAAGTATCGTAGAGAAGACATGTGACACTTCTTAAAGAGCATTATGGTCAAAAGACACAAATTTTTAAAATCCAACACCAAAATCTAGTACAAAAAAATCCAGCAAAAAAAATGTGTTACAAAAAATTTTAATAAAAATATCTAGCAAAAAAAAAAACGTTGTACAGAAAATTTTAGTGCCAAAAATTTCAGCACAAAAAAAAATCAATACAAAAAATATTTACGCAAAAAGTTGAGCATAAAAATCTAATACAAAAAATACAACACAAATATTAGACCCACCGTATTGGGAAAGTTTGTGGGCGCTATATTAGAAAATAAAGCCCCTCACACCGCTACGGGGAGCTTTATTTTTGAAAAATTGGTTTTGGCGTTATAGAAATGGCGCCGGATACAAAACTCCCCCTCCAATCATATCATTCCCCCTCTTTATTATAATTTTATTATTTTTTTTTAATTTAAAAGATATAATAAAATATTAATAGAGGCTTTATAAATAAAGCCCCACCACTACACCCCTTTTTCACTTTATCTCTTCATGCTGACTCAGCTGCCACGTGGACCAATCAGAAAGGGAGGCTTTATTATATATAAAGCCCCCCACTACACATGGTTTTATACAAAAAAACAAATACAACCCATTTTTTTGGGGTTTTTTAGTTAACGTTTTTATATAGCAACATGGTACACAAATGAAAGAGAAAAAGACGGTTGATTTTATGGTGCAATTTTTTTTTTTTTTGCTTTAATCGCTGTTTTTATATAGGAAAAAAAATTTCAATATACACATGTGTATAATTGCATTATACACATATGTATAATACAATATACACATGAATAACTGCAGTATACATATATGTATAACTGAAAATGCTATATACACATATGTATAATTAGTATATACACATATGTATAATTGGTATATACAAATATGTATAAATGAAAAAAATTAAAAAAAAATTCTTGCATAAAAATGTGCGATTAAATCAAATAAAAAAAATTGCCTTTATATGAAATGTATGGTTCAGAATGGTTCTCTCAGTTCTTAAATAGAGGTTGGTTCTCTTAGAATCCATACCCTATATATATATATATATATATATATATATATATATATATATATATATATATATATATATATAGGAAAAAGATCATTTAGGAACCAAGGTACTAGTTAGGAACTTAGGAACCAATCTGAGCCATTCATCTTTTAATCTTGATCTAAGGGTAGGATGGTAATTGAACAATTATGTTTTATATTTTAATTAAAAAAAAAGTTTTAAAGATGGAATGTTTATCACCATCAATGCCTTTCTAATATCACTCATAACTTCCTCCTAATATCACTCAATTGCCTTCCTCCAAAATATCAACATCACGTACGATTCATTAGACCCGGCTTCAATCGATTAAGATAAACAAGTGATGGATAATAATCATATACATGAAATCATTCAATCAGTTTCTCACGATATTGAGGATCATGATACACAATCACAACCTTTTTTGCAAAATAGTGTTGAGAATCAAGGTATTTGTGTAATGTTTTTTTAGTTTTTTAATTTTTTTTTGTTCGCAATTAGGGTTTCAGTTTGCAGAGCAGTTTTTTTTTACGTGCAAAAATTTTTCGTACGTACAAAGTTTTGGAATTATACACCGATGTATAATTTAGATCATGTTGCGTTATAGCAGTTTTCATACGTACAAAGAGTTATACAATTATTCACTGTCGTATATTAGTTTAGTTTTGGAAGTATACACCGATGTATAATTCAGATCATGTTGAAGCGTACAGATACACTAACATTCATCTATACACTGATGTATAATTGTTGGAATATGAATATACACTGACGTATATTTGTTGAATATTATGGTACAGTACAATGTTTTTGTAGTACTAATTGGACTATACACTGATGTATAATTGTTGGAATATGAATATACACTGACGTATAGTTGTTTAATGTTATCGTACAGTAAAATGTTTTTTGTAGCAATGATTGGACTATACACCGATGTATAATTGTTTGAATATAACAACCTTTTTCTTTGTTTCAGGTTACTCTTGATAAGACCAACCTATCAGTTCGTGTGAGTGCATGGAATATGAATATACACTGACGTATAGTTGTTTTAATGTTATCGTACAGTATAATGTTTTTGTAGCAATGATTGGAATATACACTGATGTATAATTGTTGGAATATGAATATACACTGACGTATAGTTGTTTAATGTTTATCGTACAGTATAATGTTTTTTGTAGCAATGATTGGAATATACACTGATGTATAATTGTTGGAATATGAATATACACTGACGTATAGTTGTTTTAATGTTATCGTACAGTATAATGTTTTTGTAGCAATGATTGGAATATACACTGATATATAATTGTTGGAATATGAATATACACTGACGTATAGTTGTTTAATGTTTATCGTACAGTATAATTTTTTTGTACGCACAAATGATATTAGTTGTGGTTTTTGTCAGTTACAATGTATACTAAATAACCTATTAATACTCACATACCAAAAGACAATATTACCCCTTGATTTAATTAAAAAGTTAATTAATGTTTAACATATTTACCATCATGCCATTGAAGATGGATGGATGAGATTGGTTCCTAAAGTTCCTAACTAAGGGTTGGTTCTCAATTGAACCCTACCCTATATATATATATATATATATATATATATATATATATATATATATAGGAAAAGATCAAATAGGAACCAATACCCTAGTTAGGAACTTAGGAACCAATCTGAGCCATTCATCTTTGATCTTGATCTAGAGGGTAGTTATGTAATAAGACAATTAAATATTATCTTTTAATTTAATTAAACTTGTTATATATGGCAGTTATTTGACTTCATTAAAATTGTTATATATGGCAGTTATTTGACTTCATTAAAATTGTTATATATGACAGTTATTAGACTTCATTAAAATTGTTATATATGACAGTTATTTGACTTCATTAAAATTGTTATATATGGCAGTTATTTGACTTCATTAAAATTGTTATATATAGCAGTTATTTGACTTCATGATATATATATATATATATATATATATATATGGAGAGAGAGAGAGAGAGATGAAAAGATTTGTTGTTAGTTGTTATACACTAGTGTATAATATATGTATTTAATACTATCATTCTTTACCAGTGTATAATTATACATCAGTGTATATTGATACATTTGAGTAGTACTATTATTTATACACCAGTGTATAATTATACATCAGTGTATAATTATACATCAGTGTATAATATATGTATTTAATACTATCATTCTTACCAGTGTATAATTATACATCAGTGTATATTGATACATTTGACCTCGTTATCTTATTTAAGGTTTGATCGATTACCTTTTCCATATAATATACACCAACGTATATTATCCAAAACTATATAACATCATGTACTGCACATATTGATGAAAAATGATTACCATGGGGAAAAATAAATACTTTCCTAAAATAATGGGATTATAAAGGAAACTAATTAAACATGTATTATTAATAGTCAATATACAATTACCACATTGTCCTTTGATTTAATTAAATATTTAATTAATGTTTTACTTATTTACAATCATGCCATTAGAGATCAATGGCTAAGATTGGTTCCTATGGTTTCCACTTAAGGTATGGTTCCTATTTGAACCCTACCCTAGGGGTGTTCAGAAAAACCGCACACCAAATAAAAACCGAAAATCAAACCGTAAGCGTAACCGAAAAAACCAACCCGAACAACGAATTTGGTGTTTGGTTTGGTTTTAACCGAAACCGAATTGCTTATTCGGTGTTTGGTTTGGTTTTTGGTTCTACATTTTTTTTTATTTGGTTTATTTGGATAACCGAATAAACCGGTAAAATAATTCATTATTAAATAAAAATAATAATATTTAATAACTCATCTATTAATATATATATAAAAGAAAAGCCCTTTGATGACATGACATTCAATGGAGCAATCCCCCACTTTTTTAATATGCCATGTGGCATTATATGAGATTTTTTTAATTTTTTGAGTTTTTTTAATAAATTAAAATATTATAGATAAAACCCTATATCCTACATCCTCTCCCCAAATTCAAATCCTAATTGTTTTCTTCCAAACCCTTTATCACCAACAGCCTTTCCCTCTCACTCTATCTCTCTCCCTCTCGGTGGTTTTATCCTAATTGTCAAAGAGTTCGGCTCAAAATATTGTGATCATCGTCCCGAATCAGAAGGTTCCATCTGGTGATAATTGTACTTTTGCATATTATTATTGTTATTGGTAGGGTTTATATATATATATTAATTGATGTATTTTTATGTGTATTTATTACTTTAAATCCATCTGTGTACGTATGTAAGATTATTATCTAATAAGCAACTCTATTCTAATTTAGAATAATTGTGTGCATTATTATTATTATTATTATTATTATTATTATTATTATTATTATTATTATTATTATTATTATTATACATTATTTTAAGTTAAGTATTGAATATTGATATTAGAGTTATGCATATGTAAGCCTTTATGATAGGTGTTAATATTAAGTAAAACAATATTAGGATTATGATGTTAGAATTGGATTTATAGATTATTTTAGGTTAGGTATTGAATATTAATATTAGAGTTATGTATTTTTTTTTAACCTTTATGACATGTATTAATATTAGAGTTATACATTGTTTTAGGTTATGTATTGAATATTGACATTAGAGTTATTCATTTTTTAGCATTTGTGATAGGTGTTAATATTAGAGTTATACATTTTTTTTATGTTAGATATCAATATTAGTATTGTGAGACTTGGTACATAGTTGTGATAAGTATTTTAATGGTTTCAACTTTCAACTTAAGTGATTGTTTAGTTGATTAGGTTAGGAATTATAGAAGTCATTAGAATGTGAGAGATTAGATAGATGTAATGAGTTTTTTACTCTAATGAGATAGTAGAGAGATGTTAGAGTTATGTATTTTTTTTTAACCTTTATGACATGTATTAATATTAGAGTTATACATTGTTTTAGGTTATGTATTGAATATTGACATTAGAGTTATTCATTTTTTAGCATTTGTGATAGGTGTTAATATTAGAGTTATACATTTTTTTATGTTAGATATCAATATTAGTATTGTGAGACTTGGTACATAGTTGTGATAAGTATTTTAATGGTTTCAACTTTCAACTTAAGTGATTGTTTAGTTGATTAGGTTAGGAATTATAGAAGTCATTAAAATGTGAGAGATTAGAGAGATGTAATGAGTTTTTTACTCTAATGAGATAGTAGAGAGATGTGATGAGTTTTTGAATAGTTGCAGCTTACATAAGTGATTCTTTAGATGATTACTGATTAGGTTTTATGTTAGGGAATACGAGTTATTACTGATTAGAATACTATAGACATGCAATGATTGAGAGATTTTGTGGTTAGTTAACTTGAGCCATTTGCAATAGGTTATCACATCAAATTAGATTTTTCAACCCCGGGATCTTCCCGGGGTAATCAGCTAGTATATAATAAACCAAAACATTTTTTATGACATGTCATAATATTATGCAATCTCTCTTTTGAGAGATGCCACATAGGATGTGATGTGGTAACTCTAGACCAATTAAAAAAAAAAGAATAAATATGGTTTAAATATAATTTAACATAATCTATTAAATACCTAATCTACTAAATGTAAATATTAAAACTTTATTATTTTTTCTCTCATGTTTCCTCTCATAACTTTTAAACGTTAATATATTTTATATACGAGATTTTTTAAAGTAAAAAATTACACCAAATTAACGAGCGTTTTATTATCTTTCCAACGAGTTCCATAGTGCTATATAAAAAACGGAGAAAAAAAACGACTATTTTTTGTAACCCGACAGGTATTGTGTCAGGTTTGGAATTAGTTTAAAAAAAATTGTGGGTTTGGGTCGGGCCTGGGATTAGGTGATATCCGACCTAATTACCCTTTTTTATATTAGAATATGATAACTTATGGCAGAGATTTGTTTAAAATAATAATAATAATAATAATAATAATTAATCATATATTGGCAAGTCATTAATTATGTTGTTATATTAGATATTTTATTATGTCATATTAGATATTTCAACCCGGGACGCTCTCCAACAGGTAATTGCTAGGTTTTTTTTTTCTACCATATTCTGAAATAGCTCAAATCTTATTGTATGCAGTTAAAGACCTTTGACTGAATGTATTGGTGCTAAACAATCTCTATCCCCTTGAAGTGCTTGGGATCTTAATATTCTGTTTTAGGTGTTGATGTTGTAAGGTGAAATGGATCTTTTGGTATATTTTTTTTAAAGTATCTAATGTAAGTTGATACATAGATGTCATTTTTATAGTTTAGATACTTCTAATTTTATTCACTTTACTTAGATTTCTCAACCCGGGACGCTCCTGGGTATAAACTAGTATATAATATATAAGCCCAAAATATTAAACCCAACCCAAAATAAATAAAGCACACCAATTTATAGAGGTAGTAATATGAGTATAAACTAGTAAACTAAGGTGCATTTTACTATTTCTAATTTTTATGATGTTTCTGTTTGCGTGGTTTGATTTTTTTGGTTTATAGGTATATAAGTTAGAGAAAAAAAAAACTTTGTTTCAATTTGGTTTGTTTGGTTGAATTTGGTTTGTTTGGTTTTAAACCGAAACCGAACCGAATTCAATTTGGTTGAATTTGGTTTGGTTTTTAGTTTGAGGTACAAAATTTTGAAAACCGAATAAACCGAATCGAATAAACCAAATAAACCGTAAACCGAACCGATGAACACCCCTACCCTACCCTATATATATATATATATATATATATATATATATATATATATATATATATATGGGAGGGTTATCTTGAGAACGCTAAATATTGTGAGAACCGTGAGAACAAGTAAAAAAATCAATCAAAATCAAAATTTTTTAATACAAACTTCATTATAATAAAAATGCAACATCAATAAATGAATTTTCTTTCCAAATAATTCATCTTTTCTTGCAAAAACACTTTCAAATTAACTTTTTACACATGTGTAAATGAAACAGTTTACACATGTATAAACAGTAAATTTACACATGTGTAAAAACAAATTATTTTCGTATACGTTTGAATTTTTACGCGTAAATTGTGTTTTTGAGATTGTATTTTAGTAATAAAGACAAGTGTAAAAAGAAATTTTGAATTTGAATGGTTTTAGATGCCGTTCTCACGGTTCGCACGAAATATAGGTGTTCTCAAATTAACTTTCCCCTATATATATATATATATATATATATATATATAGGGTAGAGATCCTAAGAGAACCAACCCCTATTTGAGAACTGAGAGAACCATTCTGAGCCACACATTTCATATAAAAGCAAAAAAAAAAAAAAAATTTATTTATTTATTTTTTTTTTTTTTTTTTTTGCTTTAATCGCACATTTTTATGCAAGGAAAAAATTTTTTTTTTATTTTTTTTGAATTTTTTTTTCATTTATACATATGTGTATATGACAATTATACATATGTGTATATAGCAATTATACATATGTGTATATAACATTTTTCAGCTATACATATGTGTATATTTCAGTTATACATATGTGTATATAGCATTATACATATGTGTATAATGCAATTATACACATGTGTATACTGAAAAAAAAAATACAAAAAAAATAAAAAAAAAATTTTCCTTACATATAAAGCAGCGATTTTTGCAAAAAAAAAAAAAAAAAAAAAAAAAAAAATTTGCCTTAGAGAAATGTGTGGCCCAGAATGGTTCTCTAGTTCTCAATTTGGGAAAAGGTTCTCATTTGAACCAAATCCTATATATATATATATATAGGTAAAGTATATGGAGGAAACCCTCCTTATTTGGTAAACTCTGGAAACTCTGACTTCCCAACATTTTTTTTTTTTGAAAAAAATAGGGTATGTAATATACATTTTTTAAGCATTTCGAGCCAAAAAAATCGAAAAAGCGCCGAACGGTTTTTTTTTTTAAAATAAAAAACGTCTACTGTTTACATATAGTTAACACATTGTTAACACCTGTTATTAGCGCTTAACATGTGTTAGTCAAAATTTTATTTTATTTTTTAAAAAAAAAATACTCGGCGTTTTTTTAATTTTTTTGGCCCAAAATGCTTAAAATCATGTATATTAAGTTTACCAAATAAGGAGGGTTTTCTCTAGAACCATTCCCTATATATATATATATATATATATATATATATATATATATATATATATATATATATATATATATATATTAAATTCTATATTTAGAATATATATTTGTTTCTTATATATTAACGTCTTGTTGGTGGAGTTGAAAAAACAATGGTAATTTAATGTAGAGATCTCAAGTTCAAGTTTTCGCTCTAGTATCATATTCAATTTTTTTTTAATTTATCTCTTTACCAAAACTTTATTTCGCCCATGGCCCAATTTTTTTAGTGTTCTCTGAGACGGCCCTATAGCTTATAAACATTATAATTTGTGTTCAAGGTAAACGAACCAACTACCGAGCTAGTTTCGAGCTCAGCTTGTTGATAAACGAGTTGATCTCAACCAGCCCACCTCACCTGCCACGAGAACACGGCATGTTGTATTTTCTTGCCATCATAGAGAATATAAGAAAACTATCCAATTCAAGTATTAACATTGACATCATTAAGAAAGATGTTAGAAATGTAATATCAAGCATCCATCTAACAAGTTTTCTAAACCACCTTAGGCCAAATAGAAGTACAAGCTCTAGTTAAACATCCTGGATCCATTCACACTAACTATTTGTTACTCATTTATCCTACCTTCCAAATCTTTAAACCAGAAAAAAAAAAAAAAAAAATGCTACAATACAACAAGCCCTTTCTCCTACCATTTACCGTTAAAAGGGCGTTTTTTTACATCGTTATGATGTTCCTGTTTCGTCTGAGCTGGCAGACGCCTCGTTTGGACCTGATGTTCTTGCATCTTGCATCTCTTCATCACTGTATGCACTATCTTCGCTAGAATCTGAAGAAGAGTCGTTTTCATCACTAATAATATCAGCCTTACGTTTCCTTCTAACAACCGCTCTTCCTTGCAATGCAAGTCGCCTATGCTTTCTTGCTTTTCGTTTTCCCTTTGGGAAGTCGTTGCTATCGGTGTCCCTTGTGTTTCTGTCAGTGCTGTAATCGTCTTCTGATTCAGGATCCGCCACATCAGCATCAGACTTGCGTCTTTTCCTACCTGCATTTGTCTGGAACAAAAATATAATGAAAAGTGCGAAAATTTACAAATAACTTCATAAATAATTTATTTTTATAGAATGTATACCTTAGGACCACGGTCAACCAATCTAGCCCATTCACTTCGGTTCCTCAAGCAATCAAGAACAGCTTGCGAGTGACTCGAATATGCATAACGCTCCCCATTATGCTTACGCAAATTAGGCCAGTGCTAACAAAGGACAAAAGGTTGGCATAATTATTAAAACGTAAAATACGTTAAAAGAAGGGCAATAAATGCATATTCCATTTTAGAACTATACCGGCAAAACCGCATTGCAGAGATCTTCATAAGCCATCCGCTTTCCTTTGCTCATAATGTCCGCAATCAAACCTTAAAGTAGAAAAGGACAAAAACATGTACATCGCGTGTCAAAATTTTATAATCTGCCATTTATAACAAAGGTGGTGTTTGGATGTGCATTTTAAGAGGAGTGAAGCAATTGAAACTAGAATAAACCAGAGGACGTCTGGGCGTGGTTCTGCGTTTTGTGATGGTAATATTTCATATTATCAGAGCTTTAAAAGTTAAGCTGAATTTGAGTATAAGATCCAAAATGATCAAAAGCAGAAAGTGCTTAGCCAAACATTTAAAGCCGAACCCTTGAAGGCCACCTGCCTAGTGCAACCTACGTTTTACCTATCTCATTGCAAACTAACTACTGGAATTTCAAGCATCAATAAAAAAAACGTTCCAAAGCAGTCTAAAATTTGAGTAGGTCAGATAAACATACCTGGTAATGTGCGATGGGCGGGACCCCCAGTTTCGTCGTCAGAAGCATTTTGAGTTGTATTTTCATTAGCTTCATTAGAAGAAGATGGACCACTACTCATCGTTTTTGCTGAACCATTTTTAACAGGCTCTTGCTGCCTCCTTGTGTTAGATGCCTTTTTTGCTCCGTCAACCTCACGAGAGTTGCTAGATCCGTTATTTGATAAATCCTTGGTTTTCTTTCTAGACACCTATTAAAACATTTTTCTAATTAGATCACCTGCACCTTTAAAAAAAAATATCTAAACACATGTCAAAAGAAAATCTAAAGGAAATAACTAAGCTTACCAAGACATTGTCCTTCCCTCCACTAGAAGATGTTCGTTTCATTAATGTGCTAGTTGTAGGTGTACTAGAAGCTAGCTGGGGTAAGCTGCCAGCTTGGCGCATACGTGGCACCCGCGGAACTCTTGGAGAACTGTTCAGCTCTTGATGAAGAAGTAACGCAAGCTGCATGGAAACGTATCGGTAAACCAAAAATATTATATAAAATTCATGCCTTCATACATTTCGAATTTTGAATCTTTAAATTATATAAAATTCATACCTCTTCATCACTTAAGGCCGCCACAGCGGAGCTAACAGAGTGTGGTGGATGACTCTTTGGTGGGGGCTGTCTATTTATCTGACTCGCCTTTTCACCTTTAACGGATAATTCTGACGTACTTCTGTTTAGCTCATGCGCAACACTCTCACTTCGTGATGAATTTGCAGAGTCAGCAGATGAATCTTTCAAATCGGATGAATTCTTCTTGGAAACAGGAGCATGTGAAGAGGACTTGCTCAAATGTGATGATTTAGGAATATCTTTTACTAATTTCTTAGGCTTATCACAAGTATTATCCCCACTTTTCACTAATTCACTTGAAGTATTACTATCTTTTTTACTCTTACTATTGTTGTCAGAGACTACTTTCGGTTTGCCACTTGAGTTACGATCATCTGTGTTCGAATATTTTGCCTTATCAGGAACGGATGATTTTGAGGCAGATTTTCCAGAAGAAGATCTCACAACTGTCACTTTATGTGATTTTGAATGGCCTTCTAAAGATACCCGAGTGGAACCTTCCGAACCCTTCATTTGAGCCTTGGGCTGGGTAGGCGCACAGGGGGGTTCATCTCCATTACTATCAATGTGCGGTTTGTCAGCACTCTGCACCTTTTGTGACACAGATACGGCTTCTTTCCTCACTTCGGTACTTGCAGATACAGAATCATCTTCTTTCTTGGAGCTATCCGACTTTAAATCAACAGTAGGGGAATTCTGAGGACTACAGGACTTTAAGGGATGACTGATTTCTACTGATTTTATGTCATTTGTTGTACCGAGTTCACTACTTAGGGCTGCGTCCACTTTTTCAAGATTGTTTTTATTGGACCTAGTTCCGTTACTTCTACTGTAAGTTCTTCCATTATTATTGGCATCATCAACAGCATCATGGCCAGCCTAAAAGAAAAAATTATAACAATTATAAAGATAAATGCACTTCACAAGCAACATAGTTAAATATAAACCATGATTAAAAAACTTCTATCCAAAGAAAAAAGTGCGAATAACATTCTAAATTGTGCATTTAATGAAATCCAAATATCATTTCCATAGTTGTCAATAGCGAATAGCGGTCAATAGCGACACGGGGTTAAATGTTAATATTCATAAACTAATTTTACACTTCTTATATAAATATTTAAAAGTTTTAGGGACTAAATGTGAACTAGTGAAAGACAAGAGGGGTTAAATGTTAAAATACCTAAACTTGTTTAAACCTAAAAAGCCGTCGGAATTCGCTATGTGGTCATGAAGTACCTTGTAGAAGCATGTGGCCGCCTCGACATGCCATTTACCGTAGCGCTCGCCATGGACACTATTGACAACTATGATAAGTTCCGAACAATGATATCAGCCAATATTTATCAGAATCTCATGGCTACTAAATTAATAAGCATGATGACCAATTAACCACTCATATTAGCAATGTAAACATCACACAATAGATGCAATAGGGCAAACTTATACGTAAATAAAAATCATCTAGTCATGTTAGAAACTTAGAATTAGTCTTAATGTTTTTTTATGGTTAGAAAGTAATGAGTGTTAATATCAAGCACGCAACCGGAAAGGTTTATATATGTAAATTACATTGTAACATACCTCATGTGTCATGGTAATAGTATCCATAGGATTGTGTATTAATGATGATGTCACGCCATCTTCTGTTTGATTACAAATCTCGACACTTGGAGGAACTTGATTTCCATCATTTTCTTCCGTTTGTTTTGTTTCTTTTAAGGTATTTATTCTTGAATCATCAATAGATTCATTCCCCAAGGGGTTGTTATTGTCAAGGCAATCATCTGATTTATGATTAGTTTGCACTTCTGTCTTCAAATTTTCATGTTTATAGCTTTGCATATCAGATTTGAGAGCCTTAACAGCTTTGCCTTCATTTAATTCCGACTGTTTTGCATCACTTGACGGAGTGGGAACTAGTATAATAGCCAAGTAAACATGTATGAATAAGACTTTATAATTATTGTTCGGCATACGCAATCATACATATACCAAAACTAGTTAAACATGAAAACTAGAATAATAACTAACAAGCAACATGGAAGTCATAATAATACCTGAATCGGACGCATGAGCGCTTTTCTTCTTAGAAGCTTCATCTTTTTCCATAGATCTGAGTTTTTTCTTCCTCTTTTGGTCCCTATACATCTTCGAATCATCTTTCTTACGGTCACCCGTATGAATCACAATCGGTCTCAATAAACTCTTTTCTTTTCTCACACTATTCTGCTGACGTCTACCCTCATTATTCTCAACTTCTTGTTTCTTCGTATCAGTAGTCGGTGGGCCCATATCCAACGCTGCCAACCCATTAACCTGAGTTTTCAAACCACCATTCTCCTTCGACAACGAAAACAACGCATCAGCACCATTACCAGCATGGTTTTCAGTTTCTTCTGTTTTACCGTTGTTATCATCCTTTCTATTATCCCAACACGGAAACTCCCTATACTGATAATTAAACTTTTTAGGAACATACCCCGTGCACTTCCAAAGCTGCGGACTGAAAACCGACGACACCCCTTTAAACAACGCGGTATCACCTCCCGGAATCCCATGCACATGCACCTTCTCTTCCAACGGAATCTCCGAACAAGCCTGAAACGGATTCTGAGGAGGAAAACTTATAGAATAAGGATTCTCCATCCTCAACGTTTTCGTCGGCAATTCAACCAACAACTGCGCAACTTCCGTTTCCTCGCTCTCTTTCCTAATCCTCTTGCTTTTACACTTATCACAAGCAAACTTCTTCTCACTCTTGACATACCTCGAACACCGCGTGTGCACCCACACACCACATTCATCACAATCCACCATTTCCTCCCCATCATCAAAATCAACCCCACATACACAATCCACCACCCAAGACTCATCCCCCCAGTCATCCGGTGTGTCCGATATCGTCGGCAGACGATGCGATCTGCTTTTCATCGCAAACCCTAGTTTTAACCCTAAAACCTAATCCTAAAACTCTAAAAACACTTACGGCACCTAAAAGACTAAAACCCAACAATACCCACTAACCCATAACCCAATTACATCACAAACATATACAATTCAATCAAGATTACATAAAGCAAGAGTCTTTATATCAATTGATTAAAAGGGTATCAAGAAAGATGAAATTAAGGTGTAATTGAAAGGAAAGAAAAGGGGAATTGGAAGATATGCACCTTAAGAAGAATCTTGTGTGATGGTTTATGTGATTGGTTGAAGAAAGCAGAGAGCTTTTGATAACAGAGGTTAATGTTAATATGTTATCTCTATGGACGTGAAGTGAATGTAATCGGAATAATAATAATAAAATCAATTTGGAATAGGGGTTATGATATAAACTGGTTTGGCGTCCGTCGCCTTCAAAACCAGGTTGGAAGTTGGGCTTTAGAATTGTTTCATAAATGGGCCTTTATGTGTAAATATAAGTTATTAGGCCCAATCTATTTAGAGGTGTAAAAGTGGAACTTGTTCCCGACCCGAAGTCGATCCGAAAAAGAATGATTTTGGTCCGGCCCAACACGTAGGTGTGGCACCGGATCATAGTCTTGTTCTTTGAAACCGGTTTATAACTTGAGCGGTTTGAAAACAAGTAAAAAAAAATCTTGTGAGCACCAGTTTTTTTGACCCAAATGGTTTGTAACCTGACATCAATCGACTTGATTGTTTGAACATTGTCTTTCTTAAACCGGTTTATACACCGAACTAGTTTGGACCAAAACCGGTTTGACTCCATGATGAAAAGGAAAGGGTTTTGTACACCTATAAAATATAATATATGGTTGGGTAGAGGTGCACAAACCAAACCGGTTCAAATCTGGTTTAGGCTTTGACTGGTTCATGATGTATGTTTATGTGGATTTGTATGAATTTTTGTTTGACTGGTTCAGAACTGGTTTCGCGCCCCTTCTAATCAACAAAAAAAAAAAACTCACAAATAACGCCCTCTTCATTTCCTGAGCGCCACTGCGTTGAACCATCGCTAGTCCAATAACGAGTATTAATGGATTTTTATGGGCCCTACTTCAATTTAAACTATAAAAAAAGAAAAATAGGGGAGGGGCGTTACAGGTAGAGGTGTAAAAAAATGGTATTATAACCGAAATTGGTTTTTTTAAAACCGATTTTAAAAAACACCGCTTTTAAAAAAAACTGGTTGTTTCGGTTATTCATCACCTAGGAAGAGACCGGTTTTAAAACTGGTTTTTTAAAAACCGTTTTTTTAGGATAACCGGTTATACCGTTTTTTTTAAACCGGTTTTTAATTAGACAAAAAACAAAAAACCGGTTTGTAAAGAAACCAACTTTCTTAAACGGTTAACCAATTTGTACCTCTCTATTTAAGAGGGGTTTTATGTAACATCCGTCACTCTCATCTTTCATCAAGTTGTCAATTCTAATCCTTTTACTCTTTATCGTTTTTTAATTTAATAGAAACTTGAGTTTCTATTAATCATTTTCTTTTGCATATCATGCTATTTTATCTCGTTTTTTGATACTTATGAAAAACTTAACGAATATTAATTGTATTCATACCTCTTTTCAGTTAATATTTGTCCAATTGGTTTCTTCATACATGATGATTGCATGTTGTAAACTAAATTCTAAAAAATATAAAAAAAATGATAGAAGAAAAATATATCGTTTCTAATGAATTAGGTAAACTTAATATTTTGGGAAAAATATTGTTCATAGGCAGATATAAAATTTTAATGATTGAATGAGTAAATATGAAATTCTAAAGTTTTAGAAAAGTAACCGTACAATGATCATATAAAAACAACAAGGTCCAATATTATTATTTGTAACATAAATATTTCAAAAATGAAGCAAGCATCTTAATGATTTTCCATGAATCATTAATTCGAAAGCTTGGTCGATTTTATTGAATGGAAGCTCGTGTGTTATGAACTCCTCCAACTTCAAGTCCTCCTAAATCATATTTAAATCCACATAAACAAACTATTATATAAACACATACACATTGTATAAGTTAGTATACTTGTATACAAAACAAATAAACCTACCATATTCATAAACTGGTCGACGAAAAGAGGGATTTGGGTCTTCCCTTTGCAGCCCCCGAACACGCAACCTGTGATTGTACGTCCATCGAACAACTCCATTGGATGCAATGGCAACATTCTTGGTGTTGGATGAATTCCTAATACTACTGTTAACCCCCATCCCTGTAAAACGATTTCTAGTATTAAATCATACACAAATACATTAATGTATAGATGAATAGATGTATATATGTACACGTACATCGTGTGTAGACAAGAAGGCTTCACGAAGAACGTCGAGATTTCCAGCACACTCAAAGCTAAAGTCTACCCCTCCTTCAGTCATGTCCCTTATTTTCTGTATGTGTTTGATAAAAATAACATCTGTTAATTATACTTATTAGTGTTTTATTATAAGGATTTATTAGTTATGGCCCATAAGCCCAAAATAGGCTTCTATTGTGTATGTATTGAGGGTTTAGCTACATTTTAATTCCTTCAGATAAAATCAGTTCATTTTACATGGTACGAGAGCTAAATCCTAGCCATCACTTAAGTGTGTCGATATAAATCCTAGCCATCACTTAATAGGACTGTAACCCGCCTCTATTCCATATTCCTTACCCTCTTGATTCTTGATCCTGCTTCGATTTTCTATCCCTTTACTAGTTCAAGATTCTCGATGATGTCTTATATTCCCGATCCTGTTTGATCCATATTCCTAATCTTGTTTTGGTTGCCCGTCCCTGTTTAAGTGCGATGACCATGTTTCTAAATTTTATTTAAATTTACATTACATTACATTATCATTCTCCTTGACCATCTTTATATAAAATGATAAAAAAATGTATATAGAAGGTTAAAGAATTTTAATATGTGTACGCATATGCATTTAGGTACTTACCTCATATATCGATGTTTCTAGCTCACTTGGGTTTATAAAGTTAGTCATTCCTAACTTTTGGCCTGTCAGCAAAAAGACTGGTATGTCAACAAGTATAACGAAAATGTTGGTTATGGTGTTCGTGTTTGTATTGCTTAGGATTTATGTTCTTTTGAGAAATAGATATGTGACACACGAGTAAATGTAATACCTTTGATACATTTGTCATCATTGATGTCAATTCCTATAATTGTAGATGCTCCTTTTGTTTTGGCTCCAAGTATGACCTGCTCAAACACACATACAATTTTTTTTTAACACTAATAGGTTATATTTGTATAGCATAAATTTACGAATCATTGTTAGCATAGATTGATTCTGTTTCCATAGTTATCAGATATCATCTATTAATATATATAAAAGAATTGAACATTGCTGATGTGGCGTGCAATGGTGCCTTCAATCTCTCCATGAAACTGCCACGTGGCATCATAATTGAAAGATTTTAGTGTTTTTGAAATTTTTTTCCTTTTTTAATTAAATTGAGTTATTTTAGGAAAAAAGAATTTAAATTTTAAATTTAAAATTTTCTCTCTCATATTTCCTCCCATAATTTTTAAACGTTTATATCTTTTATATACGGGATTTTTTAAAGAAAAAAAATTACACCAAATTAACGAGCGTTTTATTATCTTTCCAACGAGTACCATAGTCCTATATAAAAAACGGAGAAAAAATCGACTATTTTTTTTTTGTGAGGTTTCGTTCATACAGGAAAAAAACACACAAAGTGTTCATGTTATTCATTAATCATGTTTTTTTTCTTTTAAACCAGTTTCTTATTTACGATGTTGAAAATCAGCCCAACACATGGTGTCAGCTTATAGCAATGTTATTTTTTTATTTATTTAATTACAAGAGTAATAATTATTACTATTAGTATTAGTATTCTTAGAATAATGAGATGCAATGGTTACAACTTCCAACTTAAGTGTTTGTTTAGTTGATTAGGTTAGGAATTATAAGAGCCATTAGAATGTGGGAAATTAGAGAGATGTGATGGGTTTTTGAATAGTTGCAGCTTACATAAGTGATTCTTTAGATGATTACTGATTAGGTTTTAGATTAGGGAATATGAGTTATTACTGATTAGAATACTATGAACATGCAATGATTGAGAGATTTTGTGGTTAGTTAACTTGAGTCATTTGCTAGGTTATCACGTAAAATTAGATTTTTCAACCCCGGGACCCTCCCGGGGTAATCAGCTAGTTGTATTATATATTAGAGATCAATGAGAATGAGGGGATTATCCTAGAGAATTATAATTCCTATATGGTATCAGACAAGACAAAATTGGTTGATAATAGTGCCTTTTGTCCACATGTTTGACAACCTATAACTTAACGTTAAATTCAACAAAAGATAGGCAAATTCTTACCGCTAATCCCACTGCACCTAAACCAAAAACCGCAACCTTTGATCCTTTGTGTATGTTTGCGGTATTTATCACAGATCCAATTCCTTCATAAACGAATAATCTTAATTTTGCTTAAATTTAGACGAATATTTGCATAAGTAAAAAATAGCTAATCAATATTTTAATAGACCACAACCTGTGGAAAGACAACAACTAAGTAAAGTCATCGTGTTGAGAGGAGCTTTTGGATTAATCTTAACGACACAAGCAGCATCCATGACTGTGTACTCACTAAAAGTCGAAGTGTTTAAAAAATGGTAGATGGGTTTCCCATCTTGAGTTAAGAACCTTGTTTTTCCATCATTTCTCATTACACTTTGTAATGGGTCAACTCGAAACTTTGCGCATAGATTGGTGGTTTTTGACTTGCAATAAGCACATTCACCACACTCTCCATTAAAAATAGTGAGAACATGATCTCCTTCTTTAATGTCATCAACACCTTCCCCTACACTCTCAACAATCCTACAAGTATCAATCGGACCACAATCAACTAATGGCATAAATATCGTAGAATAACACGACTTTTTTCATACAATGTAAGTGATTGTATACAATGCTAATATTTTATATGAAATTTCAATATTTGTAATGAAAATCATCAATATGACCATGCTGACCAATAAGTTTGGCAAATAGCCTTGACTACTAAAAATTTCTGGTTAATAAGTTTTTTGACAAGTGTCCCTTCGCGCAATAGATTCCAATGTTGATACAACAATTTTCATTTGCGTCAGATGGTTGGGAATTTGATGCATCAGGTCATAATCTATTGTGCCAACACAACTTAGTGTGCCATATAAAAGCTTCTGGTTGCTTGAAACAACTTAACTAAAAGAGTAGAGTCAAGCTGTATTCTTTTGTCAACGAAAAAAGTCAAGGCTATTTTGTCATACTTATCGGTAAAAATGACCATTTTGATAATTTTCTCTTTTATGTATGCTCTAGAAAATCGATATGCTATGATTAACATTAAAGCTCGAAGTGTTACCCAGAGGCCTCGTGTCCTAAAATCCGAGGATACATCCGTTGAGATTCGTTCTGTATGTTAGTAGTTTGATAAGTCAATAAATAGAAAAATGATTACATACACATACACATATAACTACTACAACAACAACCGAGCCCAGTAAATCACACCTATAGCAAAGCTATTGGTAGGGTATGAGGAGGGACACATACACATATAACTATAACAATATAACTATATAAACAATATACAGATTTATATACACAGTCTTACCAGGCCTTGCCAAGCATTAAGATCCGTATGGCAAATAGAAGTGAAAAGGATTTTGATTCGAACTTCCAATTTCTGAGGCGGTTGAACACGAATTTGCTCTATGGATAAAGGCTGCCTAGGACCCCATGCCACAGCAGCTTCACAAGTACATCATGATCCATACATAATATCATCATTTAGATTAATATGATATAACTCATGCATATAATTACATGAACTAAACAACCAAACCAAACCTGTGCATGTAATTTCATTGGCAGAATGGCCATTAGCTCCTTCTTTGGCCTCCATTTTGCTGTGTTTGAATAAGATTGCTCTTAGTTAATTGGTGGTAGGAAAGTGTTTAAATTTAATGTTTGCATATGTTTCTAGAAGATATGTAGGGTGGCCTGAGTTTGATGAGGCATAAAATTAATACTATCATGTTTCTTCTTCTTCTTCTTTTTTATTTTATTTTATTTTCTTCCAGCAAACATAGAAAAAATATATGTCAAACTAATTTATACATTGGACAAAATAGTCTTGATCTTTGAAAATTTCCAATTACCCTATTTGTTAATTTTTTGTGGTGGTGTTAACGTTGGATGACATGTATTCCTTGTTCTAAGGGGTGGATGGGGTAGTTCCAATTTCATCATACCTATCATACTAGCACACTCAATTCTCATGTGTCATCTCATTTCACCACACTCATCACTAAAATTTTTTTTTAAATAAAATAAAAAATTACATTAAATAAAATAAAAACATTACTAGAAAATATAAAACCTAATGTAATTTTGGGCGTAACATTTGACCCGCTGAAATATGTGGAAAATCATTGCCAACTTCGGAAGCATACTCGATGTGAGCATAGGTTACCTGCACATCTTCTGTTTCGTCGAGGAAATCATTCATCATTTTCTTAAAAAACATTTTTCGAAGGCGTTACACTTCGATTTGAGGTCCCCGGACTTGTGAGAGATTAAATCATAACTACGTTGTGTTACCCCGACAAGTGCACTAAACTCAGCTAAAACTTTATTCCATGATGGAGCGTACCTCCGACCACGGCCACGATCACTACTCATTGATGCGCTATTGTTGTGTACATTGTCGTACGCGATCATTAGCGCAAGTTCCTCCTCTCGTGTCCAAGTAACCATTGTTGAAATTGTTAATGTGAATGGATGAGAAGAATTTTATGATTTTTTAGTGTATAGGAGAAGCATTAGGTGTGAGTGTGGGTGTAAAATAAATTGGGTAAATATGTATATATATAGGTACGTATGTAATTTTCTTTTAACGGTCAAATGACCGTTGTCTGACATCAATGCAATGGCTAGCGAGAGTCTATGATAGTGGTCACAGTCGCAAGGAATTTGGGCATCACGGAAATGGTGGGGGTGGTGGTCGGGATTGTCAGGGTCATCATGGAGTGGCTATCACAGACCACCTCGTCCACCCTAAGATATTTCAATCATGGCGGAGGAAATCCATTCTCTTGCACATATTTAAATCCGGCCCCAACTAATTAATTTATGGATCTCGTGACTTTCAGAACTCCCCCCTAACATATTTCAATCGTGGCGGAGCAAATCCATTCTCTTGCACATATTTCAATCCGGCCCCAACTACCAACTAATTTATGGGTCTTGTGACTTTCAGAAACCCCCACACCCACCCGGACCAGAAAATTTGTTGACTGAAACAATTTCTTAATTAAAAAAAAGTGAAGATATATATTTGTATAAAGCAGTAAAAGTTTATTTTATTAAAGTTATCGATCAATTTTAGCAATTTTAGTGATTTTCCCAAACTAATTTCTTCAACTAAAAAGTCGAAGAAAGTAAAGAGATACCAATTCAATTAAAGCATGCATCTACCCAACAAATCACGAGGAACATCAAAGATAGTAGATAGGTGTCACATTCCAGTTCGTATGTTCGTATGTGGTTAATTGTCATCCAGTATGTTTTCTACCGAATTATCCTCTATATTAATATACCAAGCTCCATGAATAGTTCTTTTTTGTTTTTTTTCCCTTATCCTCTATATTAATATTTATCCTCTATATTAATATACCAAGCTTCATGAATAGTTCTTTTTTGTTTTTTTTTTCCCTTATCCTCTGTATTAATATACCAAGCTCCATGAATAGTTCTTTTTTGTTTTTTTCCCATCTCTACTGTTAATAATGATATTTATATTGTTTTGTTTGAACATATTAACAATAAATGTTGCAGTGCAGATGGTGTGTTGGTGTTGTATTCATTTTCTTTGCCTGGGTTCGATCCTTGCCAACAGGGTACTTATCTCCTTGATTTAGGAAACACGTTTTTTCCCTACGCTTTATTATAGATACTTTTGCTTTCTTTTTATTTTTTTAATAAAATTCATAACATAGAAAATGAGAGGCATGCTTTTAGTTGGTTTCATAAAACCCATTACAAGATGAAGACGATGGATTATAGGAAGTTTGCGTTCGCCGTTTAGAAAAAACTGATTTTAGGCGATCGGAACATGTAATAGAGACCAAACCGGTTGCTTAATAAATTTAATGTAAATTGTTTTTTTGGCTATTTGTATGTAAATTGATTTGGGATTGAAATTGGTTTGACGCCGCCGCAGCAACGCGAGGCTGAGAAAAAACTAGTTTGATATGATGTTATAATAAATACATACTTAGGCCATGTTAGGCTCTCCTTCTCCATTTCTTCTTATAACTTTTCCTCCTTTAAAAGCTACTTAATCTAATAACTCACAAATAGTGACTTATGACTTTTCCCCAATTTCTCCTTTTCAAAGTCAAAAATCCCCATAAGTTACTTTTCAAACAACCATCCAAACACTTTTGTTTTAACTTATGACTTATTGGATAAGTTATAAGTTAAAAGGAGGAGTGGAAATGGAGAGCCAAACATGCTCTTAGATGACGTAAATATAGTTTTACAAATCAATAGAATGAAGAGTGGATTGCTTGGTTAGTTCATGTGCTTTGCAAATCTTGCACTCTTGATTCCTAGACTTCAATAATTACAAACATGATTCTAATGGTTGTATTTTCATAACACTCGTGGTCCTTAACAACTAACATCGTTAACTTTTTCAGTTAAATCATGTAAAATGACCAAAATACCCTCATTATTAAAATAAACAAAAAATAAATTAATTGGACCCCACCCACCCTTCTTCTTCCCCACCCCCACCTTTTTCTTACTGTCACAACCTTCTTCTCAGCCTCGCGTTGCTGCGGCGGCGTCAAACCAATTTCAATCCCAAATCAATTTACATACAAATAGCCAAAAAAACAATTTACATTAAATTTATTAAGCAACCGGTTTGGTCTCTATTACATGTTCCGATCGCCTAAAATCAGTTTTTCTAAACGGCGAACGCAAACTTCCTATAATCCATCGTCTTCATCTTGTAATGGGTTTTATGAAACCAACTAAAAGCATGCCTCTCATTTTCTATGTTATGAGTTTTATTAAAAAAAAAAAAAAAAAAGAAAGCAAAAGTATCTATACCCCCCCATAAGTTACTTTTCAAACAACCATCCAAACACTTTTGTTTTAACTTATGACTTATTGGATAAGTTATAAGTTAAAAGGAGGTGTGGAAATGGAGAGCCAAACATGCTCTTAGATGACGTAAATATAGTTTTACAAATTAATAGAATAAAGAGTAAATTGCTTGGTTAGTTGATGTGCTTTGTAAATCTTGCACTCTTGATCCCTAGAATTTAATAATTACAAACATGATTCTAATGGTTGTATTTTCATAACACTCGTGGTCCTTAACAGCTAACATCGTTAACTTTTTCAGTTAAATCATGTAAAATGACCAAAATACCCTCATTATTAAAATAAACAAAAAATAAATTAAGTGGACCTCACCCACCCTTCTTCTTCCCCACCCCCACCTTCTTCTTCCTGTCACAACCTTCTTCTTCTTCCTGTCCCCAACCTGTCACCGTCCACCTCCCACCATAGTCACAACCTTAGCTACCTATGAAAACTACCACCGCCTACTGCTTCTTGTCACCATCTACTTCACACCACCATCACCACCTGTGCCCGTATTCTTTCAACCATCATCCACCTCATCGTCATTCTTCTTCAGCCATCAACCACCACCATCATAATCCCAACCTCACCATCACCACCACCACCTCCACCTCCACCTCCATCATCAACATCACCATCACAAACCACCACCGCCGCCGCCTGTAATGTAACACCCCAACCGATGGCGGAAACATCGGGGTGCCACGTATTGATGATTGTTTTCAGTAGCACATGGTATAATATAAATTTTAAATAATTTATTCAAACGTAATATCCAAAATGTGAAATGATGTCTAAGAATTCAAATACATAATATCAAATAACAACTTCAATAACTTCAAATAACTTCAAGTAAAATCCTCATGCTAACTCAAGCCTCAGCTTCATTGTTACCTGAAACATGTTAATTTTGAAAGTATTTTGGGTCAACATAAGTTGGTGAGAATTACATAGGTTTTTGATAATAAAATGAATAAAATGTTGTGCAATTCATGTGTCATGTTAATCTATGTTGGGTCTGCTGACCTGGAGAAGAACAGATGATTGGAAAGCCAAAACATGCTATCTATTTGATCCTTGAATAAACAGTCTTTACAACTTACTTCTCCCAAAAGACTGCTGACCCTAACTACTGTTCTATCCAAACAACTGCTCAACAACTGCTGATACAAAGAACTGCTAAGGAAACAACTGATGAAGAACAACTGCTGACCAAAGGTCTGAAGAAGAGCAACAGCAGATACAAGTACTGAAGACCAAAGCACTGCTGGAAGCAACAGCACTTAGGCTTCAGCAGTGGATACAAGATCGTCAGAGTTTATCTTTAACAGCTGTTTACTATCAGTGCTTTCAATGTAACAGTAGTTTGTATAGCAGATGTTTAAGTTTGTTATTCTGTTAGAGGTCACTGTCTTAGGTGACGTCAGCCTAGGTCATCAGTGGTTTGAGTCAGTCTATAAATAGAACAGTGCATGTACTGTTCTATTGCATCACACACAAAACATTCTCTCTGACAAACAACTGTGTGATCAGGCTGAGGGGGAGTAACTTGTACGATTGTAATCTTTGATATATTAATGAAAGCATTCGATCGAAAAACATTTACTCTCTTGTTTTGATTTACAGTTTATTATTCCGCTGCACTTTCATTCTACTTTCATTCCATTATTGTCATCATTTAGTTAAACAATCAAAACAAACAAACTCAGATCCTAACAATTGGTATCAGAGCTTGGTCAATTAAATTCGATCTAACAAATCAATTTAATAATCAGCTCACAATTATTGATATCGTTTGTCAGTTTGATTGAAAACAGAGTAATAGTTTAATTTCGTTTCAACCGTTATTAAACAGACTTTGTTCTTTTGAAAAATCAGATAATGGCTTCTATCAATCACGATCCACATAACACTGGCACGAACAACAAGCCACCGATGCTTGTCAGATCTGAATACAATATCTGGCAACGTCGGATGAGCCATGTTCTAGCTCAACAAAACACTGGGTGTTGGAAGTCGGTTATCTTCGGACCACATGTTCCGACTGTGCCGAGTACTGAAGATCCCAAAGTGTTTGAGCCAAAGAAACTTGAAAACTACTCCGACCAGGATTTTCAGAAAATTGAGCTAGATGCTAAGGCCTTCAGTATTGTGGCCATGGCTCTACCCAATGATATATATGCTGGGTTGTTACACTGTAACAGTGCAAAGGAGTTGTGGGATGCACTGAAAGAGCAGTTTGGTGGGACTGAGGAGGTTATTGAAAACAACCGTGAAATACTTAACCAACAATATGAAACATTCAGTCATGTCAAAGGAGAGTCATTAACTCAACAGTTTGAGAGATTTAACTGCTTAATTAGTGAACTAAAATTGGTTGGTCTTACTTACCCTCATTCAACTTTGAACCATAGGTTTTTAAGATCATTACCAGACAAATGGGACACTATTGCAATTGTTATGAGAAACTCAATAGGATTTAAAGACCTATCACTGACCCAGCTTCATGGTAAGCTCTTGACCTATGAAAGAGAGCTTAACCAGAAAAAGAAGCTCCAGGACTCTGGAAAAGTGTCTGATGACTATGTGTTTGGGAATACAGCACTTTTGGGTCATGATGAGGTGCCTGGAAACACAAAGGATCAGAGTTATGATCATTTTATTGACATAACTTCAAGTTTTAACTCAGGTTTTAACTCTGATTCTTATTCACCTAACTATGCTTTCACAGCAAGTGGTGGTGATATACAGGCATCTGATAACATATCCTTTGAGTATGATGACCTGAAATACTTTGACCCTGATGATTTGGAAGAAATGGACATTATGCACCAATTGGCCCTTCTCAGTGTAAGAACTAATAATTTTTACAAGAAAACAGGGAGAAGGTTTCCAGGGTTGACTGGCAGATCTAAGGTGGGGTTGGATAAATCAAAGATCAAGTGTTATAAATGTCATAGGTTTGGTCATTTTGCTAGGGAATGTAGGGGTCAACATGGTACACCTATGATAACCTATCCAAATCAAAGACCACAGACCAACACTTATCAGAATTCCTATAATACCCCTGGACCAAATGTGCAAAACACTGCTCATTTTGCACAGTCCTCAAACACTGTTCCTGTCCAGTATGTCCAAACCACTGTTCCTCAGATCCATTATGTGCAAACACCTGTTGCTCCACCACCTGTTCAAACGACTGCTGCACCATCCTCTGCTCCTGCAGAGACCAGTCAACAGAGCTTCTTTACACAAGGCTTTGTTGATTGGAGCAGTCTACCTGATGAGCTAACAGATGAGAATTTTGCACTGGTTGCCAAAGCTGAAAATGAACCAGAAAACTTTTGTTTCATGGCTATGGTTGATGAGATTGAATCTGAGGAAGTGGTAAATGAATCTGATGTTGTGACTGATGATATTGTTAGTGAAGTTGTTGCAGGTGAGAAACCTGAAGAAGAGGTTGTGAATCTCTCAGATCCCTGGGGTGCATCTGATGAATGTGAGTGCAAGTGTGATTGTGCATTGATGGCTGCTGCTAAGGTATCTCCTCAAATTCTCAAAGAGTTGTGTTCTGACAAATGTGTAATAGCATTTGCTAACATTAAAGAGGTGAATGAAAACCTTAGAAAGAAAATTTTGGATGATGAGGTTAAATTTGAAAAACTCACTAAAGATTTGAAAACAAGTTTAACTGCAAAAGAATCTGAAATTAGTAGTCTAAAACATGAAGCAACTATTGTCAAAGACCAGCTCCAAACTATGATAACAAAATATCAAAGTTGTAAAAGTGAGCTTGAGTCCACCCAAGTTGAATGTAAAAAATGGGTGGAATCATGTAGAGGTTTTGAGATGCTACTCAACAAACAGACCAAAAGTCATGTGAAGTTTGGCTTTGGTTTTGCAACCACTGCTCCAGCTTTTGAAAACACTGACACAAAGGATCAAAAGTCTGTTGAGATAGTTCCAACAAACCTGCAGGGTCAAGAGATTAAAATCACTGAACCAAATGGTAAGAAAATTGTTCTTGAAAAACCAGAAGGTTCCTCATCTTTTGCTGAACTTGAAAAGTATGAATTTAAACCTACTTGGTCTGATAAGTGTGATACTCTTGAGAATTATAAACCTGTTGATTTTAAAACCCCTGAGGGAAAAACAGCTCCTCAGGCAAGGGTCATTCCCTTGGCAAAGGTCATTCCCCTGAAGGACTCTCCAGCAGATGCTCAAACATCTGCTGAAAAGAAGCCTGAAAAAGGGAAAAAGAAGGAAAAGACTGTTAACTTGTTTTGTGATTTCTGTGAAAAGAAGAATCATATCACCAAAAACTGTTTTCTTCTAAAAGCATATGATATCAACAAAGGAACAAGTGAATGTGATTCAAAAGCCACATGCTCAATATGTGGGAAAAAGAATCATAAGACTAAAGAGTGCTTGTATCTCAAAAATTTTGATGTAAAAATACAAGAATACAAAGCAAAAACTCTTGCAAACCCTGTGGTTAGTACTCCAAAAGGAAAGCCCAAACAGACCTTTACACCTGTCCAAACATCTGTTACAAAAAGGCTTGAAACATCTGCTTCTAGAGATGTCCAAGTAACAGATGCTCCACCCACAAGCAAATACCCAAGAGGTTATGGTCAACCTCCATGTCACAGTCTGCCACATGTTTATGAGGAGCCAAAAAGACCCTCTAAACCAAGAGTGAACAGAAATCCATATGGGTATTATCATCTGTCAGGGGGTGATCAAACAACTGCTGCCCCAAGTGCTGACATACAAGCACTGGCAAATGGTCAGCAGCAGTTGTTGACCCTAATTCAAAAATTGGTCCAAACCACTGATCACCTTCCAAAACTTGAGTCTGAAAGGTCTGAGGATCCATCCAAAGCCAATTTGGCTTTGGACACTCACCAAAACTAATCATTTACTGATGTGCAGGGAGCTTCTGCTTGTTTAGATAGTCTTTGGTATGTAGATAGTGGAGGTTCCAGGCACATGACAGGATGTAGAGCCCTACTTCTGGACTTCTTGGCTCATGGAGGGGGTGATATATCCTTTGGTAATGATTCTAAAGGTAAGGTGTTGGGTTCAGGGACTGTACAGGCAGGAAAACTCAAGTTTGAAAATGTCAATCTTATTGATAATCTCAAGTTCAATCTTCTGAGTGTTTCACAAATGAGTGACAAAGGTTATGGCTCATTTTTCAAAAAGAAAACTTGTAAGATTATTGGGCCAGAAGTGGTGAAAAAGATTGATACCATTATTGCTGAGAGCAAAGCACAGCTTGTTGCTCATAGAAGTGGCAATGTGTATGTTGTTGATATGTTAAAGGATAATCCTATGGCAAATGTCTGTCTGTTTTCTGCTGCCTCCACTAAGGAGACAGAATTGTGGCATAGGAGACTGGGTCATACCAACCTTAATACTATCAACACACTCTCAAAACAAAGCCTTGTCAGAGGTCTTCCATCAAAAGAATTTAAATGTGATGAGCATTGTGTTTCTTGCTTAAAAGGGAAACAACATAAAAGCTCTTACAAATCCATTGATGAGTCCAAAACTAGTCAGTGCTTACAACTGTTGCACATGGACCTGTTTGGCCCTGTTAAAATCATGAGTCTAAGGAGAAAAAGATTTTGTCTTGTCATAGTTGATGATTTTTCTAGGTTTACATGGACTTACTTTTTACACTCTAAAGATGAGACTGCAGGTATATTGAAGGACTTTGTCACCAAGGTTGAAAAGCAGTATGACTTGCCAGTAAAAGTTTTCAGGAGTGACAATGGAACAGAGTTTAAAAATAAGGAGTTAGATGACTTCTGTGTGTCAAAAGGGATTGTGAGGCAGTTCAGCATCCCAAGAACACCAGAACAAAATGGGGTAGTTGAGAGGAAAAATAGAACTCTTATAGAAGCTGCAAGAACCATGCTAGCAGATTCTGGTTTGCCACTGTCCTTTTGGGCAGAAGCTGTAAACACTGCTTGCTATGTTCAAAACAGAGTTTTGATCAACCCCAGACATCAAAAAACTGCTTATGAAATTTTGTTCAAAATCAAACCATTAATCTCATTCTTCAAAATCTTTGGCTGCCCATGTTTCATTTTAAATCTTAAAGATTCCATTTCAAAATTTGCAGCCAAAGTAGACTGTGGTTATTTTCTGGGATATTCTTCTACTGCTAAGGCCTACAAAGTGTTTAACACAAGGACTAAAACAATAGAAGAAACCTTGAATGTTAAGTTCAATGAACTTTCATCTCTGAAAATCCCTGCAAACCCTGCTGAATTATTTGATTTAGATAAATTCAAATTTGAAGATATCACTGTTAAGACTAACAATGCAGGTATTCCACAGTCTCCACAGCAAGATTACAGAACAGATGTTGTGATTCCCAGTCACTACAAAGTCTATTCTGCATCAGAGGGAGCAGTTGTTCAAAACAGTTGTCAAAACTCTGCCACAGCTGTGTCAACCACTGTTGGCCAGTCCTATCCTCAAACCTCTGCTTCACCCCTCACTACCACTGACCTATCATCTGTTGACAAAAGTCAATCATCTGTTGACAAAAGTCAGTCAAGTTTCACACCACTTGGACCCATTCCTCCACTACCATTCCAAACATCTGTTGACTCTACAGAAGTACCAACAGATGTTACACCAACAGAGTCACCAAACCTCTGTCCATCACCCCAAAATGCCATTGTTCCATATCAAGGAGATCTTATTTACTTAAGAGCTCATCCACCAGACCAGATCATTGGCAACATCAGAGAGGGAGTGCTCACAAGAAGCCAATCCTCAAATATCTGTCTTTTTGCAGGTTTCTTATCCCTCACACAACCTGTCAAGTACCAAGAGGCACTGAAAGACAACAGTTGGGTAGAAGCCATGCAAGAAGAACTCCTTCAGTTCAAAAGACAACAAGTATGGGAGCTTGTACCACTTCCTAAGGATGTTTGTCCTATAGGAACAAAGTGGGTCTTCAAAAACAAGACTGATGAAAGGGGTATTGTTGTCAAGAATAAAGCCAGGCTTGTGGTTCAAGGCTTCAGACAAGAAGAAGGAATAGATTATGATGAGACCTTTGCTCCTGTAGCTAGACTAGAGGCCATCAGACTCTTTTTAGCCTTTGCTGTCAACCACAACATAAAGGTGTATCAGATGGACATCAAATGTGCCTTCCTTTATGGCAAAATTCAGGAGGAGGTCTATGTATGTCAGCCACCTGGTTTTGAAGACACATTCCATCCTGACTATGTCTACAAGCTCAACAAAGCTCTGTATGGACTCAAACAAGCACCAAGGGCCTGGTATGAAACTCTTTCCACATTTCTCTTATCCATTGGCTTCACAAGAGGTAAAATTGACAAAACTTTATTTCTTAAATGGAAAGGGAAACACTTAATGATTGTTCAAATATATGTGGATGATATCATCTTTGGATCCACATGTAACCAAATGTGTGAAGAGTTCAGAAAACTCATGACAGCAGAGTTTGAGATGAGTGCCATGGGTGAGCTTCAGTGTTTCCTTGGTCTTCAAGTGAAACAACTGCAAAATGGCACATTCATTCACCAAAACAAATATGTAAAGAATTTATTAACCAGATTTGAGATGAATGATTGTAAGCCATGTAGCACACCCATGAGTACAGTCAAGCTGCTCACTATTGATGACAAGGATGAACTGGTTGATCAAACACATTATAGATGTATGATTGGGTCTTTATTGTACCTAACTGCATCTAGGCCAGACATTATGTTTGCTACCTGTGTCTGTGCCAGATCCCAGGCTTCACCCAGAAAGTCAAACCTTATTGCTGTAAAAAGGATATTCAGATACCTCAAAGGTGCTCCCACACTTGGTATCTGGTATCCTGCTAATGGAAACATTGAGCTTTCAGGTTTTTCAGATAGTGACTTTGCTGGCTGTCACACCACAAGAAAATCCACTTCAGGAGGGTGCCAATTTCTAGGGAATGCCTTAGTTTCATGGCAAAGCAAAAAGCAGGCAGCTGTTTCAACTTCAACAGCTGAAGCTGAATACATTGCTGCTGCAAGCTGTACAGCCCAATTGATGTGGCTTCAGAATCAACTACTGGATTTTGGGATAACTGCACTTAGGACTCCACTCATGTTGGACAGCCAAGCTGCTGAAAATATCATCAAGAATCCAGTCTCTCATTCCACTACCAAGCACATTGACATAAGACATCATTTTGTCAGGGACAGCTATGAAAAAGGTTTGATTTCTTTACACCATGTTCCAACAGAGGATCAGTTGGCAGATGTGTTAACAAAAGCTTTAGACACATCTACCTTTACAAATCTGATTTCAAGAATTGGCATGTTAAACATGGATTAACCAAATAAATTTTTAAAAAAAAAAAAATAATAAAATTGTTCAGAAATCAAATATTTTCCTCAAATAGCTGTTTGGTTGAAAAATCTGTTTTCCAAACATCTGATCAGATAAACAACCACTGTTTCATTCATTTCCACTGTTGGTTGAAAAATCTGCTCCAAACATCTGATCAGATAAAACAACTGTTAGTTGAAAAATCTGTTTCAGAACATCTGTTCAGATAAAACAATTGTCCATATATATATATATATACTACATTAAAAAAAAAAAAAAAAAAAAAAAAAAAAAAAAAAAAAACCAACGGTTGGATCCATCAGCTGTTTGTATCAGTTGTTTACCAAAACAGCTGTTCTCCACCAGATGTTAGATCCATCAGATGATTGCCACGTCTGCTCATATAAGCAGATGTTTGGCCACATCAGCGGTTTCATTGAGCCTATAAAAACTCTGTTTTACCACAACAGATGTTACACTGTCTCATTGTATTCAAAATACTGTAAACCGCCTTCTTCACTCTCAAACCCTTCATCAATCTTCAGTCATTTTCCCCGTCGAAATCCATTACAATGGATCTTCAAGCCAAAGCTACACACAATTGTCTCCCCTATCTGATTAAAACAGATGACAACACTCCATTTCATTCCACCATCGACATTTTCCTCAATTCCAAATACTTACCCATCCTAACCGCCAACGCCCCCATTTATCTGGATACACTCCAAGAATTTTGGTTGAATGCTGAGTTTCTATTACAAGATAAAAAGCCTACATCCATTATTTCCAAAATTGGAGAAACCAGTATCGTCATTACCCCTGATATCATATCCACAACCTTCACACTGAATGACCTGGCAGGTAAGGATTCCTTCACTAAAACAGAGCTTCACACTGAGTTCCAAGAAAGAGGGTATGATGGTCAGATGACTGGATCAACTCTTTTCAAAAAGTTTTTCCCTCCAGTCATGAAATTTTTCTTCCATACTCTTCTTCTTTGTGTCTCTGCTAAGTCCACATCCTTTAATGAAATACCATTAAGGATGCAATATCTGGGATATGCTATGTTGTCAAACTCTGACTTCAATCTTTCCCAGGGTTTGTTCATGGACTTGGTATCAAATGTGAAAGCAGTCAAATCTGGGTCAAACAATGCTTTTCTTATTTACCCACGAATTCTTAGTGTAATTTTACAAAAATTATTACCTGAAAAAGTTTTCAAAAAGGGTGCTGCTATGCAAATGAAAAGCTTAACTGATGAAACTTTCACAAGAATGCTGGGTGGAAGCACCCAAGAAAAGGTGTCAAAAGTGTCTAAAGTTTCTAAAACACAAACAAGGAGGACAAAGGCAACAACTGTTGTCAAAACCTCTGTTGTTGAGCCCACTGCTCCTGGTGATCATGGCACTACATCCAGTGCTGTGAAACCCACACCAGCCACTTCCAAAAAGAAACATTCATCCACAAAAACCACCACTCAACCACAAATGAGGCTTCTGGATGTTGAGGTACCAGAAGAAACCTCTGTTGCACAACAAAAGCAACATGAAACCACTGTTGTTACTTCCTCACAACAGTTGGACATACCTCCACCTGACAAACCTCCTCATGAATCCTCTCAAAAGGATCATGTTGTAAGCCAAGGGGACACACATCATGATGCATTTGAGTCACTTGACCATATGTTCACAAGCCCCTCTCCCAGGGCTAACTCTCTTCTTACTCCACCACTCTCACCATCACATGTTCCACAAACAATGCAACCCCTGTTTGAAGCAATTGAATCTCAGGAAGATCCCAGTTCCTCTCTTCCACCTGTCACTGAGAGTATACTCCAACAAGTGACTGAGCCTGAGAATATTCAATCTGCTAACCCCCAAACAGAAGAGGAGGTTACACCACCAGGGTTCAATGAAACTCTAGGTGAGTTTTCAAGTGGAGCAGCCACTACTGATGTAGAGACCATTGTCTCACATCAGGACAGTGATTTCATAACTAAGACTCCCTTGAAGGCAACAACTGTTGAAGCCACCATAGTGTCTCCAAAAACAGTTGGAAGTCCCCAGTACCAAGAAAAAGGGGCATCTGATTCCCCTATTAGGCCTGAATCAGATAAAACTACCACTGGTAGGGACTCAGATGATCCTATTAATTTAGGAGATGAGTCAAAATACCAAGAATTGACGGTCAGAGTTTCTGCTATTGAAACATCTGTTGCTGACATCAAATCTGATGTCAAGCTTCTCCTAAGCTCAATTGCAGATCTCTCCAAGAGTCAACCATCTACCACTGATATAGCCAATGAGTTATGGAAATCAGTTTCCCCCATCATCATAGCTCACAGGAAATTGGCTGATCAAACACATGAAACCTACATGGCTGAGATCAGAAATATGGTTGATGCAAGGTACAAAGATACCCATGCTGACATAAAAGCCATCAAGGACCATCTGCTGAAGACTACTGGCTCTGCCCCTACCACCATCCTCAGGGATGAAACTGATGATGATTTCACGGCTGATGATGCCAAAAAGGGGGAGAGTGGCAGAGATAGGCTACCAAAACTAGATCCTTTTGGTTGCCCACCTTCTCAAAAAGGTCAAGCCAAGTCTGCCAAGAAACCAGAGTCTACCAAATCAGTTCCACAACAACAACATCAAGCACCACCACCACCACCACAAACCACTGAAAAGAATAAGGCAGTAGATGACTCTGCAAACATAGAAGCTGAAAAGGCTGCTCAGTCCAAACAACAAAGGGCTGACACCTTGGAAGTAAAAGCAGAGTCATTGATTGAACTCAAGAAGAAACAACAAAGGGAAACTGAAGATGTGGGATCCTCTAAAAGGATGAAAAGACCTGCTAAGCATGTTAGAAAACCACCATCCAAGTTACAAACCTCTGTTGATAAAACCACTGCTGCTGAAACCACTGTCACTGAAACCACTGCCACCCAAACCACTGAAACCATTATACCCAAACCAACACACACTCCTGAACCAACAACCACCAAACCTACATCACCAACCAAAACTCCAACATCTGCTGGTACTTCTAAAAGGCCAACAGATGTTAATCCAACCACTGCTGCCAAATCACCTTCACCAAAAATCATGTACACAAGGAAGAGAAAATCAACCTTTGTTGTGCATGATGAAAACATTCACACTTCACCAACCACCATTTCAACTGCCCAATCCACTCCTCCCATCACAGCCATTCCACTCACCTCATTCTCACCACATACATCCAAATTCACAACCCATAGACCACCACCAACCATTACACCATTGGTTGTTCAGTATCCCCTTGAACTTGATCTACTCAAGGGGGAATTACAATCCTTCTACAATACTGAACAGCCATCTGAAAGATCCTTCCCATCTCTCCCAAATTTCCCTGTTCCCCTCAACATTGATACCTATCTAAAATACAAGGGTGAACAGGTGGATGCCATCATCAGGGAGAAATGCAAAGGGAAGGATGACAGGACTGCTCAGGGCATCCATTCAGCAGAGCTTAGCAAACTCAGAAGGATTGAAGACTTTGCTAAGACCCTGAGCAATTCCATGTCCACCATGCCTCTCAGTGTAGACCTGGAGAAGGAGGTAAGGGAATCCCTACTTGAACAGATAATGGCAACCAAGCCCTACAAAGCTAACAAAAAGCAGTTCAATGGCTGGACTACTCATGCTTTGAGGGAAGAACTGATCAGAATTGAAGAAATGGCCAAAAATCCCAAAGCTAAAGTCTCCATTCCCAATTTTGGCAAAGGCAGAGACCCAGTCAGAGCCTTGAAGTTCAAAAGAATGAGGCAGGAGATTGTAGCTGCCAATTATGGGGAGATGAGGTCTGTTTCCAGATGGTCAGAGCTTAGATTGGTTGAAACCTATAAAAGTCTGGAAGAGAATAGAAAGAAGGATCCCAGCCTTCCAAGAAAACCAGTCTACAATGATGAGCCTATGATGAAGAGACCCCAACAGACTTTCAACCTAGACAGCTTACTTGAAACCTCTGATCTCACTGCTGCTGCAAGTAGACAGTTCAAAAGGCAGAAGGAGATGTCAGAGGAAGACCAAAGAAAGTTTGCTGACACATTCATAAAGGAAGGGCTCTTCAATCAAATCCATTATTTCTCTGATCCCACAACAGAGAAACTAAGAGAACTCATAGGAAGACCACCATCACCCAACTCATCAAGAATAAAGGTTCATCTCAGCAAATCCACTGACTCAAAAATTCTAAAGTGGAAGGTCAACAAAGACAACCACGAATTGACACTGCTCAGGTCAGATGGAAAGGTTCAGAAGATCAGTATGGATGATGCTTACAGCCTTTGTGCAGAAGATCACCAAGCACTGCTAAATCTGGATCTGGAAAGAGATGAAGAAGACCTATTTGCTTTGAACTTTGAATTACAATTCAAAGGTCAAATCAGAGAAAGTCTGATGAGGAATAAAGATCAATGAATAAAGCTGAGTTTTGGCATCATCTGTTCTAGGGGGAGATTGTTGGGTCTGCTGACCTGGAGAAGAACAGATGATTGGAAAGCCAAAACATGCTATCTATTTGATCCTTGAATAAACAGTCTTTACAACTTACTTCTCCCAAAAGACTGCTGACCCTAACTACTGTTCTATCCAAACAACTGCTCAACAACTGCTGATACAAAGAACTGCTAAGGAAACAACTGATGAAGAACAACTGCTGACCAAAGGTCTGAAGAAGAGCAACAGCAGATACAAGTACTGAAGACCAAAGCACTGCTGGAAGCAACAGCACTTAGGCTTCAGCAGTGGATACAAGATCGTCAGAGTTTATCTTTAACAGCTGTTTACTATCAGTGCTTTCAATGTAACAGTAGTTTGTATAGCAGATGTTTAAGTTTGTTATTCTGTTAGAGGTCACTGTCTTAGGTGACGTCAGCCTAGGTCATCAGTGGTTTGAGTCAGTCTATAAATAGAACAGTGCATGTACTGTTCTATTGCATCACACACAAAACATTCTCTCTGACAAACAACTGTGTGATCAGGCTGAGGGGGAGTAACTTGTACGATTGTAATCTTTGATATATTAATGAAAGCATTCAATCGAAAAACATTTACTCTCTTGTTTTGATTTACAGTTTATTATTCCGCTGCACTTTCATTCTACTTTCATTCCATTATTGTCATCATTTAGTTAAACAATCAAAACAAACAAACTCAGATCCTAACAATCTAGCCCATATGTGAGAACATACTAGAAATAAATCGAGTGCATAATCAACCCTGTTGACTGTTATAAAATGATACATACCATACACTTATGGTCCAATTGAATATGTTATGCGATAACAAACACCCACGTAACCTTTGTAGGAGGCACGTATCCGGGTGGGATTGTCAGTCCAATAGATCTATCAATGTATACCGTCGGCTGATCAATGTTAATGATTATGCTAGAATGGTGCTTACTCTAATCATGCTCAAGACATAATGCAACATAGAAAACACATAGACACATTGATGATTGAATTGCAATGATAATGTTATAACATGTTTCACCCCAAAAATGGTGATAAATAAAAGGGGCTATGTAAAACTCACCTTAGCAAATGTTAAACTTGTTGAAAAGATGAAAAAATTGTGTTGCCCAAAATGATTCCAAATATCACCCTATAATAAGGTAATATATAATAAGTCTAAGTCTAATTAACTTACAAGTGTATCCTAGGGTTTCGATTTGGGGATAATCAATTGTTGAATTTAAATTAAAATGTTAATTAATAAAGGAAATTTGATAATTAATAAAAGAAAGTCTTTTTATAAAATTTGAATTTTGAATGTACACATTAAAGTGTTTGAAGCATAAAAATAATTTTTATAAAATTATTTCATTTAAAATAGATTTTTAAATCTATTTATTTATAAATAGCCAATATTTAACTTTAATATTCAAAAATACTAAAATTAAAGAATTCCTATTTTAAAAATCATATTTCTGCTCTAAATAATTAAAAATAATTTGTATAAAATTTTGGTGCAAAAATGATGCAAATTGGATTTATTATGATTTAATTATGATTAAATCTAACAAAAATTGATTAAAAATATAAAATAAATGATTTTACTGAATTAAAAATTATTTCAGTAAAGTTTAACTTTATAAAAAGTCAGGATAAATTTTGGAGAATTTAATAAAATTGTTTTGATATATAAATGGATTTTTATAAATATAATAGTATAAAAATGATTTAATTATTATAAATACTAAATAAATGAATTTCTGAAAAATAAAAATTGTAAATAAAACTTTTATCTCAGATTAAACAAATATAATTTTTTTAGAATTTATAAAATAGTTTTGATATTTTAAAATGAATTTAAAAGATTAAAAGGTTTTAATATATATAAATATATAATTGTAAAAAAAGAAGAAAAGAAAGGAACAAAAAGGGTCAGAGCCGGGACTCGAACCCGGGTAACCTCTGTGGTGGACCAAGGTCACAACCACTTGGCCTAGGCCGGTGGTTGTGATATTTCCTGTTTAAAAATAATTAAATACACATGCTCGTTTCAGTTTATCCCCAATTAAACACGAATGAACCCTAGAATTTGCAATCAAACGATTCAGATAACTTGAGCCCGATTAAAGATGGGGCTTTTGTTGTTTGATTGCCGACCAACAAAACCCATAAAAAAATGGACCTCACAGTGTTGAATTGAGTATTATTTCCGGGTCAAAGCAAAAGTCAACAACGAACAAGATAATGATAATCAGAGTGATTCAGAGAGAATTGGAGGTTGAGAGAGAGTTGTGAGCGAGTAATCAAGGTTCGCAGAGGGTCTATTTATACTGAGGTTCAATGGTTATGATTAATTGGAAAGTTTGACCTTGATTAATATCATACGCGTATAATTGAATCAATTGGTCAACGATTAGATGTAATTGACGTGTAATCGAGTTGTATAGGGCCGGCAATCACAAACATTTACCAATCATGGATCAATTACGAGTTAATGCACGAGCTTGGATCATACGCGAACCCACAGTTGACTTTCCTTGTCAACTGTGAAGGTTCTTAAAATGTGCATAAATATAATAGGCATCCGGGTTATTTCCAAAAAGATGGTCCAGCCCAGTTGGTTGTGCATGTGTGTGTGTTTGGCTTTGGCGCGGGTTCGAACCCCGGCCAAAGCATATTATTATTTTTTGATTTATATACAATCCAACATACATATATTATAATATATATATAGTATTAGGGTTCCACAATCGCGACAAAATAATTAAATGCGAATATAAGATGAAAACTTGACGTTTTATTAAATGCGAACGTGTAACGTACAAGTTTTTAATGCGTAATGTTACAGTCTCCCCTACTTTTAGGAACTTCGTCCCGAAGTTGGAGTTGGAGAGTCTGGTGGAAAAAGATGTGGATACTTCGACTTCATCTGGTCTTTACGTTCCCAAGTGAACTCTGGGCCTCGTTTAGATTCCCAACGAACCTTAACGATTGGAATACGACTGCGCTTGAGTTTCTTGACTCCAGTGTCAACAATCTCGACGGGTTTCTCGATAATGTGCATGCTTTCATCGATTTGCACATCCTCAAGAGGAACATGAAGGTTCTCATCTGCTAAGCATTTCTTGAGATTCGAAACATGGAAGGTCGGATGAACATTGCTTAGCTCAGGTGGAAGATCAAGCTTGTAAGCCACTTTTCCAACTCTGTCAAGAATTTTGAAGGGGCCTACGTAACGAGGAGCTAGTTTTCCCTTTCTATCGAAACGAATAACTCCCTTCCAAGGGGATACCTTAAGTAGCACAAGGTCCCCAACTTGAAATTCCAAGGGTTTACGACGTTTATCAGCATAACTCTTTTGGCGACTTCTAGCCTTGAGAAGATTATCCTGAATGAGCTGGATTTTGTCTGTGGTTTCCTGGATTAGTTCGGGTCCAGTAATACGAGCTTCACCAACCTCAGTCCAACAGACAGGTGAACGACATTTCCGACCATAGAGTGCCTCAAAAGGAGCCATGTTAATGCTGGCGTGATAACTGTTGTTGTATGAAAACTCAACCAAAGGAAGATGAGAATCCCATGCGCCACCAAAATCGATGACACATGCCCTGAGCATGTCCTCAAGTGTCTGGATGGTTCGTTCAGTCTGACCATCCGTTTGAGGGTGATAAGCAGTGCTCAGGTTCAACTTGGTACCCAAAGCATCTTGTAGAGATCCCCAAAAGTGAGAGGTGAAACGACCATCGCGATCAGAAATAATGTCCAAAGGTATACCGTGACGACATACGATTTCACTTACGTACATCTTTGCCAACCTTTCCACAGAATACTTCTCACGAATAGGTAGAAAGTGAGCTGACTTGGTCAAACGATCGACGATTACCCAAATACTATCAAAACCTTTGGGTGTGCGAGGGAGTTTGGTGATGAAATCCATAGCTATGCTCTCCCATTTCCAGACAGGAATCTCTGGTTGTTCAAGCATACCAGATGGTCGTTGATGTTCAGCCTTAACCTTGGAACAAGTGAGGCATTTTGCAACGAAAAGAGCAATGTCTTTCTTCATACCAGGCCACCAATAAGAATAACGAAGATCTTGGTACATCTTGTCAGCTCCAGGATGAATAGAGTAACGAGACTTATGAGCCTCGTTCATGAGAAAAGTACGAAGATCATCACGGTCGGGAATCCACAGTCGGTTAAGGAAATAAAGGAGACCATCGGGTTTGGTTTCAAGTTGAGTCTCAGCACCACAAGACATTTCATCGTACATGTTACCTTGGGTGACTGAGGTGTGTTGAGCCTGGAGAATGCGATCTTGAAGATCAGTACGAACTCTCGCACATTGGAGTTTGATACGCTCTTTACGACTAAGTGCGTCAGCCACAACATTCGCTTTGCCAGGATGGTAGCGAATTTCGCAATCATAGTCGTTAAGTAATTCAACCCAACGTCGTTGCCTCATGTTAAAATTCTTTTGATCGAAGACATGTTGGAGACTTTTGTGGTCCGTGAACACCACACATTTGGTCCCATACAGATAATGTCTCCAAATCTTGAGTGCAAAGACAACAGCGCCCAATTCAAGATCATGGGTGGTATAATTTTTCTCGTGAGTTTTGAGTTGTCGAGACGCATAAGCAATAACCTTTCCTCGTTGCATGAGAACACAACCAAGACCTTGGTTTGATGCATCACAGTAGACCACGAAATCATCATTACCATCAGGTAGAGATAAGATAGGAGCTTCACAAAGTTTCAGCTTAAGAGTTTCAAATGCTTCCTCTTGCTTAGGTCCCCACTCATAAGGTTTACCTTTGTGAGTTAAGGTAGTGAGAGGAACAGCGATCTTGGAGAAATTGGCGATGAATCGACGATAATAACCAGCCAAACCAAGAAAAGAACGGACTTCCGTTGGAGTGGTAGGAACACTCCAATTCTTCACAGCTTCGATCTTTGCAGGATCAACATGAATTCCGTTCATATCAATGACATGTCCCAAAAATTGAACTTCCTTAAGCCAAAATTCACATTTTGAGAACTTGGCGTACAGTTGTTCTTTCTTTAGGAGACTCAAGATAGAGTGAAGATGTTGCTCGTGATCGGATTTTGATTTAGAGTAAATCAAAATATCATCGATGAAAACGATCACGAATTTGTCGAGATAGGGTCTACAAACCCGATTCATCAAATCCATAAATACTGCGGGAGCATTGGTCAACCCAAAAGGCATAACCATGAATTCATAGTGACCGTAGCGAGTGCGAAAAGCTGTCTTGGGAATATCTTCATCGTGGACTCTAAGCTGATGATAACCAGAACGGAGATCAATCTTCGAGAAGTGGGTTGCTCCTTGAAGTTGATCGAAGAGATCGTCAATCCTAGGAAGTGGATAACGATTCTTGATGGTGAGTTTGTTGAGTTCACGGTAGTCAATACACATCCGAAGAGAACCATCCTTCTTTTTAACGAATAAGACAGGGGCTCCCCATGGAGAAGAACTAGGGCGAATGAACCCTTTATCAGAAAGTTCCTGTAATTGACTAGCAAGTTCTTGCATCTCAGAGGGTGCAAGACGATAAGGAGCTTTAGCGATAGGATTAGCACCAGGAACAAGATCAATACGAAACTCCACTTGTCGAGCAGGAGGCAAACCAGGTAAATCCTCTGGAAAGACTTCAGGATAGTCTCGAATAATAGGAATGTCTTGGATACTTTTGCCTTTGTCCTTCTTCTCTATCACGTTAGCTAAGAAGGCTGTATACCCCTTTCGTAAGTACTTTTGGGCAGTAGTACAAGACATAAGCTTAAGCTCACCACAGGGTTTCTCACCATAGATCTTCAAAATCTCACCAGATTCGAGAGGAATGCGTATGGCTTTCTCGAAGCACAGAATTTCGGCACGATGAGTTGACAACCAGTCCATGCCTACTATAACATCAAAACTACCAAGATGCATAGGGATAAGATCGATAGGGAAGGTATGATCATCGAGATTCAACAAGCAGTTACGAATAATAGAGCCGATCGAAATAGACTTCCCGTTAGCTACCTCTACCACGAAAGGGTCTTCTAGATTAGTGTGGGGTAAGTTAAGTAAAGGTTCAAACTTCAGTGACACGAATGACTTATCAGCTCCTGAATCAAATAATATGGATGCATAGTGGTTATTAATGAGAAACGTACCATTCACCACTTCGTTGTTGTCACGAGCCTGGTTAGCGTTGAGATTGTAGGCGCGACCTCGAGCACCTTGATTCTGGTTGCGGTTCTGGTTTTGGTTTTGGTTCTGATTTTGGTTACGGTTACGATTAGGGCAGTTGTTGATGTAGTGATTAGGGTTACCACACTCGTAGCATTGACCACGAGTAGGCCTGTTGTTTTGTTGGTTGGGAGCTGGGTTGTTGTTGTCTTGGGTAGCAGGAGATCGACAGACGTTCACCAGGTGACCATATCTTTGACACTTAGTACAAAATCGACATGGCACCTGCGTGGGATGATGGTACTTGCAAGTGTTGCACAAAGGGTGAGGTCCGGTGTATGGTTTCTTGGCTGGGTTTTGGGCAGCAGGTGGAGTAGCAGCAACCATATAGTTTCTAGCCTTGCGCTTTTTGTTGCTTGAGGTCTCAGGCTTGACTTCAATTGCAGGCTGTGGAGTGTCTTTGGCAACAGTCTTCTTAGTGCCCTTGCGAACGAGAGTACCGTTCTTCACGTGATTATCAGTAAGAGTGGCCGCTAGACGTTTGGCCTCTTCCAGAGTTGCAGGATTTCTACCCCAAACGGTGTCCTGGATTTGCATGGGCAGACCACCGATGTACTTCTCGATGGCTACCGGCAGAGGAGTAACTTTGTGAGGCAACAATAAGCTAAGCTCATGAAAGCGGGTGTTGTAGGCAAGGTTTTCCCCACTATCTTGAGCTAAGGTGTGGAACTCATCCTCAAGCTTTTTAACTTCATTGCGAGGACAGAACTCCTCTTTCATGATCTCTTTGACTTGGTCCCATGTCATAGCAAGAGCAACCTCGGCCCCACGAGTACGCTTTTCTTCATTCCACCATGTGAGTGCTCGTTTATGGAGAACACTCATGGCGTAACGAACCTTGAAGTTGTTGGGGCACTCACTGTTGATGAAGGTATTCTCAATACCCTCAAACCATTGGAGGAGTCCAGTAGCTCCTTCTTCACCGCTGAACTTTGGAGGGTTACAAGAGTTGAAATGTTTAAGGGTGCAAGCTTGGGGTCCATTACCATTGCCATTGCCATTCCCGTTCCCGTTGTTGTGACCATTCCCGTTGCCGTTCAATTGGATGACCTGAGCAAGTAAATTGGGAACCAGAGTTGCGATTTGCTGCGCCATTTGTTGAGAAATGATCGCAGCCAGTTGAGCATCGACCCCATTGTTGTTGTGGTTAGGAGCTTGGTCATGGTTGTGGTTATGGTTATCACCACCTTCTTCGTGGTTCTCACCATTGTTGTTGCGAGTGCTGCGATGAGGAGGCATGATCTGTAATAGACACAATGAAATGAATGAGAGTTTATATAAGGAATGTAATCATTTATTCATTAATTAAAACGAATAAACGAAAACGTTGACTTATCAAAGATTCTAAATTCTAATAACATATGAAGACATGCTTTAGCCTATAAGTGAACACTCATCCCGAGAATTCCCAGGTAGGCATCCGGGTCCCTCGTCTGATTGGGATATATGCGCAATGCCAGCCTAGACAGAAGACTCAGAATACAGGCGTTCACCCTTCCAGATTGCACGTGTTCGTTATTAAAATCTAGAACTTCGACGAGATTTCAAGGGGGTTCAGGTTAAACCTGAGGATTTTGTCCTATAAATCTAATGGTGGATCAGGATTGCAGCAGACAAATGAGAGTAGTCACATGTAGGTTTAGGGTTATAAGGCATAGGATAAGGATAAGATTAGGGAAGCAATTAGGGTTACAAGTAGGAGAAGCAAGTACTGTTTTAGTCCCTAAGGTTATAGTCTAGATTATTTCTAATAACCTAATTCCCTATAACCAAGGCTCTGATACCAATCTGTAACACCCCAACCGATGGCGGAAACATCGGGGTGCCACGTATTGATGATTGTTTTCAGTAGCACATGGTATAATATAAATTTTAAATAATTTATTCAAACGTAATATCCAAAATGTGAAATGATGTCTAAGAATTCAAATACATAATATCAAATAACAACTTCAATAACTTCAAATAACTTCAAGTAAAATCCTCATGCTAACTCAAGCCTCAGCTTCATTGTTACCTGAAACATGTTAATTTTGAAAGTATTTTGGGTCAACATAAGTTGGTGAGAATTACATAGGTTTTTGATAATAAAATGAATAAAATGTTGTGCAATTCATGTGTCATGTTAATCTAGCCCATATGTGAGAACATACTAGAAATAAATCGAGTGCATAATCAACCCTGTTGACTGTTATAAAATGATACATACCATACACTTATGGTCCAATTGAATATGTTATGCGATAACAAACACCCACGTAACCTTTGTAGGAGGCACGTATCCGGGTGGGATTGTCAGTCCAATAGATCTATCAATGTATACCGTCGGCTGATCAATGTTAATGATTATGCTAGAATGGTGCTTACTCTAATCATGCTCAAGACATAATGCAACATAGAAAACACATAGACACATTGATGATTGAATTGAAATGATAATGTTATAACATGTTTCACCCCAAAAATGGTGATAAATAAAAGAGGCTATGTAAAACTCACCTTAGCAAATGTTAAACTTGTTGAAAAGATGAAAAAATTGTGTTGCCCAAAATGATTCCAAATATCACCCTATAATAAGGTAATATATAATAAGTCTAAGTCTAATTAACTTACAAGTGTATCCTAGGGTTTCGATTTGGGGATAATCAATTGTTGAATTTAAATTAAAATGTTAATTAATAAAGGAAAATTTGATAATTAATAAAAGAAAGTCTTTTTATAAAATTTGAATTTTGAATGTACACATTAAAGTGTTTGAAGCATAAAAATAATTTTTATAAAATTATTTCATTTAAAATAGATTTTTAAATCTATTTATTTATAAATAGCCAATATTTAACTTTAATATTCAAAAATACTAAAATTAAAGAATTCCTATTTTAAAAATCATATTTCTGCTCTAAATAATTAAAAATAATTTGTATAAAATTTTGGTGCAAAAATGATGCAAATTGGATTTATTATGATTTAATTATGATTAAATCTAACAAAAATTGATTAAAAATATAAAATAAATGATTTTACTGAATTAAAAATTATTTCAGTAAAGTTTAACTTTATAAAAAGTCAGGATAAATTTTGGAGAATTTAATAAAATTGTTTTGATATATAAATGGATTTTTATAAATATAATAGTATAAAAATGATTTAATTATTATAAATACTAAATAAATGAATTTCTGAAAAATAGAAATTGTAAATAAAACTTTTATCTCAGATTAAACAAATATAATTTTTTTAGAATTTATAAAATAGTTTTGATATTTTAAAATGAATTTAAAAGATTAAAAGGTTTTAATATATATAAATATATAATTGTAAAAAAAGAAGAAAAGAAAGGAACAAAAAGGGCCAGAGCCGGGACTCGAACCCGGGTAACCTCTGTGGTGGACCAAGGTCACAACCACTTGGCCTAGGCCGGTGGTTGTGATATTTCCTGTTTAAAAATAATTAAATACACATGCTCGTTTCAGTTTATCCCCAATTAAACACGAATGAACCCTAGAATTTGCAATCAAACGATTCAGATAACTTGAGCCCGATTAAAGATGGGGCTTTTGTTGTTTGATTGCCGACCAACAAAACCCATAAAAAAATGGAACTCACAGTGTTGAATTGAGTATTATTTCCGGGTCAAAGCAAAAGTCAACAACGAACAAGATAATGATAATCAGAGTGATTCAGAGAGAATTGGAGGTTGAGAGAGAGTTGTGAGCGAGTAATCAAGGTTCGCAGAGGGTCTATTTATACTGAGGTTCAATGGTTATGATTAATTGGAAAGTTTGACCTTGATTAATATCATACGCGTATAATTGAATCAATTGGTCAACGATTAGATGTAATTGACGTGTAATCGAGTTGTATAGGGCCGGCAATCACAAACATTTACCAATCATGGATCAATTACGAGTTAATGCACGAGCTTGGATCATACGCGAACCCACAGTTGACTTTCCTTGTCAACTGTGAAGGTTCTTAAAATGTGCATAAATATAATAGGCATCCGGGTTATTTCCAAAAAGATGGTCCAGCCCAGTTGGTTGTGCATGTGTGTGTGTTTGGCTTTGGCGCGGGTTCGAACCCCGGCCAAAGCATATTATTATTTTTTGATTTATATACAATCCAACATACATATATTATAATATATATATATAGTATTAGGGTTCCACAATCGCGACAAAATAATTAAATGCGAATATAAGATGAAAACTTGACGTTTTATTAAATGCGAACGTGTAACGTACAAGTTTTTAATGCGTAATGTTACATGTAACACCCCAACCGATGGCGGAAACATCGGGGTGCCACGTATTGATGATTGTTCAGTAGCTCATGGTGAATAATAAATTTCAATAATTGATTTAAATAAATTACATACAATTGATCTACAAGAATTCGTACATCAAATTGAATAAAACTATGCACATATCTTCAAGCAATTCTTCAAGCAAGTAGAACCTGAAACATGTTAAGTTGAAAATATTTTGGGTCAACAAAAGTTGGTGAGAATACATAGGTTTTTGAAAATGATTGATAACAATTGTTTGTACAACATTCGAAGTTGTATGATGATAGAGTATGATACCGACATGTAACAATGCGTCTTTGTACAACCAAACCTTGTGTCGACTGATGACTAACTCGCAAGTTAGTTAAATGTTATTACTGTTATCGATCATCCCTGAGTCTATGCGGGGGATGGGTTTGTCAGACCTATAGCGCTATAATCTAAACAGGCGGCTTGATCATTGTTAATGATTGTACTGTGTCTTTTTGTTACAGTCAAATGATAGAATGATGTTGTAATTGAATCACAAGTAAATATGAGTAAATGATAGTATAAAATATTTGAACATGTTTCACCCCAAAAATAGTGAAAATAGAGTAAAGGGGCTATGTAAACTCACCTTAGCAAAACGTTATCTCTTGAAAAATAGTGTGTTGCCCCAAAGTATCAAGTATCACCAAACGCGTATTGATGCTGAATCGTTGGGTCAAAGCCGAAGTCAAACTCGAACGAAAACTTCAAGAACAGGAGGTTTTTGTGAAGAATTGAAGGTCGAGAGAGATGTAGTGGTGAGTTGTGATCGTTCACCAAGGTTCAATTTATAGTACACAAGCCTAGACGCTCGAATTGGTAAGGGTTGACTATACCATGAATGTGATACACGTTTGGCTTAATATGGTATCAATTAGTTGTTAATAGGCGTATATCCGAGGCATAATAGGCCGATAATTGCGTAATTGTGGTCAAAAGATCATTAAACATGGTAAAATTCAAATTAATATTCATACTGCTGCTGTTGCTCGACGAAGGGAAGGAAAAAGGAGATTTAAATGTGGTGTTATATATATTATTTGTTGGGTTTAAAGCAAAACAAGGGTGTGGAGCAGTGGTTAGTGCGCGTGTGTGTGTGTGACCCCGGTTCGAAACACAGCAAGGACGCACATTTTTTGATTCAAACCGGAAATAAAATGGGGGAGGGGCTGGGCCATTGGGCCGGGTTTTCGTGGGCTTGGCTGGGTGGGCCGGAATAGCAAGGGGTTTCTTGGGCCAGACTTGATTCATCAGTGAAGTAGTTTAGCCAAGGTTGTTTTTTTTTTTTTTTTTTTTTTTAAAAGCTAAAATAATAACTGATTATTATTATTTATTATTATTATTATTATTATTATTATAAACTTATATATATTCGTATATATATATATATATATATATATATATATATATGTATGAATAATTATTATTTCATTAGGCTTCAAAATATGTCAAAAATAATAACAATAAAACTTGTCGTTTTAATCCCGAACAATTATTTAATGCGAAATGTTACAGTCTCCCCTACTTTTAGGAACTTCGTCCCGAAGTTAAGAGAAAACCAGGGTTACAATTGGCCAACTACCGAAAACCTTGATAAAATTTCACACTACCTTAACGTACCTGTAAATTCATGATTACGTTCCGGACCGTAATTACCAATTTACCTTACATTAGGGTTTTGCGTCCTTTTATGACTTTACCGATTGTTAAGCAGGTCTGATAGTTTCCGCCAGTCGTTGAGCAGGTGGTAGGGCCTCGCCCGACTGTTGGAAAGACATGATGACCTCTACCAATCGTTAAGCTGGTTGTTTGGTAGTTAACTAATTGTTGTACAAGCAAGTATGATTATAGATATAGCAATTAGTTCACATTCAGACAAACATGCACACAGATGTTATGATAATACTTGAATTTTATTACTTGAATCAAATAGCGTCAATACATAGAATAAAAGCAACCAATAGTCAAATGGTGAGACTTGTGGTTAGGTAGCCGGAGGGTCTTGATCTCTGTTTAGTTGAGGGCATCGGTTACGGAAGTGATTTGGGTCTCCACATTCATAGCATTGACCATAGTTGTATTGATTAGGGTTAGCAGCTTGGGCAGTGTTGGTGGGTTGGTTGGCATTTGGATTTTGGGTCTCACGACACGTGTTGACCAGATGGCCATACCTTCCACAATTGGTGCACAAGCGACATGCTGAAGTAGTGGGATGATGTCGGTTGCATGTATTACATAAAGGATGGTTTCCTGTATAAGGTTTCTTGTTAGAAGCTTGTGTAGTGAGGTTGACATCAGGATCCTTGGCCTTACGCTTCTGATTCTCAGTAGTTACCGCGGCTACAATACTTGTTTTATTGCCTTTCCGAACTAAGGTCCCGTTCTTTACGTGATTATCAGTTAAGGTAGCTGCTAAACGTTTGGCTTCTTCAAGGGTAGCAGGGTTCCTTCCCCATACCGTGTCTTGAATCTGCATGGGCAAACCACCGATATACTTTTCGATGGCTACAGGTAGCGGAGTGACTTTATGGGGCAATAACAGGCTGAGCTCGTGAAAGCGGGTATTATAAGCAAGGTTTTCCCCACTATCCTGAGCAAGGGTGTGGAACTCGTCCTCCAATTTCTTGACCTCGTTTCGTGGGCAAAATTCATCTTTCATTATTTCCTTGACTTGATCCCACGTCATAGTAAGTGCAACTTCAGCTCCTCGGGTACGCTTTTCTTCATTCCACCAAGTGAGTGCTCGTTTGTGAAGAACACTCATGGCATAACGGACCTTAAAGTTGTCGGGGCACTCACTGTTGATGAAGGTATTTTCAATACCCTCAAACCATTGTAGGAGTCCTGTAGCTCCTTCTTCACCACTAAACTTTGGAGGGTTACAAGAATTGAAATGCTTAAGGGTGCAGGCTGGGAGACCATTTCCGTTGTGGTGTCCATTTCCATTTCCGTTGCCGTCGCCGTTCCCGTTGCCATTCAACTGGATGACTTGTGCTAGTAAGTTGGGAACTAGAGTTGCGATTTGCTGCGCCATTTGTTGAGAAATGATTGCAGCCAGTTGAGCATCAACTCCATTGTTGTTGTTGTTGTTGTTGTTGTGATGGTTAGTATCGTGGTTGTGGTTGTGATTGTTACTTCCTTCATCATGATTTTCACCACTGTTAAGACGAGCACTGCGACGTGGAGGCATGATCTGTAAGAGACACAGTGAAATGAGTGAGATTATATAAGGAATGTAATCATTTATTCATTAATTAAAACGAATAAACGAAAACGTTGACTTATCAAAGATTCTAAATTCTAATAACATATGAAGACGTGCTTTAGCCTATAAGTGAACACTCATCCCGAGAATTCCCAGGTAGGCATCCGGGTCCCTCGTCTGATTGGGATATATGCGCAATGCCAGCCTAGACAGAAGACTCAGAATACAGGCGTTCACCCTTCCAGATTGCACGTGTTCGTTATTAAAATCTAGAACTTCGATGAGATCTCAAGGTGGTTCAGGTTAAACCTGAGGATTTTGCCTTATTAGTCTAAGAGTGAATCCAGTGATGTAGAGCATCTTCTTGTAAGAATGATAGTAGGGATAAGAAGTAGGAGGGAGATAGAGATTAGCAAGTAAAGAAGCAAGTACTGATTAAGTCCTATGGTTATAGACTAGATTATTTTTCTAATAACCTAATTCCCTATAACCGTGGCTCTGATACCAATCTGTAACACCCCAACCGATGGCGGAAACATCGGGGTGCCACGTATTGATGATTGTTCAGTAGCTCATGGTGAATAATAAATTTCAATAATTGATTTAAATAAATTACATACAATTGATCTACAAGAATTCGTACATCAAATTGAATAAAACTATGCACATATCTTCAAGCAATTCTTCAAGCAAGTAGAACCTGAAACATGTTAAGTTGAAAATATTTTGGGTCAACAAAAGTTGGTGAGAATACATAGGTTTTTGAAAATGATTGATAACAATTGTTTGTACAACATTCGAAGTTGTATGATGATAGAGTATGATACCGACATGTAACAATGCGTCTTTGTATAACCAAACCTTGTGTCGACTGATGACTAACTCGCAAGTTAGTTAAATGTTATTACTGTTATCGATCATCCCTGAGTCTATGCGGGGGATGGGTTTGTCAGACCTATAGCGCTATAATCTAAACAGGCGGCTTGATCATTGTTAATGATTGTACTGTGTCTTTTTGTTACAGTCAAATGATAGAATGATGTTGTAATTGAATCACAAGTAAATATGAGTAAATGATAGTATAAAATATTTGAACATGTTTCACCCCAAAAATAGTGAAAATAGAGTAAAGGGGCTATGTAAACTCACCTTAGCAAAACGTTATCTCTTGAAAAATAGTGTGTTGCCCCAAAGTATCAAGTATCACCAAACGCGTATTGATGCTGAATCGTTGGGTCAAAGCCGAAGTCAAACTCGAACAAAAACTTCAAGAACAGGAGGTTTTTGTGAAGAATTGAAGGTCGAGAGAGATGTAGTGGTGAGTTGTGATCGTTCACCAAGGTTCAATTTATAGTACACAAGCCTAGACGCTCGAATTGGTAAGGGTTGACTATACCATGAATGTGATACGCGTTTGGCTTAATATGGTATCAATTAGTTGTTAATAGGCGTATATCCGAGGCATAATAGGCCGATAATTGCGTAATTGTGGTCAAAAGATCATTAAACATGGTAAAATTCAAATTAATATTCTTACTGCTGCTGTTGCTCGACGAAGGGAAGGAAAAAGGAGATTTGAATGTGGTGTTATATATATTATTTGCTGGGTTTAAAGCAAAACAAGGGTGTGGAGCAGTGGTTAGTGCGCGCGTGTGTGTATGTGTGACCCCGGTTCGAAACACAGCAAGGACGCACCTTTTTTGATTCAAACCGGAAATAAAATGGGGGAGGGGCTGGGCCATTGGGCCGGGTTTTCGTGGGCTTGGCTGGGTGGGCCGGAATAGCAAGGGGTTTCTTGGGCCAGACTTGATTCATCAGTGAAGTAGTTTAGCCAAGGTTGTTGGTTTTTTTTTTTTTAAAAGCTGAAATAATAACTGATTATTATTTATTATTATTATTATTATTATAAACTTATATATATTCGTATATATATATATATGTATGAATAATTATTATTTCATTAGGCTTCAAAATATGTCAAAAATAATAACAATAAAACTTGTCGTTTTAATCCCGAACAATTATTTAATGCGAAATGTTACACCGCCGCCACCACCACCACCTGCAAGCACTTTCAGAAACACTGCCACCTGCAACTACTGATAACCTTAATCCAATCTTCATTCATTATAAATCTGAACTCCTGGCACTCGGATCTATAACCATCAAAACCACATTTTTGAACCCATCACCACAACCGTGCCATCACCATTACTTCGTTAACCCATCACGAGCGTCCTCTATCACACTATCATCATTAAGTTACACCACTACAATAAATCCTCTATCATCAACATCATATCTTACCCCATAACTGCTAATCTAGAAAAAAAGGATTATTGGAAGGGGTTTACCTTTACCGTCGGTTTAGTTATCTTCTGATGAACCATCACGGCTCAATTTAAGAGGAAACGATAGATTTCTATGTGAAATGTGATGTTTGAAGTTCAATTGATGGTTTGTTGCAGTGGGAGGACTCGAACCTGTGATCTAAAGGTTGTTAGGACTAGGATTTCACCATTGAAACTACGCCTTAAAAAAATATAAATATATGTTTTGTTATTTGATTAGTCACTTTGTTTATAAGCGTTTTTTGTTTTTGTTTTTTTTATAAGTGTTCTTCTTTTGATTTATTATTTTGTTTTTTTATTATTTCTGTTAATCTTATAATTGTACATCTTTAAGCAAGATGATATTATTTTCTTTGAGTTCAAGACCGGATTTGTATTTAGATTTATCAATCAAAAAATCATATTCATTATCTATATATGTTTGAGTTTGATCGAATGATGTAACCAATTTCATTACGTATGAATAGCATTACAATAACAAATACGTTTGAACTGTCTTTATCCGACCCATTTTGATTTACTTGTTTTTTACCATGTCTATATTTTTGCAGCTCCTCACAAAAATTATTGGATCCGCCACTGAGTTTAAGAAATATACTAAAAAGTGTTAACATTGTCTTGTTGATTGAGTTCACTTTTAATCGTTTCTTCAAGTAAAAGTATTATCACCTATGTTGGTGTAAGATCAATTTTGGACCCAAGATTTTTCGTTTTCAATGGATTTCTTTTTTTTTTCGGTGTTAAGATTTTACAAAACCAAACGTTAGAATTTCGGCTCCGTCATTATTTTTCTATCTTACTTAATTATTTAAAAATATTTTTTTTGTTAAAGATAGTTATTATATTATTAATCAAATTATTTTAATATATAATTAATTATTAATAATTTAAATTAAATTTTATTTTTTTACTTAAAAACATCACAAAGTTCAAACTTATGTTAGCGAAAATACTAAAAAAGAAAAAAAATAATGAAGGTAATGGTTTTTATAAGTGATATCTAAAATTTTTAAATACTTGATGTGGTCAGATAGTAAATAATAGTAAAAATAAAATATTCTAAATAATAATAAAAAAATAGATTGTATTAAAACATCAAAGTTAATTCCCATATGAAATAAAAGTGATTTAAAAATAAACTTAAGAAATTTAAACTGCCATATTAATGTTCATTTTTAAATAAATATCTTGATAACTGTATATGTTAACAAATTCTATTATGTTTTACTCTATTAGTATAATATACCATTTTTCAACCGTGAAATAAATATGTTTTCTTAAACATAATTTTTTTATTAATTATATACCATTACATTTATCAACCCGTGTAATACACGGGATTACAACCTTGTATCAAATATTTAAATTACATATGCAATAAAGTATCATTCTAAAAAATAAACAAAGTAAACAATGTGTGTATATACATACATACATATACATATATATATAGGGTTAGGATACTTTGAAAACTCCTATGAGTTGTGAGAACTAGAGAACCATTGTGGACCTTTGATCTTCATGATCCAATGGTTGAGATCAAAAGTTAGGATTTTTGTCTTCACTTAAATATTAAGTATTTTTTTATTATCTTAAAGTACAATTAAGGGCATTTAAGTAAAAAGCCATGGGAGAGAAGATATAATATAATATTATGTTATTTTTTAATTAAAGTTTATTTTATTATTTTAATTAAAATAATATAATCTGATTTAATTTTTTAAACTTTATTTTATTTTTTAATTTTTTAAAACAAAAAATCAGATTGAACATTTTGTAGTATCACTCTCGTTTTTTACACTGGTGTAATTTTTTACACCAGTGTAAATCTCTTATACACAAACTTCTACACGAAAACACTATTGTACAAAAACAAACTAGATGATGGGGTGCTTTACATTCATATTTACACTGGTGTAAATCTTTCAAAAAATACAAAATTTTACAACAATTACGCTATTGTAGAAAACAAACCATGTTTACGCCGGTGTAAACTGATGTTACATAAAAATGAAATTTTTTTACGATGGTTTAACATTGGTGTAAAAAACAACAACACACCAATGGTTGCTTACAAAAAAGAGGCTACACCATTCGTCGTCGTCTCCACAACATCGGGTCCTTAAACGCAAAACAGCATCTTCTTCGCGGCATCATCTCCTAACAAGAAACAACAACAACAACAACAACAACAACAACAACAACAATAATAATAATAATAATAATAATAATAATAATAAAACCACGAAATCACAAACCTGTTTTTACGTTGGTGTAAACTAGTAAAAATAAGCACTAAATCACACATAGGTAACAACTTACATCGGTGTAAAAAAAATAAAAACAAATAATTGTGTAATGTGGTAATTTTATAATAATAAAAATAAAAATAAAAACAAGTCGCCTCAGACGGTCGGAAGGGATGCCTCTTTTGCTTACGGCAAACTCAGGCGCGCTTTTTTTAAAACAAAGAAGCAGGCCCCCGACCCTTTAATTTATCTTAAATATGTGCCCACACACCAACCGAAACCTTTACAGAGTTTACACCAATGTAAAACTCACTGTATAACAGACCATTTGGGGGTCAATTTTATAGAAAAATACATGCTAATGTATCTTTTGTATATTTATCGATGATCAAGTAATCGCATATTTATCGATGATCAATCACGCAAACAAGAAGAAAAATATTTTTTTTACATTTATTGATAAAGCCACTCACCCGTATTTTGTTTTACAGAAAACTGGATACATATGTTTTATTTAGTTTAATACACCAGTGTAAAACCTGAAAACATGAAAAATTATTGGATGGATACATATGTTTTCTAATAACTTATTGGTTTTCCAGGTGAGTACAAGAAAATTTAAGAAAATAACAACCTGGAAAATTAACATACTTATCCTTTACATTGGTGTAAAATCAAAGAACAATGACCAAAAACATGAAAATCTGTTACACGCTATTCTAACACAAAGCATTGATACTGAACTTAACATACTTATCCTTTACATTGGTGTAATAATAATAATAATAATAATAATAATAATAATAATAATAAAAACAGTATTGGAAGTAAAATCAACCCAAAATACCTGCTGAGAGAACGAGGAGCAGATAATAAACGCAAACAGTGAAGCTGAACAAATCACCACAGCCACCAACGACCACCACGGCCACCAACGACCACCACAGCCACCAACAACCACCAGCGACCACCATCGAAAACCAAAACGACCACCTGAACAAACCAACCCCTTAATCAGACCCATCTTAGTCAAAAACAAACCCCCCCAACTGAATCAAACCCTCAGCCAAACGAAAAAACACCTGAAATCAGATCCATTTGAGTCCCTGTTGTTCGCCAGCCAACCACCGAAGATCCGTCTTCTGTTCGTCACCATCACCATCAGCGTCGTCGTCGTCTTCTCTCTCCTCCCCTTTCTCTCTCATCCTAACCCAAATCAAATCCCCAAATCTGTTCGTCACCACCACCCCGTCACCATCCAGATCTGTTCGTCACCGTCACAGTCGACCACCCTGCACCACCCCCAAGCTGAATCATCACCGGATCCTATATAGAGGAGGACTAAAATGCGCCGATCTGTTGGGGTTTCTGTGGAGAATGAGTGTGTGAGTGTGATTAAGAGGCAGATTAGGGATATGAAGATGGTGTAGGTTAAGGTGCTCGCCATGTTTGGCTGGTTTTTTAGGGTTCTTGAGGTTTGTGTGTATGAGAGAGAAAGGGGACGAGAGAGAGAGTAGAAGTGAGAGAAAGTTTTTTGAATCTGATTAGAGAGAGATAGAGTTAATCTATTATTATTATTATTATTATTTAATTATAGAGAGTAATCATTACATGTGCAAAATTACCAAAAGACCCATAATTAATGGTGTGTAAAAGACTTTATTAACCCTAATTAAAAAAATACAAAAAATATAAAGGTGGGTGATGTGTCACTTGGTAAATGGTCCAGATGAGTTCTTAAGTTCTCGCAACTCAGAGAAGTTTTCAAAATATCCGGATCCTATATATATATATATATAGGGGAAGGATAAAATGATAACCCTCTTGAATTGAGAAAACCTTTGAAAACCCATGTAAAAAACCATTATTTTTTTTGAAAAAAAATAACCAATGTAAAATACATGTTTTTAAGCATTTTGGGCAAAAAAAATAACAAAAGCGCCGATGAGATTTTTTTTAAAAAAATAAACAAAGTTGCTAAAAAAAACATATGTTAACTATTTACCTATGTTTTTAGCAACTTTGTTTGTTTTTGAAAAAAAAATCCCATCGGCGCTTTTTTTATTTTTTTGATCCAAAACGCTTACAAACATGTATTTTACATCGGTTATTTTTTTCAAAGAAAAAAAATGTTTTTTACATGGGTTTTCGAAGGTTTTCTCAACTCAAGCGGGTTTTCATTTTATAATTGACCTATATATATATATATATATATATATATATATATATATATATATATAGGGGAGGATTTAAATGAGAACACCCATCTTTTGTGAGAACCATGAGAACAAATCTCAACCATTCATTTATCCCCCTCTTATTTTAATGAGAATGGTAACTTGGTAATTTATCAATCTTCTTTCTTTACTAGCCATCAAACATCCTGGTTCTCATTCATATTATCAAGAATTAGGGTTTTAGTCACGATCTTAGATCATGAATTACAGGTATCTTCATTCGTTTCTGATTGGGGTCGGATTCTAACTCAACATCAAGGATTCGTTCTATGATATTCGCCCATTCCAATAACAGGTCGCTTCACTCGTTTTTTATTCAACGATTTGATTTTATCAATTCTTTAATTTGTATCATATGTTTGTATTCTTCAATCACGACTTCGATCGATCTGCTTGTTTATTTTTCTAATGATGTGTATTCTGAACATATGATATGCATCATATGTTCATATGAAGATTCATACAATAATTCCATAGTTTGACCTAAAATATATGATAGGGATTAACCTAAAACAAATGATGATGATGTATATCTAAATTGGGTTTTGTGTTTGATAGGTTTGTGGGTAACATTTTGATGATGATGTATTGTTTGTTTGAAAAAATGGGTGATGCACGCTATGTGTTCGACGAAATGCTTAGGCATTATGTTGTGATGTCGACGGTTTTGTATTCTAAGTATCCAAAAATTTGGGTTGTTGAGGTGTAAGATTGGTTTTTGATGAAGCACTTGTTAAGGATACAGGGAGTTTAGGATGTTATGATTTTTGGATATCAATTGGCCTTTTCAATTACTAGTTACTTTTTTTTTGTTTATTTTTTGTACCATTTGATGACTTATCATGTTTTTTTGGTAGTTAAACTATTTTCGTTTATGTGCTTAGTCCAACAATAAAGTTTAAATAACAATCCAACATTAAAGTTTGAGTATTGTTAGCCATAGTGAAGTGCTAATGCCCACAAGCCAAATTAGTTTGAGTATTCAACATATCATTTCATGTTCTCCATTAATTATCTAACTCACTCGTTTATAAATTTTATTGATGATAGGGTGTATGCTTACTAGGAATGTTTGATACCGCAAAAGATGTGGCACGTGCTTATTACGATGCAACAAGGCGACTAAGAGGGTAAAAAACTAACAGCAAGTTTCAGATATCATTGGTGTTCCCATTGTATTCATTGAGTTAATGTTGAAAATGGATTAAGATCTCATACCATTTGTTTCTGGATTACACATTTGCAGCTGATTTACACATGTGTAAACTGTTCAATGTCTTTTATTTATATTTTACCTATGTTAAGTTGTATCACACATGTTTAAGTGCTTGTTTTACCCACTAATTGCTCACCGTCACTAATTTGTTCCCGGATTATAATATAGCTGGTCGTTTGAGTGGTCCGGGGGAGAAAGCGAAGGTTAAAGTCAAGAAGAATAAAAGGAAGTGCAAATTATATGGCAAAATTTCATACCATGATTCTCGGAACTGTCCTTCAAAAAAAAAAAAAAAGCAAATTGATGAACGTAGTCATTGTGATGAAAGAGCTTTAGTGATCAAGATAGCGAAGAAGATGAAGATATTGATATTGAATGAAGCTTCGTTTTTATATCTCTAGTTTTATTTTTGAGTAAGGTGGTTCATGTACTAGGATTTTAAACATATAACATTTTGTTTGAATTTGAATATTTATTAATGTTTGAATTTACAGTTATTACACTTTATTATTTTAATGTTCTAATATTATGTGATGAGGTTTGTTTTCCTTGTTTTGTTAAATTGTTGTTTTGTTAAATTGTTTGTTTTACACATGTGTAAATGCTTTTTTACACATGTGTAAATTGCATTATGTCCCTTATTTGTTTCTGAATTACACTTTTCCAGCTTATCTACACATGTGTAAGTGCCTAGTTTTGTTCAATTGTATTTCTTACACATGTGTAAATGCCTGTTTTACACATGTATAAACTACTTGCTGTCACATATTTGTTTCTGGATTAAACATTGAAGGCGACTTACGCATGAGCAAATTACCTTATATCCCTTATTTGTTTCTGAATTATACTTTTCCAGCTGATATAGACATGTGTAAGTGTCTAGTTTTGTTCAATTGTTTGTTTACGCACGTGTAAGCCTCTGTTCTACACATGTGTAAATTGCTTGTTGTCACCTATTTTTTTTTTATTGAAATTTTAAGGTTGTTTTACACATATTTAAATTGTTCACTGTCTTTTGGTCCTAGTTTTCCTGTGTTCGGTTGTTTTCCACATGTGTAAGTGTCAATTTTACATATGTGTAAATTGCTCACTGTCACACATTTGTTTATGTATTAAACTTTGAAAAAGATTTACGCATTTGTAAGTTGCCTTCTGACCCTTAATCTCCTGTTGGTTTACACATGTGTACATTCTTGTTTTACACATGTGTAAACTTTAGATATTGCAACCAAACTTAAATGAATACCCAACAAAACCAAACTTTCCAGACAATGCAACCAACACATTACCAACATAAACATCCATGTATCATATATCAAAAGTTATAATATATGATTACTTAAAAATAAAAGTGATGATCCATGTTAGAGATTTGCATGGTAACATAAAAACTAGTCATTAAATATCAACTACTCTAGCTTTTCATTTTGTTCTTTCTCCTGCTGTAATTGTCCTTTCTCAAGCTGCAACGCTTTATGGATCACACTTTCTTGATGATTATAGGCTTTTGAAAGCACAATCTTCACGGCATATTTCTTTGTTAGCAAGTTCAGTTATTCTTTATGTTTCTTGCTTTTCTTATTTTTTAAACTACATTCCCAATTCTTCAAACAAGTTTCCTTATGCACTTCCATGGGTCTTATCAAGAACACACCACAATCTACACTGTTTTTCTTTGTTGCCCGAGATAAGTTTAACTTTATTGGTTTCACCGCTTTCAAATCATTCCATTTCGCATTACCAATCGATTTCCAGTAGACCATAAACACGTGTTTCTGTTTCAATAAAGACCATTTGTAAGTTTTTATCATGTACTGTATATATTAGTAAACAAAACAATTTTTTAGATATTTCATGTGTCATTTCATTTCTAGACTTAACAGCACTATTTTTGTTTCAATAAATGTGTGAAAACAAAGTGAAATGTAACACCCTAAACCATCTTTCAGAAAATATGCAGCGGAAAATACGGACTAGAAAATTTCTTGCTTAATAGAACCTTTTCAAAGGTTTGGAAAACATATCTAAGAGATATTTTGGTGTTACATCCTTTTGTGTTTCTTATTACATTCAACATGACTCATATTTATTAAGTAATGAGACCGTGACCACGTACAATCCGCTCCCTCGCTCGATCTTCATCATCTCCTTACTTCATTAGGTAGACAAGATAACCTGCAATCACCACATAACCGTTTCATTAGTCCAATAGGTGACTTCATGTAAATTACTCACGATGCAGAAATAACATCCAACAATACTCCGTGATCCTGTTCAAATGCCTTCTTGCAAGTTCGGGTGTGATACCCCGATCCGAACCTCCTAGTCCCATGCATTCATACTTACATACCTGCATCTTCATTTCCATTCTCATAATAAAAGTTTAATAACCTTACAATACATACAAGCGTACAATTCCTATACACAACTTACCTTGACCCGTCATATTACTCTTCTTTCATGTATTCTCTAGGACCAATATGACGTTTCCAATACTATACTCAATCTACACATAATGACCAACCTTTACGTACATAAAACTCTCACTCAAACCCGGGTATAAGTACCCATACATACCTCACATTATCAACTTACAAAAGCATAACAAACCTACTTACCGTATATGTTACTATGTATACACACATATCAATTTAATTACATGCACACGCATCATTCCGTACTTGAGTCATATTTGCAAATCCGACATTCCTATTACTTGCTACACCCATACCTAGCATTCACGAAGTCCAACGATGTTATTCGATGCGTTAAACGCGAATACGGGTTGCGCATATAAGCGAAACATCAAAATACGACAAAAACAGGCAAATAACCAGTGGGGGACGCAAGCTTGCGCCCCTAGAGGGGGAGGTTGCGCCCCCATAGGGCGCAGATAAGCCCAACTTGTCCATCAGAGTCAGGTTGCGCCCGTTCAGGTCACCTTGCGCCCGGACCTGATGTGAGGTTGCGCCCACTATGCATTTTTCATGCTTTAATGGCATATCTTAAAACTCAAACCTCACAAGGTTCTAAGATCATTCCCCATGATTTTCCTAGGCGTTAAACTACTTGGATTACGTGGTATCATCGATAATGGCGTAACATTTCCTTGATGACCCGTTATCTCCTTTATATGAAACCAAACATGGGTCAATCTATGGTTGACCCATCACCAAGTTTCTTACCTTGGCACCACCATTAATTATTTGTTTCTTTCAAGATTCCCATGCTACATTAACATATAAATTCGATATCATAATGCAAGTTAAGTTCGGGAATCACTTACCTTAAGTCCTCCAAGTTCATGCTTGTTTACTTGCCTCATCTTGACCCATTAGCTTCCCATGCTTGAGTCCATCATTCCTATCCTTTCATGGCATCATGTTCACATCATTGTTAGCATACATGTTCATTTATAAACCAATCATATCCAACTCATATACCACATTGACTTGCATAGGTCAATTTCTAACATGCATACAACATAGCTTCTCACTCTTTTTGATTCATCATTTCAAGCAATTAAACTCAACAACGTATCTGTCACATAACCAAGCTAATGTGTCTCCCACGAAATCCTAAATCTCACAATCATGCTAGAAAACATACCACATTATTCCCACGTCAGTTGACTTTCCAGAAAGTCAACTTTCAACAATACAAACTTTCTTTTTACAAACATATGTCTATATTAACATACTAGGTCATATGAATTTCACCATAAACATCATATTCATATCTCAGTAGCATACAAGATCATTCATCATACCAATTAACCATCACATGGTGTGCATCATACTATTTAAGCATAGTGTACACACTACTAATGCATACTTCTTACCAATTCATATAATTCAATAAATTCCCACACGAATACTCTCTAAGACGCAACCCTCTTGTTAACCTACTATCAATTGCATCAATTATCATACTACTTTCATACTTGTCCAATCTTGCCTACAATTTCACAAGTTAGACTAATCTAGACATTTCATCAAACACTTGGTGTGCATACAACATTTAAAACACAATGTACAAGCATTTTATGCATACTTTCATAGCCCATAACATAAATCATCATATTTCTTCCCTACATTACATACCATTCATTCAATAGACATCAAATATAGCAAAACATCAAATTATTTCAATTTACATATCAACTTAACCAAGAATGTTCATGGGTTACACCCAAAGATCAACATCCACTTCCAAACTCCATGAAACCTCTTCAATTTACAAAATTTCCACAAAATTAGCATGCATACAAGTTTCAATCACAATTTGCCACTAGTCTCCACATGAATTCACACATAATTATGTATGAACCCTAGTATTTCATCATCCATGAAATTCTACCACTTACCTCATGTTTGTTAACACTAGATGACTAGGAATCTTCCAACATGTAGGTCCAATAATCGATTTTAGCATGGATTTGGGGCTGATTAGTGAGTTTGGGGTTGGGGGTGGTCTTCTCCTCTCCAAAAACGTGAACTCCTCTTCATGGAGTTCTTTTGTTTTGAGTCCTCCCCTTATTAACCCATGAATTAGGTTTTATTCAACTTAAGCCCCTCCCCTTTTGTTTACTTGTTATTTCAGGTTATAACTTATGTCACTACTAGCCATCCTTGTTTGACTGAAAACTTGGAGACCAAGTTGTCTTTAATAAGATATGAACCTTTATTTTATACAACATGTTCACCTACTACCAAATATTTGCGTTATTTAAATATTTGGGGCGTTACATGAAACAACTTCAAAATTACAAAACCATTAAGTCATTTGTTTTTACTGCTATTTTAAACAAATAAACCTACTGACTTACACATGTGTAAATAGCTTACTTACACATGTGTACACTCATCCTTTACACTATTCTGTAGAAAAAAGTTCACGCTCTTATTCTTGCTATTCTCTGACATTTATGACTGCAATTGTAGGGTTTTAATACAAGATATATTAAGCTAACAAGGACATTTCATCAAACACCTCGTTTACAACTACTTGTATCTGAACTACACCGCTCTTATTCTTGCTATTCTCTGATATTTGTATCTGAACTACACACGTGTACACTGCTCAGTGTCACTTCTTTGTTTCTGTTTTACACAAATGCATCTGAATTACACATGTGTAAATTGTTCACTATAACTTTTTTTTTCCGTTTTACACAACATAGCTGAATTACACATGTGTAAACTGTTAATTAAACCAAGATTGTATATAGCAAAACTCAAACATAATTATATTTATATTCTATATATACAACAAATCAAAACGTGAACAGTAACCAACTTTTTGCAGTTTAGACAGGGTTTTCATGTTATTTACGCCTCTGCCATTGAATTCTTATCCAGGATACCTATTCTTTCTTCTCTAACCCTCACCTCTTCTATCTCTATCTATGCTCTTTCTCTCTCTAAAGATTAACGCCGTTGCCAATAGATCGACGAATAAAGGTATGCGTTTTTTAACTCTCATCGTGAATTTGCTATCAAATCTAGGTTTTTTTTTGGTCTCGGGTTTTGTTTTGGTGGGGATGATGGTGGAGGATGGTGACTGGTAGGTAGAGGGTGGTGTTAGAATGGGAATTTCAAATCCGACGTAACCGCTGTGGTGGGTTGGGTTGGTAGTGGTGAATCGGTGGTTAATGTGTGTGCATATCAAAGTATTATTGAATAAAATAAAATCACTTACATGTTTTTTTAATAAAAAAAAGCTAATTGAGCTTTAAGGTCTTAATAATCAGCCGTTTGTAAGCAGTGTTTTCCCACAATAGTAATATTTAGACATGTATTTTCATAATAGCAAAATTTGAAGCCATTTTAGTTTTCTTACAAAGATTTAATAAGGTGATTATTAATTATATCAAGATTACTTAATAAGTATGTGGATTCATTATAGTATTGTTGGAGAGGTGTTAAACCAATCACTAAAGATTCTACTTATGACAGTGTATGGAGGATTGGTCGGTGCCGGTGGAGGCTTGGGGGATGACATGTATTTGATGAGAAATGTGTTTGGAACATTTGGGTTTTGTCTTCATCTTCCAGGCTCTGCTTTCTTATTCAATAATTTAGTCCCAAAATTATAGTTTTCAACCTAAATATTGATTTAAATATTATTTTACATGATAATAGTATGTGCAGAATGATTTAAAGAAACTTGATGCAGAGATTTGATTTATATTTAAGTGAAACCACCACCACCATTGTTTGATGGTGGTGTATCTGGTATACAAATTGAACATATGACATTGCTAAGGCTCATTTTTAGGGTCTCATGTCATTTTCATTATGTTGCTATATACTATACTATATGTGGCAATTGATAGATTTCCAAGATTTGACAAATGGATGTGTAATTACATTTTGGGTTCAAAATAATCGCGATACTAAAATGTTGTTTTCAGGTGATCAGACACGAGGACGGTGCTGATCCGATACAGGTTTGTTTAGTATGAAAATGGTAGTCGTTTTCCTGTAATGATGGATGTTGCTACCTGTTCGTCAAGTAACTATGGAAAAAATGACATGTTGTTTAAAGATCCAGAGTAAAAAAACTTCTACAACTAACCACTCTCATGGTAGATTTGTAATAACTATACCAACTATAAATCCATTTTGTGTTCTCAGGTTTGTTTAATAACCCTAACATTATGTGATGGCTTCATGTTGTAGACAAACTCAAGATTAACCTTTCTGAATCTGAATTTGAATATGCTTCCAGGTTAAAATAGCTTTCTAGATGCGGCCATTATAAAGTTGTTTTCGTTCCTTTACTTTTTATCGTTGCGTTTGCGAATTGCTTATTGGTATCTACGCTTGGACCCCGCCGCCCGCCGCAAAGCGCGGGTATCTTACTAGTTGATCAACAAGTATGATTTAAACCAAAATAGATTTGTCCAAATATCAAAATCGGTAAATTTCCAACAAGTCGTAATCCTTGGCAACCAACAAGTCATAATCCTTGACCTACAGTAACAACGATACATATAAGCAAAAATTATAATCCTTACTATATCCTAACCATAATAGCATAGAAACAAGTCATAACCCATTATGCCATCTACTCTTTTTTTTTCTTTTCATTTTTGTCTCTCTAAAACTCCAATGCTTTCTCGATCACATCTTCTCGACAGTGTATATTCTCTTTCCATTGTACAATCTTCGTATCATTTTCTAGGCTTCTACAATTATGACATCTAAAAGTTCTCTTTGTCATTTCCATCCAAGAGTAGAATTTAGCTTTTTTTTTTCTGTGCCTGGTCAAAGTAACAAAAGACAATACCATTAAGCCATTTGTTTTTGCTACTATTCTAGACAAATAATCGGATTTACACATGTGTAAATGAGCAAAACTGCTTGCTTACACATGTGTAAACCTCATAACTACAACTATTTAAATAGACATTAGTTCTAATGACGTATTTTCAATGTGTACATCAAATTTACACATCTGTAAATTTCTTACTTACACAGATGCAATAGTAACTAATTTGATTTACATATGTGTACAGAACTTTTAAGCATAAGGATGTACACATGTGTAAACTTACATATATATGATTTACTAAAAAAAGTCCTACCATTAATTTGCTTAAACTTAGTCTCAAACACATAATTCAACAAAATCAACACAACAATTACTTAGACCTTTAATCAAACACCTTATTTGCAACTACTCAATAAAAAATAACCAAAAAAACAACACAACACACACCTAGACATTTCATCAAACACCTTATGTGCAACTACTTTAACAAGTTCTTCACAAGAACATACAATTGCAAGCTTCTCATCAAATAACAGGTTTAGGTCAACAACATATTCATGTACCAATATTAAACAAAACAGAGTGTAGTTGTCCTTAAATCAACAATGATTTAGCAATGTACCTATCCAAAAATTAGATCAAAGCAACACTTTATTCAAAACCCTAACCTAAACACATATACGATGATCCAATACACAAACAATTATCAATCAAGTACACAAGCTAGTTTCCCTTCTTGTAGTTCTTCACTAGCAGTTCATTCACCAAAACCCTGTTCTAGTCGAACATCGACGGTGGACTCGTCGGAGCTGCATCCATCACCATCATTCGTTTCTTCTTAATCCTCTCCTTAGTTGAATGTTTTTGTAGTAATCATGTTACAACTTCGATTTTTCATAGTTGAATTCCATTATTCTGTTGATTGAAGGTAGGTTTTATGGTAAAGATCGATGATGGAAGGCAGGTTTTGAGAAGAAGGTTAAAAGAAGTACTTGACGAATTTGCCCTTTAGATTTGTTCCAGCATGTTTTTTTCTTGTTTAGAGTCACCTTCTAATCTTGGCCCTTGATCAAAATAGATCTATGGATGAAAATAGTTCTCGTTGTTCTCACAAAAATTCAAGTTCTCAAGATAACCCTTCCCTATATATATACTAGTAGGAAACCCGCGCGATGCGGCGGCGACTATAAATTACAACGTAGCTCTCGTTTTATAGTTCGCTTATCGATCCTTTTGTGGTATATTGTATTGTACGCCTATTAGTTTTCTTATTCGTGTAATATGTTACAACTCAATTAAGTTAATTTATTAGTCCTCACATTTTACACTAAAATCAATGATGCTCGTCTATCTGTTAAGAAGTGCGGAAACTGCATGGGCGTGGCTGACTACGCAAGCCGTCTGAGGTACGTATGGGCCCTCCATTGGGTTGGTCGTGGGGGTTTGTCCATAGTGTGGGGACTCCCCTAGGTAGTCGGGTAGAAATGTTTGTTGGCCGTTGTTGGGTCTGCTGACCTGGAGAAGAACAGATGATTAGAAAGCCAAAATATGCTATCAGTTTGATCCTTTGAATAAACAGTCTTTACAACTTACTTCTCTTAAAAGACTGCTGACCCTAACAACTGTTCTATCCAAACAACTGCTCAACAACTGCTGAAGAACAACTGCTGACCAAAGGTCTGATGAAGAACAACTGCTGATACAAGTACTGAAGACCAAAGCACTGCTGGAACCAACAGCACTTAGGCTCCAGCAGTGGATACAAGACCATCAGAGTTTTCCTACAACAGCTGTTTAATATCAGTGCTTTCAATGTAACAGTAGTTTGTAATAGGCAGATGTTTATGTTTGTTATTCTGTTAGAGGTCACTGTCTTAGGTGACGTCAGCTTAGGTCATCAGTGCTTTGAGTCTGTCTATAAATAGAACAGTGCTTGTACTGTTCTATTGCATCACACACACAAACATTCTCTCAGACAAACACTGTGTGATCAGGCTGAGGGGGAGTAATTGTACGATTGTAATCTTTTAGATAAATGAAAGCTTTCGATCTGAAAACATTTACTCTCTTGTTTTGATTAACAGTTTATTATTCCGCTGCACTTTCATTCTATTCTCATTTCATTATTACCATATTTAGTTAAACAATCAAAACAATCAAACTCAGATCCTAACAGCCGTTCAAAAAAAAAAAAAAAACAAAAGAAAAAGGCGGTCAATGATCAATGAATTTGGCACCAATATGAAACGTCAAACGGATGAATGGCATAGAATGAAAATAGGAGTTGCAAAAACGTCGTGGTGGCACGGACAATTGTACAAGAACTACAATTTTAAGACAAAAAAATAAATTCTAAGATCTAGTCTAAAAACTTATCGTTAGGTATAAATTGAATTGCTTCCATGTTTTTTTTTTTTTTTTGTTTATTTAAGATCTCAATCCCTATTTTGTTATTAAATCTTATATTTTCTCTAACATATAAAAAAAAAACAAAACATTTGTTATTAAGTTATTAAATCTTACATTTTTTCTAACATATAAAAAAACCAAAACGATCTATTAGTTTGGTGTGTTACATTCAAGACAAAATTTTAACCTAACCTAGAGGGCGTATCAACCAAGTCGCCATATAAGATGATACATTCATAGGCTTCAGTTATTATTAGTTTTTTTTCTTATCTAGCTCAATTGAGAGAAATATGGATGTTTTTTTTCAGGTGTCATTTTCACCGGATTTATTCTTATAAAAGGGATCAAGTGTGTCATTTAATGCATATGGGCTTTCAACATACATTGGTACCTCTAATTATCATCAACGGTTTCAATTCTACTGTTTCTCCTAAGGCAAGAACCCACAATATATGATGATTTATTAAGGTTTATTTAAAACAATCCTGAGACCATTCAATGCTAGCTGGGTCTACCGACACATCTTAAATTTATATTTTCATATATGTATATATATATATATAGACACACACAATTTTGAAAACCGATTATCCCAAGTTAATTATCATTTTCCAATTTATTTTGCACAAAAAAAAAATCAGAGACATTTTTTCTTGAAATTTTTTTACTCAAACCTATATCTAAGCAAAACAAATACGAAGTTTTTCCATCCCACACTTAGAAAGGCACGGTGTCTTCAATGTGCTCCAGAAAATAACGTGGAATAAAAAATAAAAAATGCAAAAATAAAGCAGAAACAAAATAAATATATAATTACAACAAATAAATGTAACGAACTCCCCTAGAATATGTGATGATAGCGTGTAGAAAGTGTCATGTCCGTCCATCATCTACAACAAAAATAAAGCAGAAACAAAATAAATATACAATTACTACAACAAATAAATGGAACGAATTCCCCTAGAATACGTGGTGATAGCATGCAGAAAGTGTCTCGTCCATCCATCATCTACAGTCGTATAGCATTTTCTTTACGGTCATAGTCAGAATCCTGCAAAATAAACTAAAAATAAATTAATTTGTCTAACTCGAGATATAACCTAGTTACTATAATAGCTTATACTTTTTTTTTTTTTTACATATAGGTGTATCAATGTTAGAGAGGGACTACTTTCGTAATTTTTTTATTATTTTTTTAATTATGGAAGTGAGCCCATTTGTATGTGAATATTGGAAGGTCTATTTAACGGAATTGATAGGTACGAGTTCATATCTAGATTATCTATCTAGATTACCTTATGTCACACCCTCAAATTACCACTTGCGGGGTTTTACCGCGAGGCGCATGACAAACCAGGATCCAAGTCAACGATCACAATAAACGACACTATATGAAGTACGTAAACCCAAAAACATAAATTTCATAAGCGGAAGCATTTAAAGAATTTAATCTCTACAAAACAGTGTTCCCAAGTATCCAAGACACTTATTACAAAACGTGCACTAAAATCTAGACGCCAATGCAGACCCGTGCGCCTAGTTCCGTTCATTGCTACCTTAGCGACCTGAGAAAAACATGCCAAAAAGATGTCAACATATAATGCTGGTGAGTTCACAGGTTTGTTCAAAATGTTACCAAAGTGTTACCATGTCCATACTATATCAATGTTACCAAGTACGCTAGCTAGGCGTGTGTTTCATTACTACTACGATTGGAAACCATTACTAGACACGTTTAGCAATGTTCAGCATGTTTAAGCAGCCCGTATGTTCAGCATGATACCAATGTACCTGTTCGAGACAATATGCACCCGCCCGGCCCTCCAAGCCGACGAGTGGGGCAGGTCACGCCCAATAGATCTATCCACATTTCCCCCGTTGTGCAAACCCGCACATTCATGGTTTCCCCCGGGACTTTCCAAAAGATCGTATAGCAACATAAAGTTAAACCATAGTATGACATATATTACCAAACCGTTTAGCGCATGCTTTCTCCCCCAAAAGTTAAAGCAGTAAAAGTGGGGCCGTGAACTCACCTTAAGTTGCGTTCTTCAAATATAAGTAAAGATGTTTAGCCCTTGATAATCCCTCTACCGGAGATCTATCAAAATGTTCACATAAGTGTTCCGACTAATAACCATAAGGTCATCTAGTCCCTGATTGTCCAGATCGTAACAGAGTATGTTTTAAAACGTGTTTAAATGTTTAACCGACACACTAGACCGACCCGACATCCCGTTGGTGACCCATTACCTTAACTAATCAAGTACACGTAGATTACACACAAGGTTCAAGCATAAAACACTTAGTTTGTATCAAAAATCTCATTTCTGCATCAGAACGGTCGAACCAGTCAGTTTTGAGTCTCCTTCGCACCTTTTTGTCTCCTTCGCACCATTTATAGTACGTTCGACCGTTTGATGCTTCCTTCGCCCGTTTATTCACATTCGTCCAATAAAAATCCCAGGTTCGACCCTGGATCCCTCCTTCGCACCATCGACTGGTCGAAGGAGGCCAGGTTCGCCCCTGTTGTATTATTTTATCCAAAAACGCTTCAAACACATTCAAAACGACCCGATACATCATCAAACACAGCAGTCAAGCATGAATAACTTATCCCTACAAAACCCCATCGATTTCCCCCGATAATACGTCCGTTTCAGCCCTTTCCCAAAATGGTAAAGATTATGGAAACATCACTTTCATGCATGAATTATTTACCCAATTTGGAAACTTTTGAAATCGATTCATGTTTAGCTTAAAATACTCAGTTTGTTGATTATCCGATCTTTCTTATTCATTCTATTGATCATAAATATTCATGCATCAAGTGTTAACCCAATAAAACCCCCAAATATCAATATATCCAATCCTAACCCTAGACAACCATAATCCAATCATAAACAACAATCCTATCTCATGTTTCTATCATAGATATAGCAGCAAATCAATGAACAACACATAACACCACATAGCACACAACTAACACATGTTATTCATTATAAAAACCTATGTTAATGATCATGTTTTGATTTAGAAAGATGTTTAAAAGGTTTTTAATCATAAAAACACCTTTAGAACAGATCTGGACAATTTGGGTTAGATGAAAACGAATTAACATGCTTTTAAAAGATTTAGGATTATGAACACACCTTGGATTCTTGTTTAGATGTTGTAGATGGGTTAGATTATGAAAAAGAAGAGCAAACACTCCTTCCTTAGTGTTTAAGATCGTTTGAGAGCGTTTTGGGACGGTTAGGGTTTGTGAAATGATGAAAAATGACAAAGGTTGGTATTTATACTAGTCTTCCTTCGCACCAACTCATTGGTCGAAAGTAGGCTCCTTCGCCCCTTTCATAGGGTCGAATGAGCCCTGTTTAGTCGAAGGAAATTTCTCAATTTCCACTTCCCTGGTTCGCCCACTTGCATGGGTCGAACCAGACATTTTTATTCTCCTTCGACCACTCGAAGTGGTCGAACCAGAGCCCCTTTCTAACTAGTTTTCCAGTTTGTCGTGTTTAACGCATTCTAACACATAAGCATGCATCCTTAGTCCATATTTAACACATTTAGGCACAGATAATCATTTACACATCATATAAACATATCTATGTATATAATCCACCATACAACCCATAATCTACACATATACTTAATTAGTTCATGTAACGTCACCAACAACGGAACCCGGTACTAGTGTATTACCAAAACGACTCCCAATGATCCTCCAGATCATTGTACCCTGGACAATCCTAACTTGACCCGACTCAACTTACCCAGTTAAGTTTGTTTATAAACGTTTCTCGCTAAGGTAGACTTAGATGTTACTAATATGTTTAAGCCGAACATGCCGGGTGTCACACCTTATTAAGGAGGAAGCATGTCCATGAAAGTAATTTCCTCTCAATTTTAAGATGGCATATGAAAACCCTCTTTGCAAATCTCTATATTTTTGTCATTTCTACCCTTTTTGCCCCTCATTTATAACATATTATGCACATTGTATATGTGTGTAATACACACTTTATATGTCTCTCAAGATGTAACCTACATTCATAACACCCAATAAAACTCATTTCCTTACTCTTGAATACTCATTTATAGTCATTGCTTTCTTGTCTTTTACATTTGTTTCACTTTTCAAAAAACTCATCTTACTTATATCATTACTTGACATGTCTAGGTTACTCATGATGCAAACCATGACAAAGTTCATAGATTTCGCATACAGAAACAAAAGCCATTTAACCAATTCGAGGTATTTTTCATTGCTTGATTTGTTTTACTGTCAATTTGTAATTTTTGTCCTTTTACATTGTTAATAATATACCTTTAATTGTGAGAAACATACACTTACTTATATTCATCAAATCTAGATTACCTTATTAAGGAGGAAGCATGTCCATGAAAGTAATTTCCTCTCAATTTTAAGATGACATATGAAAAGCCTCTTTACAAATCTCTATATTTTTGTCATTTCCTACCTTTTTTGCCCCTCATGTATAACATATTATGCACATTGTATATGTGTGTAATACTGTGACACCCGGCAAATTCTGGTTAACAACGTTGTCTAAATAAAAGTCTACCTTAGCGAGTCACGCGTATATTGTACTTAACTGGGTTAGTTAAGTCGGGTTATGGTTCGGGAACTATCGGTTAGTCGCAAGTAAGTTCATGCAATTAGGGCCAAATCGCATGAACAGTCATGCATTTGGTCCCCTACTCGCCCCTAAAGGGCCTACTCGCCCCCCTTATGGGCGATTAGGCTTCCCTAATCGCCTATAGGGGCTGCATAATCGCTAGTTACGTGCTGGACGACTAAAAACGACTATAAATACCATACTTGACCTCATAAACTTCATAATACAAACCCTAGTTGTAACACCCCAACCGATGGCGGAAACATCGGGATGTCACGTATTGATGATTGTTCAGTAGCTCATGGTGAATAATAAATTTCATTAAATGATTTAAATAAATTACATACAATTGTTCTACAAGAATTCGTACATCAAATTGAATAAAACTATGCACACATCTTCAAGCATTAATTCGAATCTTCAAACAAGTAGAACCTGAAACATGTTAAGTTGAAAATATTTTGGGTCAACAAAAGTTGGTGAGAATTACATAGGTTTTTGCAAATGCTTAACAATAATAGTTTGTACAACATTCCCAGTTGTATGATGATAGAGTATGATGCAGACATGTAACAATGCGTCTTTGTACAACCAAACCTTGTGTCGACTGTTGACTAACTCGCAAGTTAGTTAAATGTTGTTACTGTTATCGATCATCCCTGAATTTATGCGGGGGATGGGTTTGTTAGACCTATAGCGCTATAATCTAAACAGGCGGCTTGATCATTGTTAATGATTGTACTGTGTCTTTTTGTTACAGTCAAATGATAGTATGATGATGTAATTGAATCACAAGTAAATATGAGTAAATGATAGTATAAAATGTTTAAACATGTTTCACCCCAAAAATAGTGAAAATAGAGAAAAGGGGCTATGTAAACTCACCTTAGCAAAATGTTATGTCTCGTAAAAAAAATAGAATAATGTGTTGTGAATGTATGCGAGGCGAATCCCAAAGACTCAACAACGTAGCTAGTCCAAATTGAAGAAAACGAAAAAGAAAGAATATCAAGCTTCCAATTCGCCAATTACAAGAGCTTATAATCAAAGCTTCAATTGTAGAAGTAATAGACTATAGAAGAAAGGTATGAGGGAAAGTTTAATCGGATTGAAACAATCGATTTAGAGGTGCAAAGTATAATGGGTCATAGGTGGGTTTTTTATACTAGTTTTGGAGTCAATTAGCCATTAAAATTGGTCAACACCATAAAGTAAGGTTTTATGAAGAATTGACTATTTGACTCAAGGCTTTATTTAAAAAAAAAAAATCTTGTATGTGAAAAAAAAAAAGAATTTATAATCATATTATTATTATTATTATTTATATACATTTATGTATGTATATAAGTTGTGAGTTAGGATAAATAAAGACTTAGGCACATTTGTATAATATTAATGATAAAGGTGTAATAAAATATATATATATATATATAAGGGCTTTTTATGTATTAAAATTTTGGGGAAAATTTTGCGATGTTACAGTCTCCCCTACTTTTAGGAACTTCGTCCCGAAGTTAAAAGAAAAACACCAGGTATACAATTGGTCGACTACCGAAAACCTTGATAAAATTTCTCACTACCTTAACGTACCTGTAAATTTATGATTACGTTCCGGACCGTAATTATCAATTTACCTTACATTAGGGTTTTGCGTCCTTTTATGACTCTACCGATTGTTGAGCAGGTTCGATAGTCTCCACCAGTCGTTGAGCAGGTTGTAGGGCCTCTCCCGACTGTTGGAAAGACATGATGACCTCTACCAATCGTTGAGTAGGTTGTTTGGTAGTCAACTAATTGTTGTACAAGTAAGCAAGTATGATTATAGATATAGCAATTAGTTCACATTCAAACAAGCATGCACTTAGATGTTATGATAATACTTGAATTTATTACTTGAATCAAAAAGTGTCAATACATAGAATTAAAAAGTAGACATCATTCAAATGGTGGGGTTTGCTGTTAAGTAGCTGGAGGGTCTTAATCTCGATTTAGTTTAGGGCATCGGTTACGGAAATGATTTGGGTTTCCACATTCATAGCATTGACCATAGTTGTATTTACCAGGACGATCAAGATTAGCAACCTGAGCAGGGTTGGTTGGTTGGTTGGTGTTAGGGTTTGGGGTCTCACGACATGTGTTGACCAGATGGCCATACCTACCACAATTGGTGCACAGGCGACACATTGAAACAGTGGGGTGATGTCGATTGCATGTGTTTCACAATGGAAAGTTTCTTGTATAGGGTTTCTTGTTAGAAGCTTGTGTAGTGAGGTTTACATTAGGATCCCTGGTCTTGCGCTTCTGGTTCTCGGTAGTTACCGCGGCCACCATACTTGTTTTCTCGCCTTTCCGAACTAAGGTCCCGTTCTTTATGTGATTTCCATCGCCATTTCCATTTCCATTGCCGTTCCCATTCATTGGGATGACTTGAGCCAACAAGTTAGAAACCAGAGTTGTGATTTGTTGCGCCATTTGTTGGGAAATAATCGCAGCCAGTTGGGCATCAACACCTTTGTTGTTTTTGTTGTTGTTTTTGTTGTTGTTGTGGTTGGTGTTGTGGTTGTTGTTACTTTCCTCTTGGTTTTCACCACTGTTATTGTGAGTGCTGCGATGTGGAGACATGATCTGTAAGGGACACAATGAAGGTTCAATGTGGCATGAAATGAATGAGGTGATATAAGGAATGTAATCATTTATTCATTAATTAAAATGAATAAACGAAAACGTTGACGTATCAAAGATTCCAGATTCCAACAACATAGTGAAGACATGCTTTAGCCTATAAGTGAACACTCATCCCGAGAATTCCCAGGTAGGCATCCGGGTCCCTCGTCTGATTGGGATATATGCGCAATGCCAGCCTAGACAGAAGACTCAGAATACAGGCGTTCACCCTTCCAGATTGCACGTGTTCGTTATTAAAATCTAGAACTTCGACGAGATCTCAAGGTGGTTTAGGTTAAACCTGATGATTTTGTCCTATTAGTCTAAGAGTGGATCCAGTGATGGAGAGCAACCTTCTCGTAGGGATTAATGTAGGGATAAGAAGTAGGAGGGAGATAGAGAATAGCAAGTAAAAGAAGCAAGTACTGGTTAAATCCTATGGTTATAGACTAGATTATTTTTCTAATAACCTAATTCCCTATAACCATGGCTCTGATACCAATCTGTAACACCCCAACCGATGGCGGAAACATCGGGATGTCACGTATTGATGATTGTTCAGTAGCTCATGGTGAATAATAAATTTCATTAAATGATTTAAATAAATTACATACAATTGTTCTACAAGAATTCGTACATCAAATTGAATAAAACTATGCACACATCTTCAAGCATTAATTCGAATCTTCAAACAAGTAGAACCTGAAACATGTTAAGTTGAAAATATTTTGGGTCAACAAAAGTTGGTGAGAATTACATAGGTTTTTGCAAATGCTTAACAATAATAGTTTGTACAACATTCCCAGTTGTATGATGATAGAGTATGATGCAGACATGTAACAATGCGTCTTTGTACAACCAAACCTTGTGTCGACTGTTGACTAACTCGCAAGTTAGTTAAATGTTGTTACTGTTATCGATCATCCCTGAATTTATGCGGGGGATGGGTTTGTTAGACCTATAGCGCTATAATCTAAACAGGCGGCTTGATCATTGTTAATGATTGTACTGTGTCTTTTTGTTACAGTCAAATGATAGTATGATGATGTAATTGAATCACAAGTAAATATGAGTAAATGATAGTATAAAATGTTTAAACATGTTTCACCCCAAAAATAGTGAAAATAGAGAAAAGGGGCTATGTAAACTCACCTTAGCAAAATGTTATGTCTCGTAAAAAAAATAGAATAATGTGTTGTGAATGTATGCGAGGCGAATCCCAAAGACTCAACAACGTAGCTAGTCCAAATTGAAGAAAACGAAAAAGAAAGAATATCAAGCTTCCAATTCGCCAATTACAAGAGCTTATAATCAAAGCTTCAATTGTAGAAGTAATAGACTATAGAAGAAAGGTATGAGGGAAAGTTTAATCGGATTGAAACAATCGATTTAGAGGTGCAAAGTATAATGGGTCATAGGTGGGTTTTTATACTAGTTTTGGAGTCAATTAGCCATTAAAATTGGTCAACACCATAAAGTAAGGTTTTATGAAGAATTGACTATTTGACTCAAGGCTTTATTTAAAAAAAAAAAAATCTTGTATGTGAAAAAAAAAAAGAATTTATAATCATATTATTATTATTATTATTTATATACATTTATGTATGTATATAAGTTGTGAGTTAGGATAAATAAAGACTTAGGCACATTTGTATAATATTAATGATAAAGGTGTAATAAAATATATATATATATATAAGGGCTTTTTATGTATTAAAATTTTGGGGAAAATTTTGCGATGTTACACTAGTCGTCCCATAACCCGCCCCAACACACACACAACCTCTGGAACGCGATTTTTGATCAAAACACAAGGTTTCAAGCTTAATCCATCATTCTTTTACAAATCTAAGGTTTGGTTTCCATCCATGCAATCTTATAAACGTTTTTATACAATCCCTAATAGTCCAGACCTGTTCTAAAACGGAAAAGCTTTCTGAAAATCGTTAATAAGTGTTGTTAATCGGATTTTAACTAGTATGCATGTGTTATGTGTGTTTATGATTAGAAAGCTAGGGTTTTTATGATTCAAGATGAATGATTAACATGTTATTAGGTTAATTCAGAATACTAATGATATTATGATGATAAAATCTGAGAATTGATTATTAGGGTTATAGTTATGCATGTTAATGTGGTGTTTCATGCTATGTTTATGGCGTTTGGATTACATGGTTGCATGCAGGACTGATAATACGAGGTTAAACGAAGGATTTTGGTTTAAACATGTTTAGAATAGTTGTTGGGATGATATTGGGTGGTTACACACGTTCTGGATCTGATTTGGAGCGTTAAATGCGCGAAAAACCGGAACAGCAAGGTTACAGGCGATTAGCAATCCTAATCGCCTATGTTAGAGGCGATTAGGAGGCCAATCGCCAATGTTTCATGCGATCAGGCCCTAATTGCTAGTAGTTTCATGCGATCAGGCCCTAAATGCTAGTAGTTACATGCAATCAGCCCTAAATGCTAGTAGTTACATGCAATCAGCCCTAAATGCTAGTAGTTACATGCAATCAGCCCTAAATGCTAGTAGTTACATGCGATTAGCCTTCCTAAATTCCAGTTGACCAACCTAAATGCTAGTTGACTTTTCCTAATCGCGTGTACTGCTGCTGTAAGTATAAATTAGCATTCCGAGACCCGATTTGACATGTAGGAACATGCTAGGAACCCCGTAACATATCTAATAACTTGGTATCATATGTTTAAATGTAATTCGGTGATACGTGAACTATGTGCTATAACTTGTCGTGCATTAACGTATGTTAAGTGTGATTGCATGATTGCATGTTTGAGAGCGTAAACATAACACGGGAAGTCTCGGGTCACCAATGGGATGTCGAGTCTTGTACTTTGGGTCAGTTAAACAGTCACGGTGTTTTCAAACGAACTTGGTTATGGTCTGGACATCTAGGGACTATTTAACCTGCGGGTTATTAGTCTAAGTACTTGTAACTGTCATATGTTAGGTCGCCGCTTTACGGGACTAGCATAGCAGCTGAGTTTACTCGTGTTAAGGAGTAACGCAACTTAAGGTGAGTTTACGGCCCCTCTTTTAAACTGGTTTCATACTTTCGGGGGAGAAAACATGTGTTAAAACGATTATTTGGTAACTACTGTCATACTATGGGTTTCTATTGTGTACTACACGATCTTTGGAAGTCCCGGGGGGAACCATGAATGTGCGGGTTTGCACAACGGGGAAATGTGAATAGCGCTATTGGGAGTGACCAACCCCGCTCGTCGGTTTGGAGGGCCGGGCGAGTGCATATTGTCTCAAACAGGAACAACAGGAACAACAGGTTTACTTTTCGGGCACATCATCTGGTATGCGAGTTAGTAATGGTTTTCCAATCGTGGTAGTAACAAAACATACGCCTAGCTAGCGTACACTGGTTTTCGATTTGTTATAGTATGGACAGGTGGACTTGGTACTTGGATTACAAAACCTGTAAACTCACCAGCATTTTTGTGCTGACGTAAACTTTTACTTGTTTTCTCAGGTCGCTAAGGTAGCACTACTGGACTAGGGCGCACGCGTCTGCACGGCGTCTAGTTAGAGTCGCATGGTTTCATATGTTAAACATTTGGTTTACTTTTGAGATACTGTTTTGAATAAGCTTCCGCTGTAAACGGGGATTTTAAACTATGTTTTGAAATTGCATTATATTTAGACTTGTTTATTGTGATCGTTGGTTTGGATCCTGGTTTGTCATGCGCCTCGCGGTAAAACTCCGCAAGTGGATTTTGAGGGTGTGACAAAAAAAAAAAAAGCATTAATTGCAAACCATAAACCATGAGATCATGTGCATGGAGTCATTTATAAAAGTTTCTGTAGTAGTTTGAATGGTGTTTTATCTAGATACTTTGGAGTAATAAAGATTTGGGCATGATTACTAAAATTCGAATCTTGGTCGCCGGACAATCAATGACTCAACGAATCATATAGCCGATTAATGTTCTAAAATTTTAATAATAAAAATATATAGGATCAAGCGAAATTCATCGATTCTCGTTAATTTATTACGAGTTTATCATCACAGCCAAGGTGAGTTTTACATAGCCCCGCTTTTTACTGTTTTTATATTTTTAGGGGTGAAACATGTTTACTTTTGTCTTGCTTATTTCTTTATGCATTTGTTTTTATTATTAGTTGGTGAACCCGCCTCAGTGTAGTCATTAACTTTGATCAAGCCAACTGTAGTAGATTATAGCGCTATAGGTTCGACAAGCCCATCCCCCGCATAAATTCAGGGATGATTGAAACAGCTTTTTACTAGCTCATTGAGTTACGTCATTTTATACTAGCTCATTGAGTTACGTCAATTTATACTAGCTCATTGAGTTACGTCATTGTCACTAGGGTTGACTATACAACACCATGGTTTCCAATTAATATTATTACAAATTGTTTTGATATATAGACATGACTTACAAAACTTTACTAATTAACTTTTTTTAAAACAAATGTATTACTCACCAACTATTTATAGTTGACCCCCACATTTTCCAACTTAAACATGTTTCAGGGAATAATGCAACATGAAGTTCTATGTGCTTTGGACGTTAGAAGTTGAAGTCTAGTTTTAATTTTATTGGGTTATTGGTTTAGTTTGATGTTGAACATTTAGTATTGTTACTTTTCGTTGTAATAAATTCCATTATTGGAATGTTTAATTAATGGAAATTGAATTTTAAACACCATGTGCTTTTGGACAATCGTCACTACGTGACACCCCGATGTTTCCGCCATCGGTTGGGGTGTTACAGATGAATTTATTACAACGATAAGAAAACAAAACTAAATGTTCAGCATCGGAAAATGTGGGGGTAGGTTGAAAAATTAGATAAGATCATTTGTCTTGCTTATTTCTTTATGCATTTGTTTTTATTATTAGTTGGTGAACCCGCCTCAGTGTAGTCATTAACTTTGATCAAGCCAACTGTAGTAGATTATAGCGCTATAGGTTCGACAAGCCCATCACCCGCATAAATTCAGGGATGATTGAAACAGCTTTTTACTAGCTCATTGAGTTACGTCATTTTATACTAGCTCATTGAGTTACGTCAATTTATACTAGCTCATTGAGTTACGTCATTTTATACTAGCTCATTGAGTTACGTCATTGTCACTAGGGTTGACTATACAACACCATGGTTTCCAATTAATATTATTACAAATTGTTTTGATATATAGACATGACTTACAAAACTTTACTAATTAACTTTTTTTAAAACAAATGTATTACTCACCAACTATTTATAGTTGACCCCCACATTTTCCAACTTAAACATGTTTCAGGGAATAATGCAGCATGAAGTTCTATGTGCTTTGGACGTTAGAAGTTGAAGTCTAGTTTTAATTTTATTGGGTTATTGGTTTTCGATTTGTTATAGTATGGACAGGTGGACTTGGTACTTGGATTACAAAACCTGTAAACTCACCAGCATTTTTGTGCTGACGTAAACTTTTACATGTTTTCTCAGGTCGCTAAGGTAGCACTACTGGACTAGGGCGCACGCGTCTGCACGGCGTCTAGTTAGAGTCGCATGGTTTCATATGTTAAACATTTGGTTTACTTTTGAGATACTGTTTTGAATAAGCTTCCGCTGTAAACGGGGATTTTAAACTATGTTTTGAAATTGCATTATATTTAGACTTGTTTATTGTGATCGTTGGTTTGGATCCTGGTTTGTCATGCGCCTCGCGGTAAAACTCCGCAAGTGGATTTTGAGGGTGTGACAAATACACACTTTATATTTCTCTTAAGATGTAACCTACATTCATAACACCCAATAAAACTCATTTCCTTATTCTTGAATACTCATTTATAGCCATTGCTTTCTTGTCTTCTACACTTGTTTTGCTTTTCAAGAAACTCATCTTACTAATATCATTACTTGACATGTCTAGGTTACTCATGATGCAAACCATGACAAAGTTCATAGATTTCGCATACAGAAAGAAACGCCATTTAACCAATTCCAGGTATTTTTCATTGCTCGATTTGTAATTTTTGTCCTTTTACATTGTTAATAATATACCTTTAGTTGTTGGAAACATACTCTTACTTATATTCATCAAATATTTATGGTGTACAGGATGAGGTTGCTAAAGAATTGGTGTACCTATTCAATTTCAACACTTCTTGTATGGCCAAAGAGGCGGAACCACACACATCGTCCTAATCGACCTTCAACAGCTTTGTGGGAAACCCAATCGGAATTTTTTTTCTTTAATTGCTAATATCTTTTATAAATGTTAATATGTTTTATCTATAGAGTTGAGATCAATATTTATCATGTTGCTATTGGTTTTATTCACAAGCTGAACTCAAAACTGTTATTGGAACTGCAGGTTGGGTAATTGAGGGAAGTTTCCAATAAGAATCACAACGCTAAACTGAAAATGTTCTTGGAGATCGAGATTGGATCGGTAATATCTTCCCGTCATTTTAATTCACTGCTGCTTTAATACAGTTTGTTTAGTTGAAACATGCCGATTCAGGATTTGGTTGCCTTGCATACAATTTGTTTTTGGTCCAAGTTTTACGTTTATATAGTGTCCAATATATCATATTCGATTATTAGGAAGTTGTATACATTGTAAATAGAATTTGAGTGCATTTCAAAGAGTTTGATAAATATTATGTCCAAAGATGTACACCATTGTAATTTTGTATTGTGTACAAATATTTAAGCATAATTTACAATACACTTAAAGTCAATTTAGAGGGATTAAAGTTGGACATTCATCAAACTTTTAAGACACTTTAAGGCCATCTTAGTCAATTCAATTCATACTAACCTTTCATCTTCCTTGGTGGTTCATCATAATGAATACAATATTAACTACACAAATGATGATTAGTTCACATTCCAATCATCATTCGCATAACATTGTTATAAAGAACAAATTCACTTTAACCAAAAATTTAATTCGGAAATTCGAAATCGTCTCTTCGATTTCCATAACTCTATCTTCTTGAAACTATAAGTTCTTCCATACCCATCACACCCAGATGTTCGCATCTTGCTGGTTCTTTTCTTCGATTGACAATCTGTTGATGCTGCTAAGGTTGGATTTATATTTTATTGTTTTTATAGTTATATGTTCTTGATTTTTCTTGTTGTGTTTCTTTGCTTTTATAATACAAATTCAGTGTTATTTTTCAGGTAAGTGGTCTAAAGAATTCGCCTGGATCGAGTAAGAGGAGTTCCAGTTGGATCAAGCTTTATTGCTCTTGTAGAAAAAAAAATTCTAAATTTGTAGCAAACACATGAATTGATATGTTTTTTTTTTTGCTGTTAATTATTTTTTTTTGTTGGTTATTGATCTATGCTATGTCTGGTTAAGACTATAAAAATGTTTAAATTTTCAATCATGAGGATTGGTTCGCCCATTTAGTTGTGTTGTATAATTACAACTAACAAATTTGATTAATGATTTATTGACATAATTCATGTTTTGTTTTGATTGGTAACATCACTCTTTTAGTCTTAACTTAGACTAGAAATTTAGCTTTTACTTGGTTATTCATGCATGTTATGCTTTTTAAAATAACTATATTAAAGGTTACAACCATTTAGGTGTAACTCATTTCCGGTATTGATTAATAACATGAATCTTAAATTGAGCTTTTAATGGGTTATTCATCTATGCTATGTTTTCTTAATATATGTATTGAAACATAGGGAAATTAATTCTCATTTAGAAGTGAGAATTTGATTAGAAGCATAGTTAGTTTGCTACATGGTTCTAAGTGTTTTGCACACACACCAGATCCTCGTCGCAACGATAGTCATGGACGACCCTTAAAACGGAAGGGGTTGAACACAATATTGCGTATAAAAATTTAGGCCGATGACACGTAAACTTACACTATTGAGCAAAGAAAATGAGAGTGGGGCGGGGCACCCTCAATCGACCACTAGACTCCACTCCTAATTTCAAACTTATTTAAACATGGAATTCAATTCTGAATTGATTAAAAAACTTATAATTTGAATAGTGGACATAATGATTTAGAGTATTTATAGTTACCAACACATGTATATGCATTCCACATAGTTTTAGCATATTTTTAAGGCTTAGTTAGGGTACATAAATCCTCATGGACACGATACACGAAAGAATTGATAAAACTAAATATAGAATATCACATTTTATATTATCGCTCCCGCGGCAATGCGCGGGCTTCCTATTAGTATTTATTTCAAGATGAGGTTGCTAAAGAATTGGTGTGCCTATTCAATTTCAACACTTCTTGTATGGCCAAAAAGGCAGAACCACACACAATATCTTTTATAAATGTTAATGTGTTTTATCTATAGATTTGAGATCAATATTTATCATGTTGCTATTTGTTTTATTAACAAGATGAACTCAAAATTGTTATTGGAACTGCAGGTTGGGTAATTGAGGGAAGTTTCTAATAAGAATCACAACGCTAAACTGAAAATGTTCTTGGAGATCGAGATTGGATCAGTAATATCTTCCCGTCGTTTTATTTCACTGCTGCTTTAATACAGTTTGTTTGGTTGAAACAGGTCTGTTCATGATTTGGTTGCCTTGCATACAATTTGTTTTTGGTCCAAGTTTTACCTTTATATAGTGTCTAATATAGCATATTCGATTATTAGGAAGTTGTATACATTGTAAATAGAATTTGAGTGCCTTTCAAAGAGTTTGATAAATATTATGTCCAAAGATGTACACCATTGTAATTTTGTATTGTGTATAAATATTTAAGCATAATTTACAATACACTTAAAGCCAATTTAGAGGGATTAAAGTTGGACATTCATCAAACTTTTAAGACACTTTAACGCCATCTTAGTCAATTCAATTCATACTAACCTTTCATCTTCCTTGGTGGTTCATCATAATGAATACAATATTAACTACACAAATGGTGATTAGTTCACATTCCAATCATCATTCGCATAACATTGTTATAAAGAACAAATTCACTTTAACCAAAAATTTAATTCGGATATTCGAAATCTTCTCTTCGAGTTCCATAACTCCATCTTCTTGAAACTATAAGTTCTTCCATACCCATCACACCCAGATGTTCGCATCTTGCTGGTTCTTTTCTTCGATTGACAATCTGTTGATGCTGCTAAGGTTGGATTTATATTTTATTGTTTTTATAGTTATATGTTCTTGATTTTTCTTGTTGTGTTTCTTTGCTTTTATAATACAAATTCAGTGTTATTTTTCAGGTGAGTGGTCTAAAGAATTCGCCTGGATCGAGTAAGAGGAGTTCCAGTTGGATCAAGCTTTATTGCTCTTGTAGAAAAACAAATTCTAAATTTGTAGCAAACACATGAATTGATATGTTTTTTTTTTGCTGTTAATTATTTTTTTTGTTGGTTATTGATCTATGCTATGTCTGGTTAAGACTATAAAAATGTTTAAATTTTCAATCATGAGGATTGGTTCGCCCATTTAGTTGTGTTGTATAATTACAACTAACAAATTCGATTAATGATTTATTGACATAATTCATGTTTTGTTTTGATTGGTAACATCACTCTTTTAGTCTTAACTTAGACTAGAAATTGAGCTTTTACTTGGTTATTCATGCATGTTATGCTTTTTAAAATAACTATATCAAAGGTTACAACCATTTAGGTGTAACTCATTTCCGGTATTGATTAATAACATGAATCTTAAATTTAGCTTTTAATGGGTTATTCATCTATGCTATGTTTTCTTAAAATATGTATTGAAACATAGGGAAATTAATTCTCATTTAGAAGTGAGAATTTGATTAGAAGCGTAGTTAGTTTGCTACATGGTTCTAAGTGTTTTGCACACACACCAGATCCTCGTCGCAACGATAGTCACGGACGACCCTTAAAACGGAAGGGGTTGAACACAATATTGCGTATAAAAATTTAGGCCGATGACACGTAAACTTACACTATTGAGCATAGAAAATGAGAGTGGGGCGGGGGCACCCTCAATCGACCACTAGACTCCACTCCTAATTTCAAACTTATTTAAACATGGAATTCAATTCTGAATTGATTAAAAAACTTATAATTTGAATAGTGGACATAATGATTTAGAGTATTTATAGTTACCAACACATGTATATGCATTCCACATAGTTTTAGCATATTTTTAAGGCTTAGTTAGGGTACATAAATCCTCATGGACACGATACACGAAAGAATTGATAAAACTAAACATAGAATATCACGTTTTATATTATCGCTCTCGCAGCAATGCGCGGGCTTCCTACTAGTATTTATTTCAAGATGAGGTTGCTAAAGAATTGGTGTGCCTATTCAATTTCAACACTTCTTGTATGGCCAAAAAGGCAGAACCACACACAATATCTTTTATAAATGTTAATGTGTTTTATCTATAGATTTGAGATCAATATTTATCATGTTGCTATTTGTTTTATTAACAAGATGAACTCAAAATTGTTATTGGAATTGCAGGTTGGGTAATTGAGGGAAGTTTCCAATAAGAATCACAACGCTAAACTCAAAATGTTCTTGGAGATCGAGATTGGATCAGTAATATCTTCCCGTCGTTTTATTTCACTGCTGCTTTAATACAGTTTGTTTGGTTGAAACAGGTCTGTTCATGATTTGGTTGCCTTGCATACAATTTGTTTTTGGTCCAAGTTTTACCTTTATATAGTGTCTAATATAGCATATTCGATTATTAGGAAGTTGTATACATTGTAAATAGAATTTGAGTGCCTTTCAAAGAGTTTGATAAATATTATGTCCAAAGATGTACACCATTGTAATTTTGTATTGTGTATAAATATTTAAGCATAATTTACAATACACTTAAAGCCAATTTAGAGGGATTAAAGTTGGACATTCATCAAACTTTTAAGACACTTTAACGCCATCTTAGTCAATTCAATTCATACTAACCTTTCATCTTCCTTGGTGGTTCATCATAATGAATACAATATTAACTACACAAATGGTGATTAGTTCACATTCCAATCATCATTCGCATAACATTGTTATAAAGAACAAATTCACTTTAACCAAAAATTTAATTCGGATATTCGAAATCTTCTCTTCGAGTTCCATAACTCCATCTTCTTGAAACTATAAGTTCTTCCATACCCATCACACCCAGATGTTCGCATCTTGCTGGTTCTTTTCTTCGATTGACAATCTGTTGATGCTGCTAAGGTTGGATTTATATTTTATTGTTTTTATAGTTATATGTTCTTGATTTTTCTTGTTGTGTTTCTTTGCTTTTATAATACAAATTCAGTGTTATTTTTCAGGTGAGTGGTCTAAAGAATTCGCCTGGATCGAGTAAGAGGAGTTCCAGTTGGATCAAGCTTTATTGCTCTTGTAGAAAAACAAATTCTAAATTTGTAGCAAACACATGAATTGATATGTTTTTTTTTGCTGTTAATTATTTTTTTTGTTGGTTATTGATCTATGCTATGTCTGGTTAAGACTATAAAAATGTTTAAATTTTCAATCATGAGGATTGGTTCGCCCATTTAGTTGTGTTGTATAATTACAACTAACAAATTCGATTAATGATTTATTGACATAATTCATGTTTTGTTTTGATTGGTAACATCACTCTTTTAGTCTTAACTTAGACTAGAAATTGAGCTTTTACTTGGTTATTCATGCATGTTATGCTTTTTAAAATAACTATATCAAAGGTTACAACCATTTAGGTGTAACTCATTTCCGGTATTGATTAATAACATGAATCTTAAATTTAGCTTTTAATGGGTTATTCATCTATGCTATGTTTTCTTAAAATATGTATTGAAACATAGGGAAATTAATTCTCATTTAGAAGTGAGAATTTGATTAGAAGCGTAGTTAGTTTGCTACATGGTTCTAAGTGTTTTGCACACACACCAGATCCTCGTCGCAACGATAGTCACGGACGACCCTTAAAACGGAAGGGGTTGAACACAATATTGCGTATAAAAATTTAGGCCGATGACACGTAAACTTACACTATTGAGCATAGAAAATGAGAGTGGGGCGGGGCACCCTCAATCGACCACTAGACTCCACTCCTAATTTCAAACTTATTTAAACATGGAATTCAATTCTGAATTGATTAAAAAACTTATAATTTGAATAGTGGACATAATGATTTAGAGTATTTATAGTTACCAACACATGTATATGCATTCCACATAGTTTTAGCATATTTTTAAGGCTTAGTTAGGGTACATAAATCCTCATGGACACGATACACGAAAGAATTGATAAAACTAAACATAGAATATCACGTTTTATATTATCGCTCCCGCGGCAATGCGCGGGCTTCCTATTAGTATTTATTTCAAGATGAGGTTGCTAAAGAATTGGTGTGCCTATTCAATTTCAACACTTCTTGTATGGCCAAAAAGGCAGAACCACACACAATATCTTTTATAAATGTTAATGTGTTTTATCTATAGATTTGAGATCAATATTTATCATGTTGCTATTTGTTTTATTAACAAGATGAACTCAAAATTGTTATTGGAATTGCAGGTTGGGTAATTGAGGGAAGTTTCCAATAAGAATCACAACGCTAAACTCAAAATGTTCTTGGAGATCGAGATTGGATCAGTAATATCTTCCCGTCGTTTTATTTCACTGCTGCTTTAATACAGTTTGTTTGGTTGAAACATGTCTGTTCATGATTTGGTTGCCTTGCATACAATTTGTTTTTGGTCCAAGTTTTACCTTTATATAGTGTCTAATATAGCATATTCGATTATTAGGAAGTTGTATACATTGTAAATAGAATTTGAGTGCCTTTCAAAGAGTTTGATAAATATTATGTCCAAAGATGTACACCATTGTAATTTTGTATTGTGTATAAATATTTAAGCATAATTTACAATACACTTAAAGCCAATTTAGAGGGATTAAAGTTGGACATTCATCAAACTTTTAAGACACTTTAACGCCATCTTAGTCAATTCAATTCATACTAACCTTTCATCTTCCTTGGTGGTTCATCATAATGAATACAATATTAACTACACAAATGGTGATTAGTTCACATTCCAATCATCATTCGCATAACATTGTTATAAAGAACAAATTCACTTTAACCAAAAATTTAATTCGGATATTCGAAATCTTCTCTTCGAGTTCCATAACTCCATCTTCTTGAAACTATAAGTTCTTCCATACCCATCACACCCAGATGTTCGCATCTTGTTGGTTCTTCTCTTCGATTGACAATCTGTTTATGCTGCTAGCGTTGGATTTCTATTTTATTGTTTTTATAGTTATATGTTCTTGATTTTTCTTGTTGTGTTTCTTTGCTTTTATAATACAAATTCAGTGCTATTTTTCAGGTGAGTGGTCTAAAGAATTCGCCTGAACCGAGTAAGTGGAGTTCAAGTTGGAAGCAAGCTTTGTTGTTGTTGTAGAAAAAAATTTCTAAATTTATAGCAAACACATGAATTGATATATATATTTTTTTTGCTGTTAATTATTTATTTATTTATTTATTTATTTTTTTGGTTATTGATCTATGCTATTTCTAGTTAAGACTATAAAAATGTTTAAATCTTTAATCATGAGGATTGGTTCGTCCATTTAGTTGTATTGTATAACTCCAACTAACAAATTTGATTAATGATTTATTAACATATTTCCTATTTTGTTTTGATTGGTAACATCAATCTTTTAGTCTTAACTTATACTAGAAATTGAGCTTTTATTTGGTTATTCATGCATGTTATGCTTTTTAAAATAACTATATCAAAGGTTACAATCATTTAGGTGTGCTATATAATTAGAGTCTACAACTTTGATTAATGACTTTTGAACTCATTTCCTGTATTGATTAATAACATGAATCTTAAACTGAGCTTTTAATGGGTTATTCATCTATGTTATGTTTTTTTTTTTTTTAAATAAGTATTGAAACATAGGGAAATTCAATCTCATTTAGAAGTGAGAATTTGATTAGAAGCATGGTTAGTTTGATACATGGTTCTAAGTGTTTTGCACACACACCGGATCCTCGTCGCAATGACAGTCAGGGACGACCCTTTAAACGAAAGGGGTTGAACACAATATTGCGTATAAAAATTTAGGCTGATGACACGTAAACTTACACTATTAAGCAAAGAAAAATGAGAGTGGGGTGGGGCACCCTCAATCGACCACTAACCTCCACTCCTAATTTCAAACATATTTAAACATGGAATTCGATTCTGAATTGATTAAAAAAACTTATATTTTGAATGGTGGACATAATGATTTAGAGTATTTATAGTTACCAACACATGTATATGCATTCCACATAGTTTTAGCATATTTTTAAGGATCAGTTAGGCTACATAAATCCTCATGGACACAATACACAAGAGAATTGATAAAACTAAATATATAATATCACATTTTATATTATCGCTCCCGCGGCAACGCGCGGGCTTCCTACTAGTATTTTTTTTTTACATTTGAGTAGTTCGGAGTTTGGTTTCTCATGTTCATGATCATGTAGTACTTGTGACATTTTGCTTGTCCCATTTTGTTTGTTTTATCAATCATATATTGACATATCCATTCGAATAGACTGTGAGAGATTAATGTAATTGCTTTTGTGAGTTTAGTATCACTTTTCTTGGAAATGATTTTTGCTTATGTAAATCTTAACTAGATAAAGATTGTTGGAAGAGCTACACACGTGAGGTATGTTGTCAAATTGTTACCATTTTACAAGTTTTTAAGTATGATCTCTTAAAGTGTTCTTTCTTAATTATAAAATATGTTTTGTTTTAACTTGTGTATGTATGTGTGTATATGTGACTAAAAGGGACTTTTTTGCTCAAGCCAGTATAGGTTGATGAAAACTTGATAGAGCACGTAAATGGATTAAATGATTAATAAGAAAGATTAGATTACATTATTTTGATAAAGAAATTTATTAATTTTCTCATTGTTTGTATATTTTTATAACCTTGTTTTAAGAGGGTGTTTGGGATTGAGTTTGGAGATGCAAAAGTGCTTTTGGTTAAAAGTGCTTATTGGCTTATGACTTTTTGAAAAGGAGTTTTAAAAAATGTGTTTGGATTAGCTTTTGAGATGAGAAACGTCAAAAAGTCAATAAATTGTTGTTTTTTAAGTGTTTCGCTTAACTTATTGTGAATATTGGTTGAATGGGAGGTAGATTTGAATTTTTTTTCCAAAAGTCAAAAGCCAAAAGCCAAAAGCCAGGATTTCTAACTTTTCAAAAATAACTTTTTCACCCTTAAAAGCCAAAAGCCAAGAGTCAAAACAGAAAGTGCTTTTGAGTTACACAAACAACTTATTGACTTATTAGCTTTTTGGAAAAGCCAATAAGTCAATAAGTTGTTTTGAAACTCAATCCCAAACACCCTCTAAAAGGTCGGCGATGACCACTAGAAAAAGACAAAAATGCCAACTTTCTAAAATTGACAAAAGTGACCCAAAACTTTATAAAGACCAAAAAATGCTAAATTTCTAAAAATACAAAAGTGACTTATAACTTTCTAAATTCACAAAAATAATCTCCATACTTTCGAAATTTACTTAAATGACCCCGTACTTTCTAACTACTCTTTTCACATCTAACTACTCTTTTACGAATGTGTCTATATAAATTCCAATTCGTCTAAACTTTAACGTAATTTATTTTTGAAAACAATTCGTGTCCATTACAAAATGTTTTCTTTTTATGTATGTTTTGATGTAAAATTTGTTTGGAATCAAATGGGGTGTGGTGTAATATGTTTACAATCGACGACATAAATTTGAGTGAGCATATGCTTCGACATAAGTTTTGTTTGGAACGAGTCTAGTCGATTATAGTCTATATTTTATGATGCCATGTACGCCGCCACCGCACTTGTTTATTTTATTTTGTATAATTTTACGAATCAAATTTAATATATTTTCGTTCACTGGTATGAATTTTGATTACTCTACGTTTTGACGTAAAGTTAATTTGAAAATGAGTCGAGTTGGTTGTAGTCTATAGTTGATCATGTTGCGTACGACGCTGCCGCAATGCAGTAAAGAAACTAGTTAATTAATAATTGAAATTAATATTTTAGATTTATTATATTAGAAAATATACTAGTGATATAACTTTGAGTTCATAAGAAACTAGTGGGGTACGCGCGTTGCGGTAGGGAACACAACATCTAGGTGTGTGATTTCAGAGATGCCCATAAGACGGTTCGGTTCAGTTTTGACGCATAACCATAACCAAAACCAAAACCAAAACCAAGCTAATTTTGGACTGAACTTTTCAAGCTAGGTTCAAATGCCTGTTAACATATTAACTTATTTTTTTTTTTCAAAATAGCTAAAAGCATAACTTGACTTAGCCAAAAGTTTAGTGTATAAGTTACACAAGAATGAGTGGATTCTTTAGGAAAACAAGAGTTCATTTTATAGTAAATTATTTGCAAAGTTTCTTTGTCATCCAATGTGGGACGAGCAAAATTGCAAAAGATTTGAGTATTTAGGTAGCGTTTGGTACGCAGTAATGAGAGACGAAATGGAATGAAACATTACGATGGAATGGAAAAAAAAGTGTTTGGTTGGTCAAGGTAATGCAATCATCCATTGCCTCCTTCGTTCCATTCCCTCTAAAAACCCCAAAATTCATTCCATCCAACCCCCTATTTTTTTTCTATTCCATTCCCTATGTCACCATTCATCACCAATGACCACCACCCACCTCTACCACTACCACCCATCGCCACCACCACCACCTAAGCCACCATGAACCACCTCTATCGCCGACCACCACCGCTACCTCCAAGCACCGACACTCTCCGTCACCGAGCATTGCCATCCACCAACCACCACCACAACCGATGCCGCCACCACTCACTACCGCTATCACTCTCTATCGCCACCCACCGTCACCGACCACCACTACTATCACCACCAAACATCGCCATCCACCACCACCACCCATTGTCGTCGGCGCCACTGACCATCACTACCACCATCATCGTCACCGTTGGTGCCACCACCCATAGACCACCACCATCTCTACCTCCGCCACCACCAATCACCGTCACTGGCACACAATGCAAACAACCAATGCCACCACTCGCTGCCGCCAATTTTATTCCCTTGTCATTTTCCTACATAGAAAACAATACAAAGTAATTATTCATTCCATTTTTACGTGTAACCAAATAAGACCATGGAATGATAATCATCCATTTAATTCATTCATCCATTCCATTACCTTCTCCATTCCATTCCCTCTTTCATTCCATTATCCTATACTGTAACACCCCAACCGATGGCGGAAACATCGAGGTGTCACGTAGTGACGATTGTTCAATAGCTCATGGTACTAAAGTGTAAATATTAATACATTGATTAAATAGTTTATTAAATTGAAATGAGATACAATGATTCAAACTAATAATCTAAACTTAAATGCGATGAATCCAAAATCTAAGTATAAATCCCAAAGGCTTAAAAGTCGTCTAAAAATAACCTGAAACATGTACGAAAATAGTATAGGTCAATACAAAAAAATGTATTGGTGAGCATACCCTGTTTTGAATACATATAGTAGGAAAAGTGTTTCGCAAGTTATGTGCTATGATATTTGCAATATGTGAAAGGGTCAAAATCAAGCCTAACAGCATTCAACAAGCGTTCAAATATCGATCATAAAAACCATAACAATGACCAAGGACTCAACACATTCACATAAGTCAATCAAGAGAAATAAATCATAGTACTACTCATTGTTATGTTCGGCGCACAGTGGTTAATGATTTTGATAAGTGTTCATAAAATTCACATAAGCATTTCATAAAGCACATCGCGCTATAAAGAATATACATAAGTTTAATAATAATGGTACATGATTCACCCAAAAAGAGTAAAACAGTAAAAAGGGGTTAGATATACTCACAGTTTTGCTAAGTGGTGAATCCAACAAAGTTCATCACAAAAGGCTTGGGAATTCCAAAGAACTCAACCTATATGTATAAGAATACTAATGTGGAAAGTGACTTAAAAAGTATAAGGAATCTATAATCAAAGGCATTAGGTTTTGCTAGTCTAATGTAGGGAAGATGAAGTTTTATGGTAACTCGAATTTAATAATAATTTTAAATAAAATATATCATGATTTAAGATCAAATATGTGGCTAAGAAAAGATAAACACTTATGTTTTCCAGACTTAGGAATATTTCTGTTTTAATTAAATAATTTATTATGACTAATTAAATATAAATAAACCAGAAATATAAGATTTGGTCCAAAAATAATATTTTATGAAAAAAATGATTATTCTCTTATGTAAAATAATGAAAATAATTTTTTCATAATTTTTCTCAATTTATTTGCATTTAAAACATATTTAATGAATTTAAAAAATAACTATTTTCTGAGAAATAAATATTTCAGTTTATCATACTTAGAAATAATTTCCCAAAAATTTTGAGTTTAAAATCATTTAAAACGAATTTTTAACCAATTAATTATGATTAAAACAATTTAAATCGATAAAAATACGAAAATAATTTATTTTCCAAAAAATAAAAATGTGAAAATTTTCTTTAGGGTGTCAAGATGTTACACGTAAATTTTAATTCTTTTTTGGTAAAAATTGGATTTGTTATGAATATTTTGAGTTTAAATGGATTTTAAATGATTAAAATAAAGAATTAATAAAGGAAATATAAAAAGAAGAAAAAAATCAGAAATGGTGGGTTGCTTGGGTTTCGAACCCATGACCCTTGGTTCATAATATATGTGACTCAACCACTAGACCAGGTTATGACTTTGCTGTGTTTAAACTTTAAAGAAACAAAATTATATTTAAATAATAATCCAAGTTCATCTTTTTCCCCAATATCCTAGCCAAGAACCCTAACCCTAACCCCAAATTTAATAATTCGAATACGATAATATTAACGCCCAAAAATAAGGGGCTTTCACTTGGAAATGATTAACTAATAAAATTGCAATATAATTTCGGACTTACATAATTGTTTTGGGATCGAAAACGTGGCAGAAAATAATCAATATGTAAGAACCGATTTAGAGAGTTTTAGATCGTATTTTGATGCTTTGAAAGTTGGTTTTATACAAAACTTTGACTAACTCAAGTATTTGAAATTTCATAGTAACTTGTGGAGGCGTGCTTTAGCCTATAAGTGAATGCCCATCCCAAGAGTTCCCAGGTAGGTATACGGGTCCCTCGTCTGATGGGGATTTATACAAAATACCAGGCCTAGACAGAAAACTCAGGCTCTCACCCTTCCAGATTGTACGTGTCCCGCCACTAGTGAATTCCAAAACTTTGGCGAGATTTAAAACCGAAGTGTAGAAATAAACCTTTGAGGTATGGATATCACTTCTAACTCAAAGATGTATTTTAAATGAACATACGGAGTAGTGAAACTAGTCACTAAGTTAAAGGATATCACTCCTAGCTTAGTGGTGAAGTTTCTTTTTGGAGGAAATATTCTTTGAGGTGTGGATATCATTCCTATCTCAAAGATATATTCCAAAGATAAATAATATATAGAGAAGTGAAACTAATTACCAAGGTATGGATACCACTCTTAACTTTGTGATATCGTTTCGTCTGTGAAGTACGAGCGTCTTCTTCTCCAAGTAAAATACCGGAAAGAATAACGAGAAAGAATCATAGCGAAAAGATCTTGAAAGAAAATATTTGGATAAAGAGAAATATACACGAGAGGACTCGTAAATGCAAGCTTAGTTATAGATTAGGCTAAAAGGCATTCTAATAATCTAATTCCTATAACCACGGCTCTGATACCCATCTGTAACACCCCAACCGATGGAGGAAACATCGAGGTGTCACATAGTGACGATTGTTCAATAGCTCATGGTACTAAAGTGTAAATATTGATACATTGATTAAATAGTTTATTACATTGAAAGGAGATACAAAGATACAATGATTCAAACTAACAATCTAAACTGAAATACAACGAATCCAAAGTCAAAGTATAAATTCCAAAGGCTTAAAAGGCATCTAAAAAATAACCTGAAACATGTACGAAAATTGTATAGGTCAATACAAAAAAATGTATTGGTGAGCATATCCTGTTTTGAATACATATAGTAGGAAAAACGTTTCACAATTTATGTGCTATGATATTTGCAATATGTAAAAGGGTCAAAATCAAGCCTAAGGCATTAGGGTTTGCTAGTCTTATGTAGGGAAGATGAAGTTTTATGATAACTCGAATTTAATAATAGTTTTGAATAAAATATATCATGATTTAAGATCAAATATGTGGTTAAGAAAATATAAAAACTTATGTTTTCCACACTTAGGAATATTTCTGTTTTTTTAAATATTCATAAAACAATTAAATAATTTATTATGACTAATTAAATATAAATAAGCTAGAAATATAAGATATAGTTCAAAAATAATATTTTATGAAAAAATGATATTCTCTTATGTAAAATAGTGAAAATAATTTTTCTATAATTTTTCTTAATTTATTTGCATTTAAAACAGATTTAATGAATTTAAATATTTTAATGATTAAAACTGGTAAAAATAGCAAAAATAACTATTTTCTAGGAAAATATATTTTATTTCAGTTTATCATACTTAGAAATTAATTCCCAGAAATTTTGAGATTAAAATCATTTAAAACGAATTTTTAATCAATTAATTATGATTAAAAAATCTTAAATCAATAAAAATACAAAAATAATTTATTTTCTAAAAACTAAAACTGTGATAATCTTCTTTAAAGTGTCAAGATGTTACACCTAAATTTTGATAATTTTTGGGTAAAAATGGGATTTATTATGAATATTTTGAGTTTAAATGGATTTTAAATGACTATAATAAAGAATTGATAAAGGAAATATAAAAAGAAGAAAAAATCAGAAATGGTGGGTTGCTTGGGTTTCGAACCCGACCCTTGGTTTAGAATATATGTGACTCAACCACTAGACCAAGTTATAAATTTGTTGTGTTTAAAGAAACAAAATTATATTTAAACAATAATCCAAGTTCATCTTATTCCCCAATATCCTAGCCAAGAACCCTAACCCTAACCCCAAATCAAATAATTCGAACATTATAATATTAACGCCGAAGAATGAGGGGCTTTTCACTCGGAAATGATTAACTAATAAAATGGCAATATATTTCCGAACTTACATACTTGTTTTGGGATCGAAAACGTGGCAGCAAATAATCGATATGTAAGAACCGATTAATAGAGTTTTAGATCGTATTTTGATGCTTTGAAAGTGGGTTTTAGTTAAGCAAAGGTGCAATAACGATATGGAATCAACAATTTATAGGATTGTTAAGTAAAACGGACGATTTGATTAACATTTAAAGTTTCGGTCGGTTACATATATAAAGTCCGGTTATCTCTTGATTAAGACGCATTAACACTAGTCAAAATGAAAGGAATTCGAAGGTTTTAAGTGAAGAAACGTATAAAAACTAATTATTACACGTTAATGGCCTTAAATCATCATTAAATCGTTCGCCGGATAAAGCTCCGGTTTGTTTGGCCGGAAGAGCGACCGGAAAAGAAGGAGGAGGAAAATTCTTTTAAAAGTTTCATAATATGGCAGTTTTAGTCCCTCATGTTTGAACTAGGTTAGAAATATTATTGTGTTGGTTAGTTTTCCTTGTAAAAACTTAACTAGACTAAACCCATTTTAAATCAAAACTTTATCTTTTTAAATGAACATAAAATAAATAGGACTTTTATAACATCACATGATTATACAACTATGGCACTTTTTATATGTTAATACATACGTATACAAAACGTGCACATACATTTTTTTAAATACAATAGATAAAATAAATAAAATAATAATCGATGAAGGCTAAAGGTGAAGCTTCAAAATATATAAAGGGCTAAAATTGATAACTTGCTAAAAGATGAAGGTGTAGGTTGTCACACATACCAAACAATCCTTTGGGGTGTTGAAGGTTTTAAAGGGTTATACTTGTGTTTTAATACTTATAATTATTTAAAGTCTTAATTTTTTATAAAATTATTTTTTTGTCCACCACTTATACATTATAATATTAATATAGTCTAGATATATACACAAGTATTAATATTAAAACACGGTATTGTACTCTTGATACATTTAATATCTTCAGTTCTCTATTTAAGCTAATACGCAAATAGAGTATTAAATATTTAAGATGTGTGACCCGTGTGTTACTGCGGTAATCTGTTGGTCGACATAATTTTACAAATTTGTGAATCCTTTCAATATATATAACCTTTGGTATATTTTTAAAAAGTATAAAATCAGTACATAATATAAATATCAAATATATAGTCTATACTATATTGTATAGTGGGTTGGTCGGCACTATGCTTTAGTTATCATCGAGACTCTTTTGAAGGGCGCAATATAACCAGACATAACTTAACCTCTGATTATATTATTAATTATTATTATGTACTTTAAAATATTATTATTATTATTATTATTATTATTATTATTTAACTTAAGTATTTAAATAGTATAATGCTTAATTTATTTTAAATAGTTGATGTAGTGTGAATTAATTAATGTATTAATTATGAGAAATTAATTAAATGAGACTTTTTTATTTATTTATTTATTTTTTTTGAACGGCCAATGAAACGTTTATGCGCGACCACCTATGGAACCCTTAAACTAGCGAACCCAAGACCCCCCCCCCCCCCCCCGGACTATGCAAGGGGCTGGCAAGGGTAGCCAGGCCTGCCCACGAGATTTCCGAACCGGGGAAAACCCGATCCCCCACCCGTCCGAAGACCTGCTGTGGAGAACCGGTAAAACCTGTGATACCCCGCAAATTCAGGTTCTCACTTTAACTAAACTCTAGTTACGTTCCTTGCATTATACTTAACTAGGGTTAGCTAGATAGGACACACGTGCATTGTTGTGAGTTAATATCGGGTTACATGATTAGTGAACCTCGGACGTTGGTGAATAATGAATTTATGTGTCTCTGTGATATTTGACAAACTTATGTGAAAACCATACGTGATTGTGTGAACCTAAACCGAATACGTTAATAAAAATCACTAAAAGTGGAGTATAAGGTTGATTAGGGTCTTAACGCATGGGGTTGCACTTGTTATGGTCCGAAATAACGAAAACGTCAAAGGATAACGCGTCGGGTGACGAAACGGGACACTCACGCGGGCCTCGGGCCTGTGAGCGGCCGCTCACAGGGCCCGAGCGGCCGCTAGGTTTCATCTGACGGGTCTAAACCGCCTTTCACACCTATTTAAGCAACCTTAACCCCCATGCAACCCCTAAACTCAACCCTAATCGCCCCCTTACTGCCCCACACGAAATATTAACCCTAAAGCTCCTGCTAAGGCTCAAGATCATCAATTGGGAAGCTCCAAGGCGCGCGGTTGATCGAATCGAAGAGCCAAGGGTATAATCCTTGATTCCTTACACTTTTATCTTGTGTTTTTGTTATAAAAATCATGTAACAAAGTTTGTCTAGGTCTGAAAGTTTTTAATAATCATTAAAACATGAAGTTTTTGAAGATTAAACGGATCAAACATAATAATAAACGATTAGTGACATCATAGGATACTTGTTGCGCAAGTTATTGACGTTTTGGTCTTTAAAGTTGTGATCTTTGCATGTTTAGTAGTAGAATCTGATCAAAGTAAGTATTAGGGATGTTTGGTAATGATGATTGATGTTTGTTGATTGTTTTTATGCACACGGTAGTCGATTAAAGTATGATTTAGGCGAAACTAAAATCTGGACAGAATGATTAGACGAACTTGTAGGAGCTGTAACACGGCCTTAACATGATGATTTTGGTATTTTCTTTGCATGGTTGAATCACACCTGGTCTTAGCTTTTTATAATGGGTAAAATCAAGTGCTTTGGACGTCGGTTGAGTCGTTTTTGGAGTTTTCATTGAAAATAGGTCAGGTCAGAATTCCGGGTATCAAACTGAGTCAACTTTGAGACATCATAACTCGAGTTTTATAAAGAGTTGGGTTGTGAAATTTTTACAGAAGGTTAACATTGGAGTAACTCGGGTTTTCCAAGTGGATTCATCCTGTTTGGATGAATACACAATTTTTGGGAATTTTTCTACCAAACTGACCTGTTAGGAAGGTTTTCTGAACATAGCTGTATTAAACGAATTTTAATTATTTTTGTATTTGGATTTAAGACAAAAAAAAAATTGGTGTTGTTAAGTGAATCCCAAAGAAAATCCAGTAAAAATTTGGGAGGTTAACTCACTGATTTACTATTTTAAATAAATTCGTTTTGATGGCGCACAATCTGTCCTGAAAACACAGATTGTGTATTATGTGCTTATGTGATTAATTGAGGTCTTAGGTGGTATGGAATTGACATGTAACTGAAGTACACTTGTTTGAGACACATACGGAATGTAGAAGCTAATTGTAACCAATACATTCACCAACGAGTCCGTAGGGTTTACTATTGCATGTAGAATCACTAGGCGTCACATACACACTTTTGAACGTTTAAAACGCCTTGGACAAACGAGTTATGTGGTGTAGCGATATTACGCCTATACTCACTTAGTGACACTTATGTTAGGGTGTCGGTAGCATACTTTACTTGCGGTTCGGATTTCTTTTGCTTGCACATTAAGGTGAGTTTCACTACTCTTTGTCTCAAAAGCATGTGTCTCGGATTAGAGACAACTTTGGTAAACATTTTCTAGTCCAGTTGGGACCACTCAGGTATGGACTCCTTGTGTGGGTCGGTTTTACGATTCCTTGTGTGGATCGGGTTTTCGGTCAGTTTAAAACTTATTGGTCCTTTGTAATCTAAACACTCTATCATTTGAAAGTCCTTGCATATTATTGGGTTAATCGCTGGAGGCGAACGGGGTATTAGTTGATAGCGCTATTAGGTTGATGCAGCAACCTCATGTCTGAGGTTCTTGAGGCACGGGCATGAACTTCTGACCACAATTTCCGACTGGTGTTGATAGACGCCAGTCATTGAGGCAAATAACTATTTTCCTGAAGGTGTCCCAATAATTTTGTTTAGTTACATTGAGTGGGCTAGCTACCCCTGACACACTTAAACTGATAACTCTTTAACTTTTTGGTCTGGAGGACCTACGTTATTACTTACTTACGTGGTTTTTTGGAAACCAGCGCATTTGCATATTAAATTACTTTACTTTGTGAACTCACCAGCTTTATGTTGACACACGATAGCATGCTTTTGCAGGTAACTAGGAACGGAGCACTGTTAGGTCATGCATCATATCATGGGTCTCAAACATTAAACTATTTTGCACACTTACTATTTATTTGGTTTTGGGCGCGGTGTTTTGCGCAGACTTTATTTACTACTTTTCATTCGCTTCCGCTATACTATTATTGGTTTGGTTAAAACTTTAAAACTTGGTTTTTACAATAACGAACTAAATGGTTGGGCATTTAGAGTCGTTCATGTGACTTATGGCTATGGGATCCTGGTTTGTCATGCGCCTCGCGGTATAAACTCCACAGTGGAAATTTGAGGGTGTGACAAAAGCCGGGCGAGATCAGGACTCGAACTTCTGTCCATAGGTAGGAGTCATCCCTCATTTCTCTTAATGTCCTCCAAACGTAGCTAGTGGGAATTAAACCCAAGCCTCCTAAAGGAAACTTAGGCCCTCAACCAACTGGGACGCGGTGCCCTCTACTCTAGGAGCCAAGAAGCTCGAGCCTTCGCTCAAACCACATGACCCAACTCCAAACTTGGAACGGGCAGGCCAGATATTGCAAACGCTTGAACCAACAAATCTAGGCTCATTCACAGTCCAACCCACTTTAATGCCCTCACTCGAGTTACAGGCTCGCGTTACCAAGCCCGACCTTACATTTGTTACACCATAGTTTCACCTCATCTTGCACTTGTAAGGATTTGAACTCACAGCCTTACATTTGTAAGAGGGGACATCATACCGCTAGACCAAGAGGTCATGAGTAATGAGACTTCTTAAAAGACACACTTGCTCTTAAAAATTAATTAAATATGCATCAAGGTATTTTTAACGACAAATGGTGCAGTCGGTAGAGTCCTCCTAACACCCTGGGTCAGTCTGTACTGATTATCCATTCCACCTAAATTAGGAATCTTCTCAGGTGGAACCCTCATACGTAAAAAGTATGACTCCGACTAAAATCAAACCCTCAACCACCACATCATGATTTATGCCCTAGGTAATTAGACTTGTCCTTATTCAATCTAAAACAAAATCCTTAAAAAATACTTTATAATTTTATATTACTGCATAGATCTAGATATATGTCAAACTAAATGATAAAAGGTGAACAAAGATAAATGATTTCAATTTTTTAAGGGTTGTGGGTTTCATACACCCCGTGACGTCACATTTTGGGGTATGTGACATCATATTCTGAGTATGTGGCAGCTTCCTATTGGTGTATGATGTGGGTCAGGGTGTATGATTCCTAATTAAGAAGTGTATGATTCCTAAATACCTTTTTTAAAGAGTAAAATAAAGCAATATTCATTGATATATATTTATTGTCATGTTGACTGTATATAAATTTATTGTTATCGTTGGCAATAATCATTTCATTACATTTATTAGCTACGCATTAATATCAAAGAAAAAATGTTCATATAGTCAAAAATATTTTAAAGCCTAGATGTAAAAGTTGAACCGGATGTTCAGATAAAACAAAGGATAAAATTGTAAAGTTCCTTGTTATATGTGTTCTCCCTTATAAACGTACAAGAAGTGACCTGCCTCGTTTCGTGACAGGGACAGACCGATTTTAAGCGAAATTTAAATGGAAATAAGGATTACATAAAAAAATTAATTTGCTGCAAACGCAATAAAATCCCAAGTAACAATAGACCTTTAACCGAAAGCCAGTAAATAAACATAAATATAAAACAATTTTAGTTTTTTTTATATTTTACTATCAAATCAAGGTAAATAAAAGTAATACTTAGACTATATGGTGTGGAGAGGGGTGACATTTTCATGATGGGCCGCCACGTAGGAGTGGGAGGAGAGACATTTTGATGATGAGCCTCTAAGGGGGTGGTGTGCACTATGATGACGGGCCACCTCATTGGTCAGAATTATTATTTTAAAAAAATCAATTAAAAAACAAATAAGTGGCACGGCATAGAAGGCATTTCATTGCCGCCATTGCCTTTGCCCACCCTAGGGAGGCGGTGTAGCCAGGGACATCAACTCATTGCCCAGCATCCACATCATCATGCCGTACCCCATACCATATAGTCTTAGTTTTAGGACACAATTCCACTTTTATCCTTTATGACAGATATTATGAAATGTCAAATTTATTATTTTTTTCAATTAATCTGCAGTTTTGTTTCTTTTTTCGTGCATTTTCTGTACTTTAATGCAAACACAGTTAGTAAGAGCATTCCCGTCACTATCCTCGTCCTTTCACAACCAATCACAATTACATGTTACATTAAACATCATTACAGTTTATTTCCCCCCATTTAGAACCACTTTCAACAAATATTAAAAATTAAATACTTTTTCTGTTTTCCCCAAAAAAATTTCCAAATAACCCCCATTTTACCGATAAATAATAGATTCCCAATTTTTCTTTACTCACAACCCATCCAAACCACCCATATAATTTGGGGAAATACACTCACAAAAAAATAGGGGCCAAATGTGAATGCTCTAAAGTAGTTATCCTCAATTTAACTAAGGGCAAATTGATCCATTCACATGCCATTAACTTGAAACCCTTTAAAAATGATTTATTATTTTTTTTTTACCAGCCAACTCAAAGCTCCATGTAGTACTTAGGCAAATTTCTACGTATTAGTCAGGATTCGAACTTGCAATCCCAGGGTAAGCCTTAAAACCTCCACCTCTAACACTCCGTTGTGGCTTCATTGGCAAAATGAATTATTATTATTATAACCCAATGCAGCCCCACCTACCCCCTCTCTCTTTCTATCTCTCTCTCTCTAAAACATTTTGATTAGCCACCACAACCAACCCACCACCATAATATCATCGCCATCACTTACACTTCATATTTGTGATTGTTGCAGTACTAAATTGGTAGGGGGGGGGGGTTGGTGGAGAACATGGTTGGTGGTTGATTGCATGTTTGGGGTTGGACGATTCTGTGGTGGTTGACAATGGTGGTTCTTGTTGTAGCTACCGAAAAAGGAGATCTTGACGACCGAGAATCAACAATACCGGAGGAAACGAGATCTATTTTGTCCATGAACTTGAGTCGGAAATCGAAATGGGGTTTTGTTATGTGTGTCAGTTTAGAGAGAAAATTATTGAATATGGGTTTATATGTCTCTATGTGTGTGTGTGTGAGAGAGAGAGAGAGAGAGAGAGAGAGAGAGAGAGAGAGGGAGAGAGAGATATATATACCATTATAGCTACTAGTCATGTCACAGACACTCCGATGGTGGTGAACTATCTAGTCAAGAATTTTTTTAATTTGTGTGAGTGAAATGAAAAATTTAGGGTTGCTTATCAAGTGGAAGGAGGTCTTGCCGCCATTTCACTTTGGTTGTATTTTACCACAACACCATCACTGATCAATTTTTGTCAACGTTGTTGAAATAGGCTAGCATGCCAGAGGCCACGACCCATCTCCTCTTCTAATCATCGTTTATCTCTCTCTCTCTCTCTCTCTCTCTCTCTCTCTCTTTCATTCTCTCTCTCTCTCTCTGTAGGTTTTTCCCTCTTTAAATATGGAAAGTGGATGTAGGGATACGTGTTGGGGAAGATGAAAATTTGATAGGTGTGTGTGTAGCGGTGATCAAGAGAAGAACCATGGTAGATGAATGGATAATTTTGCCCTTGGTTAGATTAAGATTAACTGAGTTTACTAATTGTGTCACACCCTCAAATTCCACTTGGGGGGTTTTACCGCGAGGCGCGTGACATACCAGGATCCAAGTCAACGATCAGAATAAACGAACACTAAATATATAGATTTAAACCAAAACATTATGCTTTGAGCCATAAATTAGCAGCGGAAACATTTCTTGTTTACAACCAAAAGGCATATTATAGTTTACAAAACATTGTTTAATATGCGACAAAACTCTAGACGCTGTGCAAGACTCCGTGCGCCTAGTCCGTTAACTGCTACCTTAGCGACCTGAGAAAACATGCCAAAAATGTCAACATGTAATGCTGGTGAGTTCACAGGTTTTCTTTTATAAAAGAGTTGTTATAAGTTTGAAAAGATCATTCCCGTTAATACTATGTTATCACAACGTTAGCTAGACGTTAAGTATTTTTACTACTACGAGCGGGAAACCATTACTAACACGTTTTTCCTGTTTTTGCCCAGCCGTGAGCCACCGTCATCAACGGAGACCCTGGTAGTAGAGACAATATGCACCCGCCCGGCTCCCAGCCGTCGAGTGGGGTTTACCCATCCCAATAGATCTATCCATATTTCCCCGATATGTGTTCCCACATACTCATGGTTTCCCCCTGGGACTCCCTGATGAAATGCCCGTATAGTAAATAACCATAACCATAGTATAACATGACCTTTAGAGTGCAAGTATGTAGCATCTTTCTCCCCCGAAAGTAAAACAGTAAAAGCGGGGATGTGACACTAACCTTAGGTTGCGTTACTTGAAAACAGTTAATTCAGTAAGCTATGATAACCCTAAATAGCGGCGACCTATCATGAAATGTATATAAGTACCCGGACTAATAACCCGCAGGTTAACTAGTCCCCGAATGTCCAGACCATAACCACGTATGTTTGAAAACACCTTTGACTGTTAAACCGACCGTACCAGACAAGACCCGACATCCCATTGGTGACCCCGCATTCCACTTGTTAGCCGAATACAAGATATCATGCAATATATGTAGTTAAACACTTAGTACGCGTAAGAGTTCACCTAGTCTAGCATAACCCTCAATTAATGCATAAACGAGTCCGAACACGTGTTACTAAGTTGTTAGGCATGTCACGGGGTTCCTATCATGTTCCTAGGTGTCAAATCATGCTTCGAGATGTCAAAATACGCTTACTACAGCAGCACACGCGATTAGGCTATCATACATGCATTTAGGAAAGTCAACTAGTGATTAGGATGGTCAAACTAGCAATTAGGAGTGTAATTGCATGTAGTATACACGATTGGGAGCCCAATCGCCCCTAATGTCAGGCGAATGGCCCAATTGCATGCTCCAACAGACGAGGCGATTGGGGCTCCCCAATCGCCCCCTGCAGCCCGGTTCCGCTTTTTCGCGCGTTTAACCCTTCAAATCAGATCCGAAACATGTAAAAACACCCAACATCAAACCTAAACTATTGGCCAACCAATTTCAAGCAAAAACCCCCCAATTTATCACTGCTCTAACACCGTTGGTGCAATTATTTCCAAAAATGGCAAAGTACTAGGTTTCATTAACTATGCATATCTTTCCTTAAATGGCAACAATCAGATTTCACAACCCACAACCTTGCAAAGCATCATCCCTCTGTTATAATACCCTTCTAATGTGAATCCTAACAACAAACAATCATCAAATCATATCATAACATCCTAAATCTTCAAGAATCATTCAAATGGGTCAAAATGCATACTTTCATCAAAACACCATAATAATAGCTCAAATCCTTAGATAATAATCCTAATAACTCCTACACATCAGAAGTACATCAATTACATGGTAACATTCATGTTTTAACCACCAAAAATCATCTATTGCATGAATACTTCAAATATAGCAAGTATAAAGGTTTAGACTTGTTTTAGAAACTCATTTCAAAGGTTTTTAAAGACACAAACTTAGTAAAACAAGGTCTGGACCTTTGGGAACCAAAACAATAACATTACAAAGGTTTGGGATAAATAACACACCTTGGATTTTATAAAAGAAGGGTGTCTAAGCTTGGAAATGGTGAGTTTTGAAGCAAAACAAGTTCCAAAGGTGTTCTAAGGTGTGAGGGAGGCTTAGGATCAGTTAGGGTTGTACAAATGGTGTTTTATGAGTCAAGGGTTGTATTTATAGGTGTTTCTAGTCATCAAGACCAGAACTAGCGAATAGGAAGTTGCAACAGGCGACTGGGCTCCCAATCGCCTATACTGACTAGCGATTGGGGACTAATCGCCCCTAATAACTGGCGATTGGGCCAATTGCCCATCCCAATCGCCTGATCTTGTTCCTAATCGCCCTCAGCATCCCATTTTGGGTTTTCGGCGCGTTAAACACTATTTTAACACATATAAACACGTATTCACATACCGACAAGTCACGTAATGATTAAAAACACATAATGCATTATAACTAACACGTTTACATCTGTTCACCAATTCCCGGGACTCGAGACTTGCGTGTGTGCGTTAAACCCGGTGATTCCACGAATCACCACTCCTCGTACACATGGTTATGGACCGACTCCCAATGATCCCGCGGATCATTGTAACGACTCCCGATGATTCCCAGAATCATCGTAACGACTCAACCGACCCAATTTAGTATGTAATATGCATGACTCGCTAAAGTAGACTTACTAGTTTAGTCAATGTTACTAACCTGAGTTTGCCGGGTGTCACAAATTGGGTTAGTATAAAGGGCATAATCTGTTAGAAAAAAATAGAATTTAGACAAAAATAAAAATATTTTTTAAGGACATTTTTCATCATTTTGGTTGTATATAAATAATACGTGTAATTTTGTATAATTTTATTTTAAATTATTTAGCTAATTTAGGCAAGGAAATAAAACAAAGCACAAACTCAATGAAACAAGAGCCCTACCACCTCTTTGGTGTGGTGTGGTGATAAAGGTGTTGGTGTTTCAAATATGAGGTTGGGTGTGCAGGTCTTACAAGAGGCAAAAAGAAAGAGTAAATTACCAAAAAAGTCCCTGAGGTTTTGGCCAATATGCCTGTCTAGTCCAATCTTTTAAAAATTGCTTGAACACTCCCTGATTTTTCAGAAAATAGGTCAAAACAGTCCAACCACTTAACCCAGTTAAATTTTTTCAGTTAAGTCAGGGGCATTTTCGTCCAATCAGGTATAAATTCATCTTCTTCCTTGATCAGACCCACCATCTTCACTAGTACCACTACCACCACCACTACCCACCATCTCCTCCACCTTTCACCACCACTACCCATCATCTCCTTCACCTTTAACCACCACCATTCTCTAACTATTGACCATGACTTTATTTGACCACCCATTTATAGACACGTCTCTCTTCATGTCTTCTACATCATAGATGGAAACAATGGTGATTGTCTAAGTGTCTTATCAATTCAAGTCTGGACAGTAGACTCCAACATAATTACCTAATCTTAGAATCACCATAGCAACATAAAGTTAGACTTCTAACCGTCATCATTAAGTTAAAAACTTTTCAAGAAACTTAAACACTTGAAATCCCAATCATACAGAACATTCACAGTAGTAACAACAACTTCAACATCAAACTACTCAAAACACATGAAAGATGAAGATTTAGACCAAACTATACCAACAAACCAGATCACATACTAGAACGAACATAGAACTCAACCTGCAAAAACAACAACAACAACAACAACAACAACAACAACAACAACAACAATAATAATAATATTTTAGTCAGACATTTAAACAAACAGTTGGTGTGCATAATAATATTAAGGTTTACAGTGCAACAACCATAGCGAAGACAGACACCTAGAGGGGGTAGTAAGATTGAGAGTATTATTTCGCAGTGGAGAAGACATCCTGGTGACATTTTTGTGTGAAAAGATTGGGGATTTTTTTGGGTTCAATAAGTGGAATCGATGAAAGGCGGAGGAGATGATGGGTAGTGGTGGTGGTGGTGGTGAAAAGTGGAGGAGATGGTGGGTAGTGGTGGTGGTGGTGAAGATGGTGGGTCTGATCAGAGAAGAAGAAATGGGGAAGAAGATGAATTTATATCTGATTGAACGAAAATGCCCCTAACTTAACTGAGAAAATTTAACTGGGTTAAGTGGTTGGACTGTTTTGATCTATTTTTCAAAAGATCAAGGAGTGTTCAAGCAATTTTTAAAAGATTGGACTGGACAAACATATTGACCTAAACCTCATGGACTGTTTTGATAATTTACTAGAAAAAAGGTGTATTTTAAAAAGATGATGTAAAAAGGTGTGCAAAAAGTATGGGAGAAAATTAGAGAAAAAAAAGGACATTTAGTAAATTTACACCTTTGTCGAGGCCCAACTCTCCATCATTTTTCAACTCTAATTTCATGATATTTCTCTTTTCAAAAAGTCTAAAAATTTAATCTTTTGTAACTTCAATAGCACAAGAACCCCCGATTATTTAATACTAATAAAAATCCACTTTTTATTTCAAAGTCTTTAAATCACTATGGAAAGACGCTGTCAGGAGACATTAGGTATGATTGGAAAGAAGTTTTTAAGAGCTTTTATGAGCTTCAAACTTTAAGCTTTTAAAAAAAACTCTTATTCAATAAAAGGCTTTGTTTGGTTAGAGAAAAAGCTATATATTGAGAAGCTACTAGTACTAGCGTTTAAGAAAAACTCCTAGTAGCTATAAGCTTTTAATAAGTAAATGACACAAATACCCATTCTATCATAAAAAAAACATACATACAAACTTTTACTTAATGCCTATTTTAGTCATTTTATACATTTTATTAAAAGCTTCAGCTACTTTGTCAAACACCAAAATATATTTGAAAGCTACAGCTACCAGCTTCTAGCTAACAGCCTCCAGCCTTCAGCTTCCAACCACCAGCTACCAGCTCGTTAAACATACCCATTGTCGGGGAGATAAAATCGTTGGGTTCCTTTGGGCTAGGAATCGAGCTAAGCTGAGTTCATTATCTTGGAGGGACTAGTGTAAATTTTCATTCGGTGATATTATACAATTATATATGTGAGTTGTTATTGGTGCCTGCCCCGTTTGTGGGTTTTTTCGTGTTTTAATGAAGTTAAGCGACATTATCTTTACGTAATCATGGATGTAGAGTGGCACGTGTCTACTTTTTTTTTTTGGAAAAACAAAACAAACTTTTATTAAGAAAACACTAGCAAGACGCTAGCACGGGACCCCACAACAGACAATCCGAAACAATAACCGAAGAAAAGGAAAAAATAACAAACAAACCCCCAACAAAAAACAAAACACAGCCTATCCCATCTTAGCGGCGTCGAACCTACACCATGCCTCCCATGTCATACTTTTCATTCTACCGCGATTTGTAATCCACAGGAAACTCATCACTTTGATCTCTTCCACAATTTTCCGGATCAAAACCTGTTTTTGATTAAAAATAAAATAGTTTCTAACCCTCCAAATGCTCCAAAAGACCGTGAGCACAACTCCATAAAAGGCTTTCTTAACACGCGTCCCGTTCTTTGCCGTAAGATGATACTTGAGAAAATCCTTTGCATGAAAAGTGTAGAAGTTCGGAACCTTGCACCAATAAAAAACAATCTGCCAAACATCCAAAAAGCCCGGACAACCTGTGAATAAATGATCTACGGATTCAACTGTTAATCCACAGATTCTGCACTGATCCGTGTCGAGCGAAATATTGTGCCTTGTAAGAGCATCCGCAGTTGGAAGTCTGCCTAAAAAAACCCGCCAAGCAACAATCGCTACCTTCTTAGGGACCCAGTTACACCACTCAAAGTCACATTCTGGCAGACCATTAGTCACAGCGAACAATTCCTGCTTTATCTCCTTAACCGAGAAGCCAACAGAATTGCCCAACGTCCACGTCCATCCATCAGAACCCGAACCCATCTGTACCCCGTATTGATCCTGCAGCAACTCGAAAAATTCTGCAAGTTCAACAGGTTATTAAGGGTATTTTGAGAAACAGCCAGAATAGAATATTATGGCTGTTTCTCAAAATACCCTTAATAACCTGAGACAGATCCAAATTTAAGCTTTCCAAGGTGCCCAGGATACTAGCGATTTGCTTCCACACACCACCCAAAGAAACTTTCATAGGAATAAAGTTCCAATCACGACCACTAGCATGGTTTTACCACACAACTCTACGCCACAACGCCGAATGACTCGTCTTAAACCGCCACCACCATTTAGTAAGAAGGCTTAAATTTGCGTCCCTCAAAGACCCCAAACCCACGCCACCAAACTCAACAGGAGCTCTAACTTTATCCCAAGCCAACAAACTCATCTTGTCGACTTCATCCGTCCCATCCCAAAAGAAGACACGCCTAATCTTTTCCAGAGTATTAACCACCTGAATAGGGGCACGGAAAATAGAAAATTAATAAAGTGGAAGTGAGCTCAAAACTGATTTTAGAAGAGTTATCCGACCCCCGTAAGACAAACACTTTGCTTCCCAAGCCGATAGTTTTTCCTGTAGTTTCACGATAACCGGTTCCCAATTCCGCACCAAATTCATATTCGCCGCTATTGGGATCCCAAGATGGATAAAAGAAGGCGGCCCGGGAAGCAATTTATAACATTGGCCATATCCGAAACTTCATTATCAGACACACCCACTCCATAAAGGTTGCTCTTCTTGGGGCTGATCCGTAATCCCGAAATCAGAAAAAAGCCACGTAACAGACGTCTTAAGGTTTAACACATTGTTCATTGACCACTCTCCACAAAAGACGACGTCATCCGCATAACAAAAATGGGAAATAAGAGGCCCCGAACCACCCACCCGAATACCGTGAAAAACACCAAGCATACAAGCCCGTCGAACAATCCGAGTAAGGCCCTCCATAGCAAGAATAAATAAAAAAGGGGACAGGGGATCCCCTTGACGCAAACCACGTTGACAAGAGAACTCATAGGTTGGCGAGCCATTTACTAAAACCGAGGCCCGAGCATTCCGAACAAGAGACATCACCCAACCACGCCACCTAACATAGAAGTTCATCTGATTCATAATATTATCAAGAAAATCCCACCTCAAAGAATCGTAGGCCTTCTCAATATCCACTTTAAGAAATAACCCCTGCAATCTTGCCTTCTTCAACCATGAAATCACCTCATTTAAGATTAATGGCCCATCAAGGATATTGCGGTCGCTAAGAAAAGCGGTTTGCTCTTCAGAAACTAATCACGACATAACCTTTTTCAACCGAAGAACAAACACTTTGGAAATCACATTGTTAATGATTCCAACCAGGCTAATAGGCCTATAATCCGCAAGAGTCGCCTGATCACGACCCTTCGGGATTAAGGCAATAAAGGCCGAGAAACAACCCTCAGCGATATAACCCTGCGCATGAAAATCCGACATCATTTTAAGATAGTCAAGCTTAAGTTTAGGCCAAAACTTTTTTAGAAACACAAAATTAAACCCGTCTAGCCCCGTTGCCTTATCTCCATCACATTCCCACACTGCAGAAGTAATCTCTTCCAGGGTAAATTCCGCATCCAATGCTAATACATCTTCAGTTGACAATTGAGGCACGTCTGGACAAATAAACATTGGGGAAATCACATTAGGCTCACTAAATTTGGCCACAAAAAAATCCGCAATATTATCCTTAATGTGTGTCGGATCTGAAAGCCAAACACCGTTATCGCGCACCCCTTGAATCCGATTCGACACTGAATTGAGTTTAATAATACCATGAAAATATTTAGAATTCTCATCACCATCTAACGCCCATTTTACCCAAGACTTTTGTTTCGCGTCTAAAGCCCTTAAACGCTCTTCTTCAAATAAAATCTTCCTGGCAGCCACTCTAGATTCGTGTTCAGAATCAGAAAGAAGCTGATTTTCTGCCAAAGATTCCAAGTCAGCGATGACCTTCTTACACTCAATGAGTTTACCATCTCGTTTATCCCTCTCCGCATTCACCCACGCCTTAATTCTACCCTTCAACCATTTTAACTTTGTGGCCAAGGCCAAATCCGAAGGCCCAGAGTACGTAAATAAATCAGAGATAGAATTCACAAAGTCTTCAAAACCCGGCATCTCTAACCAAGAGTTGAAAAAACGAAAAGGCACATGACCAAAATCAGTGTTTTTCAACGAAAGCTAAATCGGGCAGTGATCAGACAGCATCCTGTCAAGAGCAGTCACAACCGCGGAAGGCCATCTCACCTTGAAATCGCTACAAACCAAGAATCTATCTAACTTACTCACCTTGTCCCCCCTTCCCGCCATATAGGTAAACCTGTGACTAGTCATGTTATACTCAAAAAACTCCGCGTCATTAATAAAACTATTAAAAACCACCGCCTGTTGGGAAAAAAATTCCGAATTCATTCACTCATCCGCACTTCTCACCTCATTGAAATCCCCCAACATAATCTATAAACCAAACAACGATCTCCTGAAAAATAAAAGCTCATCCCAAAACGACTTTCGGGTAGCAGGATCGTTAGGAGCATGAACATTAGCGATGTTTAGCTGAACATTGCTGTGAACCAACCAACCCGAAACAATCAATACATGCCGAGAACGGATTACCCCAGATTGTCTAAAACACGTTGGGTACCAGCAGATGAGGCCTCCCGCAATGCCCTCCGAATTAACATAATCATAATTAAAAGAAGAGTTACCCCAAAATCTAGAAAGCAAATGTACAGGTGGATCCGATATCTTGGATTCTTGGACCGCAATGAAATCAACCCCGTGGTACCGCTTCAGACCTCGGACCCAATCCGATTTCCCTTTCCTTCTTATCCCACAGATGTTCAGCGAAATACAGTTCATTGACCACCCGAAGCACCCAGTTCTGCAATAACTTCAGTTGCAATAGATCCAGAAAAAGGCTTCAATTGAATACCGACAAGCTGAGTCGCCTCAATAGTGGTGTCAACTTCCCTATTAATCGAATCCGCCTCCAACATCACCTCAGCAGAAACTGAGGTTCTGATCCCATCACCCCCACCAATGGTATCATGTTGAACCTCCGGCTGAGGATGTATAACCTGATGAAATATAAAACCCTCAACCCCACCTTCACCCTCCGACAAATTAGCGTTCAAATCTGGGCACACAGGATCAACCACCTCCACATAATTAGAACCATCCCTAGAAGTTATCCGTTCCATATCGGGAGAGCGTGACAAAGAACGACGGGCCCTCTTCCTGCTAATAAAAGAATTAGACTTACCAACCAAAAACTCCTTCGGCCTAGTGAAAGGAGTCTGAGGAATATGATGGGCTTCACATGGCTGGCCCACCCTTCTAACACTAGACTGGCCCACATAGTTAGACAACAAGCCCAAAAACAAAAACATCCCCATGGCATTTGAAAATTGAGCGCCAAGATTATCACTTCCAGAAGGAAAGTCAACGTCCCCATTCAATGGATCCACAAATTTCGCTTGATTATCCGCCTCATCATCCACCGGCTGAGGTTCCGTCACAACTTCCGGCACCGGGACCCTAAACTCTCCTTCTTCCATAGCATCATCCAAAACATCCTGTGGAGCCGGTTCAAATTCAGGGATCCAAGTATTACTCTCTTCAACAACCCACACCGTGTACGCATTATTCCTCCAGGATATCGTAACTTCTTCATCAATCCTATGTGTGAGCGTGGTGAGGACATGAGAATAACCAAGTGCATTATCGATACCCATCCACGAAAATTCCGATGGCCATACAACGTCACCAAATAAACCTCCCACTTTATCAAAAACGTCACTGTCCCGAATAGACACTGGCATTCCGACCACCTTTAGAACAACAATCCTATCAAACGGCAACGATTGACCAGTCCAAGGCGTTACCGAGTTCAAAGACTCCTTCCAAAACTCTGACCTCTGATTCGAAAATTCATGCATCTCCACTCCATCCCGAACGGTAATCAATACGGATAAACCCCCGAGATAGGACACATCCGCAGCATGGAACCCGGCTTTAGCCAACATCCTTTTCACCAGATGTAATCTAGCAATACTATCCAAGACACCCACCACAGCCCTATCAATGGAGTTCCTAGGGTACGATGCTTCCTCCTCACATAAGTGCAGCACCTTCTTTGAACCAGAAGCTGATCCATAAACAGACGTCATCGGTGGAAAATCATCAACCTAGCACTTCCTTCTGCCTTGGCATCCAAGCCTTCGTCCTCGTATTCACATCACCATAAGAAATCCGATTATGAGACCTATCAAACATTGCCAATGACACCAAGATCTTTGAGCCAAGGACAACGATGTCATTAAGCAGTGGAAGAATGTCATAGGGATTAGTAATCTTCTCGCAACGTACAAAGCCAAAAACACGCCCTTTAACAGTCCATTTCCTTGGAACCCATGCATCAGTCACCTTCACAAATGGTTGAAATGCCTCACGTAGATTTAAGCCTGTTACCCGATCCACGATATTAGTAATATAGAACGTAGTACTCAGTGATGGATCTTCACAACGAGAAATGATATCCGATCGGGAATCGCCGTTGCCGCCTCTTCTGTTAGGGTTACCCATGCTCACGTGTCTACTTAATATTTGTTTGTCAACATGATTTTAATTTTGTTAACTAAAGTAAATATAATAATCTTTAAAAGTCTATAACTTTGTTATCTACAAAAGTAAATGGTGGCTACACTGCATATTTTTTTATTGGCTCAATCTATTTGGACACCCTTAAAATCTATTTTGACACCCTAAGTATGCTTCATATTGGTCTATATGAGGCATACTTAAGTCAAAAAGCTTTACACAAACTTCAAAGGTATCTCAGACCTGAAACTTCGTGCCAATATGTCACATATTGGTCAATATGAGTTATATCATAGCTAAGTATGCCTCGTATAGATTAATACTAGGTTAGAGTCCCGTGGGGACCCACGGTTCACCCGAAAGTAAAATGAAAAAAAAATTAGGAAAATAATAATTGTATTATACGATTTGTTTTGGTTACTAAATGTTTGATAATGCAATATGTATGATTTTTGATGTTAAATGCAAAATGTCATCTAACAGTTTAATGTAACAAAATGATGGATATATCGAGTAAGTAAAGTTTAATTTGACAACTGCAAACTACATAGCATACTATCACAATATCACACATTACATCATTTGGGTAATATCTATATTCTAATCATAACTAATCTTAAGCATAGAACACTTATCATTTAGTTGGGGCTTAACGAACTTCAACTGTAACACCCCAACCGATGGCGGAATCATCGAGGTGCCACGTAGTGACGATTGTTCAAAAGCTCATGGTACTAAAAAGTAAATATATGATAATTGAATATTGTTCTACAACATGTGAAATTAAGTACAAAACAACAAAAATAAAGATAATTGGTTGATTTAGTCTAAGTCCAAAGTCCTATGTGAAGCGTCAAGCAGCTTATCCTGAAACATGCACGAAAATAATTTTGGTCAACATATGAATGTTGGTGAGTACCACTTAGATTTGTATATATAGTATAAGTTTGAAAAGTAGTACAATTCATATGTCTAGCATCACCAAGGCATTATGTAAACACGCAAGTAACCAAACAAGACAAAGATCAAATGTAAAGTTGTACAATGTAATTGATAATGAGCACCTCAACACGTGTGAGTCTAAAAGAGCACCATAACACAAAGTTATGTCTAAATGAGCACCATAACATAAGTTATGTCTGTATGTAAAGAGCACCATAACATAAAGTTATGTCTGTATGTATGATTTTGTATGTAAGCTACGTTCATGTTCAAGCATAAGCGCATAGATAATCAAGACACGTATATGAATTGTAAATGAATAAAAATGTATGTGTAAATGAGTATGAAGATTTTGTATACTTGTGCATGAATCACCCCAAAAGTTGTAAAAACGAAAAAGGGGATAAGTAATACTCACCTTAGCTAGGTGGTAAGTCTTGTGTAATTGAATAAGTGAAATCTGACGTTGCCAAGTATCACCCTATGTATATGATAACAAATAAGTCTAAGTCTATCTAGTCTATAAGTACTTTCTAGGGCTTCGAATTGGGGATAAGCGTTTATTTGATTAATAAACAAATTGTTTATTAAATATAAGAAATTTAACAAATAAATAAATAAAAGTCTTTTTGTAAATTTTAAGTTAAAGATGGTCACAAAATGAAGTTTTAAGTGTGAAAACAATTTTTATAAAATTATTTTCTTGAAAATAGAATATTTAATCTATTTATTTCAATTTGTCAAAATATGATTTTAATATCTAAAAATATTAAAATTAAAGAATTTCTGAATTAAAAATTGTATTTCTGTTCCAAATGAATAGAAATAATTTATGTAAAATTTTGGTACAAAAATATTGCAAAATGAATTTATTATGATTTATTTATGATTAAAACTAACAAAAATTAATTAAAAATATAAAATGGCCGGTTTTTCTGGAATAAAAATATTTTCTGGAATGTTTAAGAATATACAAATTTAGGATAATTTTTGTGAGATTTAATAAAATCGTTTAGATATTTTTATAGAATTTAATAAATATAAATGAATAAATTTGTATTATTAATAATATATGTTAAATAAATTATTTTTGAAAAACTAAAAATTGGGTGATGAACTTTATCATTTGGAGATCATATAATAATTTTTGTGGAATTTATAAACCACTTTTAGTATTTAAAAACTATTTTTTTTTAAAAAAAGTTTAATTAAGTATATATATAAAGATAGTAAAAAAATACTTGTTGGTTATGGGAATCGAACCCGGGCCTCTGGCCGGTTCGGGTTTTATCACAAGCGTGGCCACCAACTGAGCCACACCCTGAGAACGAGTTAAACTGGATTCAAAATAATTATATACGTTAAATATGTTAGTTTTGATAATAGGTTTAATTAAGAAAAAATAAAGCAATGTTGTGGGATTTGAACCCTGGCCAATGGCCGGTTCAATCTTTACAAACAAGTGGGTAAACCAACTGATCTAGATCAGTTGGTTGTTCACTTTCTGTTCTAAAAATAATTATATACTTTAACAGCTTCATGTGTTCTTCCCCAAAACAACCCACTTCGAGCCCTAGCTTGTCAATCATAACAATTAAAAACCAATAGCCCCTGGATTCTTGGGGCTATTGTTCTACATGTGCCGACGAATGATACCCACAAAAGAAAGACTTACAAGAACTCGTAATCGTGATGTGAGAGCTCGGTCAAGGAAAAAGTCAACTTCGAACCAAACTCAAGAACAACAGGATTTTTACAAGGAATTAGAAGTGTAGAAAGAATTAGTGGCGAGTTGTGAAGGTTTGGGGAGGTCCAATTTATAGGATAAAGAGCCGGATATCGATTTGGTAATTATTGACCTTAATGAATGTAATAACGCGATTTGGGTACAAATTGGAGCGTGATAATCGTCGATTGACGTGTAATGGACGCGTATTAGTCTAACATTCCATATTAACGAAGCAATCTACAAGTTCCCTTACCATGTGTGATTAATTAGAAGTCAAAGAAAAAAAAAAATTTGTTTGGTTCGGCACTATTGCAGCGAACCAGAAGGAAGATCAGACAGAGGCCTTAAAGAGGTTAAATAATTTACGATCTGGGGTTAAACCAACAATGAGCTTGGCTCAGATGGTTACATGGTGTGTGTGTTGTGTTGAGATGGCTGTTGCTCGGGTTCGAGCCACAGCAGGCACTCTTTTTTTTTTTTTTTTATCAGTGAAGGGAAGAGAGGAATTGGGCTTGGGCCTGTTGGGTTGATCTGATGGGCCGAGTACTGGGCTGAGAAAAAGGAGAAAGGGGTGGGTTATGGTTTAGTTATGGTTTGGTTTGGTTTGGTTTAGAAAGAAAAAAAAATTATATATAATGACTAATTCTGAATTTTATTATTATTATTATTATTATTATTATTATTATTATTATTATTTAAAAAGGAAAAGTGACGGATGTCACAGCATCCCCTACTTTTAGAAACTTCGTCCCGAAGTTATTTGAAACATAGGGTTATGGATGTTTGGGTAAAAAGTAAGGTAACTGTGGTTTGAAAAATTTTAAGGCACGGCGTAAATTTATAGGTAACAGAGTAAACTGTTTCGAATGATTTGGATACAAGGTTTGATAGGTGTGGGTTAAGGATTGGATTAGGCTCGTCTTGAATAATAAGGAGAATAAGAATCTAGTAAAACATTAAACTTCAAGTTTTAGGAATCCTCAAATAAATGCATGAATTGATTGATTATAGAAAGACTAATGAACTACCAAGTAACTAGAGTTTGTGTCCTGGTCCGACTTCCAGTCTCACTTTCAATGCATCATTAGTGTTTGTATACAGGGTGTACCGCAGCTAACCCACCACACCTTTGATACCTTGAAAACGTACTAGACGCCTACCAAAAACTCTAATAGAATTTCACACTACCCTAACGTACCTGTAAATTCATGATTACGTTCCGGACCGGAATCATCAATTTACCTTACATTAGGGTTTTATGTCCTTCTATGATCCTAATCTAACACACATTAAAGCAAATAAGTTTCACAAGAAGATGACACAACAACACGTTTGTCAATGAAATAAGACTATGTAATAACGAGGTCAATTGTATTGGTTTGCAACGACTTGTAAGCATAACAGTATCTAAGTATGGGCTACCACTCGTCCGAGGAGCCCTTTAAATGAAATGTTTGTTTTAGTTGAGTGGATAGATGTAATAGTTGTCATGCAAATTGATAATACACACATGCAAGCAAGTTTGTAAGTACTACAACCATTAAGTGTAAGTGTTATCATGAATAATTAAATGTTTACGAGTAATAATTAAATGTTCAATGAATAGTCAAATTAAGGGAAAAATCAAGTTTCATGTAATAACCAATGATGTTTTTTTTTTTTTTTTTTTTTTTTTTTTTTTTTTTTTTTTTTTTTTAGAAAAGCCCTGTAAGATCAAGTATCAAGTCTAAACGTTTCAAATAAATGTAAGTGTACGATTAAAATAAACGTAACCAATATGATAAATCACCAATCTGTGTTCGTACACAACAGTATGCAAGGAAATTTCTAGATGTTATATGCTAATGAGTGCGACAAAATTGGGTACAAAATGATAATAGTATCAAGAAAATGAAAGCGCAAGTGTTGGATTCCCAAGTTTTAAGAAGATTCCATCCATGGCTTAGCCAGTGGAATTAACGTCATCCTGACCGTTTGCTTCGTTGATATTGATATTGAAAGCTCGTCCATGTGCCATCAGGTTTACATTATTCAATTTAGGGCATTGAGGTCGCATGTGGTTAGGGTCTCTACAATGATAACATGCCCGACCGTTAGTAATCTGTAGTGGTTCCCGAGCAGCTGTTTGATGATTACCCTGTGTCCTATCCATTACACGACAAGTGGTGACAAAGTGTCCAAACCTTCCACATCTAGTGCATTGACGACATGGGAGATTTGCAGGGTGATGATACTTGCAAGTGTCACATTGAGGATGGATTCCCGTGTAGGCTTTCTTGATAGGGGGTTGAGCCACAGGATCCACAACCGTATGGTTCAGATTATCGCCCATTCGTTTCTTAGAGTTCGAAGCAGTAGTGGCGGCCTTTGCAAAAATAGTCTTAGGTTGTTCAACAACATGGGTGGTTTTCTCAATAGACGTCTTGGTGCTCTTCCTAACCAAGTTTCCTTTCCTTACGTGTTTGTCTGTTAACGTGGCTGCAAGTTGGATGGCTTCTTCTACCGTAGTGGCTTTGCCTCCAGTGACAACGTCTTGAATCAGGTCAGGTAATCCCTCGATATATTTTTCGATTGCTCGAGAGACTGGGGTGACCATGTGTGGAACCAGTATGCTAAGTTCGTGATATCGAGTATTATACGCAAGATTCTCACCACTGTCTTGTTTCAGTCCATGGAACTCTTCCTCCAGTTTCCTGATTTCGTTCCTAGGGCAGAATTTGGCGATCATGAGTTCCTTAACATCAGCCCAAGATAAAGATAAAGCAACATCAGCTCCTCGATTTCGTTTCTCGCCATTCCACCAGGTTAGCGCCCCCTTTTGAAGGACACTAGTAGCATAGCGAACGCGGAGTTCATCAGGACATTCACTGTTCACAAAGGTGTTCTCCATGCTTTCAAACCATTGGAGGAGGCCAGTAGCACCCTCCTCACCAGTGAATTTTGTGGGGTTGCAGGAGTTAAAGTGTTTGAAAGTGCACCGAAATTGAGTCGTGCTCCCTGTGTTGGCACTGTTACTATTCTGGGTTATCTCACTGACAAGGTTCGGGATCACTGCAGCAATTTGCTCAGCGACTAAAGATGCGAGGCGACGATCAGAACGCTGTCCAGAAGCACGAACAGGGCGTTGGCTGGCATCACGGAGCATGCGGCGAGCAGACATCTATGAGGTAGCCAATGAATAATCATAAGATTAGAAAATGTAAGTGTATAATCGTACAGATAATTATGAAGATATGATTCAATCATAATATGAAACGAGAGAGTATTATTGAAAAACTTGTATAAGATGCTTGGAGTGCCCTTGTCTAGCTGTAAAGCCCAACAAGAACGTTGACTTTTCAAAGGAATTGAACCCAATGGTGATCAAAGAAGACATGCTTTAGCCTATAAGTGGACACTCACTCCAGGAATCCCCAGGTAAGCATAACAGGTCCGTTATTGGATTTATGCGCTATGCTTGCCTATGCCAGAAAACCCAGTGTACAGGCGTCCACCCATCCAGATTGCACGTGTTCTATCACACTCATTAAAGCTCAACAACTTTGAAGGAGCAAAATAAGAGTAGGTATTATGCCTAAGAGTGTCTTCATGAAAGGTACTGTTCCCGTTCTATAATGATGTAAACCTTCCACTCCTTGTAGGACACCATTTCTATGCACCATGATGAAAGATGAGAAAAATGGAGAGAGAGAAGAAGGGAAAGATAGAAGTAGGAAAGTAGAGGGAAATAAGGGGTAGGGTAATTCAGGAAGTATTATGCATGAAAGTTGAAGTTCGGTTATAGTCTAGGCCATTTTATCTAATAACCTAGTTCCCTATAACCATGGCTCTGATACCAATCTGTAACACCCCAACCGATGGCGGAATCATCGAGGTGCCACGTAGTGACGATTATTCAAAAGCTCATGGTACTAAAAAGTAAATATATGATAATTGAATATTGTTTTACAACATGTGAAATTAAGTACAAAACAACAAAAATAAAGATAATTGGTTGATTTAGTCTAAGTCCAAAGTCCTATGTGAAGCGTCAAGCAGCTTATCCTGAAACATGCACGAAAATAATTTTGGTCAACATATGAATGTTGGTGAGTACCACTTAGATTTGTATATATAGTATAAGTTTGAAAAGTAGTACAATTCATATGTCTAGCATCACCAAGGCATTATGTAAACACGCAAGTAACCAAACAAGACAAAGATCAAATGTAAAGTTGTACAATGTAACTGATAATGAGCACCTCAACACGTGTGAGTCTAAAAGAGCACCATAACACAAAGTTATGTCTAAATGAGCACCATAACATAAGTTATGTCTGTATGTAAAGAGCACCATAACATAAAGTTATGTCTGTATGTATGATTTTGTATGTAAGCTACGTTCATGTTCAAGCATAAGCACATAGATAATCAAGACACGTATATGAATTGTAAATGAATAAAAATGTATGTGTAAATGAGTATGAAGATTTTGTATACTTGTGCATGAATCACCCCAAAAGTTGTAAAAGTGAAAAAGGGGATAAGTAATACTCACCTTAGCAAGGTGGTAAGTCTTGTGTAATTGAATAAGTGAAATCTGACGTTGCCAAGTATCACCCTATGTATATGATAACAAATAAGTCTAAGTCTATCTAGTCTATAAGTACTTTCTAGGGCTTCGAATTGGGGATAAACGTTTATTTGATTAATAAACAAATTGTTTATTAAATATAAGAAATTTAACAAATAAATAAATAAAAGTCTTTTTGTAAATTTTAAGTTAAAGATGGTCACAAAATGAAGTTTTAAGTGTGAAAACAATTTTTATAAAATTATTTTCTTGAAAATAGAATATTTAATCTATTTATTTCAATTTGTCAAAATATGATTTTAATATCTAAAAATATTAAAATTAAAGAATTTCTGAATTAAAAATTGTATTTCTGTTCCAAATGAATAGAAATAATTTATGTAAAATTTTGGTACAAAAATATTGCAAAATGAATTTATTATGATTTATTTATGATTAAAACTAACAAAAATTAATTAAAAATATAAAATGGCCGGTTTTTCTGGAATAAAAATATTTTCTGGAATGTTTAAGAATATACAAATTTAGGATAATTTTTGTGAGATTTAATAAAATCGTTTAGATATTTTTATAGAATTTAATAAATATAAATGAATAAACTTGTATTATTAATAATATATGTTAAATAAATTATTTTTGAAAAACTAAAAATTGGGTGATGAACTTTATCATTTGGAGATCATATAATAATTTTTGTGGAATTTATAAACCACTTTTAGTATTTAAAAACTATTTTTTTTTTAAAAAGTTTAATTAAGTATATATATAAAGATAGTAAAAAAAATACTTGTTGGTTATGGGAATCGAACCCGGGCCTCTGGCCGGTTCGGGTTTTATCACAAGCGTGGCCACCAACTGAGCCACACCCTGAGAACGAGTTAAACTGGATTCAAAATAATTATATACGTTAAATATGTTAGTTTTGATAATAGGTTTAATTAAGAAAAAATAAAGCAATGTTGTGGGATTTGAACCCTGGCCAATGGCCGGTTCAATCTTTACAAACAAGTGGGTAAACCAACTGATCTAGATCAGTTGGTTGTTCACTTTCTGTTCTAAAAATAATTATATACTTTAACAGCTTCATGTGTTCCTCCCCAAAACAACCCACTTCGAGCCCTAGCTTGTCAATCATAACAATTAAAAACCAATAGCCCCTGGATTCTTGGGGCTATTGTTCTACATGTGCCGACGAATGATACCCACAAAAGAAAGACTTACAAGAACTCGTAATCGTGATGTGAGAGCTCGGTCAAGGAAAAAGTCAACTTCGAACCAAACTCAAGAACAGCAGGATTTTTACAAGGAATTAGAAGTGTAGAAAGAATTAGTGGCGAGTTGTGAAGGTTTGGGGAGGTCCAATTTATAGGATAAAGAGCCGGATATCGATTTGGTAATTATTGACCTTAATGAATGTAATAACGCGATTTGGGTACAAATTGGAGCGTGATAATCGTCGATTGACGTGTAATGGACGCGTATTAGTCTAACATTCCATATTAACGAAGCAATCTACAAGTTCCCTTACCATGTGTGATTAATTAGAAGTCAAAGAAAAAAAAAATTTGTTTGGTTCGGCACTATTGCAGCGAACCAGAAGGAAGATCAGACAGAGGCCTTAAAGAGGTTAAATAATTTACGATCTGGGGTTAAACCAACAATGAGCTTGGCTCAGATGGTTACGTGGTGTGTGTGTTGTGTTGAGATGGCTGTTGCTCGGGTTCGAGCCACAGCAGGCACTCTTTTTTTTTTTTTTATCAGTGAAGGGAAGAGAGGAATTGGGCTTGGGCCTGTTGGGTTGATCTGATGGGCCGAGTACTGGGCTGAGAAAAAGGAGAAAGGGGTGGGTTACGGTTTAGTTATGGTTTGGTTTGGTTTGGTTTAGAAAGAAAAAAAAATTATATATAATGACTAATTCTGAATTTTATTATTATTATTATTATTATTATTATTATTATTATTATTTAAAAAGGAAAAGTGACGGATGTCACATCAACCAATATCACACATTACATCATTTGGGTAAGGGTAATATCTATATTATAATCATAACTAAGCTTAAGCATAGAACACTTATCATTTAGTTGGGGCTTAACGAACTTCAACCAATGGTCCATTTTCATTACTTCAATCAAAATCTTCCAACTCTTGCTCATTGATAGCTAATTTTTCACCTTCGAAGTTGTTATCATTGTCATCACGATCCTCGGAGTGCAGCTCATTTTCAATAATTTATGAAAACCTCCACCATTGTATTCCATATTTGTGTTCTACATAAAATATAGTTGTTGTAAAGATATGGATACGGTGATAAGTAAATCAAGAAACAATCCTTAACCCACTTACTTGAATGGGTAGCTTAAATTTTCATGTTATCTCTCCAATGGTTCAAACCGATTACATAGCTAAAAAACAACTAATAAAAAAATGGGTCCAATGTCACATGCTGTAATATAAATTTCCTATATTTTATTAAAAAATAGACACCAAAAGGATCAACCCCAGACCCATTTCAACATGTAGCCAAAAGGACCCATTGTACACACACTTTAGGCAACTTTTGACATGTTACAAAAAGCCGCCAAAAAAACGTCATTATTTAAACTGTGTAAATATAGTACTTAACAATTAAAAATCTTAAATAAATAACATCAAAATCATAATCAATCATTCAAATCAATGACATTAAAATAATCCACGTCTGAAATTAACTTACCCGTTATATACAAATTATTATTAACATCTTAAAATTAGCACACTTATTGAAATCAAGATGATGATTATCGTTTAGTTACAAATGATTAAAGGAAAGTCGTAATATCAAAATGAAAGTCGGTCAACAATGTTAAAATGAAATTCGTAATATTAGTAACATCAGTAAATAAGATTAAAAATCTTAATAAATAACATCAAAATCGTAATCAATCATTCAAATAAATGACATTAAAATCATCCGCGTCTCAAATTGCCTTACCCATTATATACAATTTATTATTGACATCAATAGTAATCATTATTAGTTGTACCAAAAGTAACATTTTGAAAATTTATATTATCATTTAATTTTGTTGTTAAATTTGGTATGACGATTAAATGATTTTATTATTTGTTAAGGTTTATATAGTATTGTTGTGTCTCGAACAATTCTGCAAAATCGGAAATAATGTGCCTCGATTGACGTGATCGAGTAGGAATATTTATTTATATATTTGAATTATAAAAATAGAAGGATTGGTAATTGACGTGAATTAGTCAACAACGCTTAAAATTAACACAATCAAACTCAAAGACATAAAGTCAAAAAATTGACCTCCATCAAATTAACAAAAACGTAAAAAGTTTTTACTAATATTTGATCAACAATATTAAAATTAAGGTCGTAATATTAGTGACAGCATTGAAAATTATCTTGAATACATTATATATTTTAGGAAACTATTAAATAGATTTAAATTATATTTATTATTAAAAGAATAATAAAAGTGTAGGAAAATGAATGTACACTCCTATGTTTGGATTATATATAAATTATAAATTGTTAAATAGATTTAACATTGTTAAATAGATTTAAATAAATGTTTAAAGGAAAGTCGTATATGTTTAAAAGAATATCGTTTCATTTCAAATGATTAAAGGAAAGTCTTTGAACTATAAAAATGGGAAGGATTGGTAATTGACGTGAATTGGTCAACAACGGTTAAAATTAGCACAATCAAATTCAAAGACATATAGTCAAAGAATTGACCTCCATCAATTTAACAAAAGCGTAAAAAGTTTTTATACAGATTCGGTCAACAATATTAACATTAAGGTCGTAATATTAGTAATAGCATTGAAAATTATTTTGAATACATTATATATATTTAGGAAACTGTTAATTATATTTATTATTAAAAGAATAATAAAGTGTAGGAAAATAACTGTACAATGTTATCTTCGGATTATATTTAAATTATAAACTGTAAAATAGATTTAAATAAATGTTTGAAAGAAAGTCGTATATGTTTAAAAAAATATCGTTTCATCACAATTGATTAAAGGAAAGTTGTAATATCAAAATTAAAGTCGGTCAACAATATTAAAATGAATTTCGTAATATTATTAATATCAATAAATAAGATTAAAAATCTTAATAAATAACAACCAAATCATAATCAATCATTCAAATCAATGACATTAAAATTATCATAAATGACATTAAAACTCTTCATAAATAACAACAAAATCATAATTTAAATTTCAAAATCAATGACATCTTGTGGTGCAACCTTAGTAACAAACATTTTGTGCTCGATTGAACACCATTTGAAGACACAGTATTCGCCAATGGAAGTATCTTTTGATTGAAGTAAATCAGGTCATCCAATCACAGTAAACCTTTACAAAAGAATTATGTATAGAAAATTTAAAATGTGTAACTAATTATAAAATAAGAATATTGTAAACATAAATGTTGAATATGCAAATAACAAACCTAGCGACTTGTGAAACAATTTCTGCACGTAATATTAGTATTAGTATTAGTAATTATTAGTAATTAGTAATATATTCGTAAAAACAGTAATAGAAAATTTTAATTCGATCAATAAGATATAAATGGGATTAAAATTAAAAATCGTAATATTAGTTTTAGTATTAGTAATATATTCGTAATTTAATTGGGTCAATTCGGTCAATAATAAATAAATGAGCTTAAAAATCGGAATATATAATATTAAATTCGATCAATTATTATTAATGTCATTAAAACTCATAATAAATAACATTAAAAAATGAATAAATCCTATTAATTGCAGGCAAGACCAATAATAATTCATAAAAATATATTAAACATAATTTCATAGTAACATTAATATAAATAAATGAGATTAAAAATCGTAATAAATAACATTCAATTCGGTCAATTATTATTGTCAATTAGAATTAGTAACATATTCGGTCAACAATACTATTTTTACGAATAGTAAAACTAAAATCGTAATATTAATTTTAGTTAATATTAGTAATTATTAGTAATTAGTAATGTGACACCCGGCATGTTCGGCTTAAACATATTAGTAACATCTAAGTCTACCTTAGCGAGAAACGTTTATAAACAAACTTAACCGGGTTAGTTGAGTTGGGTCAAGTTAGGATTGTCCAGGGTACAATGATCTGGAGGATCATTGGGAGTCGTTTTGGTAATACATTAGTACCGGGTTCCGTTGTTGGTGACATTACATGAACTAATTAAGTATATGTGTAGATTATGGGTTGTGTGGTGATTTATATACATAGACGTGTCTAAATGATGTGTAAATGATCATCTGTGCTTTAATGTGTTAAATATAGACTAAGGATGCATGCTTATGTGTTAAGATGTGTTAGAATGCGTTAAACACGACAAACTGGAAAACTAGTTAAAAAGGGGCTCTGGTTCGACCACTTCGAGTGGTCGAAGGAGAGGAAAATTGTCTGGTTCGACCCATGCAAGTGGGCGAACCAGGGAAGTGGAGTTGAAGAATTCCCTTCGACCTGGACAAGTCTCATTCGACCCTGTGAAAGGGGCGAAGGAGACCACCTTCGACCAATCAATTGGTGCGAAGGAGGATCAGTATAAATACCAACCTTAGTCATTTTTCATCATTTCACAAACCCTAACCGTCCCAAAACGATCTTAAACACTAAGGGAGGAGTTTTTGCTCTTCTTTTTCATAATCTAACCTATCTACAACATCTAAACAAGAATCCAAGGTGTGTTCATAATCCTAAATCTTTTAAAAGCATTCTAATTCGTTTTCATCTAACCTTAATTGTCCAGATCTGTTCTAAGGGTGTTTTTATGATTAAAAACCTTTTAAACATCTTTCTAAAACAAAACCCTATCATTTAACATGAGTTTTCATAATAAATAACATGTGTTAATTGAGTATTATGTGGTGTAATGTGTTATTCAATGCTTTGCTGCTTTATCTATGTTAGAGACATGATGTAGGATTGCTTTTAATGCTGATTGATTGTTGTTTAGGGTTAGAATCGATTGGATGATGATAGTATGTGTAAATTGGGGATTTTGTCGAATCTAGACGTAACATGTGGCGTTTATAATCAATAGAACCCATAGGGATGATCGGATGATCGATAAACTGAGTAGTTTAAATCAAACATGAGTCGATTTCAAGAGTTTCCAAATTGGGTAAAGATTTCATGCATGAAAGTGACGTTTCCATAATTTTTGCCATTTTGGGAAAGGGCTGAAACGGATATGGTTTGGGGCAAAATCAGTGGGGTTTTGTTAGGATAACATAATCATGTTTGACTGCTGTGATTGGTGATGTTTCGAGTCGTTTTGAATGTGTTTTAAGCGTTTTTAGGCAAAATAGAACAACAGGGGCGAACCTGGCCTCCTTCGACCAGTCGAAGGTGCGAAGGAGGAATCCCAAGGTCGAACCAGGCTTTTCAGTGGGCGAACGTGGCAAAACGTGCGAGGGAAGCATCGAACGGTCGAACGAGAGGTAAAACGGGCGAAAGAGAGTAAAAAGGTGCGAAGGAGGCCTTAAACTGACTGGTTCGACCGTTCTGATGCAGAAATGAGATTTTTGATACAAACTAAGTGTTTTATGCTTGAACCTTGCGTGTAATCTATGTGTACCTGATTAGTTAGGGTAATGGGTCACCAACGGGGTGTCGGGTCGGTCTAGTGTGTCGGTTAAACATTTAAACACGTTTTAAAACATACTCGGTTATGATCTGGACAATCGGGGGCTAGATAACCTTATGGTTATTAGTCGGAACACTTATGTGAACATTTTGATAGATCTCCGGTAGAGGGATTATCAAAGGGCTAAACATCTTTACTTATATTTGAAGAACGCTATCTAAGGTGAGTTCACGGCCCCACTTTTACTGCTTTAACTTTTGGGGGAGAAAACATGCGCTAAACAGTTTTGGTAACATATGTCATACTATGGTTTTAACTTTATATTGCTATACGATCTTTTGGAAAGTCCCGGGGGAAACCATGAATGTGCGGGTTTGCACAACGGGGGAAATGTGGATAGATCTATTGGGCGTGACCTGCCCCACTCGTCGGCTTGGAGGGCCGGGCGGGTGCATATTGTCTCGAACAGGTACATCGGTATCATGCTGAACATACGGGCTGCTTAAACATGCTGAACATTGCTAAACGTGTCTAGTAATGGTTTCCAATCGTAGTAGTAATAAAAATATACGGCTAGCTAGCGTACTTGGTAGCATTGATATAGTATGGACGTGGTAACACTTGGTAATTCTTTTTGAACAAACCTGTGAACTCACCAGCATTATATGTTGACGTCTTTTGGCATGTTTTTCTCAGGTCGCTAAGGTAGCAACAACTGGATCTAGGCGCACGAGTCGGCACGGGCGTCTAGGGTTTAGAGCATGGTTTTCATTAAACATTTGAACTATGTCTTTTGGGTTGTAAACATTTAAAGCTTCCGCTACAGTTTATGCTTTTATAATTATATCTTTTGGGTTTTGTGTTATGCATATAGTGTTGTTTATTGTGACTGTTGACTTGAATTCTGGTTTGTCATGCGCCTCGCGGTAAAACCCCGCAAGTGGAATTTGAGGGTGTGACAGATTGGTATCAGAGCCAATGGTTATAGTGAACTAGGACTGCATTTAGAGTCTAGTCTATAGCCGAGTTGCACACACTAGACGGTCACATACTTGAGTCGGTTTGGAACATGTACTAACCTTGTCGGGGTGTCTTTACATCATCATCATGCTTCTCTGTTACATCATCCGTTTTTATTTGGGTTTTTACCTACTCTTGTCTTCTTCTTCTGGATTGAAGGAGGAGGGGTTGATTTGTTGGTTCTTGCACACACATGCCTTCTTACATTTGCACCTATTGCCACATAGGCGACAATGTTCGGTGACTAGGGTCTAGATTAGGGGCACATCTGGAGGACCATGTAGAGCAGTTTATCATTTCGGGTGCACACGAAATAATAAACTGGGATGCATGAAAATCCCGATGGACTTCGAGTTTGGATGTATAGTCCTGAATTTGTCCCTAGGTTAACTCTTGAAAAATTTCTAGTGGTTGACACTGGAAGTGAATCTGAATCTCTCGATTTCTTGGTTTGTTAGATCATGTCTGGTGCTCGTGGTGGTGGACGTCGTGGTGGTGGTCGTGGCGGCGGTGGTCGTGCCGGAGGCGGTGGTCGTGGGAACATCAACATGACCCAAGCTGAGCTGAACAACTTGCTCCAGCAGCAAGTGAATATGGCTATGGCTAATTTCCAGGCCGGGATTAATGCCATGGGTGGTGAGTTGATTTCTGTCGACCTTGCCTCATTTTTGGGTTTCGTGTCCTTTCGTTTGTGTTTTACTCGTGTACCGTGTTTCAGGTGTTGGTGCCAATCCACCCCCACCTCAGTGCTCTTATAAGAAGTTTAGGGACTGTCAGCCCCATAACTTCGCTGGAACTGAGGGAGCGGTGGGACTGCTCCGATGGCTAGAGAAGGTGGAATCTGTGTTTGTCATGTGTAACTGTCCTGCTGGGGACCGAGTGAAGTATGCTACTGCGACATTTGAGGGGCCTGCATTGTCGTGGTGGAATGCTACTACTCAGAATATGGGACTGGGAGAGGCTATTGCTATGCCTTGGGCAGAGTTTGTGCAGCTTTTGAGAGGTGAGTATTGTCCGAGGGAGGAGATACAGAAGTTGGAGCATGAGGTCTGGAGTTACAAGATGGTAGGGTCGGAGATTGAGGAGTATACTGTGAGGAGGAACGAGCTGGCGGTGTTGTGTCCTGACTTACACACACCCGAATACAGGAGGATCGAGCACTATGTGTCTGGACTAGTGCCCGAGATTGCTGGGTTGGTAGCTGCTGGGAATCTTCCCACTATTGCTGAAGTTGTCCGATCAGCTCATCGGATGACTAACCTGAAGGTGGCGGAAGGCGTTTTGCCACCCAAGGGCACTACTGTGAAGGCTGCTGAGGGGAACAAGAGGAAGTGGGAGAGTGTGGGGAAGAGTGTGGTGCCAGCTCAGCCGGCGAAGAAGTTTGATACGTCTGGGTCTTCTTCTGGGGCGAAGACGGGTGGGTATGTTGGGAAGCATCCCAAGTGCAACAAGTGTGGTTTCCACCATTCGGGGAGTTGTGACAGGGCTCGTTGTCATCGGTGCCATCAGTTGGGGCACCATGCTAAGGATTGCAAGGTGGCGCTCACCCCAACTCAGACTCCTGCGGCTACTCCTGCTCCTGCTGCTCAGGGGACTCAGGGGAGGCAGGGGTGTTATAACTGTGGTGACACGGGGCATTTCAAGCGTGATTGTCCCAAGCTGAAGCAGGGCGATAATGGGAGGGGCGGAAACGGTAGCGGTAACGGGAATGGCGGCGGAGGCAGGACTGCGCGTGCTTTCGTCATTGGGTCTGCGGAGGCTAGGCAGGATCCAGACACAGTTACCGGTACGTTCCTTCTCAACAATCGCTATGTTTCTGTTTTATTTGATTCTGGTGCCGATAAGAGCTTCGTATCTGTGGATGTTAGTCAGTTGCTAGATATAGTACCCACACCTTTAGAGGCTAAGTACTTGATAGAATTGGCTAATGGTAAGAACATCGAGGCGACTCATATCCTTAGGGAGTGTCACTTGGAACTGTCGGGACTGTCATTCCCCATTGACCTTATGCCTGTACCTTTGGGTAGTTTCGATGTCGTTGTGGGCATGGATTGGTTATCGTTGTATCGCGCGGAGATCGTTTGTTTTGACAAGGTTATTCGGATCCCTCTCCCCGATGGAGAGATTCTTTCGGTTCATGGCGAGAAAAGCGGTGCCCCGCTGAGTATCATTTCCAGCATGAAAGCCCGTAAGTATCTTCGGAAGGGCTGTTCGGCCATTCTGGCACTTGTTAACGTTTCTACTGACGATGAGAAGAAGATCGAGGATATCCCGGTGGTTCGTGACTTTCCTGATGTGTTTCCTGATGATTTGCCTGGTCTTCCTCCCCATCGTCAGGTTGAGTTTGGTATTGATCTTGCTCCGGGCGCAGCTCCTATTGCCCGAGCTCCGTATCGTCTTGCACCTCCCGAGATGCAAGAGTTATCCAGCCAGTTACAGGAACTCTTGGAAAAGGGTTTCATTCGACCGAGCTCGTCCCCGTGGGGAGCTCCTATTTTGTTTGTGAAGAAGAAGGACGGGAGCCTTCGTATGTGTATTGATTACCGTGAGCTGAACAAAGTGACCATCAAAAATCGTTATCCTCTTCCTCGCATTGATGATCTCTTTGACCAGCTTCAGGGCTCCAGCTATTATTCGAAGATTGATTTGCGGTCCGGTTATCACCAGTTGCGCGTCAGGGAAGCTGACATCCAGAAGACTGCTTTTCGCACTCGCTATGGCCATTTTGAGTTCTTGGTCATGCCTTTTGGTCTCACTAACGCACCTGCGGTGTTCATGGATTTGATGAACCGCGTTTGCAAGCCTTACCTTGATAAGTTCGTCATCGTGTTTATTGACGACATTCTGATCTATTCCAAGAACAAGGCGGATCACGAGGAACATCTGCGGTTGGTCTTGGAACTTTTGAGACAAGAGCAGTTGTATGCTAAATTCTCAAAGTGTGATTTTTGGTTGCGTGAAGTTCAATTCCTAGGACATGTGGTGAATGAACTGGGAATTCATGTCGATCCGGCTAAGATCGAAGCTATTAAAGACTGGGAAGCACCAAAGACGCCATCTGAGGTGCGGCAATTCCTAGGTCTTGCGGGTTACTATCGTCGTTTCATTGAGGGATTTTCGAAGATCGCTCAACCCCTCACTGCCCTTACCCAGAAGGATCGAAAATTCGACTGGGATGAACCACAAGAATCAGCATTTCAGATGCTGAAGCTTAAACTTTGTTCTGCACCTATCTTATCCCTTCCTGAGGGTACGGATGATTTCGTTGTGTACTGTGATGCTTCCATTCGGGGTCTTGGTTGCGTGTTGATGCAGCGCGGGAAGGTTATTGCTTATGCCTCTCGTCAACTCAAAGTTCATGAGAAGAATTACACTACTCATGACTTAGAACTGGGTGCAGTGGTCTTTGCGTTGAAAATCTGGAGACATTACTTGTACGGTACCAAGTGTGAAGTTTACACCGATCACAAGAGTCTCCAGCATATTTTCGACCAGAAGGTGTTAAACATGCGGCAGCGTCGTTGGGTTGAACTCTTGAACGACTACGACTGTGCGATTAAGTACCATCCTGGCAAGGCAAACGTTGTGGCGGATGCCTTGAGCAGGAAAGAGTCGGCGAAGCCTCGGCGTGTCCGAGCCTTGCAGCTTACCATTCATTCCTCCTTACCTGACCGGATCCGTTCGGCTCAGGTGGATGCCTTGAAGGAGGAAAACCTTAAGGCCGAAACGATGCACAGTGCGGACAAACACCTTGAGCTTAGGTCTGATGGCCTACACTACTTCGCTGGGCGTGTTTGGGTTCCTTTACTCGGGGGATTACGGGAGCTTGTCTTGGACGAGGCTCACAAATCCCGGTATTCTATTCATCCAGGCTCCGATAAGATGTATCAGGATCTGAAGATACTTTATTGGTGGCCGAACATGAAGGCTGATATAGCCTCCTATGTGAGCAAATGCTTGACCTGTGCTAAGGTCAAGGTGGAGTATCAGAAGCCGTCTGGTCTCCTACAGCAACCTGAGATTCCAGAATGGAAGTGGGAGCGGATCACGATGGATTTCGTCACCAAACTACCGAGATCACCAAGTGGCTGCGACATGATTTGGGTGATCGTCGACCGGTTGACGAAATCGGCACACTTCATACCTATTAAGGAAACGGATGGACTCGAGCGGTTGGCTCGGCTCTACCTTAAGGAGGTGGTTTCTCGGCACGGGGTGCCTGTTTCTATCATTTCTGATCGTGATTCCCGCTTTGCTTCGCGTTTCTGGAAGGCTCTGCACAAGGCTTTGGGTACTCAGTTGGATATGAGTACGGCTTATCATCCGCAAACTGATGGACAGAGTGAGCGGACGATTCAAACCTTGGAAGACATGCTTCGGGCATGTGTTATCGATTTTGGCAAAAGTTGGGAGATCCACCTACCGTTAGTGGAGTTCTCCTACAACAACAGCTATCACTCTAGCATCAAGGCAGCTCCGTTCGAGGCTCTTTACGGACGGAAATGCCGATCACCACTTTGTTGGGCCGAGGTGGGCGAGAGCCAGCTCACTGGTCCGGAACTCGTGTACGAAACTTCGGAGAAAATCGTACAGATCCGTCAACGTTTGGCTGCGGCACGAGATCGTCAGAAGAGCTATGCCGATCGCCGTCGAAAACCTTTGGAGTTCCAGGTTGGGGACAAGGTACTTCTGAAAGTTTCACCATGGAAGGGCGTCATACGCTTTGGAAAGCGTGGCAAGCTTAACCCTCGTTATGTCGGACCGTTCGCAATCCTGGATCGGATTGGACCGGTGGCATATAGACTTGACTTACCGGCGGAGCTCGGTAGTGTGCACAACGTCTTCCATGTGTCTAACTTGAAGAAGTGTTTGGCTGACGAATCTCTCATTGTACCATTGGAAGAGATCAAGGTTGATGATCGTCTTCGCATTGTGGAGGAACCTGTCGAGATTCTCGACTACAAGATTCGTAGCCTTCGTCGGAGTAAAATCCGCATCGTTAAAGTCCGTTGGAACTCGAACCGTGGACCCGAGTTCACATGGGAACGAGAGGATCAGATGAAATCTAAGTATCCTCATCTCTTTCCGAAGCGCGCATTTGAATCAAGGCATGTTACTACTGAAGCGGAATGAATCTCGGGTCGAGATTCCTTTCAACGTGGGGATGATGTGACATCCGGTAAGTTTCTTTTCTTTTTGTTCGGTTCTTTTCGTTTCTTTCTTTTTGGGCTTTGCGCAATTTTCGGGACGAAAATTCTTTCAACGTGGGGATGATGTGACACCCGGCATGTTCGGCTTAAACATATTAGTAACATCTAAGTCTACCTTAGCGAGAAACGTTTATAAACAAACTTAACCGGGTTAGTTGAGTTGGGTCAAGTTAGGATTGTCCAGGGTACAATGATCTGGAGGATCATTGGGAGTCGTTTTGGTAATACATTAGTACCGGGTTCCGTTGTTGGTGACATTACATGAACTAATTAAGTATATGTGTAGATTATGGGTTGTGTGGTGATTTATATACATAGACGTGTCTAAATGATGTGTAAATGATCATCTGTGCTTTAATGTGTTAAATATAGACTAAGGATGCATGCTTATGTGTTAAGATGTGTTAGAATGCGTTAAACACGACAAACTGGAAAACTAGTTAAAAAGGGGCTCTGGTTCGACCACTTCGAGTGGTCGAAGGAGAGGAAAATTGTCTGGTTCGACCCATGCAAGTGGGCGAACCAGGGAAGTGGAGTTGAAGAATTCCCTTCGACCTGGACAAGTCTCATTCGACCCTGTGAAAGGGGCGAAGGAGACCACCTTCGACCAATCAATTGGTGCGAAGGAGGATCAGTATAAATACCAACCTTAGTCATTTTTCATCATTTCACAAACCCTAACCGTCCCAAAACGATCTTAAACACTAAGGGAGGAGTTTTTGCTCTTCTTTTTCATAATCTAACCTATCTACAACATCTAAACAAGAATCCAAGGTGTGTTCATAATCCTAAATCTTTTAAAAGCATTCTAATTCGTTTTCATCTAACCTTAATTGTCCAGATCTGTTCTAAGGGTGTTTTTATGATTAAAAACCTTTTAAACATCTTTCTAAAACAAAACCCTATCATTTAACATGAGTTTTCATAATAAATAACATGTGTTAATTGAGTATTATGTGGTGTAATGTGTTATTCAATGCTTTGCTGCTTTATCTATGTTAGAGACATGATGTAGGATTGCTTTTAATGCTGATTGATTGTTGTTTAGGGTTAGAATCGATTGGATGATGATAGTATGTGTAAATTGGGGATTTTGTCGAATCTAGACGTAACATGTGGCGTTTATAATCAATAGAACCCATAGGGATGATCGGATGATCGATAAACTGAGTAGTTTAAATCAAACATGAGTCGATTTCAAGAGTTTCCAAATTGGGTAAAGATTTCATGCATGAAAGTGACGTTTCCATAATTTTTGCCATTTTGGGAAAGGGCTGAAACGGATATGGTTTGGGGCAAAATCAGTGGGGTTTTGTTAGGATAACATAATCATGTTTGACTGCTGTGATTGGTGATGTTTCGAGTCGTTTTGAATGTGTTTTAAGCGTTTTTAGGCAAAATAGAACAACAGGGGCGAACCTGGCCTCCTTCGACCAGTCGAAGGTGCGAAGGAGGAATCCCAGGGTCGAACCAGGCTTTTCAGTGGGCGAACGTGGCAAAACGTGCGAGGGAAGCATCGAACGGTCGAACGAGAGGTAAAACGGGCGAAAGAGAGTAAAAAGGTGCGAAGGAGGCCTTAAACTGACTGGTTCGACCGTTCTGATGCAGAAATGAGATTTTTGATACAAACTAAGTGTTTTATGCTTGAACCTTGCGTGTAATCTATGTGTACCTGATTAGTTAGGGTAATGGGTCACCAACGGGGTGTCGGGTCGGTCTAGTGTGTCGGTTAAACATTTAAACACGTTTTAAAACATACTCGGTTATGATCTGGACAATCGGGGGCTAGATAACCTTATGGTTATTAGTCGGAACACTTATGTGAACATTTTGATAGATCTCCGGTAGAGGGATTATCAAAGGGCTAAACATCTTTACTTATATTTGAAGAACGCTATCTAAGGTGAGTTCACGGCCCCACTTTTACTGCTTTAACTTTTGGGGGAGAAAACATGCGCTAAACAGTTTTGGTAACATATGTCATACTATGGTTTTAACTTTATATTGCTATACGATCTTTTGGAAAGTCCCGGGGGAAACCATGAATGTGCGGGTTTGCACAACGGGGGAAATGTGGATAGATCTATTGGGCGTGACCTGCCCCACTCGTCGGCTTGGAGGGCCGGGCGGGTGCATATTGTCTCGAACAGGTACATCGGTATCATGCTGAACATACGGGCTGCTTAAACATGCTGAACATTGCTAAACGTGTCTAGTAATGGTTTCCAATCGTAGTAGTAATAAAAATATACGGCTAGCTAGCGTACTTGGTAGCATTGATATAGTATGGACGTGGTAACACTTGGTAATTCTTTTTGAACAAACCTGTGAACTCACCAGCATTATATGTTGACGTCTTTTGGCATGTTTTTCTCAGGTCGCTAAGGTAGCAACAACTGGATCTAGGCGCACGAGTCGGCACGGGCGTCTAGGGTTTAGAGCATGGTTTTCATTAAACATTTGAACTATGTCTTTTGGGTTGTAAACATTTAAAGCTTCCGCTACAGTTTATGCTTTTATAATTATATCTTTTGGGTTTTGTGTTATGCATATAGTGTTGTTTATTGTGACTGTTGACTTGAATTCTGGTTTGTCATGCGCCTCGCGGTAAAACCCCGCAAGAGGAATTTGAGGGTGTGACAAGTAATATATTCGTAAAAATAGTAATAGAAAATTTTAATTTGGTTAATAAGATATAAATGGGAATAAAATTAAATATCGTAATATTAGTTTTAGTATTAGTAATATATTCATAATTTAATTCGGTCAATAATAAATAAATCAGATTAAAATTAAAAATTGCAATATTAGTATTAGTAATATATTCGTAAATTAATTCGGTCAATAATAAATAAATGAGCTTAAAAATCGCAATATATAACATTAAATTCGGTCAACTATTATTAATGTCATTAAAACTCATAATAAATATCATTAAAAAATAAATAAATCATATTAATTGCAGGCAAGACCAATAATAATTCGAACGAACAGTAATATAAATAATATTAAACATAATTTCATAAAGACATATTAAACATAATTTCGTAGTAATATTAATATAAATAAATGAGATTAAAAAATCATAATAAATAACATTTAACTTGGTCAATTATTATTAATGTCAATAACATTAATTCTAACATACTAAAAATACATTAAAAATAATTAAATCTTATTAAACATAAACTCGAAAAAAGTAATATAAATAAATGAGATTAATAATTTTAATAGATAACATTAAATTCGGTCAATTATTAATGTTAATAAATAATATTAAACATCTTAATAAATAACAGTAAAAATGAATAAATCTTATTAATTGCAATCAAGACTAATCATAATTCGTAAACATACTAATATAAATAAATGAGATTATAAATCTTAATAAATAACCTCAAAATCGTAATCAATAATTCTAATAAATTACATTACAAACATAAAAAATCATAAATTTAATTTGAAAATCAATGACTTCTTGTGGTGGAACCTTTGTAACAAACAGCCTGTGCTGGATTGAACACCATTTAAAGACACAATATTTGCCAATAGAAATATCTTCTAATTGAAGCAAACTAAATTTGTAATATTAGTATTAGTATTAGTTAGTATTAGTAATTAGTAATATATTCGTAAAAATAGTAATAGAAAATTTTAATTCGGTCAATAAGATATAAATGAGATTAAAATTAAAAATCGTAATATTAGTTTTAGTATTAGTAATATATTCATAATTTAATTCGGTCAATAATAAATAAATCAGATTAAAATTAAAAATCGTTATATTAGTATTAGTATTAGTAATAGTAATATATTCGTAAATTAATTCGGTCAATCCGGTCAATAATAAATAAATGAGCTTAAAAATCGTAATATATAACATTAAATTCGGTCAACTATTATTAATGTCATTAAAACTCATAATAAATATCAATTAAAAATAAATAAATCCTTTTAATTGCAGGCAAGACCAATAATAATTCGAATGAATAGTAATATAAATAATGTTAAACATAATTTCATAAAAACAGATTAAACATAATTTCATAAAAATATATTAAACATAATTTCGTAGTAATATTAATATAAATAAATGAGATTAAAAAATCATAATAAATAACATTCAACTCGGTCAATTATTATTAATGTCAATAAATAACATTAATTCTAACATACTAAAAATACATTAAAAATAATTAAAACTTATTAAACATAAATTCGAAAAAAGTAATATAAATAAATGAGATTAATAATTTTAATAAATAACATTAAATTCGGTCAATTATTATTAATGTCAATAAATAATATTAAACATCTAAATAAATAACAGTAAAAATGAATAAATCTTATTGATTGCAATCAAGACTAATCATAATTCGTAAACATAGTAATATAAATAAATGAGATTATAAATCTTAATAAATAACCACAAAATCGTAATCAATAATTCAAATAAATTACATTACAAACATAAAAAATCGTAATTTTAATTTGAAAATCAATGACTTCTTGTGTTGGAACCTTTGTAACAAACAGCCTGTGTTGGATTGAACACCATTTAAAGACACAATATTCGCCAATGGAAATAACTTCTAATTGAAGCAAACTAAAATCGTAATATTAGTATTAGTATTAGTTAGTATTAGTAATTAGTAATATATTCGTAAAAATAGTAATAGAAAATTTTAATTCGGTCAATAAGATATAAATGGGATTAAAATTAAAAATCGTAATATTAGTTTTAGTATTAGTAATATATTCGTAATTAGTTCGGTCAATTCGGTCAATAATAAACAAATGAACTTAAAAATCGTAATATATATCACTAAATTCGGTCAATTATTATTAATGTCCTTAAAACTCATAATGAATAACATTAAAAAAATGAATAAATTCTATTAATTGCAGACAAGACCAATAATAATTCGTAATATTAGTTTTAGTATTAGTAATATATTCGTAATTTAATTCGGTCAATAATAAATAAATGAGCTTAAAAATCATAATATATAACCCTAAATTCGGTCAATTATAACTAATGTCATTAAAACTCATACTAAATAACATTGAAAAACAAAATAGATTCTATTAATTGCAGGCAAGACCAATAATAATTCATAAAGATAGTTTAAACATAATTTCGTAGTAATATTAATATAAATAAATGAGATTAAAAATTCGTAATAAATAACATTCAATTCGGTCAATTATTATTAATGTCAATTAGTATTAGTAATATATTCGGTCAACAATACTATTATTACAAATAGTAAAACTAAAATCGTAATATTAAAAATAAATGAGAGTTATTTCGTTCATAATAACCTGAGACAGATCCAAATTTAAGCTTTCCAAGGTGCCCGGGATACTAGCGATTTGCTTCCACACACCACCCAAAGAAACTTTCATAGGAATAAAGTTCCAATCACGACCACTAGCATGGTTTGACCACACAACTCTACGCCACAACGCCGAATGACTCGTCTTAAACCGCCACCACCATTTAGTAAGAAGGCTTAAATTTGCGTCCCTCAAAGACCCCAAACCCACGCCACCAAACTCAACAGGAGCTCTAACTTTATCCCAAGCCAACAAACTCATCTTGTCGACTTCATCCGTCCCACCCCAAAAGAAGACACGCCTAATCTTTTCCAGAGTATTAACCACCTGAATAGGGGCACGGAAAATAGAAAATTAATAAAGTGGAAGTGAGCTCAAAACCGATTTTAGAAGAGTTATCCGACCCCCGTAAGACAAACACTTTGCTTTCCAAGCCGGTAGTTTTTTCTGGAGTTTCACGATAACCGGTTCCCAATTCCGCACCAAATTCATATTCGCCGCTATTGGGATCCCAAGATGGATAAAAGAAAGGCGGCCCGGGAAGCAGTTTATAACATTGGCCATATCCGAAACTTCATTATCAGACACACCCACTCCATAAAGGTTGCTCTTCTTGGGGCTGATCCGTAATCCCGAAATCAGAAAAAAGCCACGTAACAGACGTCTTAAGGTTTAACACATTGTTCATTGACCACTCTCCACAAAAGACGACGTCATCCGCATAACAAAAATGGGAAATAAGAGGCCCCGAACCACCCACCCGAATACCGTGAAAAACACCAAGCATACAAGCCCGTCGAACAATCCGAGTAAGGCCCTCCATAGCAAGAATAAATAAAAAAGGGGACAGGGGATCCCCTTGACGCAAACCACGTTGACAAGAGAACTCATAGGTTGGCGAGCCATTTACTAAAATCGAGGCCCGAGCATTTCGAACAAGAGACATCACCCAACCACGCCACCTAACAGAGAAGTTCATCTGATTCATAATATTATCAAGAAAATCCCACCTCAAAGAATCGTAGGCCTTCTCAATATCCACTTTAAGAAATAACCCCTGCAATCTTGCCTTCTTCAACCATGAAATCACCTCATTTAAGATTAATGGCCCATCAAGGATATTGCGGTCGCTAAGAAAAGCGGTTTGCTCTTCAGAAACTAATCACGGCATAACCTTTTTCAACCGAAGAACCAACACTTTGGAAATCACATTGTTAATGATTCCAACCAGGCTAATAGGCCTATAATCCGCAAGAGTCGCCTGATCACGACCCTTCGGGATTAAGGCAATAAAGGCCGAGAAACAACCCTCAGCGATATAACCCTGCGCATGAAAATCTGACATCATTTTAAGATAGTCAAGCTTAAGTTTAGGCCAAAACTTTTTTAGAAACACAAAATTAAACCCGTCTGGCCCCGTTGCCTTATCTCCATCACATTCCCACACTGCAGAAGTAATCTCTTCCAGGGTAAATTCCGCATCCAATGCTAATACATCTTTAGTTGACAATTGAGGCACGTCTGGACAAACAAACATTGGGGAAATCACATTAGGCTCACTAAATTTGGCCACAAAAAAATCCGCAATATTATCCTTAATGTGTGTCGGATCTGAAAGCCAAACACCGTTATCGCGCACCCCTTGAATCCGATTTGACACTGAATTGAGTTTAATAATACCATGAAAATATTTAGAATTCTCATCACCATCTAACGCCCATTTTACCCAAGACTTTTGTTTCGCGTCTAAAGCCCTTAAACGCTCTTCTTCAAATAAAATCTTCCTGGCAGCCACTCTAGATTCGTGTTCAGAATCAGAAAGAAGCTGATTTTCTGCCAAAGATTCCAAGTCAGCGATGACCTTCTTACACTCAATGAGTTTACCATCTCGTTTATCCCTCTCCGCATTCACCCACGCCTTAATTCTACCCTTCAACCATTTTAACTTTGTGGCCAAGGCCAAATCCGAAGGCCCAGAGTACGTAAATAAATCAGAGATAGAATTCACAAAGTCTTCAAAACCCGGCATCTCTAACCAAGAGTTGAAAAAACGAAAAGGCACATGACCAAAATCAGTGTTTTTCAACGAAAGCTAAATCGGGCAGTGATCAGACAGCATCCTGTCAAGAGCAGTCACAACCGCGGAAGGCCATCTCACCTTGAAATCGCTACAAACCAAGAATCTATCTAACTTACTCACCTTGTCCCCCCTTCCCGCCATATAGGTAAACCTGTGACTAGTCATGTTATACTCAAAAAACTCCGCGTCATTAATAAAACTATTAAAAACCACCGCCTGTTGGGAAAAAAATTCCGAATTCATTCACTCATCCGCACTTCTCACCTCATTGAAATCCCCCAACATAATCTATAAACCAAACAACGATCTCCTGAAAAATAAAAGCTCATCCCAAAACGACTTTCGGGTAGCAGGATCGTTAGGAGCATGAACATTAGCGATGTTTAGCTGAACATTGCTGTGAACCAACCAACCCGAAACAATCAATACATGCCGAGAACGGATTACCCCAGATTGTCTAAAACACGTTGGGTACCAGCAGATGAGGCCTCCTGCAATCCCCTTGTTAGGACAAAGAGGATTGGTGAAACCACTTTTGGAAACCTTAGTCTAATTCACTTCTGTCATTTTTGACTAAGTATAGAAGTACTGAAGAGAAGACAAGAAACTGCTGAAGAGAAGATATGAGAAGTGCTGAAGAAGAAACTTCATCAGAAGTTCTGAAGTCCAAACCAGACAAGTTCACTTCAGAAGTACTGAAGACAAACTACTCATCAGTAGTTTGTCATTCATCTGCACTTAGCATCAGATATTTTCCACCGCCTTTTGTATCAGTAGTTTATTGTTTATTATTACTTTTAGCTGTATTTGTTAGTTTCAATGTTGCAACTTGTGCAACTTGTTTCTGATGTTTCTGTACTTGCTTTTTGGGCAAGATACATGTATGTAAACGTCTATAAATAGGAGGCTTCAACCTTCTATTTTAGACATTGATTTTAATAGAAAAATCCTTCAAACACTTTCACTGTTCTATTCCATTTCAATATTTATTGTGAATCTATCTCAGTATCTAATTCTCATTTACTGCTTAGATTCATAATAAATACTTGTCATTATTAGTTTCAATCATCTAGGGGGAGTAATAACTCTTCCTAAGTATAAAAAGTGTTGCTTTAACTTATACATTCCGCTGTGCTTATAATCTGATATACAAGAGCTTGCTAAACACTTAAGTGTCAAAGATAGCAAGTTCTTACTTAAAGAAAAGAGCAAACTGATCCAACAATTGGTATCAGAGCATTGGTTTATCTGATCACATATCAATCTAACAAATTGAGAATCAGACACAAAGCTCTTATTGATACTCAATAAAAGATCAAAAGTTAACTTTTTATCAACATCCATCACTTAAAAGAGTCATCTGACAAATCAATACTCTTTAAAATGGATCCACATAATACTGGTTCTGCTACTAAACCTGCCATGCTTGTAAGAAATGAATACAGCATATGGCAAAAGAGAATGGCACATACCTTGTCACAAACCAACACAGGTTGTTGGAGATCTGTGATATATGGTCCTCACAAACCAGTAAACATAAATCTTGAAACTAAAGTTGAGGTTCCTAAAGAACCAAAAGACTATACAGATGATGATTTCCTAAAACTTGAGCTAGATGCAAAAGCATTCTCTATGTTGGCAATGGCTCTCCCAAATGAGATATACTCTGGCCTTTTACATTGTGAAAGTGCCAAAGAACTCTGGGATTGTCTTAAAGAACAGTTTGGAGGAACTGAAGAGGTGATTGCCAACACAAGAGAGATTTTAGCTCAACAATATGAGACATTTGCTCACATTAATGGGGAAACTTTAACTCAACAATTTGAAAGATTCTCCTCATTAATATCTGAGCTAAAGTTAAATGGTCAGACCTATACAACAGTATCTATGCTACATAGATTATTAAGGTCTTTACTAGACAAATGGGAAACATACTCCATTGTTTTAAGATCCTCACCAGATTTTAGCTCCCTCACTCTTACAAAACTCCATGGGAGATTACTTACTTTTGAGAGAGAAATTGATCAAAAGAAGAAATTACAATCATCTGGTAAAACTGCTGATGACTACCTACCAGGTAGTACAACACTTTTGGGACAAGACTCACCAACTTGTTCCTATGGATCTTATGACAACATTGACATAACAACTGGGATCTCATCAGAAAGATCTTTCCCAGGTTATGACAATGATGACCAAAGTCAAACTGCTGATAATCTATGTTTTATCATGGATGATTTGAAAAACTTTAGCAGTGATGACTTAGAAGAAATGGACATTTTACACCAACTGGCCATGCTAAGCATTAAAACTAACAAGTTTTATAAAAGGTCAAGAAAGAAATTTCCAGGATTGACCAGTAATACAAAAATTGGTTTTGACAAATCTAAACTGAGATGTCACAAGTGTCAGAAGTTGGGACACTTTTCTAGAGAGTGTAGAAACTCTAGCTTTAACCAATCTGGAAATAACTTTAACCCCAATTATAATAGGAATAATGGAACTCAAGGGAGTGCTCATTTTGTACAGGCACAAGCTCCTCAACAGCAATACATGCCACAAGTACAATATGTTCAAATGCCTGCTCAACAGATGCAGAGCCAACAATCAATCCCTCCCTTTCCAGCTGCTCAACATCCTCCACAGCCTCAACAACCCTCTCAACAAAGTCTTTTCACCTCAGGGTATGTTGACTGGAGCAGTCTCCCTTTTGACACCACAGAGTGCAATCCTGATGCAGACAACAAGGTGTTTGACATCAACTAGGGAGAACCAGACAATGGCAGAAAGAACTTTGCCTTAATGGCATTTGAAGGCTGTACTTCAAAATCTGCATTGTCACAGGTATCAAAAGAATCTTTGACAAAACTTTGCTCAAATTCTTGCAAAGAAACTTTTGCTCTCATAAGAGAGACAAATGTGCACTTACAAGGAAAAGCCAATGATTTAGAAAGAAAATACACTCAGATGAAGTGTGATTTAGAGAGAAAACTTACTGCTAAAACAAAAGAAGCCTCTAAATTAACTAACTCAGCTATTGAAACCCAAGCACAAATTAAAATGATGATAGAAGATCTTGGGAATGTCAGAAAAGAGCTTGCTGACACCAAGATCAGTTGTGAAAAATGGGTGGATTCTTGTAAGGGGTACCAGCTATTGCTAAACAAACAGAGTGCTTCAAATGTTAAGTTTGGCATAGGGTACCATCATGTTGAAACACCAACAGATTTCTCTCCCAAAACTACTGAAGATGGGAGAAAAATTGTTTCAAATGAAACTTCTGAAGGGAAAGACTGCACATCTTTCCATGAAAACTTTCTAAACAGAAATCCTGGCATTTTCAAAGAAAGTACTTCAGAAGTATTAACTAAATCTGACAACAAGCCATCAGTAGTTTCATCTACATCAGGAGTTGAGACCCTGAAAACTACTGATGAGCAAAATCTTTACACTAATGTCAGAAATTTGCCTTTAGATCAAAAACAAAAGGCAAAAGAGTGTGAAATTTGTGGTGTGTTCAACCACAAAACAGAGTTTTGTAGATACAGAAAAGGAATTCAGTTCAATCATAAAATTAAGCAACAGGTTGTGGGAAATCAAATCAGAAATGATTATGAAAGAACCTTTAAACCCAAGAAACAACAACCTGAAAACACCTTTTCTCAGAAAAAGATAAAATCTCAACTAAAATATTTTTCTCAAAACTCTTTATCAGTAGTTAGACCTGATTCATCAGCAGTTTCACAAATTGCTGAGATTCAAAAACTAATGAACTTGGTACAACTACTGATGACCAAGGTTGATGGTGGTCCTGAAAAGGATACCACCATGGTTCTTAATGAAAAATCCATTGCCAAAAAGACATGGATTTCTCAACCTGGTCAAGAACAAACTGTAACTGTTCTCAAGAGCAAACCCAAAGCCAAACAGGCTTGGGTTCCTAAATCTAACTAATTTGCTATTGTGTGCAGAGAGTTTCCAGGGGCTTAAACAGCATATGGTATGTTGATAGTGGAGGCTCTATGCACATGACTGGATGCAGATACCTGATAAACAATTTTATCAGCCAAAGAGAAGGATCTGTATCCTTTGGGAACAATGCTAAGGGATATGTGCTAGGACATGGCAATGTCTCCTCTGGCAAAATACAGTTTGATAAGGTCAATCTGGTTGAAAACCTTGAATACAACTTGCTGAGTGTGTCACAAATGTGTGATAAAGGATATTCTTCCTTTTTCACAAAGACAGCATGCAAGATCATCTCACCAGAAGGCCAGAAGTTGATTGAGAAGATCATTGAAGATCATACTTTGCTGATTGCCAAAAGATGTCACAATGTCTATGCAGTGGACATTGAGAAAGACAAAGTATTGAACAACACTGCCTGTTTCTTCTCAAGGGCATCAACTTCAGAAACTGATCTCTGGCACAGGAGACTTGGTCATGTGAACTTTAAAACCATAAATAAAGTCACAAAAATGGGCTTGGTCAGAGGTCTACCTTTGAAAGTATACCAGTGTCAAGAACACTGTGTATCCTGTTTAAAGGGAAAACAACATAAGTCCTCCTATAAGTCTATTGAAGAATAAAAAACAACTGCATGTCTTCAACTACTCCATATGGACTTATTTGGACCTGTCAAGATTATGAGCCTTGGTAAGAAGAAGTACTGCTTAGTCATCATTTATGACTACTCAAGATTCACATGGGTATTCTTCTTATTTTCAAAGGATGAGGCTGCTGAAATCATCAAGTTCTTCATTCTACAAGTGGAGAAACAATATTCTCTACCTGTCAAAACCATTAGAAGTGATAATGGGACAGAGTTCAGGAACAAAACTCTGGATGAATTCTGCTTGTCTAAAGGGATTATTAGACAATACAGTGTTCCCAGAACTCCTGAACAAAATGGTGTAGTAGAAAGGAAGAACAGAACCTTAATAGAAGGAGCAAGAACAATGTTAGCTGATTCTGGACTGCCCTTGTACTTTTGGGCAGAAGCAGTTAACACATCATGTTATGTTCAGAATAGAGTTCTTGTGGTCAAGAGACATTCCAAGACTGCCTATGAAGTTCTTCATGGCATGAAGCCCCTTATCTCCTTTTTCAGGGCTTTTGGGTGTCAATGTTTCATCTTGAACATCAAGGAATCTATTTCAAAGTTTGCTGCCAAAGTTGACTCAGGTTACTTTCTTGGTTACTCTTCAACTAGAAAAGCCTACAAGGTTTTTAATTCTCACACCAGGATAGTAGAAGAAACATTGAATGTCAAGTTCAATGAGTCAAAACACACTCTTATTCCAGCACATCCTGCTGAACTTTTTGACCGTGACAACTTCCATTTTGGACCTGAGAAGGCTGTTACTTCATCTAAACCTACTTATTATGGTGACAAAAGGTTTGATGATGAGGATCCCACACCATGGACTCCTCAAACAGTTATCAAGTCAACTTCAAGATCATCAGAAGTTCCCCAAACTTCTGATCAAACAAGTACTGAGGAACAAACTCAAACTTCTGATTCAGTAGTTCCAACTACTGAAGATCAGGAAACATCTGAACCAAATATTATAGACCTCAGTAGTTTGTTTGAAGAACATGAGCCACCTACACCTGTCAGTGGTTAACAACAACTGATTGAACACAGAGATCATCCACTTGATCAAATCATGGGTGATATAGCTTCAGGTGTTCTTACCAGAAACCAGCTCTCCAACTTTTGCCTATTTTCAGCATTTATCTCACAGTTGGAACCAAAGAAGTACCAGGAAGCCCTCAAAGACAATAATTGGGTGCAAGCTATGCAAGATGAACTGCTTCAGTTCAACAAGCAACAGGTCTGGGAAATCTGTCCTTTACCTCCAAACAAGCAACCAATTGGCACAAGATGGGTTTTCAGGAACAAACAAGATGAAGCTGGTATGATAATCAAGAACAAGGCAAGACTGGTAGTTCAAGGGTACTCTCAAGAAGAGGGAATTGACTATGATGAAACCTTTGCTCCAGTTGCAAGGCTTGAGGCCATCAGGTTATTTCTGGCCTATGCCATTTCCAACAAAATTAAAGTTTATCAAATGGATGTAAAGAGTGCATTTTTGTATGGAAAAATAAAAGAGGAGGTGTATGTCTGTCAGCCACCTGGGTTTGAGGATCCTTCTCATCCTGAGTGGGTGTACAGACTGGACAAAGCTCTTTATGGGCTCAAACAGGCTCCAAGAGCCTGGTATGATACACTCTCCACCTTTTTACTCAAAAATAACTTTACAAGAGGTGCCATTTATAAAACTCTTTTCATTAAACATGTTGGAAATCATGTCCTACTTGTTCAAATTTATGTTGATGATATCATTTTTGGTTCAACAAACACAAAACTGTGTGATGATTTTAAGAAACTCATGCAATCAAAATTTGAGATGAGTACCATGGGAGAACTGCAGTACTTTCTGGGACTGCAGATCAAGCAACAAACAAATGGAACTTTTATACATCAATCAAAATATGTTAAAGAATTATTAAACAAATTTTCTTTAAAAGACTGTAAATCATGTTCCACTTCCATGACACTAATCACACAAGTTGAACCTGATGATCAAGGAAAACAGGTTGATCAAACCATGTACAGATGCATGATAGGTTCCCTTTTATATCTAACTGCTTCTAGACCAGATATTATGTTTTCAACATGTGTCTGTGCTAGATATCAATCAGCACCAAGGGAATCACACCTTATAGCAGTCAAAAGAATTTTCAGATATCTGAAAGGAACTCCAACACTTGGAATTTGGTATCCTGCTTCAAGCAATACCAAGTTATCAGCTTTTTCAGATAGTGACTATGCAGGGTGTAAGATGACAAGAAAGTCAACATCTGGTGGTTGTCAATTCTTGGGTAACTGTCTAGTGTCATGGCAATCAAAGAAGCAAACATCTGTTGCAACTTCAACTGCTGAAGCTGAATACATTGCAGCTGCAAGTTGTACATCACAGATACAATGGCTCCAATATCAACTTCTTGATTATGGAATCAAAGAAACCAAGACACCTTTGTTTGTAGACAGCAAATCTGCCATTAGCATCATTCAAAATCCGGTACAGTTCTCAAAAACCAAACATATTGAGATCAGGTACCATTTCATAAGAGATTGCTTTGAAAAAGGCAAGATTGAGGTGAAGCATGTAGCAACAACTAATCAAATAGCTGACATCTTCACAAAACCCCTTGACACATCAACATTTCAGAAGTTAGTATCCATGCTTGGGATGCTAAATTTGTAAGTGTTTATTTTTCTGCACATATTTTTCATTTTTCACTTACAAAAAGACAAAAAGTCTGAAACAAAACTTCTGAAAATAGAGAAACTACTGATGAACAAAACATCAGTATGGGGATAATTTCTGAAAAGTGTATAACTTCTGATAAAATAACCTTCAGAAGTTATGAATAAAGTATTTATAAAACATTTCTCATCAGCTTTTAAAACTATTGAAGAGGAAATGGGAACTACTGATGAAGTAATCCTTCATCAGCAGTTTAGTAAAAAAAAAAAAGGGCAAATCTGACTTTTCCCATCATCAGAAGTTTTGACCTAGTCGGTTTAAAACTTCTGATAAAAAGATTTTTAACCGAGGCGGCTTAAAAACTTCTAATAAAGAAGATTCAAGCGGTTAAAACTTCTGATAAATATCTTTTTTCAACACTTATCCTTTCAAACTCAAAAATTTCCCTCTTTCTCTCTCAAAAACTCTCTCAATAACCTAAACCTGCAAATCAACTGTTCGATCAAAACCCAAACCACATGGCTCTCGTTCTAAAACAGGGACACAATCAAAGGGCCTTTCTTGAAAAACAAGAAGGCTGGTCCCAATACGATGAGATCATTGATCTTGTCGTAAAATCCCAATATTTTACTGCTCTCACAATAAACCCACCAATTCATACTGAAACTCTAAATGAGTTCTGGGCAAATGCTGAGACGGTGACGGCTGATGATGAAGTCATTTCCCTCAACTCAAGGATAAAAGGGAAACCATTGACCATCACACCGGCCACACTAGCAACAAGACTGGGCCTGGATGATGTAACTGCCCCTGATCATGTTGCTAACTCTGATATTCACCTAACCATGACAGAGTGTGGTTATCAAGGTACTCTCTCCCATGCTACTATCTTCAAAAAATATTTTGAACCAAAATACAAGCTTTTGTTTCATTATATTATTATGTGTTTGAGTCCAAAAACAGGGTCATATGACCAGATGCCCTCTACTTTTCAACCAATATTTCATTCCATAGTGAATGAAACCAAATTCAGGGCATCAAAATTATTTTTCAATGAGTTGGTGTTACATCATAATAATACCAAGAAAAAGTTTTTGTTATACCCAAGGTTCATTATGCAATGCATAATAGGGGAACTGGGTAATGAGGTGCTTGTGGGAAAAGTTTCAACTTTAAATCCATTAACCTCACAAGCATACTCTAGGCATAACAAACCGGCTACCTGGCCAGAAGATGATCAGGGAGAACAACAACAAGTCCCCCTGAAGCCCACATCTTCCAAACTCACACCACCAAAAGCCAAACAGCCCAAGCCAACAAAGACAAAAACCCACCAACCCAAAAGAAAAGCTGTTCAGGAGGTTGAGATGCCTGAACATGCTCATGAGCAATCTGCTCTTCAAATAGGTGAGACTGAAACACCCTCTCAGTCTCATCCATCTCAAACCCCACCAAGAGCACCTATAACAATCCTATTCAAAAGAAAAAGACTTAGAAAAACAATTGCAACTCACACTTCTTTTGAAACTGCTGACCAACCTATTTCACCTATTGCCCAAACTACTGAACCAACCCCTCAAATTTCTGAACCAGAGGCAATAGAGATTGCCAAACTTCTCTCTGGGCTAAAAGAGAAAGTCCCATCTGATTATGTCAGTCCCCTACAACCACAACAAACAGGGGACATAACCACAACATCAGACATGGATGTGGACATCACTAGCCCTAACCCAGGAGATGAGGGTGGACCAGAGTCTTTAAGCCCAATTTTAGAGACTCTTGGGGCATCTGAGGCTGCTACTACTCAGTTACCACCCAGTGGTGGATCTGAGGATAGAAGTAAAATAGCTAAGACCTCAGATGTGGCAACTACTGATGAAGGCTTAATGCCTGAAGTAGGAAATCCTCAGAACCAAGAACAAGAGGTTCATGAGAGAACTGAGTTGGGCTCAGCTCATGATTTAACTGAGACAGTCCTCAATGAGGACAACATCAGGGATTCAGATGATTCCATTAATTTGGATGATGTTTCAAAAACCAAAACTACTGAATTGACGGCACTTTATGAAGGTCCTGTTTTAGGGGTATCCAAGCTCAAGAAGCTAGTCACCCCTGCACAGGTTAAAGTCCACTCAATCCCTAAAACCCCTAGAGTGGCATCCTCTGTACAACATGAGGATCTCCCAAAAACACACCCTTCACAACAAATGCCTACCCAATTCCCTGGGCAAACAAGCATAGACTTGAACCAGCTATGCAGCCCAGAGGGTCCCCTGTACCACATGATGAACACTCTCATCAAGAATCACTTCCAAACATACACAGCTAACTTGGAGTTGTTTATCAAAAATCAATTTGGAGTGATCAAGACAAAGATGAATGATCTGTCCAACAAGATAGAATTCAACAGTAAACAGATTGCTCATCTTCAAGGTCAATTCTCCCAACCCTCAACCTCTAAACTTAAACTTGATGAATCCAAAAAGGGGGAGAAAATTAGGGAACCTAAGGAGTCATTCCAAGCCAGGATAAGGGCAAGAGTGGCCATCCTTGAAAGAGATCAGAAGGATCAAGCCAGAAAAGAAAAACTGGCCAAACAGTTTGGTGTCTCAGTAGAAGAAATTGAAGCCACAGAAAAAGAAGATGAGACCCAAACCTCTGAAGAATCCCTAAGGCATAATGAAGAAACTTCTGATGGCAAAAGTTCTGATGAAGAATCAGAAAGTACTGAAGACAATCCTTCAGTAGTTGACAAACCATCAGCAGTTGTCAACCCATCAGAGGTTAACACTTCCAAACCTCAAACTGCTGACCCTTCCAGAACAACTGCTCCCATTCAACCAACATCTGATCCTATCAGGCCTACTACAACAGTTACAACAATGACTGTACTAAACCCTTCTCCAATCTCTCAATCAGCTGAATTACTAGAGAAGAGTTTAGTTGCAGCCAACAAGAAGGCCAGAGAAGATCTGATCTGGAAAACTCTGGAAGAAAGGGATGATTTAGACCTAAGCCATGAAGAAAAACTTCAGGCCTATGAAGCTGAACTACAAAGGCAGGCTAGCCTTGATGAGATTGCTGAACAAGACAAAAGACAACAACTGATGTCTTACATCATAAAGAACAGCAAGACTAAAGCCTACACACTCAAGGGACTCTCTATGCAAGAGCTAACAAGAAGAGCACAAATCATTGCAGACAAACTGGCCACAAGCAAAGAAGGAAAGGCCAAGAGAGCCCAGATGATAGATGAATTAGTAGCAGAGGGCTATGGTTCAAAAGCCTCAGTATCCAGATGGAAAGAAGAAAGACTGATGGATACTTATAGAAAATACAAGACTGCCAAGGCTGCAAATCCAGGGAAGTTTCAAACTGCTGATCCTTCAAGATCAGTAGTTAGAACTTCTGGTATATCAACAAGAAGGCCTGCTACTCAAAGAAAGAAAGTAGAGGACAATGTTAAAACTGATTTCAAAATGGTACTACTTGAAGGAAGTTCAATAGTCCATTCAGATTTTGACATTGAGGAGAAACCTCTGTTAACACAATTCAGGGATCCTTCCACTTTTGCCTACCAAATCCAAAAGACTACCAAAGAAAAGATGCATACCAAGGTAGTGACTGAACACCATCTCCCAACTATTCAGATGCCTGATATGCAACAACAACAACAAGGAAGAGACTCCCACCTGAGGTTAACTGAAACAGAAAGCATCCAACACTCAGGATCATCAACCCAAGGGACAAGTCTGGTTCCCTATTCCTCTGACTTTAACAGGTCAAAGGTACCTATCATCAGATGGTCACTTACTAATAACAACTCAGTATTGTTGACAAGAAGAGACCTTTCAAGCAGGGCTTACAAGAAGATCAGTGATCTAAAGAAACTGTCAACACAAGACCTTTGTATCAGTAGTTTATTGTTTATTATTACTTTTAGCTGTATTTGTTAGTTTCAATGTTGCAACTTGTGCAACTTGTTTCTGATGTTTTTGTACTTGCTTTTTGGGCAAGATACATGTATGTAAACGTCTATAAATAGGAGGCTTCAACCTTCTATTTTAGACATTGATTTTAATAGAAAAATCCTTCAAACACTTTCACTGTTCTATTCCATTTCAGTATTTATTGTGAATCTGTCTCAGTATGTAATTCTCATTTACTGCTTAGATTCATAATAAATACTTGTCATTATTAGTTTCAATCATCTAGGGGGAGTAATAACTCTTCCTAAGTATAAAAAATGTTGCTTTAACTTATACATTCCGCTGTGCTTATAATCTGATATACAAGAGCTTGCTAAACACTTAAGTGTCAAAGATAGCAAGTTCTTACTTAAAGAAAAGAGCAAACTGATCCAACACCCCTCCGAATTAACATAATCATAATTAAAAGAAGAGTTACCCCAAAATCTAGAAAGCAAATGTACAGGTGGATCCGATATCTTGGATTCTTGGACCGCAATGAAATCAACCCCATGGTACCGCTTCAGACCTCGGACCCAATCCGATTTCCCTTTCCTTCTTATCCCACAGATGTTCAGCGAAATACAGTTCATTGACCACCCGAAGCACCCAGTTCTGCAATAACTTCAGTTGCAATAGATCCAGAAAAAGGCTTCAACTGAATACCGACAAGCTGAGTCGCCTCAATAGTGGCGTCAACTTCCCTATTAATCGAATCCGCCTCCAACATCACCTCAGCTGAAACTGAGGTTCCGATCCCATCACCCCCACCATTGGTATCATGTTGAACCTCCGGCTGAGGATGTATAACCGGATGAAATATAAAACCCTGAACCCCACCTTCACCCTCCGACAAATTAGCGTTCAAATCTGGGCACACAGGATCAACCACCTCCACATAATTAGAACCATCCCTAGAAGTTATCCGTTCCATATCGGGAGAGCGTGACAAAGAACGACGGGCCCTCTTCCTGCTAATAAAAGAATTAGACTTACCAACCAAAAACTCCTTCGGCCTAGTGAAAGGAGTCTGAGGAATATGATGGGCTTCACATGGCTGGCCCACCCTTCTAACACTAGACTGGCCCACATAGTTAGACAACAAGCCCAAAAACAAAAACATCCCCATGGCATTTGAAAATTGAGCGCCAAGATTATCACTTCCAGAAGGAAAGTCAACGTCCACATTCAATGGTTCCACAAATTTCGCCTGATTATCCGCCTCATCATCCACCGGCTGAGGTTCCGTCACAACTTCCGGCACCGGGACCCTAAACTCTCCCTCTTCCATAGCATCATCCTGTGGAGCCGGTTCAAATTCAGGGATCCAAGTATTACTCTCTTCAACAACCCACACCATGTACGCATTATTCCTCCAGGATATCGTAACTTCTTCATCAATCCTATGTGTGAGCGTGGTGAGGACATGAGAATAACCAAGTGCATTATCGATACCCATCCACGAAAATTCCGATGGCCATACAACGTCACCAAACAAACCTCCCACTTTATCAAAAACGTCACTGTCCCGAATAGACACTGGCATTCCGACCACCTTTAGAACAACAATCCTATCAAACGGCAACGATTGACCAGTCCAAGGCGTTACCGAGTTCAAAGACTCCTTCCAAAACTCTGACTTCTGATCCGAAAATTCATGCATCTCCACTCCATCCCGAAAGGTAATCAATACGGATAAACCCCCGAGATAGGACACATCCGCAGCATGGAACCCGGCTTTAGCCAACATCCTTTTCACCAGATGTAATCTAGCAATACTATCCGAGACACCCACCACAGCCCTATCAATGGAGTTCCTAGGGTACGATGCTTCCTCCTCACATAAGTGCAGCACCTTCTTTGAACCAGAAGCTGATCCATAAACAGACGTCATCGGTGGAAAATCATCAACCTAGCACTTCCTTCTGCCTTGGCATCCAAGCCTTCGTCCTCGTATTCACATCACCATAAGAAATCCGATTATGAGACCTATCAAACATTGCCAATGACACCAAGATCTTTGAGCCAAGGACAACGATGTCATTAAGCAGTGGAAGAATGTCATAGGGATTAGTAATCTTCTCGCAACGTACAAAGCCAAAAACACGCCCTTTAACAGTCCATTTCCTTGGAACCCATGCATCAGTCACCTTCACAAATGGTTGAAATGCCTCACGATGATTTAAGCCTGTTACCCGATCCACGATATTAGTAATATAGAACGTAGTACTCAGTGATGGATCTTCACGACGAGAAATGATATCCGATCGGGAATCGCCGTTGCCGCCTCTTCTGTTAGGGTTACCCATGCTCATGTGTCTACTTAATATTTGTTTGTCAACATGATTTTAATTTTGTTAACTAAAATAAATATAATAATCTTTAAAAGTCTATAACTTTGGTATCTACAAAAGTAAATGGTGGCTACACTGCATGTTTTTTTATTGGCTCAATCTATTTGGACACCCTTAAAATCTATTTTGACACCCTAAGTATGCTTCATATTGGTCTATATGAGGCATACTTAAGTCAAAAAGCTTTACACAAACTTCAAAGGTATCTCAGACCTGAAACTTCATGCCAATATGTCACATATTGGTCAATATGAGTTATATCATAGCTAAGTATGCCTCATATAGATTAATACTAGGTTAGAGTCCCGTGGGGACCCACGGTTCACCCGAAAGTAAAATGAAAAAAAAAGTAGGAAAATAATAATTGTATTATACAATTTGTTTTGGTTACTAAATGTTTGATAATGCAATATGTATGATTTTTGATGTTAAATGCAAAATGTCATCTAACAGTTTAATGTAACGAAATGATGGATATATCGAGTAAGTAAAGTTTAATTTGACAACTGCAAACTACATAGCATACTATCACAATATCACACATTACATCATTTGGGTAATATCTATATTCTAATCATAACTAATCTTAAGCATAGAACACTTATCATTTAGTTGGGGCTTAACGAACTTCAACCAATATCACACATTACATCATTTGGGTAAGGGTAATATCTATATTATAATCATAACTAAGCTTAAGCATAGAACACTTATCATTTAGTTGGGGCTTAACGAACTTCAACCAATGGTCCATTTTCATTACTTCAATCAAAATCTTCCAACTCTTGCTCATTGATAGCTAATTTTTCACCTTCGAAGTTGTTATCATTGTCATCACGATCCTCGGAGTGCAGCTCATTTTCAATAATTTATGAAAACCTCCACCATTGTATTCCATATTTGTGTTCTACATAAAATATAGTTGTTGTAAAGATATGGATACGGTGATAAGTAAATCAAGAAACAATCCTTAACCCACTTACTTGAATGGGTAGCTTAAATTTTCATGTTATCTCTCCAATGGTTCAAACCGATTACATAGCTAAAAAACAACTAATAAAAAATGGGTCCAATGTCACATGCTGTAATATAAATTTCCTATATTTTATTAAAAAATAGACACCAAAAGGATCAACCCCAGACCCATTTCAACATGTAGCCAAAAGGACCCATTGTACACACACTTTAGGCAACTTTTGACATGTTACAAAAAGCCGCAAAAAAAAACGTCATTATTTAAACTGTGTAAATATAGTACTTAACAATTAAAAATCTTAAATAAATAACATCAAAATCATAATCAATCATTCAAATCAATGACATTAAAATAATCCACGTCTGAAATTAACTTACCCGTTATATACAAATTATTATTAACATCTTAAAATTAGCACACTTATTGAAATCAAGATGATGATTATCGTTTAGTTACAAATGATTAAAGGAAAGTCGTAATATCAAAATGAAAGTCGGTCAACAATGTTAAAATGAAATTCGTAATATTAGTAACATCAGTAAATAAGATTAAAAATCTTAATAAATAACATCAAAATCGTAATCAATCATTCAAATAAATGACATTAAAATCATCCGCGTCTCAAATTGCCTTACCCATTATATACAATTTATTATTGACATCAATAGTAATCATTATTAGTTGTACCAAAAGTAACATTTTGAAAATTTATATTATCATTTAATTTTGTTGTTAAATTTGGTATGACGATTAAATGATTTTATTATTTGTTAAGGTTTATATAGTATTGTTGTGTCTCGAACAATTCTGCAAAATCGGAAATAATGTGCCTCGATTGACGTGATCGAGTAGGAATATTTATTTATATATTTGAATAATAAAAATAGAAGGATTGGTAATTGACGTGAATTAGTCAACAACGCTTAAAATTAACACAATCAAACTCAAAGACATAAAGTCAAAAAATTGACCTCCATCAAATTAACAAAAACGAAAAAGTTTTTACTAATATTTGATCAACAATATTAAAATTAAGGTCGTAATATTAGTGACAGCATTGAAAATTATTTTGAATACATTATATATTTTAGGAAACTATTAAATAGATTTAAATTATATTTATTATTAAAAGAATAATAAAAGTGTAGGAAAATGAATGTACACCCCTATCTTTGGATTATATATAAATTATAAATTGTTAAATAGATTTAACATTGTTAAATAGATTTAAATAAATGTTTAAAGGAAAGTCGTATATGTTTAAAAGAATATCGTTTCATTTCAAATGATTAAAGGAAAGTCTTTGAACTATAAAAATGGGAAGGATTGGTAATTGACGTGAATTGGTCAACAACGGTTAAAATTAGAACAATCAAATTCAAAGACACATAGTCAAAGAATTGACCTCCATCAATTTAACAAAAGCGTAAAAAGTTTTTATACAGATTCGGTCAACAATATTAACATTAAGGTCGTAATATTAGTAATAGCATTGAAAATTATTTTGAATACATTATATATATTTAGGAAACTGTTAATTATATTTAAATTATATTTATTATTAAAAGAATAATAAAAGTGTAGGAAAATAACTGTACAGTGTTATCTTCGGATTATATTTAAATTATAAACTGTAAAATAGATTTAAATAAATGTTTGAAAGAAAGTCGTATATGTTTAAAAAAAATATCGTTTCATCACAATTGATTAAAGGAAAGTTGTAATATCAAAATTAAAATCGGTCAACAATATTAAAATGAATTTCGTAATATTAGTAATATCAATAAATAAGATTAAAAATCTTAATAAATAACAACCAAATCATAATCAATCATTCAAATCAATGACATTAAAATTATCATAAATGACATTAAAACTCTTCATAAATAACAACAAAATCATAATTTAAATTTCAAAATCAATGACATCTTGTGGTGCAACCTTAGTAACAAACATTTTGTGCTCGATTGAACACCATTTGAAGACACAGTATTCGCCAATGGAAGTATCTTTTGATTGAAGTAAATCAGGTCATCCAATCACAGTAAACCTTTACAAAAGAATTATGTATAGAAAATTTAAAATGTGTAACTAATTATAAAATAAGAATATTGTAAACATAAATGTTGAATATGCAAATAACAAACCTAGCGACTTGTGAAACAATTTCTGCACGTAATATTAGTATTAGTATTAGTAATTATTAGTAATTAGTAATATATTCGTAAAAACAGTAATAGAAAATTTTAATTCGATCAATAAGATATAAATGGGATTAAAATTAAAAATCGTAATATTAGTTTTAGTATTAGTAATATATTCGTAATTTAATTGGGTCAATTCGGTCAATAATAAATAAATGAGCTTAAAAATCGTAATATATAACATTAAATTCGATCAATTATTATTAATGTCATTAAAACTCATAATAAATAACATTAAAAAATGAATAAATCCTATTAATTGTAGGCAAGACCAATAATAATTCATAAAAATATATTAAACATAATTTCATAGTAACATTAAGATAAATAAATGAGATTAAAAATCGTAATAAATAACATTCAATTCGGTCAATTATTATTGTCAATTAGAATTAGTAACATATTCGGTCAACAATACTATTTTTACGAATAGTAAAACTAAAATCGTAATATTAATTTTAGTTAATATTAGTAATTATTAGTAATTAGTAATATATTCGTAAAAATAGTAATAGAAAATTTTAATTTGGTTAATAAGATATAAATGGGAATAAAATTAAATATCGTAATATTAGTTTTAGTATTAGTAATATATTCATAATTTAATTCGGTCAATAATAAATAAATCAGATTAAAATTAAAAATTGCAATATTAGTATTAGTAATATATTCGTAAATTAATTCGGTCAATAATAAATAAATGAGCTTAAAAATCGCAATATATAACATTAAATTCGGTCAACTATTATTAATGTCATTAAAACTCATAATAAATAGCATTAAAAAATAAATAAATCCTATTAATTGCAGGCAAGACCAATAATAATTCGAACGAACAGTAATATAAATAATATTAAACATAATTTCATAAAGACATATTAAACATAATTTCGTAGTAATATTAATATAAATAAATGAGATTAAAAAATCATAATAAATAACATTTAACTTGGTCAATTATTATTAATGTCAATAACATTAATTCTAACATACTAAAAATACATTAAAAATAATTAAATTTTATTAAACATAAACTCGAAAAAACTAATATAAATAAATGAGATTAATAATTTTAATAGATAACATTAAATTCGGTCAATTATTAATGTCAATAAATAATATTAAACATCTTAATAAATAACAGTAAAAATGAATAAATCTTATTAATTGCAATCAAGACTAATCATAATTCGTAAACATACTAATATAAATAAATGAGATTATAAATCTTAATAAATAACCTCAAAATCGTAATCAATAATTCAAATAAATTACATTACAAACATAAAAAATTGTAAATTTAATTTGAAAATCAATGACTTCTTGTGGTGGAACCTTTGTAACAAACAGCCTGTGCTGGATTGAACACCATTTAAAGACACAATATTTGCCAATAGAAATATCTTCTAATTGAAGCAAACTAAATTTGTAATATTAGTATTAGTATTAGTTAGTATTAGTAATTAGTAATATATTCGTAAAAATAGTAATAGAAAATTTTAATTCGGTCAATAAGATATAAATGAGATTAAAATTAAAAATCGTAATATTAGTTTTAGTATTAGTAATATATTCATAATTTAATTCGGTCAATAATAAATAAATCAGATTAAAATTAAAAATCGTTATATTAGTATTAGTATTAGTAATAGTAATATATTCGTAAATTAATTCGGTCAATCCGGTCAATAATAAATAAATGAGCTTAAAAATCGTAATATATAACATTAAATTCGGTCAACTATTATTAATGTCATTAAAACTCATAATAAATATCAATTAAAAATAAATAAATCCTTTTAATTGCAGGCAAGACCAATAATAATTCGAATGAATAGTAATATAAATAATATTAAACATAATTTCATAAAAAAAGATTAAACATAATTTCATAAAAATATATTAAACATAATTTCGTAGTAATATTAATATAAATAAATGAGATTAAAAAATCATAACAAATAACATTAAACTCGGTCAATTATTATTAATGTCAATAAATAACATTAATTTTAACATACTAAAAATACATTAAAAATAATTAAAACTTTTTAAACATAAAGTTGAAAAAAGTAATATAAATAAATGAGATTAATAATTTTAATAAATAACATTAAATTCGGTCAATTATTATTAATGTCAATAAATAATATTAAACATCTAAATAAATAACAGTAAAAATGAATAAATCTTATTGATTGCAATCAAGACTAATCATAATTCGTAAACATAGTAATATAAATAAATGAGATTATAAATCTTAATAAATAACCACAAAATCGTAATCAATAATTCAAATAAATTACATTACAAACATAAAAAATAGTAATTTTAATTTGAAAATCAATGACTTCTTGTGTTGGAACCTTTGTAACAAACAGCCTGTGTTGGATTGAACACCATTTAAAGACACAATATTCGCCAATGGAAATAACTTCTAATTGAAGCAAACTAAAATCGTAATATTAGTATTAGTATTAGTTAGTATTAGTAATTAGTAATATATTCGTAAAAATAGTAATAGAAAATTTTAATTCGGTCAATAAGATATAAATGGGATTAAAATTAAAAATCGTAATATTAGTTTTAGTATTAGTAATATATTCGTAATTAGTTCGGTCAATTCGGTCAATAATAAACAAATGAACTTAAAAATCGTAATATATATCACTAAATTCGGTCAATTATTATTAATGTCATTAAAACTCATAATGAATAACATTAAAAAATGAATAAATTCTATTAATTGCAGACAAGACCAATAATAATTCGTAATATTAGTTTTAGTATTAGTAATATATTTGTAATTTAATTCGGTCAATAATAAATAAATGAGCTTAAAAATCATAATATATAACCCTAAATTCGGTCAATTATAACTAATGTCATTAAAACTCATACTAAATAACATTGAAAAACAAAATAGATCCTATTAATTGCAGGCAAGACCAATAATAATTCATAAAGATAGTTTAAACATAATTTCGTAGTAATATTAATATAAATAAATGAGATTAAAAATTCATAATAAATAACATTCAATTCGGTCAATTATTATTAATGTCAATTAGTATTAGTAATATATTCGGTCAACAATACTATTATTACAAATAGTAAAACTAAAATCGTAATATTAAAAATAAATGAGAGTTATTTCGTTCATAAATGAAGGTTAAATTGATTAATAATCAATCATTCATAATAAAAAATAAATGAGGCTTCTTATGGTAAATTGAAATTCATATTAATATTAATATAAATTCGATTAATTATTAAAAGATAGTAATAAATAACATTAAATTCGGTCAATTTATATTATTGTAAATAAATAACAATAATTCATAATTGATGACATTAAATTCGGTCTAATATTACAATAATATAAAAATAATTTCGAAAAACAGTAACATAAATAAATGTGATTAATTTTTTTTTGAAAAACAGTCAATTATTACAATAATATTAAACATAAATTCGAAAAATAGTAATTCAAATAAATTACATTAAAAACATTAAAAATCGTACCAACCAAGATTGTCCTTCGTATGTGGTAACTGTAACGTCCCTGTTATGTATGTTTTTAGACAACAGAAATTTGTTCATGGCCTTCAGCACAGTCTGGATTGACACGTTAAAAACAACATTAAAAAATAAAGAATCATTTTTGAAAATTAAATAGGCATATGTACATGAAAATAACAAATATACCAAAACTGTTGCCGAAGGGTCATGCAATACCTTGAAGAATTGAGAACCATTATGATAAGACATAATAACGTTTGTGTCTTCGGATCAAATCCTGTTTTTCAAATGTTAAAATATAGCATTAATAAATCCGATCGAATAGTAAATCTGATTCAATATATGTCTAAAAAAACCGTGATGACAATAATAAAATTAACATAAATCTGATTGAATGCAATCCTTATTATCCCTTTATCACAAATCCAATTGAATATGTGTTTATCACAAATACGTTCATCACAAATCCATTTCATTAGAACATGTGATAAACACAAGAATGATTTCAAATGGTAATTAGATTATGAAATATTAAAAAGAATTAAAAAAAAGTAACAATAGGAATCTATAGTATCTTTATTATCCCTTTATCACAAATCCGATTGAATATATGTTTATCACAAATCCGTTTCATTAGAACATGTGATAAACACCAGAATGATTTCAAATGGTTATTAGATTAGGAAATCTTAAAAAGAATAAAAAAAAAATAACAATAGGATTTGATAGTATCTTTGTTATCACTTTATAATAAATCCGATTGAATATGTGTTTATCACAAATCCGTTTATCACAAATCCATTTATCACAAATCCGTTTCATTAGAACATGTGTTTAAGAAGAATGATTTCCACGTAAAAGAATAAGAATTTTCATTCGGTTTGATTTGTTCTTAATAATGTTAACAATAAAAAAAGTCAAAATAATAATAGGAATCAACATTAGAAGAGTAGTATGGATGTTTACCTTTAATCAGTTGTGGATAATCAACAAATGATGCAAGGTGAAGAAGAAAGATTGAAAGATTTGTTAGGAATTAGGAAGAATAGGAGAGTTTTGATATGGAGAATGAAAAAAAATAAAAGAAAAAGGTTTTTATAGTCATAATTTGGAGCTCCATATTAGTTGTTGGATCATAAAGGCCATCTCTAAGGCCTTGATTCAACCCAAGTGACCTCAATTATTATATAGATAGAATAGATGAGGCATATTAGGGTCTTTTTATTATTTTTATTTTTATTGTTTTTAAATAACTAAAAATACTAAATTAACTTTAAAAATAATTCAAAAATTAACAAAAAGTTAGGTATATTCATTTCAATATTATTTTAACGAAATTGCAACTTTTTGTTACCAGTATTATTTTATAAAAATTATTTCTTTTGTTTTGGTATGGATGAGTTTGGGTATAGATGGTTTGGATTAGGATAAGTTCACATTAAAATAGATTAAAATTAAAATAATAATAAAAAATTAAAAAGTAAATAACAATAAAAAAATTAAAATTAAAAGAAAAAACAAAAATAAACTTAAAATTAAATTTTAAGGGATCTGAAATATTTCATTTTGAACCGGACCGGTTCGATCCTATTAGGATGGATAACAACCCGGACTGTTACGACCCAGCCGGGCCGGGTAGCGACCATAACTATTTCGACATGACCCGTCCCGTAGCGACCCGGACCGTTTCGACCTGACCCCTCCCGTAGCGACCCGGACCGTTTCGACCCGGCCGGGCCCGGTAGCGACTCGGACCGTTTCGATCCGGCCGGGCCTGGTAACGACCGGACCGTTTCGACCCGACGGGACCGGTAGCGGCCCGAAACGTTTCGACCCGATCGGGCCCGGTAACAACCTAGAACGTTTCAACCTGACCCGTCCCGTAGCGACCCGGATTGTTTCGACCCGGCTGGGCCCGGTAGCGACCCGGGCCGTTTTGATCAAGCCGGGCCCGGTAGCGACCCGAACCGTTTCGACCCTATCGGGCCCGGTAACGACCCAGACCGTTTCAACGTGACCCGGACCTTTTCGACGTGATTCACCTAATAGTTGATACGATTGAGATACTAACATATTCATACTTCTATTCACAATAGATTCACCTAATAAATAAACCACGACGGTTAGGAAGGTAGAGTGGAAAAATCTCTACATAAATAAATCTAACTAGTGTGTTTCTGCTTCGCGCGTTGCGCGAAGTGTCGGCATGTGTTGGACATGTGTTGTGTTGACAGTAAATACTAATCTCTGAATAGGCAAGTATGATATCCCTTACTACGTGCAAACGAAATGATTGGATGCGAACGTATTTATGGCTACCTGAACGCTAAGCCATTATGCATACAACATACGTAAAAGTCATTACACAAGATGTTTTTAAGAAACCTAATCGGTGCTTCACATGTTGGCATCGCCATGCCGCTCTATCTTGGATGCTGGGTCATTAGTTTCTCTATACAACGGGCAGGTGCATATGTAATCATTAGTAATTTGCTACTATTAATGTTTAGCATGTAATACCTGTTTTGTATTGTGTACCTTCTGGTGGTAGCAATGTTCTTTGTTTATGCTAGCTTCGATATGTTTTGTGGCGGGGTTCGTCTTTGCAGGTGTTGGTAGCTTCGGTGTCGTTGTCACTGTGCTGCCTGACGTATCGTCTAGACCAGTGTAATCGATGGGACTGGAGGTAGACATCGTTGTTAACAGTGCACCTTGTTGCCTTTGTTCTAGGATCCCTTTGCACCTGTATTTGAGTAGCGTTTCTCTGGTTTTCATTGTTGTCTGTTCTTGTTTCGCCTGCATCTCCTGACATGTGAATTGTAGTAATATCAAACATTTAAATAAATAAAATATATGGAACTTTGTATATTAAATGAATCGGTAACAGACATTCTGAAAAAAAAGGTTGATTAAATATCCAATTCATTAGTCAGGCCAATAACCACATGATTCAATTCGAAACCGTTCAAAAGAACTTAATCATACGCAAAAATAGGGGGGCATGTAACGGGTCACAATTGTGGTTTAAAATGGGCACATTTTTCTAAAATCATAAAGTGATATATCATATCCAATTAAGGATGTTTGTTTTCATTAAATAGTTATATCCAATCGCCCTTTTTTTTTGAACGGCCAACAAATCAATCTCGAACACTCTCGAAGTACCCACTGGACAAAGGAGTACTCCGAGAGTAACTCGGGTCCACCAATAATTTCACACCAGTTCCCAGGGAAAGCCCGCCGCCCGAAGGCCCACTGCGGTAAAACCCGGCCCACCAGCAGCATTTTGTTTCCGGTAGGACTCGAACTCCCTACCTCCCATAAGGAAAGTAAGGAGGGTGCCACTCCACCATAAAGGAATTGGCAATTATATCCAATCCAATTAGTTGAAGCTAAATACTTCCTAAATAAACTTATATCAACTTTGAAACAACACTTTCATTTAAAAAAGCATGAATGCTTCTTTAACATAAAAAAGACATATAGTGAACACATGCAATGCAACCTACTTCTAGGACTTTGGTACGAATTTTTTAGCATTTTCAAAAGTCTGGGTTTATAAAATGGAATTAGCAAAAACAAAGTTGTTACATAATAGCTACAAATATCAATTGGTTTGCAAAGCTAACAAGTTACAACAGCAAGTTAATCAATAATACCATATGTTTCACTATTCCTTTCCCGTCTATACACACACACACCAACATATAAGAGTGAAACATAGTCTGTTTTCCCGGTGAGCGAAGCTGTGCTGTTTTGTACCTTTGTTTTCACAACATATGTTGTAATGCAATAGCTAATGCTATTGGCTTTCATATTCATAAACTTATAAACCTAGTTTACCTATAGTGA